>JAQSUU010000115.1:4800000-6000000 GCA_038087645.1 Saccharum hybrid cultivar R570
TTTTCTGCAGCTCTATTGCACGTTGACAAGTCAACAATGCCATACAAAATTACAAAGACAAGAATTCGCAAACTGCATGGCACATATAGGATATTTTTATTTTGCCATGACAAATATTGGATTTGAGAAGTTTGCCATGACAAGAGGTTCTGTAAAAGACTAGAGCTATTCATCCTGCGAGTTAAAGTGTGTAATAATTGAAATCTAGGTGTCTCAAATGAAGCTGGATTTTCTTTTCCATTATCAAACAAACAAAGATCAGTTTCATCAGCTCCACTTAGGAGGCACTCTGCACAATTTTGTGGCCATGAATACTACAAAACTTAGTGCCACATGCCACTCTGGACTCTGGAGAGGTTGTGGAGAGACATCAAACCTTGCAGGAAAGCAGTGGCGGACCCAGCCAGGTTTTGGATAGGCTTAGGACTACCCCAGATTTCCGGTGACCAAGGTAACGGAGCACTGTAGCGAGAACTGTAGCATACTGTGGAGCACTGTTTTTATACTGTGTGCCTACCCAAAGAAATGATTCTGGGTCCGCCACTGCAGGAAAGTACCAGTGACTCGTTTGATACAGGCTTCAATACCACTATACCAGTATTTGGTATGGCCTAGTGGGAAAAAGAATACGAGTCCGGTGAAAATGTGCAAAGTTTAGAAGCCCTGAAAATGTTAAGCGAATATCTCCCCATAAGAAAATATCAGACAAACCGAACCAACACATTCCGAATAATATTCTACACCTAGAGTGTAGAATAGCGCTGCCGTGTGTCTATATATATATAGAGAGAGAGAATCTGATATACATATCTTCCGTGTTAATAGGTACTAAAGGCTCACAAGGCCACACAAAAACAAAGACGGTAGCATAGAATTCATCTCTCCACCACAGTGATTGAATAAATTAGTCTAACTTTGGTGATACTAACCACTTCAGTAGTTAATTCCTCCACCTAAGTAGGACTAGTTGCCGGTCTGCTTCTTCATCTTCAAAGAGGTCTTGCCATTGAGAACTTCTGCAAACTTGGTGTCCCTAAGGCAATCAAAGTATATAAAATCTGAATCCGTTACACAATCCACATCAGATGGTTCATCAACCGAGTTCAGATAATCTAACGAATCTCCAATTTCCCCGCAGTTTGCCCCTGCATGTTTTCCAGATGGAGGATGCACAATCTTACTTGAAGTAGGCTCACAAATAGTGCATCGTCCAGCATGATGGTAAAATTAAGACAAGGATAAAGGGTCAATTAACAGCCTGGCAACGATTTGAAGACACACATCAAATGATTAAAAAAAGAATCAGTCAAGATTAAGAACAAGAATTATATTCAAGGAAGTTCTACTTACCGAGGTATGGACATTGGACAATCAACCTTGTAATGCGGTAGTGGGCAGCAGAATGAAGTTGATGATTTCATTTGACTAGACTTGTAATACAACCTGGGCCTTGTTTAGATAGCCTTAAGAAGTTAGAATGTTTTCACTCTCTCTCCATCACATCAATCTTTGCACGCATGCATGAAGTACTAAATGTAAATTAAAAATAACTAATTACACAGTTTAGTTATAAATCATGAGAAGAATCTTTTGAGCCTAGTTAGTCCATGATTGGACACTAATTGTTAAATACAAACGAAATGCTACAGTTCTAAATTTTTCTAACATCTTCAATCTAAACAAGGCCTTGGCATGTGAATATGATTCGTTTCGGTGACCATTTGCAGTACATGGTACAGGATCCATTTCCACAGGTGGGCCTGGTTTTGATGGCTTGGCCTTTGAACTTGACGACCACACTTCAGCGAAAAAGAGTACGCGGGCTGACGCAACATTGGAGGCACCATCATCACAATACCCCAGGAAATTGATATGGTAGCAATTTGAATGCTCAAAATTTCTTTTCTTCGCGCCACATATGACATCTAACCTGTGCGTTGGTTCCTAAAACATTGAATTTAAGTGAACTGTTATGAAGATATAATTTGTAGGATCTACCCAAACATGCAATAAAGAGGTAATATGTGTTCCCAAGACAAGCAGTTTAAACAATAATTTGAACAAATATCAGAATGTACTACTGTAACTTGGATGAAAAATACTCCTACAAGAAGCAATTCAAGCAGGTTTTCTAAAACTAGACTATGTTTAAACAACTTCAACAAACAATCAACAGCTGAATTTATATTATTACCCAAGGATGCTGATTAGAGTAATCAAGCAGCAATTCATCCAAGATTTGACCAAGAAACCTCTGCTGCTGCACAAAGTCTAGCTTTCTAGATCCCAGCATCGTCCAAGCCATTGGGCATAATCTAGGACAACCCACTGATGGTACGGTGCTTTGATCTCCTACTATTTTGTGCACTTGCTCCAGACTTGCATCAGAAATGACATAGCTCTTTCCTGTTGTTTCATGGGTCAGTAAGGTCCTCAAACCTTCTATATCATTACTGCACTTGGAGACGAGAAATGATGCAAGCTCGGAATGCTTGGGGTGTTTCCCAGCTTGGCCAGCACAATCATAGGCTTTAAAAGTTGTCTGTTGTGATGCCATCTGTAACACAGACAGGTCGCACTGCTTGTAGCAAAGGTATTCCACGGCATTGTGCTCTGATAAACCAGTGGCTGTGCAGAACATGGTAACCAGACCATTAAGGGAGCGGACCTCCATGCGAAGCAAAGATTTGCTATCAAGGATGTCTGGCTCAATCTCAGCATCAATTTCAGGCAGAGGGTAAACGGTGTCGTACCAGATGGCATTAAGAATAATGTTGGACACAGGGTCCATGGGGCCATAGCAATGCCCAGCCACTAGGATACCTCGGAGATGCTTATGGAGAGGATGATGGGGCAGCAGGGGCAGTGCCTTGATGTAAAAGGCATGGATGGTATCAGCGAGGCACATCTTCAGATATCTAATGTGTTCACACTCGCATGTGGCCATAGGTGGAGCTGTAGCAAGATCCCTAGTCATGTGTGGAGAGCAGCACTTGCCAATGGTGGTGGCAGCAAGATTCAAGCAATTAAAAAGCATTTGTTTCATCTCATTCGGACTCCGCATGTCACAGATTCTAGATACTGCTCCATCATAGCGTGAAATAGCCACATCAGCGACGTAATTTTCACCAACGACAGAGAACTTGGAAGGTTGCTGCCCCGGTAGTCCAAAGCCTTGACCAAAATCAGGATGATGGCGGCGCAGGAAGGAGACTTGGACGGCAGGAGAGGCTGCGTAGTGCTGCCGCTGCAGGGAGCTGACGATGCTGTTGACATCATCTACGCTGAGGAGCTGCCCTTTCTACAGAACAGCGGCGAGAGGCTTCGGATCCTTGAAGGGGGCAAGTGACTTGGCTAGCCCGCCTAGTCGTGCCAGGTCGTCGGGCTCGGGGTGCTCTGCATTCGCTGCGGCAACCTTGAGGGCGAACTTGGTCCTGCCGCAGCAGAGGTCGGGGGGAGTGGCGGTCCTTCGGGGCCGAACTGCTGGTGCTCGCCGAGTTGAACTGCGCGCAACGGCGAGGTCGGCACCAGCCAGGCGGAGGTAGCGCAAGGCCTGCCCCGTGGATAGGTACCGGAAGTAGGTCCGCATGAAGGCGACGAGGCCCGCATAGGAGAGAAAAGCTATGGTAATGATGCTGCTGGATCGTGCCGCAGAAGGTCTCTTCCCCTCCCTCTTCCCTCCCCTTCTGGGCAGCGCAGATTCGCTGCTGCACCTTCGGCGGCACAGGAGGTTGAGGGCGTTGAAGATGATATTGGACACGGGGTCGAGGAGGCCGATGCAGTAGCCGCCGCTGAGGATGCAATCCTCCAGCTCCGGCATGTCTGCAATGGGAAGCCTGCCGACGGCCTCGTGATAGAAAGCCATTATGTCGATTTCCATCGGCTTCCCAACTCGGCGCGGATGGACGCCTCCGTCTCGGCGTCGGCGTAGTGGAAACACGAAAGCCGCATTTCCTAGGGGATATCCTCCCCGATCGTGAGAGACACGAGACCCGAAGTAATCATGCTCGACGAAGGGGGCATCGGTGGCGAATGCTCCGATGTCTCGCCCATGCTTTGGTGGGTGGAGGTTGGCGGCGCCGGCGGTGGCTAGGGTTCTAGCAAATCAGGTTGATCTACGTGTCGGGTAGCTGAATGCGCTAAGTACTGACGGCGGGCGGAATCTGAAAATTGGACGAAGAAGAATAATTGGAAAAAAAAAAAGTCTACGTTACCTCTAGGTTGAGAGAGGTATCTGCCATGAAACCAAACCAGATATTTTACAAAATCAGTCAATTTATTCCTAGGGTGATTTTACCAGACGGTTTTACCTATGTGGAGCGGTTTTGATTGTGTGGCAGTCCAGACTAGATGTGTAGGACACGCTGGCACTTGGGCCCACTCGTCGGATGTCTGTTAGTTCCCAAATACGCGTGCTCAAGGCGGATGGAGCAGTGGCGGCAGCCTGAACGTGACGGATGGAGCGGGGGCGACAGTGGCCCACTTACCTCCCGCGGCGGCGCTGCCGGACAAGCTGCCGCATGCTGCCGCTGCGTGCTGCGCTGCCCCGCTGCTGCTTGTGCTGTCGCCGAGCAGAGCCGCTGCCATTTTGGTCGCTCCCGCTGCCGCATGCTAGTTTTTAGCCTGGGCTCGCCGCGTCACTTGAATTGGAATCCCGACGCTCTCTCAAGCTCTTCATCTCTCGCTCACTCTCCATGCTCTCTCTGTTCGTCGCTTCCATAGAGAGCAGTAGCCGTCGACGGCCAAAATTCGCGAGCTCCAATATATCATCCCCAAATTAGTCGCTACCATAGCTTCACCTTGAGCCTTTGCATCCCATCACTGAGTTTCGTCTAAAGTAAAGGCTACTGTGGGCGTTTTTCGCATCGCAGTCGCCATACCGTTGGACGAACTAACTTTGACACAACTAAAAAATTACAACGAGATTATAAAAAACTTTACATGACTCAAACTAAAACTTGTAACTGTGGCCACGACGGCGTCCCGGTGGCCGCGGAAGCAGTGGTACCTAGCCGTGCTCCCCGACCGGCAGTTCGCGAGGTTGGTTGGGCGGCGACCTGCTCATGCTGGCAGCGCGACGACCGTGGGCGCGCATGTACACCCACAGCCTGGAGATGATGGCGCTGCTGGAGGTAGTCAACTTCCCGCTCAACGTGTGCGGAGGCATCGTGCGGGGCACGGCGCGGCCGCTCTTGGAATTTGAAAACAACTGCGGTCTGTTCCCGCTCCTCTTATCAACGTAGCACTTCTAGAACGACAACAAACACATGTTCGTGCACTCCACAAAAGGATACATGAATTTCAGAAACATTCATGTTGCATAAATGCATATAGGAGTGCAAAAAAGCGTGGTACTCCCCTGACCCACGCAGACAGTATGATTTCTCTGATTAACTGACCGGTAGAGTAATAATCAAGCAAAAGTGTTACTGAGTGTGTCCAGTAATATATAAGGGAATAAAGTATAAGGGCTTATTTGGTTAGAGGTGTTAAAGTTTAACAAACACTGTAGTACTTTCGTCTTATTTGACAAAAAGTTTTCAATTTTAGACTAATTAGGCTTAATAGATTCGTCTCGTAAATTACTCCTAATTTGTGCCGATATGCATGCAATTAGTCTACATTTAGTACTCCATGCATTTATCGCAACATTAATGTGATGGGAGTTAAACTTTAACATTCATGAACCAAACAGGGCCTAAAGATATCACATGAATGGTTACAGCGAGCCATTCTCATTGAAAGGCAGTGCAATCTCAGACTCTGTAAATAAAAGGGCTTGTGCTCTTCTTGTTACTGTTGATGAGTTGATCTTTTGGCATCTTTTTTTCTTTTAAAAAAGATGAGCTCTGCCTTTCTATTAAGAGAGAAAATGAGTTTTAAACACAATAAAGACAAAAAGACCTCACACACATGCCCCAATCCACAAGGGCGCCCACTCAAGAAAACACCCAATAGAAATACACGTAAGTTACATAGAAACAAGCGCCGTTCTCCTTAACTCGAAGTCTTCTTTTACTTTCATAGCTACTTCTTGTACTGTCATGAAACAGTTTTAACAAAAATTCTCCGGTTCTGCTCTTTCTAGAGGTTCCACATGATGTAAATGGCGAAGCCATTGAAACGCCACTGTTGTACTTTTTCTACCTTTTGTGTCATTGCCTCCCACCAAGAGCTGGTGGATGATGAATTGTCCACATGTTGGATCAGACCAGTGTCAAAGTGTTCCCAGACCAACACTTGATGCCAAACAAGTTTCGCAAAAGGGCAATGGAGGCAGGTGTAGGCCAGTTTGAAGTGGCCCATTGCGCACAACGTAACAGTCCTGGTGAGGCCGTACCCTTGAAGTCAAAATATCCGCTGTGAGAATTTTGTTTTGTATGAGCGTCCACGCAAACGACTTACACTTGTTTTCTATGTGAGCTTTCCAAATTAGGTTTGGCTTGTATCTTCTATATGAGCCTTTGAACTGAACCCGGTCCGCTGAATGCATGGAATATTGTCCATCTGGCGTCTATCACCAGGCTATTGAGTCTCTTATCTCGGGCTGCAAGTGAACATTTTGAAGCATAATCCACGATGAGACGAGCTCCTCAATTTGGATGGTTGTTGTAATGTCGCTGGACAAGATTCAAATCCAGGCATCATTGCGGAGCCCTTGCTCAACAGATTTGTTTTTCCTTTTAACTAGTTTGAATAAGTGTGGTGCCAAATTTCTTGGTGCTTCCCCATCAATCCAATCGTGGTGCCAAAATTGTGCTTTCCTGCCATTTTCTACCATTATTGTGGTGGATGCATTGTAGACGAGTCGGTCAGCTGCATTGCAGGGCACATTGTTCCTGCTTACGGTTTAGAGTCATCCACCCATTCCTGCAATAGCCAACGAAGTCATAGGGCTCTTCCAAACTTGTCCAAGTCAATGACTCCCAACCCTCCAAGGTCTTTTGACTTATTGACTATTGGCCAATTGACTAGACAGTGGCCACCATTTGTGTTGTCATCCCTTTCCATAGAAAAGACCTTTTAATTTTGTCAATTTGTTTTCTTGCCCGGACCGCTAGAGGGAATTCTGTGAAATGGTATGTCAGCATAAAGGAAAGCACTGATGTGACAAGCGTTAGATGCCCTGCCTGATTCAACGTATGATCCTTCCACCCTAGTAGCCTTTTTCCTATTCGCTCGATGAGAGGTTGTACGTCAATTTTCTGCAATGATCTTGTCTGAAGCTGCAATCCTAGGTAGTGGCATGGAAAAGTACCTTGAGTTCCAAGGAAAGGTTGGAGCACATGCTCAAGATCTATTTTTTATAAAGGAAGCTTTCATTAAATTCTCAAAGCATTACATCAAAATGATACAAAGCCCTGAAAATGTATTTCCGGCCTCTGTCCAACAAAGAGGCACACAACCACAAAAATAAAAGGAGACTGGCATATTCTAGTGACTATCAATTCATAGACTAGATCCATGTGCGCGGGAGAAAATATCCTTGGTCACCTGCACCAACTATTACGAGACCACCACAACTAAGTCTTGAGAAGCCACCTTATGTACAATAGCCCAAGTACGTAGCCAGTGGATGACCAAATAGATAACCTGCACAGGAAGAACATGTTTTTTCTTTTGAAAAACAATATCATTTCTACTAAGCCAAAATGACCAGCAAGTACCAGCCGCTCCAAGCAGAAGTATGTAACATTCTCGGTGTTACCGCGCAAAAACACTTACTAAATCATGTCTTGAGCATCATGCTTATGTGTCAAGGTATGTAAGAAGGTGCAAAAAAAAATTTCTTCGCATTAAAAATGATTAACGCAAATGGTAAATGAAAAGTATTCAATGGTTCGCGTTATATCACTTAAGGTTGAAAACTAATTTTTATTGAGCAAAAATACTATAGAACGCTTATGTGACCCTTAAAGAAAGTTTGAAGTGCAAACTTTGTAGATGATAACGGAACATTTGTCTTAGCAAAGTGTATTTCCTAGCCGGTGTTTCTAGTAGCTTGGAAATCGAACTTGCTAACAAAATCAGCTCAAGACTTAAGAGTAATTTTCAAGTTCAAAAACAGTATGACAGCATGAAGTTCACGGATTTTTTCTGCGAGTTTGAGCGTAGGAAGTGTGTCGTGTTTTGGCTCTTGTCGATAACCTGTTGTACCACGTTGAGCGTAGGGAAGTCGGGTTAGGTTTAGGTGCAACGGTTTGGTCGCCAAGAAACTTCAAGCTCCACGATCTTGACACCTATGATGGGAAGGCCAATCCTGAATAGTGGATAACGCTCTACGAAATCACTGTCCGAGCAGCACATGGCGATGAAGACGTGATGGCCAATTATTTGCACATGGTCATCAACCAGTCTGTGAACCAGTGGCTTCTCAGCCTAAGGGAAGGCTCCATCGACACCTGGACTCAGCTCAGAAGGGCCTTTATTGACAATTATATGGCCACTTGTCAGCAGCCCGACAATAAGTATGATTTGGATAAAGTCAGAGACTATCTAAACAAACCGTTGCGCGACTACATTCGCCGCTTCTCGGAGACGCGGATATTCATCCCTAACATTAACAGCGATGAGGCTATCTTTGCGTTTATCAGAGGCCTCCGCCACCATGATGCTCTCAGGACCAAACTTCTCCGCAAGAGGCCCGACTCAGTTTAGGACCTTCTCACGGTGGCAAAGAAGTGGGCAGATGTTGATGAGGCCGACCAGCAGATCAAGGAAGACGTTGGTCGGGCTCCCCGCCCCGACCAGCAAAATCGCCACCTTGACGACCGACGCGATGATTGGCGTCGTGACGACCACCACGATGATCGGCGCAACAACAACCGCGACTGCCGCAACGACAATCTTGATCGGCGTCGACAGGATGACTTTAGGGGGCGGCAGAGCCGCAATCAACCCACTAACAACGACGTCAACGCCGTCAAGCCAGCGCCCAAGCGCAACTATGAGGATGCCTATTCCAAGGTCCTTCAGGGTCCTTGCCTGGCTCATCCGGACTCCGGCCATACAATGGGGGATTGCAAGGGTCTGAAGTCTATCTACCGCTCGGACGCTCGCAAAAGGCAGCGTGGCAGTGACAAAGACGATGACAAAAATGATCGTCAGTGGATCTAGGGTTTGGCCTCCGTGCTCATCACTCTGGCGGTGACGAGCTTCGCCAAGGTGGTCTCCGTGCTCATCAACTTGCTCCACTCCGTCGCCATCAGCTACGCTCTTGCCCCACGGCTCCCGCGCACCATCCTCCTTTTCTTCTTCAGTCGCAGAATGCGGTTGCGGTGTGAGGGGTAGTGCTGGAGCAGCTGGATCTAGCGGCAATTGGATCTAGGGTTTGGCTTGCGGATGTGGCGACGATGGAACTGGCAGAGACAGCGGAGTGAACTATGTGGAAGACAAACTGATGTGAAATGGATGTAGTGGGAGAAGTGAGGCGCCATCGTGCGGGTATTTATAAGAGTGGAACGACCCTTTGACTTCTAGGGTTTTTGGGTAACTGCGCTCGATGCGCCGCTTCCGCTCCTTCAATTATTATCTCCAAGCAGGCCGTACGTGGGCCTTGCCTGTGGTATGGCCCCAGAGTGGGCCTGTTTTACTGCATGCGATCCAATTCTCGCGTGCCAGTTCATGTTATGGCCCCACAACTGAGCTGGGGACTGACTCTGCAGCTGAGCTGCGGAATGGGCCCGCAACTGAGTTGTGGGTCACCTCACAGCGGAGGTGGGGGCTGCCCTGTGGCAGAGCCATAGGATGTTTTTTAGGGCCCGCAACTGAGTTGGGGGACGTCTCATAGCAGAGCTGAGAGTTTCCACATGGCTGAGCCATGGGTTTTTGTCCACGATAGAGCTGCGGATTGGGTCCACAGCAGAGCTGGGGATCGGCCCCACAGCAGAGCTGGGAAATGTGCCGTGATGGAGCCACGGTGCATAGTTCTCAGCTGAGTTGGGAACGTTTTCTTTGGACCCTGGCACCACGTGATCCAGTCACCTGCTGTCAGGCTCGGGGACTAAGTGGGCACACTTCACCTTGCGGTGAATGTGCTTATTTGGCCTTGTACTGTTTCTTCTTTTAGACCCTGGCACCACGTGATCCAGTTACCTACTGTCAGGCTCGGGGACTAAGTGGGCACACTTCACCTTGCGGTGAATGAGCTTACCTTTTTTTTGCAAACATGATTTGTTGCATAGTGCTTGAGGCGCGACCCCTACCTTCACACGACTAAATCCTGAGGATCACATCTCTTGACATTATGGCAGAGCCAATGGTGCCACGCATCATTAACTTTCACCAATGAAACTTAAGTGGGCACACTTCACCAGGGATGAACTATTTTTTCTTTTTCTCAGAGCACCATGTATTTTTCCGACAAGGTGTTTTTCCGACCAGTGCGGTGGTCGCCTATCAGCTGAACTGGATGGAAGGATGGAAATATTCCTCGGCAGACCATCCTTCTGGTCGGGGGCTTTAGGGCTTCAAGCCTCACTGGTCGGAGAAGGACAAGACGGCGTGTCGCTTCAAAATACATAGTGCTCGGGGACTAGCTGTGGCGGTATAGACCCGTATACCCTCATGGCTCCACATAGGCCGCGCCAAATGAGGTGGCCCAATTCGCCAGAAAGGGCCGCGCGGATCTCTGAACTGCTCGGCGAACCGTGCGAAGCAAGCAGAGACTACTTGACGGTCAAGGAAACCTAGTCGGTTAAGATAGACATCGTGTCCTCCGTGGATACAGGAGTTGTAATCGGCTGGGATTATATTCGTTAGATCTGTAACCTTGCCCCCCGTACTATATAAGGCGGGCAAGGACCCCCCTCAAAACATCTCATTATGCATCAATACAATCCACAAAGACGCAGGACGTAGGGTATTACGCAATACGTGGCCCGAACCTGGATAAATCTCGTGTTCATCTTGCGTCACCATCTAGTTCGTTGTCTTGCGCACCTCCACCGATAATCTACTACCGTGGGCATACCCCTCGGTAGATTACCGACCACATCTCGTCAACACTTCCCCGCCGTGCTATCGGCTCTGCACTGCTGCTGCTGACTCCTCTTGGCCGCTCGTGGGTGAGCCTGTCCGCGCTGCTCTGCTGCCCCCTCCATGTCGTGCTCGGTGACGCGGTTGCTGCCCGGGGCCAACGAGCGTCGCATCCGTGCCCCGGCCCCAGCTGATGAGGACATGACACCAACAGATACGACCATTGATTATAAGGTGCACTCGTTCCTATATTTGCATAGTAATTTTGGGTACAATTCACTTGGTTCCACATATACATGTCGTTATTTGAATGTAGGTACAAATGTGTCTCAAAGTACAAGTCCATCAAAGTTGAACTTTCGGTTCGTCGGCAGGCCGATAGTGCTTCATTGGGAAGGCCAGAACTCATCCATCCGAAGTGCGATTGAGGTCAATGAGCACTTGATGGAAAGGTTATTTGATAATCTTTCAAATAGATCTGGTCCCACTTTAATATCACATTGGCAATGCCTTGAAATCATTGAGACATTCCATCACTATTTCTGTCGGGTGTTACGGCGTCGTCATGGGCTTGTTATTCACACTTGGGACCTAGACCCAAGTTGGAGCACGCCCCAAAAAGATGAAGAACACCTAAGAGATGCCCAAGGACGTCCTCCTCCTTGGCCACCACCTTAATAGGCCAGCAAGGACGTCCAAGCCAAGCCGGAGGCCTAGTCCAATTCGAGTTCGAGTCTGCTTCGGCCTTCTGGACCAGTCTGCAATAAAATGGACACCCAGGAAGCATCCAGACTCCGTTTTCGATGATCCATATATGGATGGAAAGCTTATTTGATAAGGAAGCCAACCCAAGTGGTCCCACGTCAAAAGCTATTCGGAATCAACGGGAATCGTTGAAACAAGTCACCGTCCAGAATCTGTCAGGGCGCTGTGTCGCCGTCTTTTGGGCCGTTTGGGCCTTGTAACGTGTTGGCACTCCCCAGGGACGCGAATATGGGTCCTTGGACGTCCCTTAGGCTTTATAATCAGTAGCCGTCACCTATGTTAGGGTTTGGGTTTTGCTTAGATTATTCTGTTGATAACAGTTTCGCTGCCGTCGTCGGTTTGTGAGACCCCAACTTTGTGAGATTAATCATTCATCTGCAATTTGGTTGCATCCCTTTGTGTTCTTGCGTGTGTTCTCGATTCGCAGGCAAGGACTTAGCCTTCTTGGCGAGGTCGACCGTGCAACGCCGGTCGATAACCAGAGGAGTCGTGGTGCTGCGATTGCGGGGTTCAGAGCCGAGTTGTTCGGAAGCCGGATCGAATTGTGTCGTGACTCCACCAAATCGAGAGTTATCAGAACCTTTCGGAAGATCGGGATCCCTAGTTCACATCAATTGGTATCAGAGCTTCAGGTATACCGTTAGGTTCAATTTTACCCTAGTTTAGTTTGATTTCGCCTTCGTCCTAGAGTCCACAGAAAAGCCAAAAAAATAGTGTTAGGTTTTTCCCCTATCCCAGAAACCACGTTTAGCCTTTTGCATAATTCTTTTCAGATTCCGTCGTGTTGAGTTTGTGTCCTGATCAAGGGCTTGTTGCTGGTTTAGATTGTGTTCTTTTCTAGTTTGTGTTGATCCCTCCACCCGCCGCTATCCCATATCACCATCAGTTTGCATCTTGTGTCCACTAAAACCCTGATTCGAGCAGTTTTCGTAAAACAGTCATAACTTTTGTATCCGAACTCGAAATAGGGCAAATTTTATATCTACGGAGAATGCCAGAAAATTTTAAATCCGTTTTATCCTAGCATAGCTAGGTTCATAAAAATTAGATTTGTGAAATTCGATCAGAAAAATCGAGTTTCTAGGCCCACAAGTTTTGATATGCTTTTTGGAGCACAATCCTAATTTTCTATAGGCCACATCTTTTATCCAATTGAGCTCATTTTTTTGGTGTTTATTGTTGTGTGCTCCTTGCTGAGAAAAAATATCAAAAGAGCAAAAGCAAGGAAAAAAATTTGGGCCAAAAAAAAGAAAAGAAAAAAATAGCAAAAGAGAATAGAAGAGATAAAAAAGGAGCATATAAGGAACACTCGATAGCTCTATTGTTTGTTGTGCCTTTTGCCTTGTCCGTATTTTCATTGCTATTCATTGCTATCCATCATACTTGTTTCTCCATTTTGTTATCACACATCTAGTATTTGGAACACGTTAGACCAGCAACGAGAGCAAGTATTTGCGACTATAATTCAGCATTACTTTCTGTTTTTGAATTGTGTTCCACTCACATATTTGGCCTGCTTGCCTCAACTCCACATACTTCTTCTGGACAATATAAGTTTTGACCCCTGTAATCGCAGTGCTACGCCTTCCAGGTATCCTTGACCTTGCTGGTAAGAACCTTGTAAGAGCTTGAGAAGGGGTCTCCTTTTGCTGTGATCTTGAAATGCACTACTCCACCTACTTAGTAGATTATTAGGGATAACTTTCACTGTTTGTTCCTGTTTTGTGTCTACAATGACAGGTTACAACACTCATCGATACGAGACATCAATGATGCATGAGCCACGCACTATTGCTGCTACACCTCCTTCTGCAGGTCTTTCTATTCTTTCTTCTCCACCTACTTATGATGGTATTGGTGCTGATGAGTACATTGAGTGGGAAAGTAAAATAGATAATATTTTTGCACACTGTCATATGTGTGAACGGAGGAAGATTAAGAATGCATCTAGTGTTTTGAGACATTTAGCATTAATTTGGTGGGAGTCTTTAAGTTCTTCAGATAAACCTCATACATGGAACGATATGAAAATTCTTATGAGAGAAAATTTTGTTAATCCATCTCTTGTAATTAATTCATATGATGAGGAACATCAACTAGACCAATCTCCTATTATTCCTCCTACTATGCCTAATCTTTTGCAGGACAATGCACAAAAGAGCGGGGATGCCACGACAGAAAATGAGGTGCTCCCAGTCTCATGTAAAAATTCAACACATGATACTTCTGCTGACAGTGAGAGCAAAGGTAATGCCAATGATGCTAATCTCACAGAAGATGATAGTTCTCTTGTTGTAATGAATTTTCCCACCAATGATGCTAATAATTCTATACTAAAACCTTCTATTGATTTACCTTTGTCACATGGCGAATGTTCTACTGATCTTTGTGATAAAGAAAAGTTGTGTGATAGTGATATGATTATTCATGAGCAGCAAGTTGTTGTAATGAATTTTCCCACCAATGATGCTAATAATTCTATACTAAAACCTTCTATTGATTTACCTTTGTCACATGGCGAATGTTCTACTGATCTTTATGATAAAGAAAAGTTGTGTGATAGTGATATGATTATTCATGAGCAGCAACCAGTGAATGAGAATGATTCTTTTGTTTTGGAACAAAATACTTGTGCTAAAAATAAACAATTGCTTCCTATTGCCACTGAACAAGATGAACTAAAATTGTTGACTTCTTTAAATACTTTGGGATATATTGAGTTTGAAACACTGTGTGCTCTGAGTAGTTTGGAGGAGAAATTTTTATGTGCTGAATTATCATGGTTGTCTACATGTATATATCAATTTATTGGCAAATATAATTGTAAAGGAGAATATATGGTACATCGAGTTTATATTTGTTCAAATCTGAAATCTCCTTTTTCTGTGCATCAATATGACCAATCAAAGGGTTGCATTAGATATAATCATGTCATGTCAAGATCCCCAAGTTTTGTTATAAAGCAACATGTTAAATTTCAAAAAGAGAAGCAATATTGGCTACAACCTACAATCTGTCTTCCAACTAAGCTCAAACCGAGGACGGTTTGTTGTCAAGAAGAGGAGGATGATGAGGACATGACACCAACAGATACGACCATTGATTATAAGGTGCACTCGTTCCTATATTTGTATAGTAATTTTGGGTACAATTCACTTGGTTCCACATGTACATGTCGTTATTTGAATGTAGGTACAAATGTGTCTCAAAGTACAAGTCCATCAAAGTTGAACTTTCGGTTCGTCGGCAGGCCGATAGTGCTTCATTGGGAAGGCCAGAACTCATCCATCCGAAGTGCGATTGAGGTCAATGAGCACTTGATGGAAAGGTTATTTGATAATCTTTCAAATAGATCTGGTCCCACTTTAATATCACATTGGCAATGCCTTGAAATCATTGAGACATTCCGTCGCTATTTCTGTCGGGTGTTACGGCGTCGTCATGGGCTTGTTATTCACACTTGGGATCCAGACCCAAGTTAGAGCACGCTCCAAGAAGATGAAGAACACCTAAGAGATGCCCAAGGACATCCTCCTCCTTGGCCACCACCTTAATAGGCCAGTAAGGACGTCCAAGCCAAGCCGGAGGCCTAGTCCAATTCGAGTTCGAGTCTGCTTCGGCCTTCTGGACCAGTCTGCAATAAAATAGACACCCAGGAAGCAACCAGACTCCGTTTTCGATGATCCATATATGGATGGAAAGCTTATTTGATAAGGAAGCCAACCCAAGTGGTCCCACGTCAAAAGCTATTCGAAATCAACGGGAATCGTCGAAACAAGTCACCATCCAGAATTTGTCAGGGCGCTGTGTCGCCGTCTTTTGGGCCGTTTGGGCCTTGAAACGTGTTGGCACTCCCCAGGGACGTGAATAGGGGTCCTTGGACGTCCCTTAGGCTTTATAATCAGTAGCCGTCACCTATGTTAGGGTTTAGGTTTTGCTTAGATTATTCTGTTGATAACAGTTTCGCCGTCGTCGTCGGTTTGTGAGACCCCAACTTTGTGAGATTAATCATTCATCTGCAATTTGGTTGCATCCCTTTGTGTTCTTGCGTGTGTTCTCGATTCGTAGGCAAGGACTTAGCCTTCTTGGCGAGGTCGACCATGCAACGCCGGTCGATAACCAGAGGAGTCGTGGTGCTGCGATTGCGGGGTTCAGAGCCGAGTTGTTCGGAAGCCGGATCGAATTGTGTCGTGACTCCACCAAATCGAGAGTTATCAGAACCTTTCGGAAGATCAGGATCCCTAGTTCACATCACCAGCACCGCTGCTAGGCGGTCGGTGGCTGCACGCGCACGCCACGCTACCCCACTACATGCTCGCGCGTCTCGGCATGACTCCAGCGCGCGCGTCGCCCCGACCACGTCAACCCTATCCCGCCAACAAAAGTGACCCGAGCACAGACTTAGTTCCCCCCAGTCCTCTGTCGGCCATGGCCGATGGGGCCACCTCCGGTACTCCGACAGCAAAGGACCGTCAGCGCCCAATTCCCCTCGCTCGCGTCATCACGGTGGAGCCAGACAACTAGCCAACCCCACCCCGCATCAAGCTTGGCCCCCACCAAGCCCAATTTTTGGAGCGTTCCTCCCCTCCGCGCCATTAAGGCCAAGGCCGCCATTAGCGCGAATAGCTCCCCACCTGACCACCTTGAGCCCAATCAATTGCACCGCTAACTTCGCCACAACCTCCGCTCCACCCTGCGTGCCTTGCTAGAACCGCTACCGCCTCGGAGAGCCACCGCGCCTCACGGGTCGCACGCGGCCAGCCTCCTTCGCCACTCCCCGGCTCCAACTAGCGCTACGGTTAGGACCTGGGTAAGCTAACCTTGCTCACACACTAGCTAGATATCCGTGCGGTGGTCTAGGGTGGCCGGAACGGACATGCCATCGCCGCATGTCGCCGCTCACCATGGCCACCGCTTTCGAGAGCTCCGTTGTTTCCATACCCCCGTTTAGCATAAGTGTTAGGCTTATAGTTGGAGGTCAGCCCACTAGCTGGGTCACTGGCAGTCCTAAGTGGCCGATGTGGCTAGCCAGTGCCGCCGGTGTGGCGTCGGTGAGCGTGTGGGGGCGTCGGGGACCTCCTCGATGCGAAGGCAGGTCTTGGCGAGGGCCTTAGCACAAAAGCGCTGACTACGGGAATAGGGCACTTGGTGGTCGTGTTATTCGTGGTCAGTGTGGGGGTCTTTCTGCTTAACGTGCAGCGCGCGGGCCTCCCCGTCGTGGGCCGCCTTGCTACGGGCTGCGCAGTGATGGGCTGTGGGTGGAATCCATTTTTTCTTTTTTTAAGGAATTAGAAGTGGCTTTACATTTTATTTTCTGAGCTGATCTTTGAGAGTTAATAGAAATTCACATAGGTATCCAAAAATTGCGAAACCACTTTGGTGAAGTTCCAAAATTCATGATCTACCTGACTGTATAATTAGTTTATATGTTTTGGTGATGATGCCGAGATATATTAAATCATTTAGAAAGGCGTAATATTACTAGAAGTATATTTGTAGAAAATTTTGTGGCAAATCGGTGGTAGCTTTGATCGTAGAATTTTCGTAGTAGCTTTGTGGTATTATCATGTGCTTGCTATAGGTTTCGTAGCACTAGGTTAGACCATTGGATGTGGTAGCTAAGTAGCCGTTAAAACTAAAATAAATAAAAGCATAAAATCCGTTGGTAAAATGAAGCGCTTGCAAAAACGTGTTGGGTATCTTGCTTGATGAAGATGATTGATAGCTTGTTACCTTAGTCCTTAGAGCTAGCTTTGTAGCTTAGCGTGTGTGCGTTGCATTTTAAGAGTTGATGTTGCCTAAATACTAATTGTTGCATCATTACCGCATGCGTGTAGAGAACGACCTGGTGGAGTTCAGGACCGTCGACGATCAGGAGTATGAGGAGATCGTCGAAGAGTACGAGGAGATCTTCGTGTCGGAGGAGTTCTAGGAGCCGCCCGTGACTGACACCACTGACACTGCACCTGTCCAAGGCAAGTCCCGGTGCATAACCCATATTTTGATAATCTTTATATATATGTGGTGCATTTACATTGCAGGAATTTTATGATACCCACATGCATATACATACCTATGGGTCTTACTAGTGCAGGATCGTGTAGTTGTTTTGCTTAGGTTTATCGGTAGCGTGGGTAACCTGTCGTTATTCACAACAGGTGATTGTTATTATCATAAATCTCAAAATAAAACGGTGAAAAGAAAATGGTGACCGGATAGGGATTTGGTATGCGCATTGGTGGGTGTAACAGGTTGTGTCCCGTGGCCACGGGGCATAGCTTGGTTGCACTGTATTCCCTGTCCGTGTCGATTAAGGACCATCCGTTGCATGGACCCTGGTCAAGTCACAGACTTATTATCCCGAGCACATACTTGCTTATGGGAGCGGGAATGCTTGTTACTCTCTTGTCATGGGCTCCAGCTCTTTCCGAACCGACTGATTGGAGGCGGGGATGGGTGAAAGTCTAAGCACCACATTGAGGCCGGGCCTCAAGTGTGGGGGCTTGGAGTCCAAGTTTAGACGGGGACCTGGAACCCTTGACAGAAGTGAAACGGGTTGGTCTCGTTTGTGCCTGGAGTACAAGCGAGACGTGTGTTTTTGGGGTACCCAACTGAACACATTGATTCGCGAATCGCCGTTTCTACGTGACGATACGGCTTGACTGTGCTCTGGCACCATAGTAAGAACTGACATATGAAAGATGAAAAAAGTGGCTCTTGTTGCTTAACCCTTGCTTGAATATAGAATAGGTGCTTACATAGAATGTTGGATAATGAATAAAACATGGTTGTTAAAAGGCTAAGGACACACTCTTAGTATTGCTTTCTGCAAACAAGAAACTCATAAGTCATAAAGCCTATCATCTTCCTTGAGAGTCAGAAAATATATCCTCTAGTCGGGTAAGTCTTGCGAGTACATTGTGTACTCAGGGTTTATTTTACCCTTGTTGCAGGTGCACCTTGAAAAGTTAGACCTTGTGTAGAAGATTCTTCTGGTGGACACAGACGCATCCTTATATCGTACCACTAGATGTTTATTTTATTTCCGCTGTTTGAATTATCGCACTCTGAACTGGTACTGTAATAAATGATTTTTTGAGACTCTATATTGTATGAAATGAATTAAGTATTGTAAACTTGTACTCGTTATTGGATTCTGGATGTAAAATGTGGATTGTTCGAATTCTCTCATTAGGTGTGCTCGACGGAACTGCTCAATTTAGCTCCCTTTCGGGATACTTAGTGTCTAGTGGAAGACAAGTGTCTCCGAAAACGTGTTAAACTGGACAGTTGTGCCACAAAGTAGTGATTTTAATTCTTTGCTAAATCCTCCTAACCAACCACCAAACAAGTGAGAAACACTGCAAGGTTTAGTTAGTCCAGTAGCCACTTGAATAATTGACCAATAGAACGAACGAAGTGGCATTAAAAAAAAACAGGTGCTCAATTGTCTTCTTTATGACAAAAGTAACACGTTTTACTAGCATGTCGGTTGCACTTAGCAAGATTATCCTGGGTCAATACAGCTCCTCTTCGTTTTAATTTTTAATGGGATCTTCAGTGTCCATAAACTTTTGTTAAAATTGAGGACATCAACATTTATTAATGCGAGATTGGGTGGAAAAACACCAAACACTTTACCTATACATGTTTAGGCCTGGCTATATTATAAAGATTTGGATATTGTTCTTGCAAAGTTTTATTTCCAAGCCATTTGTCTTCCCTATACTGTATCGGAGGCGTATCGGTCTATCGGAGTATCCGATATGTATTGCGATACCGATACGCAACCTGGGTGAAGTATCGGGGTATTCTAGCCCTTGACGCGCGATGCGGCATCTTTTGGCATCTCATCTGATGGACCTCAGCAGATGCTTGAAGTTGACTTCCTTCCGCTTTCCCTGCAACTTTGCAAATCGTATCCTGGACCTTTACAGAAACGTAAGCTGAATTGATTCTGGAGAAATTTTCTCCCGACTATACTATTTTAATTTCAATGCAAGTTGTGCTCCGTTGCTCATAATTTAAAACTGCACATGGATCTCCTACTGCAAAATAGATAAAGTTGGTCAGAAGGCAACTCTTTTAATTTAGGAACAGAAATATGCAGAGTGCAGGCTGGGAGAATTCTTAACCAAAGATTCCTCCTGCTCCCTTGTGCCTTCTGACTTGGTGTTTCCGCAGGGACATTCTCGAGACGTCTCCGTGGAATTGTGGATTAGTTTTATATTACGGTGCTGTCTTACAAAATCCATCATATGCCAACGCCGGCCCTGGCAGCAAGTGGCAAGCAATGCTCCAATGAAATGTCACGCTCTCGAGTACTGTTTCAGTGTTTCTGAACCATTTTTTGCTTCGATTTGATCGCCGTCAGTGAGGAACGAGAGTAGGAGACACATGGTGTAGTTTTCAGCATTATTAAAGTACCGAAGGACGACGTGTGATATGGACAGGAAGGTCCTTGAAAAACAAATCTGTGGATATTTCCATGGAGAGCCTACTATGCATTATGCATATGACAGAAGATCCGGACAAAGCTGACTAATTTTTGTGTGCACTGAGTTTGCTAGGTTCTAAATCAATGTCTGGCAGTTGTGATTGTATATATCCACCAAGCTGTACAAAAGAATTCAAAGAACTCCACAGTTAATGCCGGTAGCAAGAATAAACAAATCAAGAGAATGTCAGTAGCCTAGGATGACTCGTTCCTGCAGCATGCCTTTATATGTCATTGCAGCAGCACCTTCTGCCTATTCCACTTAGTTCTTGGCCAAAATGGTAGCTTTGATTTCTCTCTGTCATTTCCAACTTCTCATCATGCCAATGTTCTCATCTGTATGTTTTTCTTGAATCATAATAGGAACACGAGGAGATGAGCAAAGCATCTGAAGCCAACGGCAAGGCAGACTCCATCTCTATGGTATGTGCCTTGGTCCTTAGTTCCCATTTTCCTTTCGATACAGCTGGTGCTTAACTGCTTATTAGGAGTATTTCATATAGCAGAAGACATGATTGCTATTACCTTATATGAAAACTGCGTGTGCATGGATAACTGTCAACATGACTGTCTCCTTTTCTTTTATGGATTGGATTCTACACTCTGAACTTATTCCTAAAAAAAATATGAAACCAAACAATCACGTGCCCGCATCCATGGCGGGCGCTGTTATTGATGACTTGGCAAGAACAAACAAAAAAAAACAGAGAACTTAGTTGTGTTATTGGCTTATTGCATCCGAACACTTATAGATACCCGCGAAACAATAGCAGACACTCATTCATGAAGAAGCTTTGGTTGTATACTACCTTAAGTGATACTCAACAAACGATGTGCCTGAGCTGAGACTAGGGATATGGGGTGTCCAATCTTCTCATCATAGTGAATTATGCGTAGCTAAGTTAGTTGGGTCCTTTATAGTAGAACAAGTTCACTTGATTCAAATTCTCGACTTACTGCGAGTACTCATTCTAGGATTTAATTGTGTTATTATTCTCCTAGCGATAGACGATGTGTTTGTCAACAACGAGTCACCTATGGTGATTTCGATCCTTACAATTTATTGTTTCCCGGCTTCAATATCTCTAGCTCACTTATCCTTCAATCCTTACAATTTATAAGGATTAAAGTAATGTATTGCTTCCCCGCTTCAATATCTCCAGCTCACTTCTCCTTCAATCCTTACAATTTGTAAGGATTAAAGTATCCGGATCCAACAGTAAAGTAGATCACTCCGATCCAGATTAAGTTTATTTGTCCATTTAATTTAATGCTTGCTTATCCATAACTGCAAAGACATATTTAATTTCACAAACTTGATCCTAAGCCAAAAGGATGACAAAGGCGTGGCTTGGTTATTCACTTATCTGTAATCTGTGCACTAGGTGGAGACACGTGTTGTTGGAGGAAATACGTATGAAGTCGTTGAAGGGAAGGTTGATTGGCGGGGAAGACCTGCATTGCGAGGACGCCATGGTGGTTTGGGCAATAGTTTCTTCATTCTTGGTACCTCCTGTTCCTAACTGTTTATATTCTCTCTTAGAAACAAAAGGTGTAATTAAAACTTTATGTTTCCGGACTGAATTTGCATTCAGAAGAATTTATTTCTTATTCTTAAGTACTCAAGTGAATGCACTTGCGAAACTAATTCTTTTGAGCCCATACATTGAGTTTTATTGAGCTAATTCTGTTGATTATAGATAGTAGCAATTTTTTAGACAATGTGTTTCTAGATGATAACATGAAATCGCATCATATGCTGAATGTATATAACAATACCCCATCAAGGGACTATTTATTATGAACCAAAAACATTAGGTAATGGACTCAGAGAGTTGCTATGCCTAGACTAATAGTCCCCTCCGTTCCAAAATGTAACATGTTTTAGATTTGTTCTAAGTCAAACTTCTTGAACTTTCACAAAGTATAGCATCAACATCAAATTAGTTTCATTAAATATATTATTTTTATTTAAGTTAAACATTTTCAACTTTGACAACACCTAACCTATTAAATAAGTGCACTATCATGACATACCTCATATAAAACACCCCACATTTTGAGCAGTTAGGCAATTTCTAAAGTAAAATTAACCACTGTACCACTGTAAACCAGTCAATCAATTAGTACTCTAGCATGGCCTAGAGTCTTACCTGTATAATTATTAAAACTTCGTGAATAAATTTAGTGAGTACAACTAATCAGATTGATTATCTTTACTCTACACATCTATATTCATTTTTCTAACACATACTCATATATTGCCCTAGATATGTGTTTTCATATTTTGCATTTGGATATTTAATGTGTATTTAATTAAAACTTTTGGTTATGTTATATCAGCTCATGTTGTATCATATTTTTAACACCTTGAATCTATATTTTTTATTTTGACCCTTAGTTGTCGTAAAATTTTATCCACATGTTAAGTTGAAACTCCAGTACTTAATGTATCTTTTATTTAAAATTGTTCTGTTAAATTCTATTAAAAATTTGATCCTAGGTTCTATACTCACTGTTACTACAATGCCAAAATGGGTCATTTTAGTCTATGCCACAGTACTCAACATGTTAAATTTTCTCTACCAAAAAATTATATGTGCAGGGGTATTGTTTTATTAAAAAAATACTATAGTGCTTAAGATTTAACAACCAACATTAGTATATCATAATGTTTCATTCAAAATTATAAACCAATCAGAAATAATGAATTATAGAATTTAGTATAATTTAAAATGAGTTATTAGTATCAATACATTTGTACGTGATTTTTTAAGGGAACATTTTATTCACAATCAGCAATCCTAGCGTATGCATGTTTACTTGGTCGACATAGTGGCACATAACATGTGTGCTTACTTTGTAATTTAGAAACATACATACTCTATGGTTATTGAAATTGTTTTCCATAGTACCCACATTGGTATTTTACACGTAATTGAGATTTATTTTAGTTTATTTTTTTATAACAATAAATAATTCAGAGATAAGTTAAAGTGGATCATTTATATTATCTTTCATAACAACAATATGTGGATAATTTAGATGCAAATTTTAGATATTTATTTTAAATTAAGTTTTATAATGGCAAGGATGGATAATTCAGATGCAAATTGAGGGGTTGCTCTATTTATTTTTCTTAATGATCCAATGATTATTATTGACAATGATGATTAGAGTGTACAAAATTATTGGACGCAAATTAGAAGGTTACTTTATTCATTAATTGTAATGGTAGAGGGTAATCTATTGGAAAAGAAAATAAATCCAAGGTTATTATTAGTGATGTTGATTAGAGTCTACCAAATTCATGGCCAGATGTTTCTATTGTGTGAATTTATATGATTTATCTTTTTTTCTCTAGCACGTCTCGTGAAGATTAACATTAACATGGAGCGTCTAATTAATAATAATATTAAGATACCAACATGATTACAAGAAATATGTAAGCAGCACCAAGTGTTAATTACGCGACACTAGTTACCAGATTTGCCGTAAGTGGCCAAGAAACAAGGAGAAGGACCAAGCATAACACTCGGAGCTGTGGTGTTGATTTTGCAGTCAATTTCGGACTAGAGAACATGGCCACCTTGTCTCTGGCCGTGAACCTGATGATCTACTTCATGGGCGTGATGCACATGAACCTTGAAGACTCCTCAAACCTGCTGACCAACTACATGGGCACCAGCTACATGATCGCCGTGCTCATCTCCGTCTTCGCGGACGTCTTCATCGGCCGATACATGACTGTGATCCTATCATCACTGGTTGAGCTGGTGGTACGAATCGCATCGCGTGCCTGTGGCCCTTGTGCTGCGTATCGGACAATCTGATGGCGTTTCTTGCATTTGTAGGGGCTCCTGCTGCTGACGCTGCAGGCGCGCTCCGACCGGCTGAAGCCTCCCCCGTGCGACCCCAGGATGCCGCTGACGTGCGTGCGGGTGCACGGCGGCAACGAGGTGCACCTCTACCTGGCGCTGTACCTCATCGCGCTCGGCTCGGGAGGCATCAAGGCCGCCCTGCCGGCGCACTGCGCCGACCAGTTCGACGCCAAGCACCCCAAGGAGAAGCAGCAGATGTCCAGCTGCTTCAACTACCTGCTGCTTAGCCTCTGCACCGGCGGCGCCTTCAGCGTCACGGTGTTCGTGTGGATCCAGGACCAGAAAAACAAGGGATGGGAGAAGGGGTTCGCCGCCGCCACGGGCGTCATGGGGCTCGCCGTCATCGTCTTCATCGCTGGCATGCCGAGGTACCGCATCGCCACCGTGCAGGGAAGCAGTGCGCTAAAGGAGATCTTCCAGGTCAAGAAACGCCCTCTCTCTCTTCGTTCTTTCCGCCTTTAGCATGCGTTGCAGGCGTCTATCGGATCGGTCTATGTTATGTTATCCTATACAAAGTTGCAAACAGAGAGTAGTCCTCAATGATGGAAGACCCCGACCCACCCCCCCGACCCGCTCCTCCCCTTCCTCGTCCTCCCGTCGCCGGAACCAACCTCCCCCAGATCCGCCCCATTCATAGCCTCCTCTCGAAATCAAACACCAGATCCGCTATCCCCGGAGCCTGATCTACGTAGTGATGTGCCGCAGTCTGAGCCGCATTCAAGCCCCGGTGGTCTGCAAGCTGCCGAAGCCAACCAACGGACGCCGGCGCCCTCCACCGAAGGGACGCCACAGGAGCCCACTCCCCTTCCGGCAAGCCCAACGGAGATAGACCGCGGACTGCAGGCGCAGGGATGGGCGTTGCTCCCGGATTTGGCAGAGGATTTGAACAAGTTCAAGGGCCAGCATCCAAGCTCTAAGGCAGAAAGGTACAGGCCCGCCATCAATCCTCTCCCTACTAATGCCTGCAAAATACCAGAGGAAGCAAGCTCCCAAGCCAAAGAAATGTGCTTCCAGGAAGATGGGGAGATTGAAGGCCACCTCCTCCGCTCCAAGATTCCGGCGAGCCATAAAGGGAAAGCAGTGCAGGGCGCCGATGGTATTCATGACTTCCAGGCTACATCTAGCGCTGCTCAGGCTACTACCTCGATGACCACGGCGAAGACAGCCCCCAGCGACATCACCGAGCATCCGAGCACGCGGCTACAACAGCATCAAATGGGCATCGTTATCAGCGAAGAGGGATGGGAGACAGCCAAGCTCCATCGCAGGAAGAGACCGGACACGCGGTCAAGGACCGTTCAAACCACACATCTACCCAGAGACAAATCAGTGGGCTCTGTATTTTTCAGATCAAAGATGAAGGGCAGGTGCTATAACTGTTTTTCACCAAACCACACTGCTCGGCTCTGCCGTTCCCTTCATCGGTGTTGGAAATGCTACCGCTTTGGGCACAGAGCAATGGATTGCACAAGTTCTGGGCAGCATAAAAGGATGCATTCTACTGAGAATCGGCACCACATGTCCCCCCCAGAGCTCAGCCCCCCTCCAATCCACCACACGCCCAATCACCGTTCCTTCGCAGAGGTGGTTCGCGGCCAGGAACCGATGGCGGCTGCGCGATACCCAGGCGACCCGAGGGCTAGGCCCGCCCGCAGCTTCTGTGCCGTGTCGGCTACGAGCTCTATCCGGCGGCGGCGAGACGAGCTCATCGGCAGGGCTGCAGTTTGCTGGATCAACGGCAGCAGCCACGACACGAAGACCTACCATCTCGGCGACGCCCTCCGCTGCAAGCTCAACCTGCACCACGACGACTTCAAGGTGGTCAAGCACTTCCCCGAGCGCTACCTCGTCATCTTCTCTGACCCAGCGGTCAGGCAGCGTGTAGTGGACATGGGGATCGTCTCCGATAGCGGCCGGGTCTTCCATTTCGCCCCATGGAACGAGCGCCGCTACGCCACCAACGTCAGCTGGGAGTACCGTGTCAAGGTACGCATTGAGGGAGTTCCAGTCCACTGCTGGGCGGAGGAGGTGGCTGCCAAGGTGCTGGGTAAGAGCTGCGCAGTGCACTACGTCAAGGAGAAGACCCGTCGCCAGGAGCGCACCAGGTCTTTTGACCTCTGGGCCTGGTGCTGCGATCCCTGCGACATCCCCACCGAGGTTTGGCTCACGGTGACTGAGCCAGACAGGGAGCCTCCCCACCATGAAGAACCGGTCGACCTCAAGCGCGGCCATGTCTACCTCCTACGCAACCATCTTGAGGTAGTGGAGGATCTCTCCTTTCTGCAGGATCGTGGGAGGATTGGTGGTCCTCCAAACCGCAGAGCCTGCAGAGAGTTTATCTGGAGCTATGGAGCGCCGGACACCGAGGGAGAGCGTCCTGAGGGTAGGCGCGGCAATGACCGTGGACACGACAACGGGCGTCAGCCGAGGAGGGACGATGATGACCACGACGACAGGCGCAACCACGGCAACCATTGTCACTACAGCCTCTCATGCTGCCGGGTGGGGGTGGATGATTGCATCAGCTCCAACAGGTGGCGTGGGCGCAGGGATTCGCCACCCCGCAGAAGCAGGCAGGCCTCACAAAACCTCCAGGCGTCAACACTAGTCTGGAAGGTCAAGGAGCGCGAGGAGGAAAATAAGCACAAGAAGAAGGTATCCTTTGCAGACCCAATAGCAACGGAGCTGAAGCCACCAAAGGTTGTCATCCCCGACGATAGCGTCCTGCTTATCAAGGGTAATTTTCCCCACCAGTCGCAATACTGTGTTCCTGATCCCTCTGTAACAGTCGAGCTTATGTTTGCTCCGCCGCATCCAGAAGCCCAAAACATTCAGGGCAACACCAATGAGAAAGAGGGGATGACTGATGTCATCAGCTTGGATCTGCCATCAAAGGGGGAGCCGCAGGTGGGGCAGCACGTCAAGCAGGCTGACTCTGTCCTCACCACCCCAAGTGAGAGCAAAGATGCTCAAACCAACATGCAGGGTACAGCTCCAGAATCTAATACACTTCCTGTATCTGCTCCTGCAGAACTAACTGCAGGCAATGGCGGTGAGGACATGGAGATGGAACAACACAACACTTCCATGGGGCAGACGTTGGGTCTGGTGCTAGGCCATCTGCAGAGCATGCTGGTGAGCTCCCCAACTGTAGAACCTTCCTTACCGGTTGATGTTGACAATGATGCAAGGAATAGTCAACAGTCTCATAACACTAGTGAGATATTGGGTTCGTTTTTAGAGGATCAGCTTACTGAAACCACAGAAATTGAGCCTACTCCTGTGCAAGGGGTGCCTTCTGAATACGAACAGAGGCCAAACAACATAGACAGTCAACTTTCTTCGTCTATAGACAATTTCTTAGAATCAATTTCACTGCCCATCATGCAACCTTTGTTAGACGGAGGTCCCACGACACCTATGACACAATCAATTAGAGCAACCGATATTAGCACGCATATAAATCCCACACCTAGTACTAGCAAAAGGCAAAGTTCTCGATTAGCACAAAAGGCAGCAACTAATTCGGGCAAAGATGCCATCCAAATTGCCCAGGAGCTATTAGTCAAGAAGTTGGGGGATCTGTCCGGGGAAGAACAACATCATAATACTGATGATTTTGAGTTTTATGCACAACATTTTGAAAGACCCCTTGACAAGTCAAAGATGGAGGCCATTCAGGTGCTCATCGAGCAGGGGACCAAGACCCACATGAAGGGAAACAACCGCAAGAGCACGAAGGTGGCGCCAGGCCTAACTGCCAGTAGTTCAAATGGCAAATGTTAGCCCCTACAGGCAAAGGGGGCTGGGTTGATAGCTCACTGCTTTTCGTTATTAGTAGAGCCATGTGTGGCTGTCGTGGTGCCTTCAGGCACTTGTTATCGATTGGACTTTGTACTCTTCATTGGATATTTGAAATCCTTTCAACTGTGGCTACAATTGTCTGCCTACAAGAAACGAAAATTGCCCCATGGACCTACAGTCCTTTAGTAGACACGGTTGGACCTGACATGGCGAATAATGCAGTTTGGTTGCCATCTTTAGGAGTTTGCGGGGTATTCTTTTAGCAGCTTCTGAATGCTAGTTTAAGATCAGTCAACCACATTTATCAACCAACACGATATCAGCAAGGATTACGATGTTGGCGGATAACACAGAATGGTCAATTACCGGTGTATATGGGCCTAAATCCAATGCAGACAAAATCCTTTTCATGCAAGAAATCACAGACCTATGACAGCACGTCCATTTGGCGTGGTTCAGAGCCACGATTGACAACCTGGAGCTACACCAATTAATCTTGAGGGGGAAAAGATTCACTTGGTGCAATGATCAACAATCACCAACATCGACAAAAATTGACCATAGATTAGCATTAGCAAGTTGGCTAGAGATTTTCCCAAGAGCTGACCTACAAGTGCTTGCCTCTCTCGGCTCAAGCCGAGTCAAGTGGCTCTCCTATGCAAGGAAGAGATGAAGCAATATCAGTTGGCGACAAGAACCAATGTGTAAACCTTTTGTCGCAACAGTGAAGTATTTAGTCTTAATGTCTTTAGTCGGTTGTGTTTAGTTTATTTGAAGTCTTCAGGTTTTTCTTTCAGTTAGTTGTTTCTGTCCAGGGAGTCTGCAGTTTGGTGCTTCACCAGCAGTGTATAGAGTCGGGTAGGTGTCCCTGCGGGCAGTGGTGTTGGCAAGTCTAGAGTGGTGGGTGTATTTATGTAATTCTGTTTTTTTTCTTTTTCTCTCGTCTAATAAAAATCCGGCAAAATCTTTTGCCGCCTTTCTAAAAAAAGTAGTCCTCAACGAGGTGAGGTACAACAACTGTTGTGTTCAGGTGTACGTCGCTGCAATCAGGAACAGGAAACAGCAGCTCCCTGAGGACCCCGACGAGCTGTACGAGGTCAGCAGGAACAAAGCTTCGCCTGACATCGAGTTCGTGGCGCACAGGGATAGGCCGTTCAGGTTGACGCTCAGTTCACTGCCATGCTTATATAAAACTACGGTTCAGCCTCAAGAAACTACTCCTGGCAGGCAGGCACTGACGGCACTGTTTGATTGCGTGCTCATGCAGATTCCTGGACAGGGCGGCCATAGTTCAGACAGACATGGACGCGGCGGCCAACCCGTGGCGTCAGTGCCGGGTGACGCAGGTGGAGCACGCCAAGACGGTGCTGGCCATGGTGCCCATCTTCTGCAGCGCCATCATCATGGGCACCTGCCTCGCGCAGCTGCAGACCTTCTCCATGGCGCAAGGCAACACGATGGACACGGCGCTCGGACCGCATTTCAAGATGCCGGTGGCTTCCATACTCATCATCCCGCTCGTCTTCCTCATCTTCGCCGTCCCCATCTACGAGAAGCTCTTCGTGCCCTTCGCGAGCCGCCTGACGGGCCTCCCCACCGGGATCACGTACCTGCAGCGCGTGGGCGTCGGCCTCGTGCTCTCCATCGTCTCCATGGTCATCGCCGCCGTCGTGGAGGTGAAGCGCAAGAAGGTGGCCGAGAGGAACGGCATGCTGGACATGTTTCTCGGGCTCCAGCATCTGCCCATGTCCTGCTTCTGGCTGGCGCCGCAGTTCGCCGTGTTCGGCATCGCCGACATGTTCACCTACGTCGGCCTCATGGAGTTCTTCTACTCGCAGGCGCCTGCGGCGCTCAAGTCCATGTCATCCTCGTTCCTGTGGTGCTCCCTGTCGCTGGGCTACTTCATGAGCACCATCATCGTGAAGGCCGTCAACGCGGCCACCAGGAGGTCCACGGCGAGCGGCGGATGGCTCGCCAGCAACATCAACCGCAACCACCTCGACCTCTTCTTCTGGCTGCTTGCCGTGCTTAGCACCCTCAACCTTTTCAACTATCTATTCTGGGCAAGTTGGTACAACTACAAGCCTCAGGAAAAGGCGCCAGCCACCGAGGAGCAGCAACAGCAAGTGTGATGCATTCGTGTGGTTATGTATGTAGCTAGCCTCTTCGCGGGTACTGTTTTGTTTCACTGTCAGCTAGAGGTGGGACTTGTGCTGGTCTTCTCGTGCTTCGTGCCGCTTCGGATCGTGTTCTCTAGACGTAAGGCAATCGAGATATGTCACGGTAAATCTTTTCTCCGGTCAAAACACAACCTATGACATATTAGCACATCTTCAGATCGTGCCAGCCCATGGCTCTCAAAATATTTCCTAGTCTTCTTTTTATGCCCGTAATTATGAAATCTATTTATCTTGTGTGTACTATTTTCATGAAGTTTTAATAATTCTTGTAATCTATTCAAGAAAAAAATAAAAGATGGTACAATAAATGTTAGGAAACGAGTTGTAGCCTGGCTTTTTTAATTTATTTATCTTACATATCATTTTCGTATCGTGCCGGTCCAAACATAGTCTAAAATACGGGTCGGGCCACGTAGCCCGCCGTGCCGAGATCCTAAACAGGACATGTCTCTCGTATTCGTATCGTGCCAGCACGGCAAAAATATATTTTATACTGTGTCATGCTTAGGGCCGCGCGAAAAGACCGTGCCACGACTTGAAATGGCCCGGCCCAAAGTCCCAGCTCGTGTCAGCCTCTCTTTGTTGAACCTTGTTATACGTGCAAGCTTCGTCATTTGCTGTTTGAGCAAAGGATTAGCAATTCGAAATTCAGAAGGAAAGAAAATTCCACTTGTAATTGGAGGGGCGCAACTGCAGTTCGTCTAGTTTAACAGGTTTAGTGCAGCTAAATGAAACAATTGAAGATGAAGTGAGGTGGAGGTGGACACAGGATGGGGAATACTCCACCAAGAGCACTTATCTCATTAAGTTCATTGGAGTTTTTTGCCAAAACAAAAATCTCTGTCATTTGGAGGGCTAAAGCGGAGCCCAAATGCCGGTTCTTCGCATGGATTTTGCTACATAAGAAGATTCTAACGGCTAATAATATGATAAAACGGGGATGGGCAGATGATACAGACTGCAGGCTCTGTGGCAATGAACTAGAAACACCGGTACATCTGTGCAAGGACTACTCCTTCACAAAGGAAGTGTGGGAGATCTTGAAGCGGTGGCTACAGGTAACAGTGATCCAATCAGTGAACACCGCAGGATCATTACACAATCATTACACAATCACTGGTGGAGATGTAGACGCAGGTTCCAGAAGAACGAGAGAAGAAAGGTGGATGTGATATTCATCTATTTTTGGTGGAACATATGGAAGGAGAGAAATAGACGTCAATTCTAACAAAAAGCTCTTAACCCAAATCAAGTTGCCACTCTTTGTAAAGATGACATTATGCATTAGCTCTTAACCCAAATCAAGTTGCCACTCTTTGTAAAGATGACATTATGCATTATGATATGGCCACGGCAACAACGTCAAATACAGCTACGGGTTAGGTTTCTGTGTTAGGGGCCATACTAGGATGTTGTGTTCTTCTCAGCCGATAGTCTGGGTCTTTAGTAGTTGTTTTGCTGTTTATAGCAGGTTTCTGTGTTAGGGGCCATACTAGGATGTTGTGTTCTTCTCAGCCGATAGTCTGGGTCTTTAGTAGTTGTTTTGCTGTTTATAGCTCTGCTAGTTGCTTTCTTGGTCAGAGAGTGGGTCTAGGAGTCGTTGTTGGCTTATAAATTTTTGTAAAACTCTTTTTTTTTCTTTTCTATCGTCTAATAACTTTTGTCGTCCTTTCTTAAAAAAGTGCAAGGTTTATGTGTTTTGTTTTCCATCGATCCACTATTCCACTTCATCCATACACACGCATATATAAGGCTGATTTGAACACTCATGAACTGAAAAACAAATAAGCGCATGCCATTCATGAGTTCGGAGACTGCTGTTTGGATGCTCGTTTTGTTGTATTACACATGTGCCACTGCACACAGTACTGGTTTTGCACACGTACGGCTCACGGGAACGGCGCGTGACGCTTCATCTCGTGCGGCACGACGTCCACCGCGAACCCCTTGCGGTGGCGGAGCCAGTAGTCGGCCTTCCCCGGGTGCTCCTCGGCGGGCGCCTCGACGTCGAACCTAGCGGCGCGGAGCTCCTCCGTGGAGAAGCCGTACCTGTCGTCCCGCTTCCGGACCAGGTCGGGGCGCACGGTGGCGGCGGGGTCGGCCTGCGGGGACACCATCAGCGCGGGGGCGCCCAGCGGCAGGCGGTCGCCGCGGTCCACCTGCCAGGTGCACCAGAACTTGCCGAACGTGGTGGCCAGGTGGTCCAGCTCCGCCTTCTCCAGTGGCGCCGGCACGTGCGGGCTCGTCCACAGGCCGGACTTGATCTCGTGCGCGTGCGAGTGCCACAGCCACTGCTCCTCAGCCGGCAGCGACTCGAAGATCTTCCTCGACACGATGTACTCCACGCCTGCATGCAGTTCAAAGATTCATAAGCTCATGCCAAAGATTAGTAGATGGGTGCACGGTGCACGCACCGATGAGGCGCGCGTCGGCTCTGTCGGAGTCGTAGACGGCGCACTGGAGGAAGTCCTGGTTGAGGCGGGAGACGTAGTGGTGCGTCTCCACCTGCCGCTTCGGGTCGTGCGCGTACAGCGCGAACGTGCACACGTGCTGCTTCACCTGCTTCACGGGGCGCAGCGACTGCATCGCCGCCGCGCCCATGTCCAGCACCTTGGACGCCACTGTGGTAGGCTGCCCCGGGGGCGCGGTGCCGCCGGCAGAGGCCGGTGTTGGCAGTGGTTTCCCGTCGCTAGACGCCATCGTCGGATCGATCGAACTCGCTTTGCTCAGCCTTGTGTTACGACATCGGATGGGTAAGCTCCGGCGCGTTCTTTAAAACACGAGACGGGAGACGTCGGGAAAACACGAGACGGGAGACGGCGTGACACGTGTGGAGCTCGTGGGCTGGACGTGGCGGACGGCATGTGACCGCGGTGGCAGATGGCTGCTGAAACAGCTGTACCGACAAATGTCGCCGACTGCGGTGCTGTGCGAGATTTTTGAGCGGCCGTGGCCCGTGGCCCGCCAAAGTGCCGGAGCGTCGTATATGGGCCCGCCTTGGTTGGGCTCTCTCTTCCCAGGCCACGAGCCGATGGCAAACCCACCACGGCCACCATTTCGCCACCGCTTCCTTCCCGATGCCGTCGTCGACGATCCGAAGCATCTCCATCACGGTCTCCGACGACGACGGTGCTGCGGCGGCACCGACACGGAGACCGCGCGCTGTAAGACGGAAGGCCGCAGCGCGTAGCTTGGGGCAGCGAGCGGTGCGGCTGGTGGCGCGGTGGTGGCCTGTTCTCCTGCTCCTCCCGGCCGTCGCGCTCCTCCTCTTCGAGGCCTCGCGGCTCCGCGCCTCGTCCCCGGGCCCCGCCCCACCGGTCTCCAGCCTCGGACGGCTCGACCCGACCACACACCTCGTCCATGGCGTGCGCGAGCGTGAGTTCCCCACACCTACTCTAGTTCGATCTACGCATAAACTGTTCCTACTCCCTCCGTGCCCCTGACGATTGTACAGGAGATTTGGTACCGACTAAATTTAACAAGGAATTGGTGTGGCTAGTTGGTAACGCGAGTGCTGCATTGCACGACGATATGCCGTACTTTTGCCGGTGCTGATTGCTGTTTTTGCACAACTAATTAGATATTCATGGGCGATTGATCTGAACATTTTAGATCTTGCACGCTGACAAAGTAGTGATACATCAGGCAGAATAGGAGTGTGAAAATGCTTGTGTGCTCGTTTCTACTTATTAGTCAGAGATCGTTTTTCGTGTGATGTTCTGAAAGATCACAGATCAGTAAGCTTTTCCTGGTTTGGATACCAGAGTCTTTAGCCTCTTTATTAGTTTGACTTCACCTACAAACTGAATGTTAAGAGTGCCATGATTAGTTTTTGTGGCGTTGATATTGACAGCTTGCTTGAAGCTCCTTAGCCCCAAAAGTTTGGCAAATTTGGCATTCCCGGAGGGCACAAGACTCGGTTCTGTGGTGAACAGAATCACGTACAAATCTGATGACAATGACTATGACACGTACCACCCCGAAGCAAACTCTACTTATTTACTGCAACATGCGGAAGCAACAAGGTTTAACCTGTTTACAGGATTTCAGACACTGGCTGAAAGAGAAGATAGCTTCAAGGTTGTAAGGCTTACATTTGTGTACTGTTTTGCTGTCACAAAGTTGTGCCTCCCTGACATGTTTAATGTGTTTCCATACTTCTGCAGGTGAATGAGACTGTTAGTGTGCACTGTGGTTTCTACAGCGACAATGGTGGCTTCAAAATTTCTGAGGAGGACAGGAGATACATGAGAGCCTGTAAAGTTGTTGTGTCTACCTGTGCATTTGGTGGTGGGGATGATCTATATCAACCTATTGGAATGGACAATTCTTCTATTGGCAGGGTATTGCATCCTCCTAGATTTTCAGAATTGAACATCAGAGTAAACCATCACATTTGATGATTATACGAGCTTGCATGGTCTTGTGGTAAAGCAGGTTTGCTATGTGGCTTTCTGGGATGAAGTGACACTATCAACTCAGGAAGCTGAAGGAAAGATAATTGGTGATGATGGCATGATAGGAAGGTGGCGGATCATTGTTGTCAGGAGCCTCCCTTTTGTAGATCAACGACTAAATGGGAAGATACCAAAGGTAGAAACCTTAAGATGCCATAATCTATCCTCTGTACGAATTTGTCATGATAGAAGCATGGGTAAAGTAATTTGCTGCTATTACCATCCTCACTTTCCTAAACCTGAAATTTTATTTTTAGGATTGGGCAACAGTGTGTGTTCTGATACCAAATCACTTAACATGATTTTTGCAGATGTTGACTCATCGGCTTTTCCCGGAGGCAAGGTACTCCATATGGGTTGACTCTAAATACCAATTTCGAAGGGATCCGATAGGAGTGCTTGAAGCTCTTCTTTGGAGGACAAACTCTACATTTGCTATCTCTGAACATGGAGCACGGAGTAACATATATGATGAGGGGAAAGCTATTGTTCAAAAGCACAAGGCTACTCCTGAAGAGGTAGAGGTACAATTAACTCAGTATCGTCAAGATGGGATGCCGGACACAAAAAGATTGCACGGACTGAAAGGTCAGTTTGTTAATCTTTCTCAAACAATTATTCTTGTGCTCCTGTTGATATTTCTGTATATGCTCTGCGAACTGTGAAGCAGGTCTGATATGATGAATTTACCTGTTTGATTTTCAGCTCTAGCTGAAGCCTCTGTTATTGTGAGGGAACTCACCCCTGCACCGAACCACTTCATGTGTGCTTGGTTTAATGAAGTGGTTCGTTTCACATCTCGTGATCAGCTCAGTTTCCCATATGTTTTGTGGCGACTAAACATGCATGGAATGAGCATGTTCCCTGTATGCACTCGCAGGGACCTTGTGAATAGTTTGGGTCACACAAGGAAAGTAAAACCTCTTACGCAGACAAATCCAGAGTCTTCTACGTCGTAACCTTCCCCCCAATTCATTTTCTGGTAGTCAACTAACCATTGATATACATATGGTTCTAATCGTCGACATCTCTGGTTCACAATTTTGTTGTTGTATATTATTATCTTTACATTCTTCCTGTAAAGGAATCACGGATCTGAACCTGAAACACGTTAAGCTGTTGCTTTACTGCAACACAATCACACGATGTTGCCACTATATGTAAAAGATATCGTTTTCTTTGGATGGAAGAGAATGAACACTGTTCTGCCTCCTTTTTCTTTCCTAGTTGAACTGGTGTCCATTATCAATTAATTCGGCTTTTGCTGCTGATGGCTGTCGCGGAAACTAAGCAGCAATGGAGATTTTCTTTTCCCATCATTTTATCTGGAGTCGAGAATGCCTCTGAATAATATTGTTTTTACACAAAAGGTAACACGCGAACCGTGCGACCCACTCCCCTGTGCCCGTGCCCGCCTGCACCTATGCCCGCGTTAGAGAGGAAGAAGGCGCCTAGAATTCCGGCGAGGAGGTCACCGGCGTCGGAGATGACGAGCTTGCTGACTCTCCCTCTCTTCTTCTCCCGAAGAGCTTAGAAGGGGGGTTTGGGAGGAGGTAGGCCGGCCAGACGGCGGGAGGGCGGCGTTATGGTCCTGGCGATGGTGGAGGCGGTCGGGCCAAGTCGTGGCGGAGGCACCCATGGCCATGACGGTGCTCCAGTGAGAGGGGGGAGGGGAAGAAGGTGGTTGCTGCGGGCGGTAGGGTCTTGCTGGAGCTTCGCAGACTCTATCGCCTACGGCGGGGTGGTGGGCAGCGGCAGAGCGACGACGAGGAGGAGGGCGGGGTCAAGGACGAGCACGGGGAGGGAGAAGAAGACCGCGGGAAGGGCCGTCGCAAGGAGGAAGGACGGGTCACGGGATACTTTTTCATAATGTGGTACTTGAATAGAAGAATCATTTTTTAACAAAATATGCTCCTGCCTGGAGCCTGGAGGAAGCGAAAATTCTCATTGCGGAGTTCTGTTGTTGGCCTTGTTTTTCTAATGCAGCTTCCTTCTCTGCGCAATACATTGGAATTTGGTTCCTCCATTTTTAGATGGAACTCCCTTCATTTTTGAGTTAGGAATAACTAGTGCCCGGATGTCCGGCCCCAAGCCCGCATCAGGACGGCGCTCCGCCGCACCCTGTTCCATCCCCAGCGTAACAAAGTGTTCGCCGCGCGCGTAATAGGGGAGCCCGCCCACCAGCCGCGCTCGCAAGGGATCTCAACCTCACCGCGCCTATGTCAGTGGCTCGCAGCAAGCCGGTCGTTCTCCATAGCCAGGTTCTGCATCCCCCCCCCCCCCCCCCGTGCTGTGCCACGAGCTTGTGCTCTAGGACCTCCGGCGAGGCCAACGGAGGCAACATGTCGTATGGGGACATGCCACGTGCGTCAGCGCGGACGTGACCCTGTGCATCTTCTGGTGGAGCACTGCCGCCAGCTTACCAGCCGACACGGCCAAGGCTCTTGCCCTAGCTCTCTCTTCCTCACTCAACAGCCCTACATTGAGATCTACTTTTGCAACACTCAGATAAAACAATTGCAATATACATCTGACACAGATGAAACATTTGGAACATACACCTGCAACGTAGCCATTACAAACATATGCAACATCCAGATAAAACACTTGTAATATACATCAGAAACAGATGAAACATCTAGAACATGTTGTTGCAACATATGTGTGAAACATATGCAAATATCCAGGTCAAAACGCTTGTAATATACATTTGGAACAGATGAAACATTTTGAACAAACACTAGCAACATGCCTGTGAAACACTTGCAGCTATGCAACATCCCCTATCTACTTTTACAACATCCATAAGAACAATTGCAACATCCCTTTAAAACGACTGAAACACTCGAAACATACATTTGCAACATAGGAGAGGGCCCGGTCCGGTCGATTCCGGCTGTCAGGGTGGGAGCTGACGGCAAGCGGCTGTGCGTGAGCACTACTAGTATCCGGTCGTGCTCGGGCGTGCTCATGGGTGTCCTTGGCTCGGCTGGGGACGACCCGAGGCGCCTCGACATGTGCGCCTAGCGGCGATTGGCAGGGGCAGCTGCAACGAGGCATCCCGGCGGCCTTAGGGTTGGGGAACAGGGCGGGGAGGCGCTCTGCTATCAGCGGACGCAAGATAGAGAGTGAGAGATGAGGAGAGCAGAGGCAGCACACACGCACATGATGGGGCAAGGCGGACGGACCGCGTGATGCGTGGGTCAAATCTGCGCGGGCCGGGCACGCCACTACCGGGGTGAGCAATAGGAAGCAGTAATATCGTGGACGAGGTACACGTGGTAGACAGGAGTGAGCAGCGCGGGTGGAAATGGCGAGGTAGAGTGTGGTGCGCAGCGTGTAGACGGACGGGCGCCAACGTGGAAGCATTATCGATTTGAGTTTGTAAAGAGTTTCACACAAAACAAATAATTCTCAATATGAGCTTATAAGGCGTCGTAATGGGCCAAATCTGCATTTCGTTCTCGGCCCATGAAGCCCATATGTTCTTGTTAACCTTCCCTGTTCTCTCTCCTATCCCTTATCCGCTCGACGCTCCCCAGTCCCCACCTCGCCTAAAAATGGCCGCGTCTCACTGAACCAACCGTCTGAGACACAACCACATCCTCCTGCTGCTGCTCGCTCGCCGTGCCGCAATGGCTACGGCCGTCGCCTCCCCTACGTTCCTCTCCTCCGCCTTCGCCCCGCGCCACCACCGCCGCTTGAGCCAGCTCGCGGGCCCGCGCCGGGCCGCCCCGGTGGGACTGGCCGTGCGGTGCGAGAAGAGCGACAAGCAGAAGAGGCAGCCGCTCTCCGCGCTCGTGCCCCGCGAGCAGCGCTTCATGTTCGAGGGAGACGAGCTCTGCGGCCCCGTACGAAACCCTCTCTTTCCTCTCTTGAAACAATGTGCACACTTTCACAGCTCGTTTACAGAATCGTAAGCCCTGGACTGACTATCCATCCCAGTTTGTTAATGTTTCACCGAGGTCATCTTAATCCACCTCAGATTAGCCTTTTATGTGCATGATGATGAGTAATCAAGTTACAATATTACTGCTTACATTATATATGTTATCTGCCATGAGCCATCACATCCAAAATTAGCCATGGGCTGTTTATGGTGAGAGAGAATTCAGTAGAAACTAGAAAACCTGGGGCATGGCGTTGCCGCGCCATGTTTGAGCTAGCCTGTGTTGATCTTTTCAGTGTTCAATATCTTTAGATGTAACTATTAAGAAAAATGAATAATTGTTAATGTTGGTTACAGACTACATATCAAATTGTTGATGTATGGGTACAAAATCTTACGGTTGTTTTTCCAATATCATGAGATGTATAAGATAAGCGCCATATTGATGAACACGATATCAATGTCTTCATGAGAAAGTTTATTACTAGGCTTAGTGGGTACTGTTGTCCGTACATAGACATCATCTGTCTCAGCATCAGTCTTAAGTATGTAGACATGTAACAAAGCATTATGAAGGTTACACTAAGCTCTAGAGGTAAACAACTGTGACATCTGAATTTAGGCACTTGTGCCTAAAGAGCCAAAACTGTCTAGACATAAGACATAGCAGAGTAAGGTTTACATATTCTTGTAAAGTAATCAATAATTGTAGATTTAGAAAAGTCACAGTTAGCATATGAATATTTCTCTTGTCAGGAATTTGTTTTATGTAAAGCAAAATAGAAATAACTCCGAGAAACATTCAGTCAAAAAGGTTGTTTGTGTGCAAGTTCTCATCTATCATAAACAAAGCATATTTTGGCTATTTGCTTGAGAAATGATTTTTTTTAATTGGCCTTCTGCTAAGAAAGGACACTGAATTCAAATGATTGAATATATCTAATACATAAGCAAAACTTGTTCTTTTGAATGTAAATAAAAAATAAATTTAGGTATGCTTTATGAACTGCAAAGCCATAAGATACCTCAATAATCAGTCGCAAGAAAAAAGATACCTCAATAATCAAATCTTTACTAAATATCCTAAGAGCTCAGGTTCTGTATAAATAAAGGCGGTGTCTTTTGTCTTAAATTTTGAATTAACAAAGGATGATCCAATCTCATCTCAAGGAAAAAAAAACACAAAGAACCCAATTACATACACATGTATTTTACATGTCATATGGCATGATACCACAACAGTAGCTGAGCAACCAAATTACAGAGTGTTTGACGTATGCACTCTCCTATGCCTTTGTCCAAAGACAATTCAGTCTTCCATCCCACAAACAAAATGAAGTCAGCTAAAATGGTAGCTTATATGAAAGCCTGCAAACCAATAGTTTGTGTCATTCCAAATTTCCAAATTTTAAATAATCCTAATGTAATGCAGCATTGTGAATGCCGGAGGTGGACTGGACAGCAGCATGGACTCGGTTCCATATCCGTAGATAGAATAAAAGATTACAGAAACCAGTTTTATAGAAATAGAAACGAAACATTTTTGTACATGTTAAGGTGACCACCAATTTGATGGCGTGCATGCTGATCCAAATAACTGCACATGAGACGACGTCTGTTAGTATCCATCTTGTGAAGTAGGAGTGGAATTGTGGAAACAAACAGGCTCCACATAAATACATAGAATAAAAACACAAGCAAACATGGCAGGTTGGCAGTGAATTCGTTCACGCTGCCAGCGATATAATATAACAGAACTGAAGATGGTAGCCGGAGATTTACCATCTTGATGGAAGTAGTAGGCATGATCAACAACTATATCAGCTCTTGTGTTACAATGTTTCCCTAAAAATACTCTCTGAAACCAGCAACCTTATTTTTTTATCTGAAAAATATGTTGGTTACAGTCAGACTGTGTAGGGAAATTTTAACGAATGAATGATGAGAAACCTATACAAGAAGCATGGCATACGTAATGAAATTTTCTATGGGCATGGCATATGATGCTGTTGCAGGGGAAGGAACTACAGTAATAGCATTGCTGACATGCTGCGCATCCTGGGCCAGTGGGGGCACAGCGCCGCAGGACGACCACTTGCTCGCAGTGGCCCTGCACCAGCACCACCGTTGCCGGACGACGCCCACTCGCGATGAACCTGCACCGCCGTTGGCCGCCGTGGCCGCGTGTCGGACCAGCCACGTGCCCGACGTGGCCATGCGCTTGGCTGGATGCACTTTGCGCATCACAAGCTCGCTGGAACGTCATGAGGTGGCGTCTGGTTCGCTTCTCGCCCGCAGCCGTGGCGGCCACAGTGAGCTTGCGGTGCGCCAGGTCGGTCATCAGTGTACGTTCGGCAATGGCCTGACCGGTTAGGGGACACTTGTTGTCTACTGCTGTGTTCCTTCGCCTCAGCCGCCGCCACCAGCTCCTTGCCCTTGACAGAAGCGCGAGAGAGACGGTGCCGCCATCATCTCCCTAAGCCGAAAGGGCGGTCCGGGTTGTCCTCCAGCCCAGGCGGTCGGAGCAGCCGAAGGGGACGGATGTGCTCACAGCGAGCGAGGAAGGGCCTGGTAGAGGGAGGCGCTGGGGCCGCGGCAGGAGGAGAAAGACACACACGACAGGGGAGGCGGAGGTGTGAGGGAGCAGGAGGGGGAACGACGGCGGGTCGAGGAATGGCAGCGGGTCGACGGGAGGAGTCTGGAATAGCCTACACCCTGTTCATTTCGCTGGATTATTATGTCTGAAAGTACTGTTCGCTGGTTTGTTGTGAGAGAAAAACACTGTGGATGGCTGCTGATTCTGCTGATCCAGCAAAACGAACAGGGTGCTAGTCGATGGCTCGTGGAAATCCAACAAGAGATCCAACAGCTCATGGAAACCTAGCAAGACATCCGACGGCTGAGAATTCGGGAATTCGGGTTGACGTGGCAGAATGAGGGGGTAGAGTTCATGGTGCAGATTTCGTCAAGTAAAAGATGAGCTTAATAGGAGATCGAAGTCAAAGTAAATTGATGTAGTATGAGAAATTACATTTTCGCACTACATATGCGATGGTTGCCTTGGCTCTGGTTGCCCACCGGCCTGTTCATAATTGTTATTGTTTAGGATCAGTTAGTATAGGCACAATGTGAACGGTTCATTGGTACCATGCCTTATTATTTCTTCTACTTATGAACTACTCCACTAGTACCTGTGTCGTACTGAAATCTGATTGAATAATTAATTTGCAGGACATATGGAATACAACCTGGTATCCTAAGGCTGCAGATCACGTAACTACGGAGAAGACATGGTATGTTGTTGATGCAACAGACAAGATTCTAGGCAGGCTAGCATCCACCATTGCAGTACATATCAGGGGAAAGAATGAACCCACTTACACTCCCAGTGCGGACATGGGAGCTTTTGTTATTGTGGTAAGCATCCTCTCAATACCTATAGTGGTATTCTACTTCCCTCTGGTTATTTGGTACTGAGGTGAATAAGCTTCCTCAAATAATCTTGAAACTGCAGTTGTGTTTATGTTAGCATAGTCCTTTTGTGACTGGTGTATCTCTGAAGCCTCATTGCCACATAGATGCTATGCATTATTGTGCTACTATGCTGAAAGTCATTAACAACTTTTTATGTTCACATAGGTCAATGCAGAAAAGGTTGCTGTTTCTGGTAAAAAGCGGTCGCAAAAGCTCTATAGGAGGCACTCTGGACGGCCTGGAGGGATGAAAGAAGAAACTTTTGACCAACTTCAGAAAAGAATTCCAGAGAGAATCGTTGAACATGCGGTTCGTGGCATGCTCCCCAAGGGCAGGGTAAGACACCATCTTGTACTAGCTGATTGCCTCAGGTCTACATGTTCTCTTTCTCGCTTTAGTGCACAGGTTGTAATGTATACCCAATATGAAAATGACAACTGAATTTCTGGGTGACCTTTCTTTTGGGGCCCCAAAAATTACAACTTGATATTAGTTAGCAGCTGTGAAAATATTTTTGAGATTGAGAATTACGATGGTTAATGGGGAAGTGTATTGGGGTCAATGTGTTGCTCATGCATCAGCATGTGCCCCCAAGTGAAAGCGTGACTTTCTGAATAAATCACAGAACTAAATTCAAGGGAATGCTGTTGTTTAACAAAATTAATAAGTCCAGATTGAATAAGTTATTTATTTTTTCAACCTTTTTTCTTTCATTTTTTTGTGTAAGTTCGCAAAGGTGTTTGTTTGAACTCCCGAAAAATTGCCTTTTAACCTTTTCTTTTAAAAGAAATTGCTTCTTAGGGTGTGTTCAGTTCCTTCAAAATTCCAAAAATTTTATAAGATTCCCCGTCACATCGAATCTTTAGACGCATGCATGAAGAATTAAATATTGGTAAAAAGTAACTAATTACATAGTTTGGTTGTAAATCACGAGACGAATCTTTAGAACCTAATTAGTCCATGATTGGACACTAATTGCCAAATACAAACGAAAGAGTTACTGTGCTTCCAAAAATTTTACAGGAGCAACTAAACACACCCTTAGTTCAATTGTTGGGTATTACAGATGCAGTTACTGAAACTCATATTCTGGCAGGCAAATATCTTGTTATCTGAAGCATTCCCCCTTGCCATTCTATTCTTCAAGTTGATGACAAATTTAATTTAACTTAGTTTCATAATATGTACTTATTCTATTTATTCTGCTCATCTTTTTGGACATTTTGCAGCTGGGAAGAAGATTATTTACCCACCTCAAGGTTTACAAAGGGGCAGAACATCCGCACGAGGCTCAAAAACCTGTCCCACTCCCGATCAGGGATAAAAGAATACAAAAGGTTGGCTAGAGAATCCCATCAATTGAAAAGGATGCAGTGACGAATTCCTCCCCAGAAGGTTTTGCCCGTTGTTTGGGATGCCATCCTCATAGTCATGCCTCTGGCCAGGGCGGAGTATAAATCCTTTTTGTAATTTGGATATTTACCAAAGCATGAAATTCAGTCATATTTCTGTCTATGAGTAGTCATGTAATATGGTACGGTTTAAATCAACCTAAAATCTCTATTTCCCCGTTGTTTGTAATTTTGACCTGATACGATATGAGGTGGTAGATGTTTCATTGTTCGGCCTGCAACTTAAATTCGGAAGGTGCCATCTGGACATACGGGGATTGATCGACTGTTTTCATAACTAATTTTCTTGGGTGGCGGGGTGTGGTATTTTCTTCTGTGTTTTTTTTGTATCATAGAGCATAGTCATGTGCTTTGTCATGTGACATATATCTTGGGGTAAAAGTCCTGGGAATGTAACATTGTGTTTAGTTTGAGGAATCAATCTCTATAACTTTAAACCGGAGCCAAGCTCAGTGAGTCACGTCGTTGGCCATTCTCTGGCCGTCGAATCTTGATCGGACGGTTCAAAGCACGTGAAAAATTGCTTTCGTAAGCACTGTTTATACATCGTTCATCACTTTTACGTATTTTTGCTACGCGCACACGACAAACGTACCCAGAATGTCACTATTCATTACTGTTCACCTATCTTTCCTACGCGCACACGAGAAACATACCCAGAAGATCAAATTAGACCCTTCTCCTTGGTAGAAAATTTTTAAAAAATTCGTAAATAAACTAGAACCAATCTAAAACATACCTAAATTTTTTTTGCCTCTCCTTTGTCGTCAAAAAAATTCCTATCATTCACCTTTTGTCAGAGTAAACCATTTTTCTTTGTAGAAAAAATAAATTTTCCTCTTCTTTATCGTAAAAAAAAACTAAATTCCTATCGTTCACCTTTTATCAAAGTAGACCCTTTTTCTTTGCAGACAATTTCCAAAAAAAATCATAAATAAACTAAAACCAATCTAAAACGTATCTAAATATTTACCGTCTCTTCTTTGTCATAAAAAAATGAATACTCCATGACACCTACTATCTATTCTATTACGCCTACAAATAATCGCTAAAACCTACGCTAGCCAAATCTTTAACTTATACACCATTGTTTAAAAAAAAAGGTCCGTAGCAACATAAACACATAACCAAACTAGCTCAAAAGGCTAGACACCCTACTCGCTAAAAGATTAATCAATAATTGATCTAAGCTCTTACACAACTAGTTCCATCCCATAAGACCACGCGGCAACGCCGCGCGTTGTTTCTAGTTTATCTTAAAGGGAGTGATGCATCATGAGTTCATTTCTCAAATTTAGTGAAAGGACCTCATTTCTCATGCTAATACTAATTGTTAGCTTGTAAGAAAATATGATGGTCATGGATTAACTTATTCTATTCCCAAAATCAAATAAAAAAACTAGAGAACGAGATGATGATTGACCACATCATTCCACCAACCAAACACCCTATAAGTGAATGCTGGAAATGCGGTGGAATAAACATGGAAACATCAAAGAAAATATCACACGTACAGGTGACGTTTTGTGCTGTCATGCAATATTTCAACGTAACGCAATCGTGTTTGTATTAAGAGAGGCAAATTGCCTTATTGCCTTATAAATAATGATTTGGTCACCTAGGGCATATGCATAAGCATAGCTGAGGATATTTGTTAGAGATTGTATAAGATATATGATATATGATATAGCGAGTGCACAGTGCTGGATTCTATGGCCTTTTATGTAGGAGGACTATAGGAGTGATAAGAAGGATGCTAATCGAAATTTGTATCCCTACGTTCATTTACTTTTTCGGTGGATCCTAAACATGAGCTCTTGACCTCGTGTTAGTTCCTGATCCATAGCAATAAAGCACGCTTCACACACATACCACCTGTTCGGCAGGCTGTTTTTACGGCTTATAAGCCGGCTGTGGCTATTTTACTGTGAGAGAAAAACACTGTTCCACGGCTGATAAGCCGTGCTGATAAGCACAGCCGAACAGGGTGATAATTCTCACTCCATCCCAAAATAAATTAACTTTTAGAATCATCTTAAGTCAAGCTATCAGTTTGGCTAACTTTACAGTAAAGAATAACAATATCTATGGCACCAAATGATGAGACTATGAAAATCTATTTTATGATGAATCTTAGGATATTAATTTGATGTTATAATATCAATATTTTTCTATAAATTTGATAAAACTAAAAATAATTTAACTTAGGATAACTACATAAATTGATTTATTTTGGAATCAAGAAAATCTTTACACCTAAAAACACCATAATGTCATAATGCTAACGCGTCCGCGTCCAATAAGAGTTGAAGTTGCAGTCGAATCAAAAACAAATCGGAGCGATGATAGTAAATTGTAGTGAAATAATATTGACTAGACCTGGGTCATTTGTTGGTGCGAATTGGGCTTGTGAGGACCCAGAGAGAGAGAGAGAGAGATTCGAATCCGATTGTAATCCTGTCCTGTAACTAGGCTACGAGTTGGTTGCATTCCTTGCTGCTACATAACGTAATGGATTAAATTTGTACCCCCTATCTTATGACTAGGCTATGAGTTAGTCGCGTTCCTTGCTGCTACATAACATAATGGATTGAATTAAAGTTGAGCAGCATGTTCGGCTGTGCGTTGTAGCGCTACTGCTACAGTTATATGTGAGGGAAAAAAATAGCCGCAGCCACAGGCGCTTTTCTCCTCAACGCACGGCCGAACAATCCCAACAAAGATAGAGATGTCCTCAACTATGTCAAGTTTTATCTTTGGCTCCGTTCGGCTGTAATTATAAGCCGGCTGAAAAACACTGTTGGTTGATTTTTGTGAGAGAAAAATATTGTTCCGCCTGAAAAAACAAGCCGAATAAGACGAATTATAAGCCAGATGAACATGGCCTCGTCTTCTCCTTGATCTATATAAGGTTACCCTGTCCTCTCTCCTTCAGCAGAGAATGTTTTCGATTCGCTGCAGCAGGGTATGCTTTCAATTCGATTCCATTGTTTGATAATTTTATAGATTTTTTAATATGTTTGTCTAATTCGCAAGCCCCATGTGTTATTATAGGCGTGGGCAAAAAAAAATGCGTGGGCAAAATTTTATGACTTCAATGTAACGCGAGTACTTCTTCCCAGATCCGACGGTAGCGGATCACGCGGTCGCAGAGCGCGACGCGGCGCCAATGGTTGCACAGGCCACACGGAGAGGGCACATCTGCTAGAGTTGGAAATATCGAGGAAGTCAACCCGCCGGCGAAGTCAAGGGGAGAACCGGGAGGTATCCAGCCACTCGCGCTGAGGCCCGATCTCGCACGGCTCCCCCATGCCATGCCATCGCATCGCCTCCACAAGCCGCGGCGCCTGAACGCGTCACTGCTTACCTAACCCGACCCAACCCGACCCGACCCAACCAGAAACCTCGCACTGACAGACGGACGGACGTCGCCTGGCTCCGGCTCCGGCCTCCGGCTCCGCGATCGAGGTCGAGGCCCACGCAGCAATCTGGAGTAGCCTTCTGGAAATTTCCACCAATCCGATTCCGAGCGGCAGAAAATTTTCCTTCTCCCGGCCACCAACCAACCAAACCCAGCCTGAGCCACCGCCGCCTCGGATCACAATTCACCCCTGGCATGCGCCGCGCCGCCGCCGCCGCCGCCGCCGCAGCCTGAGGAGGAGGAGGAGGAGGAGGGGGAGGCGGTGGTCTGGAGGGGATGGAGGCGGGCGGCGGGGGCGCGTCCTCGCTGCCGCCCTTCCTGAGCAAGACGTACGAGATGGTGGACGACCCGGCCACGGACGCCGTCGTGGCGTGGACGCCGCCGGGGACCAGCTTCGTCGTCGCCAACCAGGCCGAGTTCTGCAGGGATCTGCTCCCCAAGTACTTCAAGCACAACAACTTCTCCAGCTTCGTGCGGCAGCTAAACACCTACGTAAGCCAGCACAGCGCGATCCTTCATTTTCTTCGCCCCGTCTCCCTCCTTCTCTGTCCACCTGCGGTTTTTGGTCGATCGGGGTACGTGGCGGCGTGCTACTGTCAGCTATGGATGTTGTGCCTTTGCGAAAACTCTACAATTTGGCATTTGGGGGGCGAATCTTGTTAGCCTTATGGTAGAACAGTTGGTTAGGGGTATCGTCTTAGGCCGAATGAATTGTTTTCTTGTTATAGCATAGCGTATTGGCAGTTTGGCGATAGCTTTAATTCCATGTGTCCATTTTCGCCTTATATATCTAGTATATGCTCAATTATCTTGGTGAGATGTTTTTCCTTTTTCTAAATCCAACAGAATTAGTGTACCTTTTGACAAATGATGTGTTGTTCAAGTGTTAACCCAACAGAATTAGTGGACCTTTTGGCAAATGAAGTGCTGTTGAGGTAAACGCTGTTGAAGTGGCATCTTTCTCCACACCCAAATTAAATCAAATAGAAACCAAAATGATTTAGGATGGTTTCTTCTGTTTTATGAGCCTTGACAACTCATATTTCTGTGATGTTGTGGTAATAGCTTCCTGCTTCTTCTTGTGTAGGGCTTTAGGAAAATTGATCCTGAACAATGGGAGTTTGCAAATGAGGATTTCATTAGGGGAGAACGGCACCGACTGAAAAATATACACAGGCGCAAGCCTATGTTCAGCCATTCATCGCACACTGGATCTGGACCGTTAGCAGATACTGAAAGGAGGGATTATGAGGAGGAGATCGAGAGGCTTAAGTCTGACAATGCAGCTCTGACCTCAGAGCTTGAAAACAATGCACAAAAGAAACTTGTTACAGAGACACGAATGCAGGAGCTAGAAGATAAGTTGATCTTTTTGGAGGATCGGCAGAAGAATCTGATGGCATATGTCAGGGATATTGTACAAGCACCAGGACTTTTATCTAGCTTTGTGCAGCAACCTGATCATCACGGAAAGAAAAGGAGACTACAAATACCTATTTCTCTCCTCCAAGACGCAAATACTGAGGGGAACCAGATTGTGCAAGGGGGCTTAACGAGCCCACCGGCTTGCAGGGAATCATTTGACAAAATGGAATCTTCCTTGAACTCATTGGAGAATTTCCTTCGGGAAGCGAGTGAAGCATTTAATATTTCATATGATGATGGTCTCCCTGGCCCTTCATCTGCTGTTGTTATCACGGAGCTCCATTCATCTGGAGAAAGTGATCCCCATGTACCATCACCTGTGTCAAGGATGCATACATCTTCAGCTGGTGCAGGTGATTCGCTCTCTTCTCGTGATGTAACAGGGTCAACTAGCTGCGCAGAAAGTCCTCCCCTCCCTCAAATGCAGTCCTCTACAGATCCACGAACTAAGGTGTCTGAGATTGATGTTAATATGGAGCCTGCGGTTACAGAAACTGGTCTGTCAAGGGATCAACCTGCCGAGGAGCCTCCTCATGTAGCAACTGGGGTAAACGATGGCTTTTGGCAGCAGTTCCTCACTGAGCAGCCTGGTTCTGATGCACATCAGGAGGCCCAATCAGAAAGGCGAGATGGAGACGATAAAGGGGATCAGACGAGAATAGGAGATCGGGAAAAATTTTGGTGGGGAAAGAAGAATGTTGAACAGATGACAGAGAAGCTGGGGCATCTCACCTCGGTGGAGAAAACCTGACTGTTTGTATTTCTTGTAGCTGAAAAACAGTTAGTACAGAAACACATAGGACGTTGGTGCCTCTGACATGTACTTTGCAGTGTATCATATCTTCGCCACCCGCACCTGATATGTTGACTGACATCGACTTCATACTTTTTCCCCTTGTACTTTGGCCGTGTTTAGAATGATGCAGAGACTAGTTGATATACTTTTGTTAGGAGTGCTGCATTCATACTTGGTCAGTAGACACTTCCTGATACTGTTGTCCACAGCTTCTATTATTTCTCAGGTTTGTCGACGTGGTTATTTATGTAGATGATAATATTCACTTTGTTCTTAAATAGGACTCCATCCGTTCCAAATTATAATATGTTTTGACTTTTCTAGATTGATAACATTTGCAATGCACCTAGATAGATATTATGTCTAGATGCATAATAAAAATTATGAATCTAAAAATGCCAAAACGTCTTATAATTTGGGACGGTGGAAGTAGTATCTATGTAGACTAAAGATTCAACTGCACTTCTGAAACATCATGTTTTTTCATAGCCACACCTCTTCTGTCAGAATTTTCAAAGATGTGCCGCCTCTCTTTTTAATGTCTCATTTATTCATTTTATACTGTTTGTCCTGCTTAATTATATTACCTCTTTCCAAAAAAAATGCAATTTTAGATTTAGATCTAGTCAAAATTTCTTTAAATCTGACTAAATTTATAGAAAATATTATTCTCCAAATAAATTTATTATGAAAATATATTTCATGATTAATCCAATGTACTTATACGATATCATAAATGTTAGTGCTATATATATATAGACAATCTATTTTAAATTTTAACAAATATATATATATATATATATATATATATATATATATATATATTTGTTAAAATTTAAAATAGATTGTCTCTTGTAAAAAACGAAAAGTGCATCTTCTTTGTTGGAGAGAGTTTGAATTTCCTATTGGTATACTGCCAGAATGTTAAATCTTTTAGATTGTTTTCTGCTTTGTGGAATGATAGACCTTTATTTTCATTATGCCGGCCTGGGCGGCTTATGTCCCGTTTTCCCAAAGTTTCTGCCCGGTCCGTAATCATATGGATCTGCTTCGTTCAAATGTTTGGAATATGATGATTGCGTTCATGCCTGACCTATAACAAGTAACAACGTTGTGTGATGGGTGATGCATTGGGACTTTGGGAGGCAATGCTTCCCCTGCCTTCAGATTGCCTTTTCTGCCCACTGGCAGCATCTCCCCTGACCAGATCAACTTGCTGACAGCTTCTCCCTGACCAGATCAACTTGTTGACGCTGACGCATCACGCACGGCACTGCTCCAGCGTCCACTGTACTCAAGAAAGTACGGTGTACCGTATTTACGATGCACCGGCTACAATTTCTAGTATCCGTGTGTGTGCTCACTGTTCAGCCCACATGGCATACGGCTGCTGCACGATTTGATCGTTGGGTGCGATGTCTCCGAGCTCTTGCAGCTACGCTTTATTTGTAACGGACGTCAAGAATATCTCTACGTTGACACGTAAAGACGTTATTTGATATAATTTTAAGAACACATCAAAGTGTCACGATATTTAACACACTTTCAACATTAAGAGATATATAAACACATTTTTTAACACGCTATTGAAATCATATTAAAATAACACAAAATTAGACACTTTTAACCGTCACTAACGCGCATCTCAAAATCATCGATAGGCACCTAAAGATGCTTTTTAACATGCAACTAAAAACGTAAAAAAATTACACATAGCTAGACATGCTTTCAACCGTGAGCAGCACGAAGACACGTCATAAAGCGTATCAAATAAACGTCCTTAGGCATGAGAGATGTTTTTTATGCGATACCAAAATATCTCTAGTTGACATGAAATTAGATACGCTTTAAACCATTACTAGCTGATAGAGACGGTTCTATGTGTATTAAAAATTTGTCCTTAACCATATAGAGATGTTTTTTGGTGGAAAATTGAAAACGTGTAACCTATCGAGGGGGGCTATAAGCTAACGTGGCATATTATTCACCAGAGTTAATGTGGCGTATCTACCACTACAGCTGACGTGGCATATATTATTGGAGGATAATTGACAGAACCGTCCAGTTTATACAAGATTAAGTATGATTGTCCCCGTTAAACACATTGACACGCGCATACTGTCACTTATATAAACCCGGTAGTCCGATGAGTACCACGAAGGGTCTCAATAAATCAACTTCACAACCAAGATCGTACTTGATTAAGCGAATACATATCACATACTCAGAGTTTGCAACAGAAATGGTATTACAATAGGATTACAAGTAACTGATACAAGTTCAGTTTCAAATCAATTAAGTTGAAACATCGATTTGAAGTGATTACCAAATCATACGTTTGGATCAAATTGCTAGCTTAGATGATATCTCCAACCAAAAGCATAGGTGAGAAGTATGTATGAAGTAGCCGAGCCCACCGGTACTTAGTCACCACCTTCAGCAGACATAGCACTTCACCTGCAACAGGTGGGATAAAACCCTAAGTACTCAATTGTACTCAGCAAGACTTATCCGACAGGAGGAAATATAAAATGACTCCAAGGATATGCAAAGTTTGTTTAATGGAGCTGATTGGATAGCATAACTTTGCAAAAGAGCATTATTAACATAAGTCCTTACTTTCCATATTTTTTATCAATGTTTTAGCATTGACTTAAGTAGAGCTATTTAGAGCTAAGTTTACACCTATTCTATAGCAATCACTTGATTAATAAGCATTACAGTAGTAACAATATTCAGTTATCGTGATCAACATAACCATCATGTTTCATTAGTTACTACGATGCTGGTGCAAGGTTTGAGTTTCTCGCTGTCCGGGAGAGACGGCGATTCGAATCGATTACGTCCAGCTGGGCAATCCCACATACGAGCCCTCATTAGCTCGCATGGATCATCGTTCACTCCATTCGGTGGTGAGCCTAGACCGTTTCGCAAAACTCATGGTCCTGCATCCTCACATGAATTGTCTGAAGCCCGAAGCCCATAGCAAACATGGTCTTGAATCAGTCCCCTTCCTTCAGGCTCTCCTCCCAACAATGCTAACGGTCCAATACCTCAGCCCAAATGAGGATCGGCTTCACGGTCAACTATAACTCAGGCCCCTGTTATGTGTTTGGTACCTTCAATCTCAACTAAGGGCTGAGACATCGAAGCGGTCCTTAAATGACACAGACAGGATCAAAGAACACATGCCTAGCCGGCATCAACAAAAACCATAGTAACATCGGATCCCGCCTGGTCTCTAATTATCCATTACCACATGGTTCATTTCCACGATAGCAAATATAGCCAATCATGTCCGAGTAAACACCTAAATCTCGCGGATGACAAGAATCACCCGACTTCTACTGGTCTAAGCATAACTAAGCATAGAGCGACCTATACATACTAGTAAGGATACAGGTGTATATATTGTAGACAAGGTCAGACATGCAGCAACGGGTTTCAATTCAACTCCTATACTTAATGCACACTACAAAATATAAACTCAAGTGTATTTTGAAAGAGAGGTAGAAGGCTTAGAATGCTCTGGGGCTTGCATGGGTTTGAAGCACAATGTCAATTAGTTAGCTTCACCTTCAGATCATGATCAACCATCATCTTTATCTCTTGGACTTGGTCACCATTACACCATCTTCGGGTTTGACTTCGTAGTCCACTAATCGATTCATCATCCGTTATCGCACCTATATGATATGCATGGATGCAATGCATGCTTGAGTGAAACAAATATAATAGCGACATTACAAACAGGAAGGACAAGTAACACGCTGAAGGGTGAACTAAGGTAACTAATCGTTAAGAGGTTCAACTCTTATCTTATCTTAGCGACTTACTCGCGAATTGGTTACCACAACATGACCCAAATTACCAAAACAACTACTTTGGCATATAACATACTAGTTCATAGATGAACCCAATCAAGATTAGCAAACTTGAGTACAACTTTCCTTCACTCATAACTAGGGTTACACTTCACAAAGCATTTCAATTATTTAACTAACAAGTTGATTATGTGCTCAACAAGAAAGCAACACAATTCCCATTATACTAGTCAAACAAGACAAGGCAAGGTCATATCATGTTGACTCAAGTACTAGTGACCAAGTTATCTATCTAAAACATCACATGAACTTTTCATGTTAAGATAGAAAGCATCTCAAGTCTAACATGCGATTTATAAGATTGGTCTAAGCAAAACATGTAGCCATGAAAGGTAATTAACATGAGCATCACAAAAGAGCACCAGGGATGCTATGGTTCACTTAGCATAAGTAAGCAAAGGAACATTACATGACGTAAGTACATCCACTTTCGTATAAACTTACATTTATTTACAAACTTTCATCACTTAAACTACAAAATTAGCTTTTAATAGAAGATGATTATACTAAATAGGGATTAACAAGATATTAACATGAAAGCGCTATTATTGCTTAACCTTTTTACGCAAGAGGTTGCATAGAAAAGGGCAAGCAAGATCACATATATACATGCATCCACTAAAGAAGTGCTTAATTAACTAAGAAGCATTTTTAGTGTTTTTATTATCATAAGTGGATCATGAACATATCACACAAGTAACTAAGTTGCCATGAATCAGTAGAGATGAAAGTGTTCCATGGTCTTCAATCAACTCCAAAACTCATTGAAGTCATTTCATGATTTAGATTAGTCCTTTTGATAATTATAAACTACAAATTAAAGCATATAACTAAGGATGTAATTAAACATCATACAATTGGTCCCAAACTTTTTGCGGAGGTTGAATATACCATTAAACAGTGGCAAAACAAATTTCACAATTTTTGGATATTTAGATTGGCCAACAAAAATCATAGAAGCTGCATTTCTTAATTAAAAGAGGTAATTTTGAAACATAGAAAAACTACTGAAAATGCTCATTTCATATTTTTCCTACATAGAGCACATCATAACAAGGCTACACACAAATTTTCATGATTTTAGCATGCTTCCATAATTAGTTATGAAAATAACAAATATTAGCACTTAAAAGTATTTTCTGAAAAAGAAAAAGGGATGCGACTTGTTTCAGCCCAGCGCAGCCTAGCTTGGCACAGCGGTGCGAGTTGACCGGCCCAAGGCCAAGGCCCAGCACGACGCGAGTGGGACAACAGGCCGGCCCAGTGCGGCCTGCCCAGGTGTGGCCAGGCGATTTTTCAAAAGAGCCCCTGTGTTTTCCACAAATAACCCTGAAGTCTATCAGTACTATTCCTCTAAGTCATTGAGTTTGCAGAAAGGCCCTTGAACTTGCTCTATTGACGCGCGAAGTCCTTCTTCTTCAAAACGCTGGAAGCAGACGAGGTGACCGGCCGACTCGACTCCGGTCGGCGGGGTGAGCGGTCGGTGGCGAGGGAGGGCCAGCGGGTCGCGTGGAGACGACAGAGACCACGGCCACACACGGAGTGGGCGTGGCTTGCCCCGGCATGGCCCGCAGGGGCGCGGCCGCGCACGGGGACGGCATGGCGGCTGGCAGCAGTGGCGCTACGGGGCATGGCGGCCGGCGAGGAGCCAGGGAAGAAGTGCGGGAGAGGCGGCGCGGGCAGAGGCAGGCGGTGACGGTGGCGGCTCGGCCAGGCGCAGTCGGTAATGGCCTAGCCACGCGCACGGCGGCTAGCGGCAGCGGCTGCACGGGGACCGCGGCACAACTAGCGGTTCCCGACTCGGCTGAGGTGTGCCGAGCGGAGAGAAGGGTGAGATGGAGGAGGCGTAGCGGCACTCAGCTAGGATGGGAAAGGCATGGAGGTGGGCAACAACGGCGGGGATGAGCTCTGCCTGTCCGTCCATGGCGAACGAGCAGAGAACAGAGAGGGAGAAAAGAGAGCCCGGTGGCTTGGCATTAGATGGCGCGGGAGATGTCCTTGACTTTGCCAGCTTCTTCTAGAGGTCACCACGCAGGTGGTTGCGCGTCCAAGCACGAGAAGCGCCGCGAAGACGCGATGGACAGCGCACGACGGTGAGCAGGACAAGCACGCTGGTGCCGGTATTACTGTAGCACTTTGAAACTCCCTTTTTCTCTTCTATTTTCTCCTGATTTCTTGTGGTAACTCGAAGATCTCCAAGAACAAAAGTTGTTCATCTTCATGCAAACTCCAACTTTGCTTTAAACCTCAAACTCAGATTCTCACCGGATTGAGATATCAAGGATGGGAAACAAGGGAACTTTGAAACTGAAACAAAGTTCAGTTTTAGGGTTCTGGAAAAGTGATTAACTTGGCAAATTTCGGTGAATTAATTATTGAACAATCATCTATCAAACATATCAATCATTTTCATGATATCAAAGCTCAAACATTCTGCCAAACAATGGAACAAAGTTTGAACACATTTTATTTATGAAAATTGTTTTAACAATTCTTCAAAAATTGAAGTTTTAACACTGTTTTTCAGGAACAACCCAAACAGCTGTGTGGAAACAATTATTGAATTCAACTTTTGAGTTCAAATTTGAACATGTTTTAATTCAAAACACAACCTAACTTTGATCTTATTGCAAAGCTCCAACTTAGCACTTCAAACTTTATTAAAGCAACATTTTAATTATTAAAGAAATTTTTATACCAAAAATTCACAAAGAACCTTAATAATTATCAATGATAACATTTCATGTAACATGTAAAACACCACATATGCAACATGAACATGCTTTAAATGAAACATGAAATGCATACATGACGCAAGGCTTGATAATAAAGCATGATAATGACCATGATCAAGGTTTTATTAATTCAGATGAAAGCGACATCACTAACACTACTCGCCTACTTTGAAAATGCAAACATACAAGCAAAGTTTAGGTTAGGGCTCACGTTAGAAGAGTTAACTTCACATCTTGTCACCACTTGACATAGTTTGCTTAAATGTAATCTCACTGCTTAGCCTTATACTAACACCTGGGGTGTTACAAAAACAATATCAACATTAATTGTGTTTCGGTTTCTTTTAATTAAAAATACTAGTACAAAGAAATCGCTAGTGTTTGTCATACATGTCTGATAGAGCATACACTTAATAATAATAATAAAAAGGAAAAATATGGTCTCACTTGATAATTATTATATAAAAACAAAAAAGTTCCAGATCTGGGCACACACTTAACAATAATGAAATGGAAAAAATGGCAAATCTAGACTCAAACCAAGCAGTAAGGGATTGAGACTAGCGTGCCTTACCATTGTGTCAATCATTTAGCTTTGTAGGATGGGGTTAATTCTTTTAGTTATGAAGAGATATATCTATCTGTGAACAATGTATAACCCTACTTTATTAAAATGAATTGAAATTCTGACGGAAAGCTTATGGGCCCAAAATATATTTTCACGTTGGTTTGTACAATTTCTTGATCCCCTTTAGATATGATTATAATTATTTTGTGGAATTATCATCGAATAATCATAATAATATTTATATTTGGTTAGAAAATTATGAAAATTTGTATGACAACATGTATTTGATATATAGTCATTCAAAAAAATCATTGCCAAGTACATATCATAGGACCATAGGAACCACATGTCAAAAAAAATGTAAAAATAGGATAAAAAGTTACAAAGGTGGGTCTTGAACCTAAAACCTTCCCATCTCAAACGAGTAGACGTACCACTACATTATGTTAACATTTGTGTTACTCTTTTGATGGTAAATTATTTGTATAATAGATAACTGTTAATACAACTAGAAAAAGATGAAAAACTGACCAAAAAAGTTACAAAGCTAGGGCGTGTGTTGAACGTTGGATTGAGATCCAAATCAAACACCAACAAGAGCTAGCGTACCCGAGGTCGCAATCAACCTTCAACACACAGCAAGAGACTCTTGGGATCGACTAAACCGATCTAGAGACCAATTAAAAACCGATTTGGAAACTAAACCGGCTCGAAAACAGCAGAAAAGTTAGCTTAGTCGACTTGGGAATCGGCCTAGACAGTTTAGGGAGTCGGCTAAGCCACACTGGAAATTTTAGTAAAAAAACTTCCAAAATTCATAATTAATTCATCTGGACTCCAAACGAGGCGATCCATATATGTTTTTCAATTAGCTCAATGAGAGGAACGCAATAGTGAAGTCTATTCTTGCATTTGTGGAAGTTGGAAAGTCAGCTTAGCCGACTTGGGCCTGGGGCTCGCGTGGCTCGCCTTCTTCGCGTGTTTCTTTTGCTATTTGTCGCTCTAATTAATTTCAAACATGTCTATGATGTTTAGAACTTGTTGTAGATGACCATTAACACTATTGGGACACTCTTGAGTGTCAACAGCATTGTCATCGTTTGGAAAAGCTGGAGCCCATCATCTGGAGGGCCGACACGCCCACCACTAAAAAATAAACTAGTCTTGCCACATAGGCCATGCAACCCTATTTGATCTATAATATACATAATAAATTTATATTTTACAATTCACTAACAAAAAATCTCTAAAAACCATCACTAAAAATAAACTAATCTTCACTACTACAGAAAAAAATTTGTAGCAATGCCCACTTTTTTTAGGGCGGCTCTATATTAAGCCGCCGCTACAAATGGTGTCCAAACGAGCCGCCCTTACAAATCCATTTTTAGGTACTGCTAGTGTTATCAGCCGCCCCTATAAATGACTCAATTTGTTGGGGCGGCTCCGATTTGAAGATGCCGAATAGTAAAAATTAAGCACTAAAATTCGAATTTTTTCAAACGACCTCGGGTGGAGAAATAATCAAAATAAAAGTTATAGATCTCGAAAAGTTATAGAACTTTGCTGTTTACAACTTTTTCCTTCGAAATCATTTGCTGCTTTAAAATGCTGTTGAAAATTTAATTTTTAAATTGTTGAAGAACTCTGATTTCTTTTTTTAATCTCTGTTAAAACTTGTAACTAGTCTTTCTCCCTCATACTAACTTCAAATCTGATGATTTTTTTCTAAAATTTCCTAAAATTATGCTCTATCAATTTATTATGTTTTTACAACTATTATTTTGGTCATCTTTTCATGTGACTTTGTTTTATCAATTGAAAATTTGAATTTCGACAACTTCAAACAATATTTTGAAGTAGTAAATGATTTCAATTGAAAAGTCGTTAACATAAAAATTGTACAACTCATCAAGATGTACAACTTTTATTTTGGTCATTTCTTCATCTGACAAAGTGACAGTAACATTGTTCACAAAATTTACATATCTCTATTATAGTTTATGAAATCATATGAGAGATATGTAAATTTGTGAACAGTGTTACTACCACTTTATTAAATAAACAAATGAATAAAATAAAAGTTATAGATCTTGGTGATTCTACAACTTTGTTGTTGTTGACTTTTTTTAGCTAAAATCATTTACTCTTTGAAAACGTTGTTTCAAGTTGCTATTTTTTGAAATTTAAATTTTGAATTATTCAAAAGAAGTCACATGAAAAGATGACCAAAATGAAAGTTGTAGATCTCGAAAAGTTATAGAAGTTTGTAGCTGACAACTTTTTCATTTGAGATTATTTTGTCAAGGAAGACTACGTTTGAATTTCTCAAATTTGAAATTTGAATTTTTCAAACGACTTCGGATGGAGAAACAACCAAAATGAAAGTTATAGATCAGAAAAAGTTATAGAACTTTGTAGTTGATAACTTTTTCATTTGAAATCATTTTGTCAAGGAAATCATTTTGTTCAAAAGAAATCATTTTGGCCGGCCACAACGACCTATACGAGACTCTGGTAGCGCCATGCTGGGGGACAATGTCGGTCTTGCTAGCGACGACCACTGACACAGACGACGGAGGCACCGCGGTCAGTCGTTAGGGGCCACCCCGAAAGCACCGGGCGACACCACTGCCGCTGCTGGAGCTCGGCCTAGACGCAGTCGCAGGCGATGGAGGCGCCATGGTCGGTCAGTAGGGACGCGCCGGAAGCGCTGGGCGACACCCCTGACGCTGTTGGAGCCCCGTCCGAGCACGGTGAGCGAACTAGTGAGACGGGCCTTGTCGAGCTCAACCCGCTGACGTTGACACCGTACAAAGGCGCCTCACTGGATCACAACATCACGGAGGACCCGATGCTGGTGGAGCTCGCGGCATCACTCGCTAGTAGTCAGATCGTCATGTGCCCTCCTCCTGGGCACCCAACTCAGGTGGTCACCCGGCTGGAGGACTAGGCCCCGGCGATGGTCACCTATGGGGCGTAGCAGACACCGTCCCAGCAGGCACCACCACCAGCGACTATGCCCCCGGTGACACAGGTCATGCCAAGACGACTAGTGTTCAACGCTGCCTCGGTCGTTGATGTGCCCATGACGGGCGAAGAAGGCTACCCACCAGGCTTCGGTCCGGTTGACCTCACGGCGGATTAGGATCCTGACAGCACACCACCGGCGGATGGTCACAAGATCATGGTCAGCGACGACTCCTTCAAGTGCTGCCTCGACAACTTCACCAAGAAAGTGGTGCGCAAGAGGGATTCCCTGCTGATTCGTGAGCCACCCAAGCAGTCGCCTGCAAAGGCGGTGCTGCCGCTGCGGAGTAGGCGGTTGGCGGCCCAAAGCCTACTTGCTTCCAAGCGAGGCGAGGTCCTAATCATGCAACGTATGGGCTACACCAAGGGTCTATCGGTGCCATCCGCGTTAGAGCTGGAGGCCTTTGACAAGATCTTCAACAAAAACCTGACTGCGTCCAACGCCGAAGCACTGGACACGCTCTTTGTGGACCGCCGATGTGGTAGAATCGCCTAATCTAATGCCCTCCCAAGAATACTCGTCTTCCATTAGACCCTAAGTACCCAAGAGAGAACACTAAACTCTGCGATTCTGTTGAGCACACCGCACGGGAGAACTCAAAGATCCACATTTTTACATCAGGATCACAAGTGAGAAAGTAAAGCTTACAACATCCTTGCCATTTCTTACATCACTTTTAGTACAACATCAAAGTAATTCATTATTTGATTATAACAGTGGAATATAAAATGTTATCAGAGTTCAGCGGGAATAAAATCATTTAATGATAAGATAAACATTTACATGATAACTTTTATAAGCATGAAATGATAACAAGCTGCAAGTATTTTCTTTGTAAAACTTTTGGTGAGAGTTTTAGTAAATAAACTCTAATCTGCATCATAAAGGAAATCCTCGCTGAGCCCACCAGGAGGTTTCCACAATCAAGGGTTAGCTTATCAGCACCTGTCACCTGCAACAGGGTAGAACAAACCCTGAGTACTTAATTATACTCCGCAAGACTTACCCGTCAGGAGGAAAGCAAAAGACTCCAAGGATTATGCAAGGCTATCTGGCTTGTGGGTTCATTGTATCTGCAAGAAGCATTACTAAATGTGCATCCTTATATTTCTTGTTATTAGCGGTTATAATTAGTTCATTAGCCGACCATTCTATGTAAGCACCAAAACAACTTTCAAGCAGGTGGTAAGCCATCAGAACCATTTCACCATCTTCCATAGATCTTACTATGATGCCAGATTATAGTCATGTCATACCGTCAAGTTGACGGCGATTTGCGAATCAATGTGCCCAGCTGGGTGCCCCAAAAACACACGCCTTGCTTGTACCCCGGCACAAGCAAGACCAATCCGTTCCACTCCTATCAAGAGGTCTAGGTCCCCGTCCAACCTCAGTATGGTGCTTAGACCTCCTTAACCCATTATATATAACCATCTAAAAAGTCGGTTCGGAAAGATCCAGAACCCATGATAAGAGAGAAACAAGTCTTCCCGCTCCCATAAGCAAGAATATGCTCGGGACAAGTAGGTCTGTGACCTGACTATGGAATCCAATGCAACGAATGGTCTTTAATCGACACAGGCGGAACAAATGCAATTAGAGCCCCGCTCTGCTGCCCAACCGAATCTAAGTCCATCCAACCTATTCCGTCTGGTCTCCAATTATCCATATATACGTATATCCCATGTGATAGCAACATGATAATAGTAACAATAATATATTTCCTATCTCTCGTGAGTGACAGGTAATCACTTGACTTCATCGGGATCCTATAGCGTAGCACACTACACGATCCTATCATACTAGTAAGACTCATAGGATAAGGATATGTATATGCAAGTGGGTTTCATTTAACTCCTTTAAACTTAATGCACAAGCATAAAGTAAAGTGCAGAATAATAGGGGTTATGTACCAGGGCTTGCCTGGGTAAGAAAATATAACTAAATGTTAGTATGTCATCTCCGGGGCATGATCACCATGGCACCATATCTTGGGTTAATGCCAACTCCTCCGGTTGATCCCTTGATCCATCATCGCTCCTATTATGATTTACGTGAATGCAACGTAGAGACATAAGTACAAGACAGAAATCACAACTCTCATCGTACGACTACGTCTCGCGAGCTAACGAGCTAGCCACACACTAACTCACTAGGCTTTGCATCCCCATTGTCGACTAAGATATTATTTTAGTTATACAAACCCAAGTGTTGCTTTATACATTTTATTGATTTAATATTTACATTCTAACTTAGGCTCATTAACTTTGTTATTGAACTAATTATTTTGAAGCTACAAAAAAACTACAGTGGGCATATAGTAATACTAAAAACCTACTGCAAAATTTCTAAAATCAACACTATCACGGATTAATCATAAAAACTCCTACAAGTTCGTGTTTAATAATTTTAAGTGCCCAAAATAATTAGAGCAAGCCTAAAAATATCATAACACTACGTGAACCAATCACACCTTTAGTTAGATCATGACTTTATGAACTTAACAAAATTGGTTTCACAATTTTTGAACTTCTACATATTTAGATATCAAATCTACAAGTTCCTAGCAACAAGGAAAGAGGAAAAACAATTAGAAAATACACTTTTAAAGGAATAGGCTGGCGCCTACTATTCGGCCCAGCACCCGAATGCGGCCCGCGCGGGACGGGGTCACGCGCCAGCAGGCCGGCCCAACTAGCCCGCTGCGCGCGCGCCAGACACAATGCAAAAGAGACCTTGTGTACTCAAAGAATTCAGTGGTACACAAAGCACTATTTACCTGAGTCACTGACTTTGCATCTGGACCCGAGAACCCATTTTCTTTCCTTCTCTTCTTCCTTCGTACAAAGCAGGCAGGAGATGGGACTTAGAGCCATGGATTTGGCCAGCGTGGGAGCGGGCCGGCGGCAATGGGCAGCGCACGAGCATGCCTAGGCCAAAGCGCACCCATAGAGGGGCGCAGCTCGCTAGTGGCAGACTGTGGCGTCCTGGCCATGGCAGCCGGAAGGTCAGCGGCGGCGACCAAGGGAGCGAGGCCGGCGACGCAGAGGGGCCCCAAAGCGAAGCACGTCGGACGTGGCTTGGTGCAGGGGAGGTGCTGGAGTGGCCACCTAGGGTGGAGGAGAGCAGAGAGCGGCGGTGGCTGTAGCGCTCGGCTCTACGCCCCTGGTGCTCGTGCGCGCGGCGAGGGAGCGACAAAGAGAGAGAGAGAGAGAGAGGCCGAGCGCCTCGTGATAAGGACGGGGCGAGGGAGCAGCGCGGCAAGGATGTAGCAAGCAGTGCGCACATGGAGCGGTCGAGGCACAGTGCGGCGAGGATGACGAAGCTGGGATAAAGTCAAAGTCTACAGCTGTGGCAGCGGGCGCGTTCGCGTCGCAATTAAGGCGCGTGCGAGACACGACGCGGTAGCGGGGCAGCAAGCGTAGCACGGCAGATGCAGCTCGGCCTGGTCAAGAAGTTCGGCGAACAGTGGATGTAGGCAGGACAATCTGGGCGCCCCTGTGCGCGCACAGGCGCAGCGAGGACAGGGCGGGGCCGAGGCGATGCGGCCATCAGCGGCGCGTAGCGGGACAACCAGAGACAACGGCTCAAGGAGGCAGCGCTGGCAGCGGCTGGGTGCACGCCCAGGCGGCAGAGCGCGCACAGCGACCACGTCACGACAAGCGGTGCGGTGATCGCGGCCACGGGGCCGAAAAGACCAAAACCTCGTGCTACACGCATCTTAAAGCAAAGCGAAGGTCACTGACTTTCACGATTGAGGTTAGACCAATTCTACTAGCCTAAAGCCAACACTATCAGCTAACCAGCAAGGCAAACATCACAACCAAAGAGCAACTAGAGAAAGAGATGTGCGAATGCCAACAAAGCTTCGCCACGGATGTGCCGGTTCGCGGACAGAGCGCCAACACCGGATTCACAGCGTGTTCAAGTGAACATTAGACAATTTTTAAGAGGGCATCGTGACCTCCAACTCAACTACCACTCCTACCATGTTCAAGTGCATACGTAGAAGCAATCCATAGTGTAAAAACATGAAGTGATTGTTAAAATGTTTTGCTAGAATTTAAGTGCCAAGATAGCATTGTCTATTGCTCATACGAACTTAGGAACAGCTAGGGGTTTAGTGCGGCCTATCCGTCATTAGCACTTTAGACACAATTTCTAAAAGGTCTACACTTCATTTATTTCACCCAACAAGCATCACATGCAATAGCCCATACTCTATACTAACCTATGGAAACAAAATATATAGATATTATTTTATTATTTTATTATTTTGCATGCTATAAATCGCCAAAAAGGATACTCTTCAAAACATGAGTTATATCACACTTGTTTTTATAGAATTTGTTTTCGCGCTAAATGATTAAAATGACTTATTCTATTTTTCTTATTAGGATTTCTCTTTAACATGTTTACGCACTAAGTAATTATCTTATGATATTTATTTGATCTCCTTCAACCACAAAAGAGAGTCGCATAGGATTAGTTTAACATTTCATGTGAGTTATAAATCCAAAAATTGAGGAACTCGTTTAGATAATTCTCTCTGGCCCTCACCTCATGGCTAGGTAAGCTCGTAACACCAGGGTGTTACAGCCGAAAGGGTTCGTCCAAGCAGCCGTGAAGACGCAAGGCCACCTCCTAGGTTGCACCGCTGAGTCGGTATTTGATTGTTTTTCATTTATGTAATATCGAAACGTGAGTTTTCTTGTTAGGATGGTCTGGCTATGGCTGTTTTAGATCGACCTCCTTCGGTGCTTGATAGATGCGCGTTGTTTGTAAGTTTAAACTCTTCTTCTTAATATATTGATACGCATATCTTTTGCGTATTCGAGAAAAATGCAGGGGCCAGCGTGCCATTGTGCATGGTAGCGTGCTGAGATGCACTTTGCATTTCCATGTTCGCAGATGCATTTTAAGGTGACACCACGCATGGTGCTATGCAAAATGCTCATCAGGAGTACCTCTGTCGGGTACCTAAACAAGGGGTACCACAATCAACGACTAAGAAAGACAAACCCTTGAGAAAACCACACCAAAGGCTCCGCCCACGAAGGAAGAACGAGCCAAAACCACGCACGAAACGCCTCGACCATGTTCCGACTCGCACGAGGCTTGCTCGACGGACGCCTCGACCATCGGGAAATCTCCGACTCGTACGACCTTGGGTCGAGCCGGTCGACCCGCCTCACTCACCAACTCTCAGACAAAAGTCAAAGCATTTAATGCAACCGCCAACCATTTCCTACCCCCATGGCTACAGCGATACCAGTATGGAAGCAGTACCAGTGTCAAATCTCACTTGTTACTGCCCATCCCGGAATGTGCGGTGAAAACCTGTCACTGTACACGCCACTGATCCCCCTCGAGGTAGAATACGACGAGTGTCGTACCCCGAAATTCCCGGGGCTCGGCCTTATCCATTCCCCATCGACCCACCTCGACCCGGCCTCGACCCAGCCTCGACCAACTGTCGGTCAACAAAGAAGCAAGGCCTGCATGCCACAGGATCCGGGGTCTTTTCACCATCTCATCCTCTATGTCACCATGGTGTCCGGGGATGGCCGGTCATTCTTGGAGCACGTCGCTACAGCGGCTTCCACAGCGCTCGACAAAACTTCACTTCTAAGGCATCCCCTGGCGTCTCTGCCTCCTCTTGACCCTATAAAAGGGAAGGCAGGGGACTCTACGAGGGGGACGGACAAGGCGAAACAAGTCATCACCCCACCATAGAAGATCAACACCTCAAGCAATCTCCTTTGTACTCTCTCTCTCTCTCTCTCTGAGACCTGGGATCGGCTCCCTCTCTCACAGCTTGTAACCCCTACGCAAGCACTTAGGTGCAAGGAAATACAATACTTCTCCCCCCCGCTGGACGTAGGGCCTTCCTTCACCTGAACCAGGATGAACCCCCGTGTATTCTCTTTGCATCACCATCCAGATTAGAGACACACAGCATAAATTCACTCGTTGATTTAGGACCCTCACGGGACCGAACACCGATAGTTGGTGCGCCAGGTAGGGGGCGCTGCGTGCCAACATCATTTTCCCGCCATTCTTTTGGATGGCTGACCCCGAACGACCACTTCTGTTAGCCATGGTGATCTGGTTTGGGAGCTTGGAGTTCATGTCTCTTGACCACGGCTACGACATGGTCCTCCTCCTGCCTAGGCACCCAACTGACGGTGACCATGAGCTCTCCTAGCCTGGGGGAGCGCTGCGCTGGTACCGTCGCTCTCGTCAGACACGTGCCGCCAGGTGACGGCGTGCCCAGCGCAACCACCATCATCGCCTCACGGAGGGTGACGGTATTCCCCGATCCGGTGCCCCTCAGCCGGACGCCGACACGGATTTCCTCACTGAGGATCTGTGTAGGATGAGCTTGGCTAAGGATAAGATGCCGACGGGGTGTCCCGTCGCTCCATCGCCTGGCGTGGCGCCACCACCAGCCAGTTTGATTGCTCCAGTACCGGGAACCATGCCCTCACCGGCATTCCCGTATGGGCTGGACCTGGTTGCCCGGGCGTATGCTTCTTCTGTAAGCACCAGCATGAGCGCTTACGAGGAACTTCCTGGACACCAGGTACGTTCCACCCTCGACCTCGTTGCGTCCACGCCTGCTTCTGAGTACCTAGACTCCACGGAGACCCCGGATGCAGAGCTCCATGCGACTATCTTTCGTCGTCACAACCTTAGAGACGCACGACCTCACATGCACCCATTATACTACTATTTCAGCACTCTGGACTCTGACTCTGCTGATGACACCTACGACCCGACTTACGAATGCTTCAATATCCATGGGGCTATCGCGTCAGATTCAGAGGATGAGGCAGCCGTTGGAGGAAGGAACGCCATGCCACCTCAGGTCGAGCCCCCTGTTGCACGGGATCAAGCTCAATTCCTTGCGGACCAAGGAGTGCAACTCAAGCAAATCCACAAATTACAGGACAGGCTCGACGAGGAACGAGAAAATCTGCGCCTACTTCAACAAACCCTCGAGCACGAGCGCGCGGCACGCGCACACGGCGGAGGAGCTCGACAAAGAGCTCGCAACGTTAATCGTCGCATCGTCAAGGATCAGGCGGGCGAACCTCCGGTCCTCGGTCGAGCCAGCCAAAATGTTGTCGCAGCCACCATGCTTCTTCGTAACATGCCTGAGCCATCGAACGCCGAGGCCCATCGGGCCCGCGATGAAATTCAAGGACTCCTCGAGGCCGTCGCCATACAGCAAGCCGAGAGTTTCGCCTCGAGGTGACGCGGGCTTGCCTCGGAGCAGCCTGCGGAGCCCTCCCGACAGGAAAAGAGGCCTCGGTTCATCCCAAGCCCGCCCCCCAGCGGAACAAGGCGGCCTCTATCCGTGAACGCATTGTCGACAACCGCGAACCTCGAGATGCCTGTGACAACATCAACGAGCGCCGAAGGCGTAAGAGTGGTGACGGTGCAGCTCGAGGCTACCACGAGCACAGGGGCGGGCGCTACGATAGCTCGGAGGATCGAAGCCCTTCACCCGAGCCACCAGGCCCTCGGGTCTTTAGCAAGGCCATTCGTTAAACACTACTTCCGGCTCGGTTCCGCCCCCCCCCCCCCATGACCCTTACCAAGTATAACGATGAAACCAAACCCGAACTTTGGCTCGCCGACTTCCATTTGGCTTCCCAGCTAGGTGGGGCTACCGATGATCGGGTCATCATTCGACAACTTCCTCTGTTCCTATCGGACACCGCTCAAGCCTGGCTCGAGGACCTTCCACCTCGATAGATCCACGACTGAGCGACCTGGTGAGAGTGTTCGAGGGGAACTTCAAGGGGACATACATGCACCATGGTAACTCATGGGACCTCCGAAGCTGTAAACAAAAGCCGGGTGAATCCCTCCGGGACTACATCCGGCGTTTCTCCAAACAACGCACCGAGCTTCCCAACATCACCGACTCTGACGTCATCATGGCCTTCCTCTTTGGTACCACCTGCAAAGAGTTGGTCCGAGAATTAGGTCGCAGCACCCCCATCACTGCCAATGGCTTGATGGACATCATCACCAACTTCGCTGCCGGCGAAGAGGCGGTTGGTGCCATCTTTGGCAGCGACCAGGACAAAGGGAAGCGCAAAGACGAGGATCCCGCGAGCTCCAGCCGGGGCTCGAAGAGGAACAACAACAACAAGAAGAAGAATAATAAGCAGGGCAAACAAGAGGCCCCGGCCAACGACCTTGTCGCCGCTGCAAATCGTAAGAAACCTCGAGGACCCCCCGACGGGGGCATTTTCGACAAAATGCTCAAAGAACCGTGTCCCTACCACAAAGGGCCCACAAACCACAACCTCGAGGACTGCCACATGCTCTGGAGATACTTTGAAATCCTAGGCATCAAGAAAGACGATAAGAAGGAGGATCCTAAGGGAGACAACAAGGACGAGGGGTTTCCCGAGATTCATGACTGCTTCATGATATATGGAGGACCCTCGACGCGCCTCTCAACATGGCAGCGCAAGTGGGAACGTTGAGAGGTCTTCTCCATGCAACCCGTGACCCCCCTCTTCCTTGATTGGTCCGAGGTGGCCATCACTTTCGACCGTGATGACAACCCAGACTACATCCCCAATCCTGGAGTCTACCCACTCGTCGTCGATCCATCATCGCCAACACACGCCTCACCAAGGTGCTCATGGACGGAGGCAGCAGTCTCAACATCATTTATGCCCAGACCCTCGACCTTCTGGGAATCACGAGGACGCACCTTCGACCCAGCGTCGGGGGCTTCCATGGAGTCGTGCCAGGGAAACGAGCACAGCCCGTCAAGCGAGTCGATCAGCCTGTCTGTTTCGGTACTCCCGCCAACTTCAGGAAGGAAACTCTCACATTCGAGGTGGTTGGATTCCATGGGACATACCACGCCATTCTTGGGCGCCCCTGCTACACCCGGTTCATGGCGTTCCCAACTACACCTACCTCATGCTCAAAATACCGGGCCTCAACGGTGTCATCACTGTCGGGCCCTCCTATGAGCACGCCTACGAGTGCGACGTGGAATGCGTCGAGCACGGGGAAGCCATCCTGGAGTCGGCGACCTTGGCAGCAAACCTCGATGGTTTGGCCAAAGAGATCCCCGACCCCAAGCGCCATGCCAGCAACTTCGAGCCTGCGGTAGACGTCAAGCTCGTACCCCTCGATCCCACCGACCCGAACGGAAAGGCGTTGAGCGTCAGCGCCACCCTCGATCCCAAATAGGAAGCAATGCTCGTCGACTTTCTCTGCGCAAACATTGACATCTTTGCGTGGAGTCCCTCGGATATGCCGGGCATACCCAGGGAAGTCGCCGAGCACGCCTTGGAGATCTGAGGCGGCTCCAAACCGATGAAACAACGCTTGCGCCGCTTCAACGAGGAGAAGCGCAAGGTCATCGGCGAGGAGGTCCACAAGCTGTTGAAGGCCGAATTCATCAAGGAGGTTCATCATCCCGAGTGGTTGGCTAATCCTGTATTAGTTAAGAAAAAGAATGGGAATGGAGGATGTGTGTAGACTATACTAGTTTGAATAAAGCATGTCTGAAAGTTCCTTTTCCTTTACCACGCATTGATCAAATCGTTGATTCTACTACAGGATGTGAAACTCTATCGTTCCTAGATGCGTATTCCGGCTACCACCAGATCAAAATGAAGGAGTCCGACCAACTCGCGACTTCATTCATCACCCCCTTCGGCATGTATTGCTATGTTACTATGTCCTTCGGTCTACGGAACGCAGGTGCTACATACCAGCGATGCATGCAACACGTTTTCGGGGAGCACATCGGACCCACCGTCCAGGCTTACGTTGACGACATCGTTGTCAAAACCAAGAGGGTCAGCAATTTGGTGAACGACCTCGACGTTGCGTTCAAGTGCTTTAAGGCAAAAAAACATTAAGCTCAACCCTGAGAAGTGCGTCTTCGACGTCCCTCGAGGCATGCTCTTAGGGTTCATCGTTTCCGAACGTGGCATCGAAGCTAACCCGGAAAAAATCACTGCGATAACCAAAATGGGCCCTATCCATGATCTAAAGGGCGTACAGAGGGTCACGGGCTGCATCGCGGCCCTTAGTCGCTTCATTTCGCGCCTCGGCGAAAAGGCGCTCCCACTGTATCGTCTCCTAAAAAATTGAAACACTTTTCATGGACCCTCGAGGCAGAAGAAGCCCTTACGAAGCTCAAAGCTACGTTGTCCAACTCTCTGATCCTCATCCCTCCGGCCACAGGGGAACCCCTCCTGCTTTACGTCGCCGCAACGACACAAGTGGTCAGCGCGGTCTTAGTTGTCGAGAGGGCAGAGGAAGGACATACCTTGCTCATTTAGAGGCCAGTCTACTTCATCAGCGAGGTACTCTCGGAGACCAAGGTTCGCTACCCGCAAATCCAGAAGGCGCTATACGCCATCATCTTGACGCGGCGCAAACTTCGTCACTACTTCCAAGGCCACCCGGTGACCGTGGTGTCTTCTTTCTCCCTGGGAGAGATAGCCCGGAACCGGGAAGCCTCGGGTAGGATAGCAAAGTGGACGGTCGAGCTCATGAGTGAGACCCTCTCTTATGCGCCACACAAAGCCATTAAATCCCAAGTACTGGCAGATTTTCTAGCGGAGTGGATCGACACTCAACTTCCTCCGATTCAGCTCCAAGCCGAGCTTTGGACCATGTACTTCGATGGGTTACTGATGAAAATGGGAGCAGACGCGGGCTTGCTCTTCATCTCGCCCCTCGGAGTCCACATGTGCTATGCAATCCGGCTTCATTTTGCTGCCTCCAACAACGTTGCCGAGTACGAGGCGCTCATCGCGGGCCTGTGCATCACCGTCGAACTCGGGGTCTGACACCTCGACGTTCGTGGTGACTCCCAGCTCATGATCGACCAGGTCATGAAGAGCTCAAGCTGCCATGATCCCAAGATGGAAGCCTACTGCGAGGAGGTACGGTGCCTTGAGGACAAGTTCCACGGCCTCGAGCTCAACCACGTTGCACGCAGATATAATGAAGCTGCCGATGAACTCGCGAAAATCACATCTAGTCGAGCCACGGTTCCACCTGACGTTTTCGCGAGGGATCTCCATCAACTGTCCGTCAACACCAGGGTAGGCGGGGGGACCGACGGTCCATCACTCGATCCCCCACCTGAGGTGGAAGCTCCCTCGACTGGGGCTGAAGTCATGCAGGCGGAAGGCTCGACCCTACCAGCCGACCTCGAGCCCGACTAGCGTGTTCCGTACCTCGACCGTCTCACTCATGGGGATCTCCCCTTGGATAAGACCGAGGCTCGACGGATCGCTTGTCGGGCCAAGACCTTTGTGATATTTGGCGACAACAAAGAGCTTTATCGACGCAGCCCTACGGGCATCCTACAACGCTGTATCATAAACAAGGAAGGCAAGAACCTGCTCAAGGATCTACACTCGGGGGCTTGCGGTCATCACGCGGCACCTCGAACCCTCGTTGGAAACGCATTCCGATAAGGTTTCTACTGGCCAACCGCGGTCTCCGACGCCATTAAGCTGGTACACTCTTGCAAAGGATGCCAGTACTATGCAAGGCAAACCCATCTCCCAGCTCATGCCTTGCAAACGATTCCCATCACATGGCCGTTCGCCGTTTGGGGGCTCAACTTGGTCGGACCCTTGAAGAGGACAACTGGTGGCTTCACCCACCTACTCGTTGCCATTGATAAGTTTTCTAAATGGATCAAGGCCCATCCTATCACCAGCATCAGGTCTGAATAAGTTGTGCTATTTTTTACCGACATAGTCCACCGCTTTGGGGTTCCTAACTGCATCATCACGGACAACGGCACCCAAATTACCGGGAAAAAGTTTCTGGATTTCTGTGACAACCATCACATCCGCGTGCTCTGGTCGACCGTAGCTCATCCAAAAACAAATGGCCAAGTAGAGCGTGCCAATGGCATGGTTTTACAAGGCCTAAAACCGAGAATTTTTGACAAACTAAACAAACACGGCAAAAAATGGGCCGCCGAGCTCCCCTCGGTCCTGTGGAGCCTAAGAACGACGCCGAGTCGAGCCACGGGGTTCACTCCGTTCTTCTTAGTCTACGGGTCTGAGGCTATGCTCCCAACCGATGTAGAATATGGATCCCCGAGGCTGAAAGCCTACAACGAGCAAAACAATGACGCCATAAGAGAGAACGCCCTCGACCAGCTCGAGGAAGCTCGTGATGTGGCTCTGTTACACTTTGGAAGGTATCAGCAAAGTCTCCGATGCTACCACGGTAAACATGTCCGCAGATGGGACCTCAACGTCGGTGACCTAGTGCTCCGGCGAAGCCAGAACAACAAGGGACGACACAAGCTTACTCCGCCATGGGAAGGGCCATACATCGTCGCGGAAGTATTGAAGCCCGGCACCTACAAGCTATCGAACGAAAAAGGCGAAATCTTCACCAACGCATGGAACATCGAACAGCTACGTTGCTTTTTCCCCTAAAGCCTCGAGGCTCTATAAATTATTTCGCAATCCCATGATAGAATAAAGAATACATCGGTGTTTAAAGCATTATTTCATAAAAACCAGGAAGGATCGACCCTGTTTTGTCAGAGTCGAACCTCCCTCGGGGGCTGCAAGGGGGAACCCCTTGTGTCCCCAAAAAACTCGCATTTTTTCAAAAACAAGAGAACTTTTACATAGTCGACGAGGCCGCAAGTGCACCCCAAGGTTCGAGGGCTGCCGAGCTGTGAGATCGCCTACGCCTCCGAGCTATGGTACCTCCACTCACTCCCCCACGCCAAGGGGTGCAACCGCGCGCTAAGTAGACCTAATAAAAGTTCACGATTTTGAAAAAGCTCACGTCTAACGTTCCCATACACTTCGAATCGAGTTCTTACATAATCCACAAGGCCGCAAACGCACCCTAAGGTTCAAGGGCTGCCGAGACATGAGATCGCTTACGCCTCTGAGGCTATGGTACCTCCACTCGCTCCCTCACACCAAGGGGTGCAACCGCGCGCTAAGAAAAACATGTAAGAATATGATTCAAGCAAGAAAGGGAACAAAAGACTCGAACGAAAATGAACATTTAGTATACATTTACATATAAATGTTTCAGGGCCCTGAAGCCATCACGGCGCAAGTCACGAATACTAACTACCCTATTACATGGGCCTTCATGCCCAGGCTTGGCTTACTGACCCTCGTCGTCGGCAGGCGGGACCACCTCAACCTCGAATAGCTTCGCGAGACGACCCCCGGGCTCTTTCGCAGCCTCGATCAAATCCAAGCAGGCTGCCTCATTCTCCTCGTTAGTCCGGTCTGGATCCGTGATGAAGCCATCAGTGATAAGGCCCATGTCAGACTCGAACCCAGACCGGATGAACGCCATGGCCCTCTTCACGCCATGATGCAGCCCGCCTCGAATCTTCTCGCGAACGAGGCAACCCAGCGCCGTCATCCGATGAACAAACGCGTTCCCTGGCGCATCCTCCTCGGTATTGGCATCGGGCTCGACCCCCAGGCCGTCGCACACCGAGGTAATCGCACCCTGGAGCAGTTGAGTCTGCCCGGCCTCAGCCTCGAAGAGGCTCTGGAACGAGGTAGCCATCGCCTGGGCCGCGTGTTGCTGCTTTTCCAGCTCTGAAATGCAAACACCAAGTTAGCAAAGACTTGGGACCTCAAGGCCAAGGTCAAAATACGACAAAAGGTTTACCCTCAGCGTGGGTCTACCAACCCACGACCTCATCACGCAACTCCTCGCGCGCTTTCTCCGCCGCCTGAAGAGCCTCGTCCTTGTCGCGGACTGTCGCCCTTAACGTCTCGATCTCCCAACCGGTGCCTGAGAGAGCCTCGTCCCTCTCTCGGACTATCTCCTTCAACGTCGTGACCTCATTCTCTAGGGTCCCGACGTGAGCGGATGCCATCCCGATCTGGACGTTAAGGGCGTCGCGTTGTCCGCTTACAAAGTGACGTCCTCCTCGAGCTCCTTCACGCGCGCTAATAGCAGCGCGAGGTCCTCCCGGGCCTTGGCCGCATCTTCATGTGCCTTGGCCTCAGCCTCCCGAGCCTGCGCCGCCTCCTCCCTGACCGCTGCATGGACGACGTGAAGCTCATCCACTTCGGCACTCTTCTTGGATAGCTGCTTATTGGCTTCCTCGACTAGAGCCCGTTGACGAGCAAGCGCCGCCCATACGCCACTCTCAGACGAATGAAGAGTGACTTGTGGCGAGATCTCTCCTTGAGTTCCTGACCACAGTTAAGCCTAAGATCAGAACCAAGGAGAAAAGGGGGATATACGCCAGAAAAGACAAACAGACACGGCTCACCTCAAAGGCCTCTGACATACCCCGCAACAAGGTGTCTGTAACCATCCACAGGGACTGCACGGAGTGCTTACGGAGTCCCTCGACGTACTCTCAGTGCTGCACTTCATCCTTGTCGTCAAGGGCGAAGAAGGGCTCGGCGTTGGGGTTAGACGCATCCCTGAACTCGAGGGTCGATCGACCCTAGCGTGGGAGCTCCTCCTCCGCCTGTGCAAGCACCAGCCCCACGAAATTGGGCCACCTGGCAGACGCCACGGCCATGTCGCCCCCCGATGTTACGGAAGTACTGGGCCGATCCGAGGCATCGACCATCTCGACGTCCGCCTTCTACTTCCCCTTGTCGGAAGGAGGGTCGTTGATGGTGAGATCAATTACAGCCGGAGTCGACCCTTGGGGCGGGGCTGCCCACTCGTCTGCTGGCGCCACCGCCTGCACGTTGGGCGGTGGCATGACCACCCCCCGTTCCGCCGCGGCCACCTGCTCCTTTGGCTAGTCCTGTTGTGGCTATGGCCGCGGTTCCTCTCACGCCGGTTGCGACTCTGGCTTGCTCCGCCTCTTTCCCCGCATCTATCGGGGCCTCCACCACCTCTCTTGACTCTTCAATATCCGCCCGCCCCGCGTCACGGACGGATGTTTCGGCCTCAACAGCCTCGACGGTCGCCTGGGTCCTCGCGATCGACCCAGGCTCTGGCCCACCCACACCAGGCATGTCAAGCCTGGCACCGCCTGGGGCTACCTCGACCGGCTCTGGCTCCCGCGTGGCGTCACCGACTCTGGCGACCTCCTGAGCGCTTGCTCCCGCCTTGGCGGCGGCCTCCTTCGTCTTGAGCCGCTCCGTGGTAGCTTGGTACCTTGCAACCCAAGCGGCATCGTCGGCAGGCGTCCGCATCATCAGGGCGGCACCAGACTTGAGCGCCTTGATGGGAGTCAGAGCCGCGAGCTCCACCTTGCGCTTATGGCTGAGTAGTCAATAACTACGTCAGAATAAAAAGCGAGATGAATTTGTCAAAAAGGCAAGGCGAGGCACTTACCTAGACAAGGGAATCAAGGGCCTTGGCTCAGCTTCCCTGAGCCACCCGACGGCTTCTACGAGGGCCCCTCCGTTGAGCCTCTGGTTGGCCTGGTGCTCCTCGGAGCCTGGGCTGACAGGGCGCCTGAGGTCCTTTGCGCCGATGAGGCTATCTAGCCTCGAGTCCTCACGCCCGATGACGGTGCCTTGGCCTCAGACACTGACGTTGCTGCTCCACCCATCGACAAAGTCCGTGGCGATCAGACTCGCGGGCGCGGCGTCACCGACCTCCCCTGAGGGACCCCAGGCGAGGCAGATCCCCTCTCTGAAGGCCCCTCTCGGGCTCTTCCTTCTGCTGGCACTCCCTCCCCCTCGACGGGCACTAAGACTTCCCTTGACGCCTGGGAGGTCGACCCCCGCCAATAGGCTCCAGCATGGGCCGCACGTCGGGGAGGTGCGCCAGAAAAGTCGCGGTATCGTACCGTGACCCGGCGTCATCATCACCGCTATCCACATCCTCCCCCAAGATCGTCTCAGAGGGGAATTCCTCGATAGGGAGACCCTCGAGACTCTGCTGGCGGCGGCGCTTATTCAACGCCTCGCGCTCGAGGGCCTTCCTAACCTGACGCTTCTTCGCGGTGTCCTTCTCTCCCTTCTTCTGAGCCGCCGAGAGGCGTCTCGCCTCTCGAGCAGCCCGATCCTCCGGAACTAGCGGCTGCGACTCCTTGACCGCCGATAGATCCTGCATGGAAGCCTCGACAAACTTAGTTGAGAGAAATAGGAAGCAAAAGGACCCGAGGCTATCGGAACGACGCTTACCAGAGGCTCAAAACCCTGGGTGGGTCGCATCGAGACCCTGTCAATGTCTTCCTGCTTGAAACTACCCACCATCCACCGCGCGTGCCGGGCAACCTCATCGAGGGGGAGGGTCTCGTGCGACATCCGACTCCCCTCCAACGAGACCTCCGGCGTCATCTCGTCGATCCGGAGTCAGCGCTACATCAGCGGCAGCACTCTCCGACGGTGGAACGCAGCGGCCACCATCCCCGCGGTCAATCCACGTTGTCGAAGCCTCCTTAACGCGTCGAGGAGCGGCTGTAGCTTCGACTTCTCTTCCTTGATGACGTCGTACGTCCAATTGTCCTCACGTGACATCAGGACCCGGCCGGAAAACTTCGGCAGCCGATCGTCGTCGTTGTGTAGGTAGAACCACCCGTCGTGCCACCCGCTGTTCGATGAGATAAGCTGTGCTGGGATGTACAACTTGCCTCGACCCACTCGGACTTGAAGGGTGCAGCTCCCAGCATGCACCGCGCGCCGCACTCCTCGCTCACCCGCCTTCTTGGCGAAATGCTCCGCCTTGAAAAGATGAAGCCACAAGTTCTAGTGCGGCTCCATCCCCAAATACCCCATGCAAACCGCCGCAAAGATGGTGGCCTGCGAGATGGAGTTGGGGGCGAGGTGATGAAGCTCCACCTTGTAGTAGTGGAGAAGCACCCGCATGAACCGGCTCGGCGGCCTACCGAGCCCCCTCTCGTGGAAGGCGACGAAGCTCACCACATACCCCTCCGGGGGCGCCGGCTCCCGGTGGTCGAACGGCGGCACCCTCCACTCCGGCTGGCTCCGGCTCACCCTCGATCGTAGAAGACTATCACGAACCAACTCCTCTAGTTTCCTCTCCGTCACCGAGGAACGGGCCCACGCGTCCGCAGGAAGGATCTGGCTCTTTCCTGCCATAGTTGTCGAGAACAGCGTGCGGCGGCGACAGGGGAAGAGGTGATGGCGACGGCGAAGAACGGCTGAAGGGCGCACAAGGAGAAAAGGGGCAAACGGAAAAGGCCTGTGGGGGGCATACGGAACCCTGGACCCGGTACTTATACCTAGATGGAAGACCAACGGGCGGAACCGGCGAAAAGGTAGGAACAGTTCCCGCATTTAATGTCCTTACCTAACCGTTCCCTCGAAACCCGCGGGTAGGGACACGTGTACGCCGATCATTCCGCAATCGTCGCGCCACGCCGCCCACTACCGCGCCGTTCTCGCTTCTCCTCCTAAAAAGACGCACCCCAACGGGCCAGAAGGGGATCCGCAGACGGATATTTTCAGACAAACCGGCTCCGAGCCCAATATAAACCTCGAGGGATCGAAAGCTGGCCCTCGACCGGGGTTCGACAGCTGCCCTCGAGTAACGGAATCAGGGACAACTAGGGACGTGTCCATACAAGGCCAGGGCTCGAGCCACTCTCTCGAGGCGCCCCCAGACATATTCGAGGCTAGAAGAGAGGTCAACGGTGGAATCCCCTCGGAGGGAGGCATCGAGCCCTCGGATCCTATCGCACGGAACCGAGATCCACACGACTACTCTTTGGCATTTTTGGAGAGCGCCTCCGTGGCCGCTAGCCGACTCCTACCGAATGGCGCACGGGCTCCCACTCGAATTCCCCGCTAACAGCTCACCGGAGATCGTCGAACTCGCCCGACGAGGGTAGTATGACGTTCCCCACCCCTCCTCCTTTCCTAAAAGGAGCATGAGGGTTGTACGATAAAGATAGGCAAGACCCCGATCGACCTTGTGCGCACGAGGCTCGGGGGCTCGACCACAAAAGGCTAAACCTCAAATGAAAGAGGACCAAACATGCCACGAGAGCTCGAACGCGGGAGCACTCCACGGTATAACGCACTAAAGACCTCGGAGGAGTTAAAACACTCCACCGAGGCCTCGGGGGCTACACCCGGTGGATGCGCTCGCACGCACCCACCGGAAAAGCTACGACGCTATGACTCTAGTTCATGACTCACTGAGCCTCTGCAAGAGTGACCACACTCACCTAAAGGCTCGGGGGCTACTGTCGGGTACCTAAACAAGGGGTACCACAATCAACGACTAAGAAAGACAAACCCCTGAGAAAACCATGCCAAAGGCTCCGCCCACGAAGGCAGAACGAGCCAAAACCATGCACGGAACGCCTCGACCATGTTCCGACTCGCACGAGGCTTGCTCGACAGACGCCTCGACCACAAGGAAATCTCTGACTCGTACGACCCTGGGTCGAGCCGGTCGATCCGCCTCACTCACCAACTCTCAGACAAAAGTCAAACCATTTAATGCAACCGCCAACCACTTCCTACCCCCATGGTTACAGTGATACCAGCATGGAAGCAATACCAGTGTCAAATCTCACTTTTTACTGCCCATCCCGGAATGTGCGGTGAAAACCTGTACACGCCATGTCGGGCACTGTTCCGCCACTGATCCCCCTCGAGGCACAATACGACAAGTGTTGTACCCTGAAATTCCCTGGGCTCGGCCTTATCCATTCCCCGTCGACCCACCTCGACTCGGCCTCGACCAACCGCCGGTCAACAAAGAAGCAAGGCATGCATGCCACAGGACCCGGGGTCTTTTCACCGTCTCATCCTCTACGTCACCATGGTGTCCGGGAATGGCCGGCCGTTCTCGGAGCACGTCACTACAGCGGCTTCCACAGCGCTCGACAAAACTTCACTTCTAAGACATCCCCCGGCGTCTCTACCTCCCCTTGACCCTATAAAAGAGAAGGCAGGGGACTCTACGAGGGGGACCGACAAGGCGAAACAAGTCATCACCCCACCGTAGAAGATCAACACCTCAAGCAATCTCCTTTGTACTCTCTGTCTCTAAGACCTGAGATCGGCTCCCTCTCACAGCTTGTAACCCCTACGCAAGCACTTAGGTGCAAGGAAATACAATACTTCTCCCCCCGCTGGACGTAGGGCCTTCCTTCGTTCGAACCAGGATAAACCCTCGTATATTATCTTTACATCACCATCTAAATTAGGGACACACAGCACAAATTCACTCGTTGGCTTAAGTCGCTCACGGGACCGAACACCGACAACCTGTATATGCATATCGGCTGGTATTTATACCTGGGCCGGTCCATGGCCTTTAAGGTGCCACCACGCATGGTACAGTGCAAAATACTCATGAGTGCCTGTATACGCATATCGGCTGTACCTAGGCCGGTCTATGTTTCAGCCTACTCTACCATGATTTCTGTCTGTTCTGTCCAGCTGAACATTTCACACCGGGGCCTCGTTTAGTTGCCCCAATTTAGGGACGGCTGATTTAGGGACGGCTGATTTACTGTAGCGCATTGTATGGTACTGTAGTATTTTGTTTTTATTTGATAAAAATTGTTCAAAGACTAATTAGGTTCAAAATGTTCGTCTCGCAAAGTACAACAAAACTGTGCAATTAGTTTTTGATTTCATCTACATTTAGTACTCCATACATGTGCCGGCATTTTGATGTGATGAGGAATCTTTTTTTTGCATAGTGGAATTTGGAGAAATATTTGAGATCTAAACAGGGCCTGGACAAAGGTCCAGTAAATCGGCAATGCCCTAATAGGGTCATGGCAGTTGAACTCCGTGGTGTTTTAGTTACTTTTTGTTTATTTATATATACTAGCAAAAATGCACGTGCGTTGCATCGGGATTTAGAAAACTATTAAAAGTTTCTTACATTTTTTTCAAATAAAGACTATAATTGCTACATTTGGTTGAAATAAATAACTACCGGTTGATGGAAGTAGGGCAATGAATTTGAATACTTTAGCGCGCACGCACACATATACATTTAAAAAGTAAATGCTACTATAATAGCTCAATCAAGAAGCTTTGCGCTTATACTACCTATGTCCTGAAAATGATTTATAGATGCATGTTTGGTTTTCTTGTCTAAAGTTTGATGAAATATATAAGCAAAAATATTAATATTTTTTATTGCAATAAATAAATATTTCATAAAAGTATATCTCATGACAAATCTAATGATATTATTTTATATTATAATTTTTTTAATTATATATATATATAATTGATCAAATTTATTATACTAAAAGATGATACTATATTAGAATTGTATTCTTTCTGTTATCTATAGAGGGATTATCTTTTAACGAAGCCATAGTTACGTGGTAGTAGTACTCATTTGATGTTGACGAATGCACCTTTCACCTTTTATACACACGTCGTGAATTCCCGAACGGATCTTTAGGCATGAGTCCAACCAATCAGTGCGACGCACAATATTTTTTTCGAATGCACAATCGTGGATTCAACTTGTGGATCATTTCTTCTAGCCACACCCACACAAAAAAAGGCCCTCCACAGTACGTGGAGTTAAGCTTAAATAAAAAAGCAAAGCCAACAGTTAAATCTGGCATTGATCTCCACAAGTTGCAATGGGTTAAAAATCAGAGCATCGAAGCTATCAACGCCTGGGCCCACGTTGAAATAAAATATCACTGTCGCTACCTCTCGTCACTTCATGTTTCATCCCCTTTTCCTCTCTTCCCATGCGAGGAGCTCAAGCAGCCCCATCTCAATCTCTCTCTTCTGAACTAAATCGAGCCCCTCCTTCCAGATTCTACTTTGTTGCAGCTAGATAGTTCCTTTGGGTGTCACGGACAGGGCAGCGAACGTAGGGGCGCCGCCTGGGGATGCGTGGCGGCAGCAACGGGCCGGGCAAAGGGCTGCCTCTGCGACGAGCCCACGACACCAATGAGGATTTGCGTCACATGGTGTCTCTCCCGAAGCTTGAAATATCCTGGGTCACGCTCTTTTCCTTGATTTTCCATGCAGATTTGGTATTGCTAGTCCGTGTTCTTTGCCTTTATTTCGCGAGTGAGGGAAAATTCAGCGATTTTTCTCATGGGATGCCTGATTGAACTCAATCTGTGTTTTTTATTTCACGAGCGAGGGAAAATTTGGCTATTTTGCTCATGGGACACCTGATTTAGCTCAATCTATGTTTGATTGATTATATGGTTCAGTCTATTGTCTAATCATATTCGATTTGGATTAGAGTTCTATCTGGATTGGAGTTGGTTTGGAGAAAAAATCCTGAAGAAAAGGAAAAAGCTGTCGCTCACCCGAGCACCGGTTCCCCGCCACCTAGGTCCGACCCCGGCTCGGGCGGCCCGCCGATCGACGCCGTTCGCTGCTTCCTGGCGGGGTATAGCACCGACGGCAACATCGGTGATTTAGATCATGTGGTGTTTGAACTCAGATCTGTATACGATGATGCGAGCTGATGGAAGATTCGACGAACTCGATCTATCTATGATTCTTTGATTCGATCTATTAATTAGTTGTATTCTATTTGTGGTTGATCTGTTGTGGGTGTGCTTTGATTTTCTAATCAAGAAGTTGTATTTGATTTATGGTTGGTCTGGTAGTATTATGCTATATGATTTCCGAATCTGAAAATTGTATTGGATTTGTAGTTGAATCCACGATTGTGAAACCGTATGGGACTTGAAGTTGTAGTACGAACGGGAGAGGTAGGATACAGAGCACTTTAAAACAATAGAGCAGCGCTTTAAAACAGCAGAGTGTGGCCTGCGGCCATGTAGGATAAGGCTGGACGTAAAGGGGTAGAGCGTGTGGGCTGGGTAGTGGGGATAGAATAGAATGGGCTGGACGAAAAAAAAAAGAGCCTGAAATTTTGTCTCTTTATTATTAGGTATAGATATACATATATATACTTCCTCTATTTCAAATTATAAGACATTCTGAGAATCTTGAAGAGTCAAAGCATCTTAAATTTAACCAAAAATTTCAAGAAAATTACAAAAATTAATAACATCAAATAGGATTACTATGAAAATATAATTAATGAAAAATCTAATGATATTTAATTGGTGTCATAAATATTATTATCTTATTATATAAATTTAGTTAAACTTGAGATCCTTTGACTCTCCGAGATTGTTGGAATGCCTTATAATTTAAGATGGAGGAAGTATATAATAGTATAGATACGAGACGCATCACTTCGCTAGGAACCTATACTACAAGATCCATGATAGCATAAATGGTGGTCCGTGTTACCCGAAGAAATGGAAGGGTAAGAACGCGACCAGTCCACAGAAAACCTTTGCTACTACTACAAGCAAAGCTGTCACACAACGCCGAACATAATCGCCAAGCATCCAGCGCTGATTGGCAATGGTAATCAAAATTGACAGGCAAGTAGGCCTAAAAATATGCTTTCTTCCACCTAAAGGCATTTCTCAACGTAACCCCAGAAAACTTATTAAAACACACACACACCCACGCACATGAGGGGAAAACGTAGGAGCAAAACCATCATAGAGAAGGAGCCAAGATCCGGCTTTGAATCAATTAATCAATTCAAAACTCACCCCTGAGATTGCTACTACTGATGGTTCAAAAAGTGAGACCACTTTGTAACGTCGTGTTAATAAGGGATCATATCACAAGCTGCACACGTGCTCCTTTCACATTTGCCACTCCTATACCTCCCCCAAATCACTTCAGCCACACAGTTCCCTTGCCTTCTGTGAGGCTTTCATTTTACTTCAACCAGAAATGAGAAAGTGAAAGAACGTGCCAAGAAAGTCGGCGAGTCAGCTATGAACATATGGATCTACGCCTTGCAGCAACAGACTGTACTATCTTGCCCAACTGGAGAAACTTTGGAGTACAGCAGATTGAGAAGCTTTCCTCTGGAGCATCCGTAGAACCAGTTGTTAGTAGTCGAACTTCATATCCATCAGAAAATCGTGTAGAATTGACTATTGAAACAATCATCATATTCTGAAAATGCAAGAGAAAACTGGCTAAGACCCTCCAATTGGTCTATCACTGGATTCTGATTGTCCGTCACCAATATCAAGTGACGAGATAGATGCGGCCAATTCATCAGCCGAATCAGTCTCTAGTTCAGGTCCTGTGGCATTTGCAAGTGCGCTCAGCATAGTGAGCACTTCGAATGTATCGTCCAGGTAGAATTTGGCTTTGCTTGGTTTTTGTCCCACAGTGCACGCAAACAGTGATGTTCTTGGATCAACCACATTCCTCTCAATGATATCAGCAATATTTTCAAACATGTCCTCATCGGACCTATCATCGCCGATGCACAATACGAAATCAGCCTGCTTTTCTCTCTCCTTCACTGATGCAAGTATCCTCTCGGCAACCATCCCCTTGCTTACTCCCTGCAGATTAGTGCACAACAAAGGAATCAATTTTAATTTACATAAGTAAATACCAGAAACTAAGTGAAGGTCAATCATGCAAGGTAAAAAAAAACCATATGAATCAACTTATACTTCACCACTAGTAGTAACCACTTGCAGGAAAATTTTTGCAGAAGGCAAGAAAGGTGGTAAAGTAACTACAGCCTAGTAGGCAATAGGCAAACAAAACAGTGCTTTTCTACAAGGCTAGTAGGCTACTAAGCCAAAACTCTAAAACCTGCAGAAAAGCATCACCATGCTGCTTTTTAGAAAGTTGCTTTCACCACAACCAGATAAAAATCCAAAACAGGCCCAAACGAGATCTTCTATAACTGAGGGGAGCTACTAGCTTAATGCTGAACAAAAAAGAAGCCAACATATTTGCAACAAGAAAAAGAACTGTACTGGGTCCTTTCAAACTTTTGAAGCTAATTATCATATTAACTGTGAGAAAACAAAGGGTGCTAGCTGAACTCAGTGGTCTACAGTTCAACTCTACCTTTTAGACTCGTGAAATATAATATGAAATGTTTTTTGAAGGCGTAAATAACGAAATTATAAGTTGAAACCACAGATCTTCAAGAAAGGATTTCAAAGGCTAAAAGATGAATGAACCTGTGGTTTAACTTCAACAATGAACTGGCCACTCTTGACAGAGACTGGTTCATTTGCTAGTACACTTTCCAGGTGATCAAGCATCTCCTTTGCCTGTGAGGATCCAAAGCCTGGGTCAGCATCCTGATGGTGCCACACCAAGGCACTTTCCTTGGTCTCAATGTAGGATCCATCAGTTGCTTCTGTATACAACTTCATCACTGGCGTCGCCATTTGCATCCATCCGAAGTCCAAGGCCTGAGTGCATGTTTGCCACTCTTCTTCTCTAGACCACCTACCAAAATTTTGAAATCTTATTTCACAGAGCCTTTCTAGCTAAGACAATTCAATAGCAACCGATTAAACCAATTAGTGCCATTAACTAGCACACAATATCTAAAAAACTAACCAGCAAACAAGATAGCCTATGATTGATCTATCACATAATCACGTTCATGTTCTTATACAATCTCTAGGTTAAGTGATGTTAATGCTCCATACAATCCAAAAGGAGGAAACATTAAGAACCAACTAAACAGCCTCCATACAATATTGAAGTGCCAGATAAACTTTAAACCATCAACCATGAAAGGTAGCAATACTCCCTTCATAATTCGTCAATTCCATAAAACACTATTAAGGGTTTTGCTTTTTAATCTCTTTTCCGTTGCATTATACCAGTTTCACAGAGAATGTAATCAATGCAATTTGACATGTTGCACAACTATCCAAGCCACTTAAAACCTTATACAGTAAGTTCAAAGTTTAGTAGTAATAACTATGAAAAAAACAAGACAGCTGTATTGTTCTTGCTAAATATAGAAAAAAATATCCAGCTGCCACTACTTCACAAAAAAGTATCAGTTGTGCAGAAATGGAAAACGTACCTCAAGAAGTAACCATGTTCAGCTGCAATCCCCAATTTTGGACATGAGGAGAACCACTTTCCCAACGTATCTTTGTCTCGCCCACTGACAAGAAAAACGATGTTTCTACTATCTGAGCAAAGGATATTGATGATGCTCAAAACCTCTGGACTAGGTTCCTTGTTGATGGAAGTTTGAGGAACCAGAGTTCCATCATAATCAAGCAATATAGCCCTGCTCCCTGAAATCTCATAAGCATTAACAATCAAATCCATGTTAAGCTTTGTGAAATGAGGGTCCAAGGCCACCACCCTGAAACCAAAACCCAACCCTATGCCCCAACAAGTCCTCGTAAAGTGCTCTTTACAAGCCCTTTGCAAGTCTTGGATGAAGCTCTTTGACCAAAAAGCAACATCATGGCTGCTGACATAACGGTAATGTTTCTCATGCCTCAACTGTTTTTCCTGTTCTGGCATTGAAATGGCCTCATTCATCGCCTCTGCGGTTGCCTCTACATTCCATGGGTTAACCCTAATAGCACCACTCAGTGACGGTGAGCAGCCAATAAACTCTGACACAACCAGCATGCTCTTCTTTGGCCCACTCACCTCTGACATGGACTCAGATCCTGGTGCACCCTGCCTACAGACAATGTATTCATATGGTGTCAAGTTCATCCCATCCCTCACAGCAGTCACCACCACACATTCAGCTATTGTATAATAGGCAATCTTCTCAACACTTGACACATCACGATCGATGAAAACAACAGGGCTATACCCTGACTGGCCAAAGTCTCCATTGATCCTCTGGCAGCTCTCCTCAATCTCAGCCTGGATGGCTTCCAGATCCTTACCCCTTCCACGGGCTGGGTTAGCAATTTGCACTAACACTGCTCGCCCTTGCCACTTGGGATGTGTCCTCAACATGTTCTCAAAGGCAAGAAGTTTCAAATTGATCCCCTTAAAGATATCCATATCATCCACACCAAGCAAGACAGTTTTCCCCTGGAACTGCTGTTGAAGCTCAGAAAGTCGCCATTCTCTATCAGGCAAGCGCAGACCTGACTGTAATTGACCCATATGAATTCCCACTGGCATGATTTTGATCCCAACAGTGCGGCCAAAGTAATCCAATCCAATGTACCCACGCTTCGACTGGTATTCAATTCCCAGCATCCTACTGCAGCACGAGAGGAAGTGCCTGGCGTAATCGAAAGTGTGGAACCCAATGAGGTCACAGTTGAGCAGAGCCTTCAATATCTCCTCGCGAACAGGGAGGGTGCGGTAGATCTCGGACGAGGGGAAGGGGCTGTGGAGGAAGAATCCGATGCGGAGGCGGTTGAAGCAGCGGCGGAGGAAGGTAGGCAGCGCCATGAGATGGTAGTCGTGAACCCAGACGTAGTCCTCCTCCGGGTTGATTACCTCCACGACCTTCTCGAAGAAGAACTTGTTGGCGAGCACGTACGCCTCCCAAGCGCTGCGGTCGAAGCGACCGTTGCCTGGTGAAGAAGTGGCGATGGAGGAAGAGGTGGTGGCGGCAGACGCGGATGATGAGAAGGGGAGCATGTAGTGAAACAGAGGCCAGAGTTGGCGCTTGCAGAAGCCGTGGTAGAACCGGTCGTTGAGGTGGTCAGGTAGGAACACCGGCGCGCAGTGGAATCGGTCGAGCAGCGCCTGCGACACCTCGTCCTGCTCGGCTACTGGGACATCGGCTCGGAGGGAACCGACGAAGAGCACTTCCATCTCGTCGGGAATGCCGTCGCGGAGCTGGAGCAGGAGCGAGTCGTCGTCCCATGAGAAGGACCATCCTCGGCCGTCGGGCCTTCGACGCGCGACGATGGGCAACTGATTCGAGACCACTATGACGCGGTCCGCCGCCAGCGACGAGGGCGCGTCGGAGGCAACGCTGTTGGTCGCCGCCGGCTCCGACTCGTCCTCGCCATCGAGCTCCGACAGCGTCCCCGGCACCGTCATCACCCGCGACATCCGCCTCATCCCGAACGATCCCTTCCTCTGCCGCCCGCTGCCGCCGGCCGGGCCCAGCGCCGCGAAGTTGCCCTCCGCGAGGTCGAGCAGGTTGGTATACGACCGCGACATCATGGCTGAAACACCGAGCAGAACAAAGAGAAAGCTTCGCCGCGAGAGGTGAACAAACCCTAGCCCTTCGGATCAGCGGGACCGATGGTTTCACCGAACCCTAAGAGGAGAAGGAGTTGGTGTTCCGCTTTGATCTGATCTGATGGCGGCGGCGATAGGAGGAGGTGGTGGGTTCGCGAATTCGGAATGGGAAACGCGACCGGCGCGAGACGAGAGGTCGGGGAGGGTGAAGGCACGGACGCGCCCGTATATTCCACGGGTGTGTTGGTCTCGGCGCGCGAGGCCTCTCCTGGACCACTCATCACTGACATATGGACCCATCGGTCTGTCGGTATGTTAGCGCTCCTTGGACCGCGCCTAGGGACGAGATGCCTCGGGAAAAGAGGATAAGGTTGCGCTTGGCCCCTCCGATGCCAGCTGGCGTCACGCGCCCCACCTTCACCCGTAGGGCCCGCTCACTGGACGGTGCAGATACGAGCAGTTCGGGCCGCGCCGGCATGATCAACAGCCGTGGTCGTCCAAGCCACCAGAGGGGGCTGGTGGTTCGAAGGGCAATGGGCCCGCTTTAAAGAACTGTTGGCAAATTTATCTGTTCCTGGGGGGGTTGGTTTGGATGTTTTCCTCAATGGCATAGAGGTGGGCGTCTGGCTGCGAGAAAAACGTGTCGCGTACAGGAACCGCCACGTCGCTTAGCCCGTGTGACGTCAGCTGTGACGAATGGGGAGTGACTCCTTACCGCGTCCTCTGCTCTATCCAACTCCCCGCGGTCTTCACCTTTCTCGACAACAACAGGAATTATCGAATCCGTCTTCACCTCAGAATCCTCGATGATTTCTCGACAAGATACTGCAAAGTTTTATAAGGCCAGTATACGATTCTAACCTGTCGAATTGGTGGTACTTTGATAACATCGCGACGATTTTCTATTATTTTGCATTCCGTCTCCGTCCTATTCGCAATCCAAAGGCTTTCACATCCGTAGCCTGTAACTACAATGCAAATGCCACTTTCACCTTTTCTGTTTTCTTTACAGAAGAATAATCGTTTCAGTGTTTGCCTTTGTGGTTTTCACCCCAAGACAAACCGCGTCTTGCTGGATTTCGTACCTAGTGTTGTCAGCCAGGTGCGGCGAGCCAACTTTGTGACGCTGAATACAACAGAAGACGTCGATGTAATCTGAAGGTAATCCAAGTATTTGACCTGTGCACGAGGCTTAACGAAGCAGTCCAAACCAAGTTTGTTTATTTTAAAAATTCTCCGAACCAATGGCTGTCAAAAGACCCTACCAAAGGCGGAGGAGGCTGGCTGGATCCGCGTCGTCCAGCAAGCGAACGCACAGATCGGCGCCGGGGGCGCGGGCAGCTAGCTGGTCGTTGCCAGACGCCGACTCGGAACCTGCTGGTCCGCGACTCGATCCGTCGTCGTACGTGTTGACCAGAAGAGCGGCGAGGGGCTGAACCGGGGGCCACGGCTGGCTGACCAGCGACAGTTGAACCACGTGGTGGCGGTGGCGGGTGGCGGGTCGCGTTGCCCTGCGGCGAGGCTGCTCCGCTGCTGTGACTGTGAGCGGGCGGCGGCCACCGGTCGCCCTAGCTGCGTCCGCGTCGGTGTCGAGTCAGCCGCCCCATCCGCGTCGGCGTCGAAACGGAGAAGGATTTCGAAGCTGTCTTATCCTGTTCAATGTGTGGATTCCAGGTCGGACTGTTAGGTCAGGCCCAGCGCGGCGGCGACGGCCGGTCTCCGTGCGCGAAGCTATCCTTTATTGAGGCGAAAAAAACAATTAACAACAGGTACTACACTCCTACGACCACCGACCGCTAAATGAACGGCCATGTAAGCCCGTCCTCCTGTATTACAAACAGTACATACAAGTTTCATCTCCATAAGACTCATTTTATCTCATTAAACTTTTATCTTATCTCATTTTATTAATACTATACCACATCAACTTATTTAGTATTCATGAAACTCTATTGAAACTAGTCTTAAGGTGTCATTGTCGCTGATCCGGATCTTGTTCCATCAAATAACGATTGCGAGTTGCCGAAACGGAAAGCCTCAAAGGCCATACAGCCCCGCTTACCTATCCACATAAGTTGCATGCGAGCTTTTCTAAAAGAAGGCCACTCTTTTTTTTACAAAACAACACAAGATAAAGTTATGGTGCCACCAAATCATTCGTTGGGAGGGTCTTAATCATTTGCGGCAATAATTTTAGCCAATTCCAAGTTCGATCTTATCTGACTTAATGTTTTTGGGATCGTAAACTTAAAACCAATCTGACAAAGACAACCGTTGAGCTAACTTGGGAGAACATACCACGTGTGTGCATCCAAATGCTCTCAAACTAGACTCCCATCAAACTAATCATCTCGACCTACTTTAACAGTACGGCCAAAGATAAAACAAATGTCTAACACTACATCAAGTTACTTTGAACACCTAGTTTGCACTTGAACCCTATAGTGTGCCTAATTTTCATGAAACTCCTTTCGTTGATCTTGGCTGCAATGTGACTAACTCAATGTAGTTTTACTCTTACAAAATGCATGCCAGTCATAGGCACTTGCGTTCGTCAATCGCCAAAGCTCCAAATCCAAAATTAGGACGTACTCCCTTTATCCCAGTACGTATGTCGTTCTGGCACAACATTCAAGTGTCCAGGTTTAGATATTCATCCATGCATCCAGACACGACCACTGTCCTCGTTCAGAGAATCTTTATTGCACCTCGCTAAAAGCTAAAACGACTATTAAAATAGGACAAGGGGAGTAGATGCATCGAACAACCCTCTACGCTTTGCTTATCCTTGGACCTTGGTGTTGTCTAGAACTACTTTAGCTCTACTACTTTTTTTTTTGAACCGGGGAGCCTTTTCTCCTCATTTTCGTGCACTGTACACAGAAATACCGCGGTCACCAAGGTTCGAACCCGGGGTGGCCGGCACGGCCTTTGCCCTCATGCTCTAGCCACCGCAGTTGCCGCTCGTTGCTATCTTAGCTCTACTACTTGGATCTCCATTATGCCACTAGCATCGCCGCCAACTCCTCCCCTTGGCGATATAAGGACGGGCTAGCAGGCTCCGACGCATGCCCAGCACCATACATGAGAATGAGCCCTCCATCCATTGGCTTATAGTCCTACAGTGGAGAACGGTCGCCTCTATCGTCGAGAACTACGACATGAAATCTCTGTTTACAGCTTATTTACCATGGATTTGTGAAGGAAAATAGTAAAATTGATTTGCAACATATAAAAAAGTTCCCAGTGCAAGTGATTGAGCTGGGACTCGACATGGGAGACTAATTTGATGGCACTGTGAAGGAGACTAACTGTATAGATTACAGTTAGGAGCAAACACGGTTCATCCCGTGTTTCTTCATCTATCCTACCAAACAAGAAGCTAGGATTGACCTGACCCACAAACCAAATGGACAAATGGGATCATCCAATCCCCTAAATCCAAGATGGGACAATACTAATTGTATAAGAGTATATTTTATGTTTTATATAACGATACTAATTTTATGTCATGAATGTTAGTCTTGTTTTTATAAAATTTGGTTAAGCTTAAAAATTTTGACTTAAGACTAACTCAGAAGCTGATTTAGTTAGGAACCGAGAAAATATTTTTCTCTTTCTCCGTTAGGGCAGCCACAGTGGTTGAGTCGATCTATCTTGACAAAGGCAGCCACATCCACTGAGCCCATGAATCGACTCTCAGCCCAACAGTACCATGGGGCCCACAAAAAAATAAAAAAACATAAACAACACGAGCCAGCTTTCTTCCATCGTACGAGCCGCCGTCCAACTCACTTGCGTCCCCACTGCCAAGTTGATTGTTTATTCGGGAAGAGTCGACTCCAAAACGTGAATCGATTTTTCTCTCTTCTCCGTGAGTCGCCTACAATAGTGGTTGAGTCGACTCATTCAGCCTCCACGTCACGCGATGAGTCGCTTTTTTCTCACCACTGGAGAAGCCCTTAATTCTCTCCTAGGTCAGCAAAAGAAATCTTTAAGGACCACGATACCTGCACCGAGAGTAGCACAAGTCTGTCTATAAAACACTTCTTCCAAACAACCTAAACTTGATTCCTCACATAAATACACCAACTTGCCTTGTATGATCTCCGTCGATCGCTATAGCACGAGGCACGACTGCCCGAGCATCAGTGGAGAGCCGGCTCGCCGGCCCTAGCTCGTGTCACTGTACTTTAATCCCCCAGCGGCACCCTCGTGCGCTGGTGTTTAGTGGCCTCTCGCGGGCAGAGATGGATCCAAAGGGCTCGGTGCCTGCTTTGTTGTCGATGGCTCGATGCATCTGACGATGCTGCATGCGTGCTGGTGATAAACCCTTTTTACGCTTTAAGTTGAGCACTCATGCGTTTGCCGCTTTCTTTTCCAGGGTCTTTTGTTCTTGCCTTGTAGCGCCTAGCCGCTATAGAAGGGTGATGTTTTATCTGATTCTGGGCGCATTGTTTAACGAAGCGCATGTCCTTGAAGTTAGTTGGGTTAGCCGTCTGGAGGTGCCGAGGAACAAAAGCTCTGGACCTGACGACCACGTGTTCCTTTTCCTGGCTTTGTTTTCTTGCTTTTGGTGCTTGAATTCGGTAGCACTCCAAGGAAATATAAACAGAAGGTACGCACATCGTCCACTTGCGGTTGGATCTCGCAAAAGCAGCGTGCGTGCCTCAGTCAGAAAACAGGATCCTGCATTTCCCGCGGCTGGCCTGTACCTTTTACATGTTTCAAATGTGCCTGCCTGAGCCCTTGGGTCTTCAGATAGCCAGCCGTACGTGTACAGGAATTTGCCCCTAGCATTGCAAGAGGCGCCAAGAGCATTGCATCTCTGGGTCGCCGATTGGTCTGCATGCATCTCCCATCTCCGCCATCGAATCAAATGGTTCCCACATGCCGCGAAGTATATAAAAGACGAAAGCCACCGTGATATTACTATGATTGTAAGCGTAGTATTGTAGTGGCAAAATCAAAAGCCGCTTTCCCTCTATTTCGGCGAAAGATGCTATCCGGCTTTCCTCCGCCACCAGCCCACCACTTGTACCCGATATACGTACGTACCACATGGTGGCGGTGAGTGGGGCTTGATTGACCAGTCATAAGTGGTGGAGCACAAGAGAGCCCGGGTTATCCAGCAAGACGAGACAGCAGGATATGCCGGCACGGCGGCGCCACAAATCCCCAATAGGCAAAATCACGCGGGATACGGAAAAAGATCGGACGACGGTCACGTCGCATGGCTGGACCTGGAAGTGGAAGCGGTGGTATCCGCGAGCCAGAGGCGCGACAGGCTGGGGAAATTTTGCGCGCACTTCACTGAATCCCAGGGGGGAGGCAGCAGCCACCAGCTGCAGGCAGATGCGTTTCTCGGATAGCTCGGCCAGCGAATACGGCTGCGCGCTTGGCCTCGGCGTCGCGACAGGGTCGCCGTCGGCAGAAAGTGGAGCGGAAATGGCTCCATGGATTGGCTTAGGCCTTCGGCCTTGGGCATCACCGCATCAGGCCGTCGTCGGCCCCGGCGCGACGCGATCTGATCCGGTTGGGTTCTTCGGGGTGCTTGTGCGGGCTTGATTCGCGGGTCGCGATAAGACGGCGACGCGCATCCGTCCAACACGCACGCGTATGCGTATCCACTGTGGACAGGAACCGCGGCGGGACAGCTCCCTATTTCTTTGGGCTGCACCGCTGGAGCACGCGATATTTTTCTTTTCCTGTTGGTTTTGGATGATTTGCAGGGACCACTGCGGCGGCCCTTCTCTTTGGTTTCTTTCTGCGCTCGTGCTGTGCTCCCTGGCCGCCTTGATTTTGGCCTCTTCTTTCCGGACGCCTCTGCTCGCCGGTGCACAGTTCGGCGGCTCTGTTTGGACAGCGATGTTTCCCCCGCAGAGAATCGTGACCATCGACCATCGTGTTCAGTTTCGAGTAGGCGTAGGTAGAACCCACGCCGTTTTTTTTTTCCAGTATACAAGCTGTCTCCAATAGGAGACCCAGCGTGGAACATAAACTTAAAATGAGTCTCCAACATAATATCTATACCTCTAACAGAGTATCTATATGGAAGATCAATTTTAGATGTCAGGATAGGCATAATTTAAATCTGAGTATTCTCTCTACTGGAGACCCATTTATAAAAAGAGTTATCTTTGAGGTCTTGTTGTTGGAGAAGACAAAAATAGGTATGGAACCCTTTACCTGTAGCGCTACCCAAATGATGAATAGGTCTTTTATTTTGTGTCGTGGTTGTTGAAGACGTACAAGCAACTCGAAGAGACTTTCTATATCTTCCTAAATATTAGGAATAGAGATTTTGATAAAAAAAATGTCCTCTAGCTTTTCTAAATAGTTATCTAAATATAGGCATCTTCTATTTTGAATTTTTCGCTAGCCAAAAATAGAAGGCGAGAATAACTCTCTAGAGTACATGTGAGATATAGAAAAAAATATTAGAGGTTAAACATATATAGAAAATAATTTTATATAACTGTCTCTCTAAATGATGATTTAGAAAGGCAAAGATGCTCTAAACATTGCCACGTGATGTGCGGGCAGTTTCTCCTTTGACGTCGGACCGTTGGCGCAAGTGATGCGCTCATGCAACAGCAGCGAAAGAAAGAGGAAAAGCAGTAGGGATGGGATGGGATATGGGAATATGCTTATCCCCCGCTTCCGAGGGCCGGTTAGGTTCGAAATTTTTTGGTAAAATGGTATTGTAACACTTTTTATTGTTATTTGGTAAATATTGTCTAATCATGGTCTAATTAGGTTTAAAAGATTCGTCTCGTTCATTTCGTCTAAACTGTGTAATTAGTTTTATTTTTTATCTATATTTAATGATTCATGCATGTGTCAAAGATTCGATGTGACGGAGAATCTGAAAAATTTTGCAAAATTTTTTAGAACTCAACCGGGCCCAAGTTCCAAGTCAAACGTGCTGATCGTTCCTCTAGGTACATCTAGTAGAGCCTACAACTTGCGTATCTAGCGCCAATCCATGTGCCGCAACATGCCTGCTGCGACCAAGATGTGTAGGAGACTTGAGTTACCGCGTGGTTGCACGCACGTCGAACTTGACGTGTCTTCCATGCATATCAGACTATCAAATAGCTGTATGTAGTATACGTTTTCGACGATACGTGGTATAAAAGCGAGTCTCCGGTCAAGGACTTCGGTGAGACTGCATTATTTTGATAGCACGGCTGCACCGTTGGGAGGCAAGTCTTCATTTTTATTTCGTGTCTTGTCGGTTTGGTTTAGAGGATGGTCCCGACATCGTTTTTATTTTTCTGGACCAACTGTTTTTCGGGGTGTACATCATAAATGCTCGTGTACTTCTTTTCACACGGTGAGTACTTGATAAAAAAAACGCATGTAGATGTGTACTGGCACATGGCAGTACAAATGCTAATCTACTTCTTTTGGCGCAGTATATAAAGGGCCTGTTTGGTATCCTAGCTTTGGCTTATGTGGAGAAGTTCTGTCAAATGTTTTTTTTTAGAAGTTGCTTTTCTTATTAAGTAAAAAGGAGAGAAGCCGAAGCCAAAACGGCTCTGACTAGGAGTTATGCCAACACGCCCAGTACTCAAACTCGGAGTACTCCAGTTCTATAAAAGAAAGTACTCCATGTTGCATGGATCAGCTGTTCATGGGCCGTACAGTTGAACCCATGCCAGGTTGCCAGCAGAACAACTGGGCCTCGTTGGGCTGCTCTTCCGTGAAAGTAATTTTTTCCTTGCAATTTGTCCTTAAACCTGGGAAGGATTGTGCATAAGGTAATAAATAGCGTATAGCAGTTTGACAGTGGATTGGTGTCGAGGTAGCGGATTGCGGATAGCGGAATATTATAGACAATAAGTTCCAATAGTGGCACCCGATAATCCTATCGATAATCCCATATAATTTTAAGTACATATATCATGAATAGTGAGTATAATAATTTTAAATGCATATATCAAGAATAATTTTAAGCTCCACAACCGATGTGTGAGTATTTGAATTTGGGGGTGTGAGTCATAGTGGGCTGGTCTAATTAGGGTTATTTGTTTCCATGCTATTGCGGCCTGCTACGCATAATTGCGCCCGCAATATCAACCCGCTATTCAGAATTGCGGCCGCAAAGTTCTAGGATGCAAAGTTCAGAGGGCTACCTCATAGCGGTCGGCAAAGGACTGCTACCGCTATTGCGGGTGCAATTGCAGCCGCTACCGTCGCTATTTATTACCTTGATTGTGCATCAACTGTCGAAATCACATTTCATAACCACAATCCGGTTGCATCTTCATTCACCCCTGTTCGACAGATGGTTTCTACGGCTGATAAGCCGGCTGATGTTGTTTTATTATGAGAGAAAATATTGTACCATGGGTGATAAGCCAAGCTGATAAGTCCAAGTTGAAAAGTAGCAACAGATTTTTGTTTCAAATCAAAACTTTATGCCGGAAAGTTAAAACTATTTGCCGAGTGAATTGACAGTCATAAAGTAAAAGGTGAGTGTAAGGGTGTGTTTAGTTTGCCAAAAAATTTAGCTTTGGTTACTGTAGCAATTTCGTTTGTATTTATTAATTAGTGTTCAATCATAGACTAATTACACTCAAAAGATTCGTCTCGTGGTTTTCTACCAAACTGTGTAATTAATTTTTTTCATCTACATTTAATACTCTATATATATGTGTCTAGATATTTGATGTGACGAGAATCTTGAAAATTTTTAGAAACTAAACATGGCCTAAGACGACCAAAAACAGCAGCTACTCTAGAGACTACTTACCTGTACATTCTGCAGAAGCGCTTTTCATTCCGCAAGTTTTGGTTACTACTAGTACATGTTTGCAGCTATCATCAACCTGGAGTATATCATTTCACATCCTCCGATTCAAATTTTGAAACCATGGTATGGTACTGTGCCGTGGACAAAACCGGACGGGAAGGACGGCTGCGCTGCGTGCCCCAATCTACTCCGATTCGAATCCTTTGCCCTTGAGGCACGCTGCATGGCTAAAAGTGAGCCTACAGCTTGCTACGACAGAAAAAGGACGACGAAAAGGGGACGCGATTTTTGAACCCAGACGACCGAGCACATGGATGAGACCGGCGGCGAGCACACAAAATCGGCTGCCTTGGCGCAAGTATTTGAATGAATGAGGCCATGTTTAGATTGAAAGAAATTTCAATCTGATGAATAGTACCATTTTCGTCTTATTTGGTAAATATTATCCAATCGTGGACCAATTAGACTCAAAAGATTCATCTCGTGATTTCCAACTAAACTGTGTAATTAGTTATTTTTTTACCTACATTTAATACTTCATACAAACGGCTAAAAATTGATGTGATGGAGAGAGAGTGAAAAAAATTGGAATTTTGAGGAGAACTATGATCTTGCATCAGCAAAAGTAGCTAGGGATTCAGAGAATTGAATGATCTTTCACCGGTTGGATGGGAAGAAGTAGCAGTAGTCGTCGTCGTCTTTGGGATGCATGGACCAGCTGCCTACCTAGCTGACCTGCCCCTGTCACTGTACCACGCGTAGGCCCTGTTTAGTTCCACGAAAAAAACACTATGCGAAAAAAAGATTCCCGTCACATCAAACTTGTGATACATGCATGAAGTACTAAATGTAGATGAAATAAAAAACTAACTGTACAGTTTAGTTGTACTTGACGAGACGAACGTTTTGAATCTAATTAGTCAACAGTTGAACACTATTTGCCAAATAAAGCCAAAACGTGCTACAGTACTTTTTTTACCCCATTTTTACAATCTAAACACACCCGTAATGGAAATCTACTGGCAGCAGGGGATGCTGAGCGCTTGGGTTTGTAAACTGTTTTCGTTCTTTGGAAAGATGCAATCATGCAACCTCTGCAGCATTGAGAGAGCTAAGTATTGTGAATAATTACATTCACAATCACAGAAACAGCATACGATGCATCAGCTCGTGTTTCACTCTGCCAGAGCGCTAGAAGCAGGCAAGCAGAACGATCGGTCTTTTTACTCTTTACCGTCCCCAGAAGTTGGTGTTGACGTGCAACAGCGCATCGCCGGATTTTTTTACCCTTTATCATTGCCGTCCACGGAATGTGTTCACCGTGCACCGCCGTCGTGTCGTCGGTCAGAAGACTGAAAAAGGCGTGAGGTGGCAGGACGCCCCGGACGCCGTTCGATTCAAACAATGAAGCCGCCCGGGGCGGGACAGGCGGTGCTCGCTGCGCACCGGCAGAGGCGGTGCACTGGTGCAGGAAATATAACGAGAACAGTAGCCAGGAGCAGCGCGCTGTCCGAATTTCCCATTCTGCGCTGCGCGCCTGCAAGTGTCTGCCACTTTCGCCGCTTCCGCAGTTCTGCCGTGGCTGTCTGTCGATGGCGCGAGCTCCGCTCCGCGTCCGCGATGAGAAGAAAGGCATCAAGGCATAAGGCATATGGCCCTGGGGTCTGTGTGTGCTCGCTCGCTGCTCGGCGCTTTTGTGTGTCATTGTGTGCCAGTGCCAGCAATTGGAGCGTGCACGCAAAGATGGGACACGGTATGGCCCTAGCGAAATCCATGCGTGCAGGCGCAGCAATTGGAGCTGCACTTGGATCGCATTCGGTTGATCCTCGACTCTTCGTGGGGTTTTCTTGTAGTTCCGCACCACTAACTAGTTCCATGCACAGCCAATCTCCTGATTTGATACAGGGATGACCAAGATCTTGGTAAACCCAAAGGCAAAATCCACGCGCACAGTTCCGGCAGGCACTGTGCATACTCCTGCAAGGCTGCAGTGCAGTACGACCCCGCACTTGTTCTTTACTAATCTGCTGCATGGCCCTATTTATATTAGAAAAAAAAGAAAGCGAGAGATAGTAGCAGCATCAGCATCCTGTACGCTTGTACTCCTACACAGAGTGTTTGAAAATCACTAGCATCAATCACGGAAATCAATCAGCCATAGCCCAGAGGCACGCATGCACGAGAAAGAAGCGCCAAGAAAAAGTGAAACGGCAACTTTCCCCCTACTTCTTGTGGCGTGGCAGAAAGCTCTCACGGCTTCAAAGTTCAAATTTAAGGTACTGTTTGGTTTCTGAATCATTCAGTTTAACTCTCATCACATTAATATTGTGGCAAATGCATAAAGTACTAAATATAGACTAATTGCATGCATGTCGGCACAGATTAGGAGTAATTTACGAGACAAATCTATTAAGCCTAATTAGTCCAAAATTAAAAACTTTTTGTCAAATAAGACGAAAGTGCTACAGTGTTCGTTAAATTTTAACACCTCTACCAAACCGGCGCTAAAATGGCATTGCAAATTTCTTTATTCTATTCTATTCTACGGAAAGTTGCAAATTTCCAATAGCACCCACACCAACCACCTCACGTCCCCTATGCGGTGAACCGCCAAAACCTCCCACTTTAAAGTCCCAGACCCCTCAAACACTCCTTGTCCTCGTCACTCTACACTCTCCACACTCTTCACTCTCCACTGTCCAGCCTCCAAGATCAAGAGCCAAGCTCACGAAACGCCAGCTCCGCTCAGCCATGAGGTGGGGGCTTAGAAGCAGTAAGCAGCAGCAGCAGCAGCAGGGGGCATCCCTGCAACCACTGGAGCAAGAGAGCAAGGGCAAGAGCAAGGCGATCTTCTCGTCCTTCTCGCCCTTAGCATGGCTTGCGAAGCTCACGGCCAAGAACGGCGTGGCCGCTACCAAGCCCGTGCATGCGACGCCCGCGGCAAAGACGAACGACACCGCTCAGGCCGCCACCGCATTCCCGTCTTGCTTCCACAAGCCCACGAGCCCCAGCACCGCGTCGGCGTCGGCGTCGCGGAGCAGCCTGGCCTCTTCGTCATCATCCGCCGCCGAGGCAGAGGCAGCAGCTGGCGTTGTCCCGCCGCGTCCCGACGACACTACCGGGGACACGGTGGCAGGCATCGCCCCGCGTCGCCGCTCGGTGGGCAACGACGACACCTGCAGGACCGAGGCCGCGACGACCGCGCGGCAGCTGTATCACCGTCGCCACTACTCGGTCGGCGGCGACCGCGACCTTCGTCCGCGCGGCCACCTCGTCTCCCTCTCCCCGAAGGCGGCGTCGCCGACACCGGCGCCGGTGCGGACGCTGGCACCGATGCTGCCCCCGCTGCCTTCCGACACGGACGACGAGGAGAAGCGGGCGACACGAAGCCGCCGGCGCCGGCGCCGTCGCGTCGTCGTCAGCGGGCGGCGGTCATTCTCCTCGTCGAAGGCCCCGGCGGCCGGCGCGCGCCTGACGACGGGCCCGGTGCGCGTGCGCTCCCCTAGGCCTAGCGCCGCGCCGGCGGCGGTGTCGGAGCTGGAGCGGTTCGCGGTGGTGCGGCGGACGCGGGACCCGCAGCGCGCGTTCCGGGCGTCGATGGTGGAGATGATCGCGAGCAAGCGCATGGTGGGGCGTCCCGAGGAGTTGGAGACGCTGCTGGCGTGCTACCTGTCTCTCAACGCCGACGAGCACCACGACTGCATCGTCAAGGTCTTCCGGCAGGTCTGGTTCGAGCTCAACAACACCTCCCGTGCCACCGCCACCGCCGTCGCCGCCCCGCCGCAGCGCACCTGAGCCTGCCTACCGAGCTACCACCTGCCCCCACGTGCATGCAGGATCACGAAGCGAAGCGGCTCGAAAATCAGCACCGCAGGGCATCCGCATCCCCGCGGGCGTCGGCATCCATCATGGCGTGTCCGGAGCCGACCTGGACGCTGATTTCCACGCGTTTTTTAGGCGTACGTGCCGACGTGGCCTTTTCACGCGTGGCTGCGGAAAAGCTGTGGCCTGTTCCTGTATGGGGCGTACCTACCTGCGCTCGCTTTGTTGCTTGCGAGTTTGCGCGCACTGGACGATGGAAATTCATGAAGGTAGGTACTGTAGTGGCGTAGTGCTCTTCTCAAGAACAACTGTTTCTTGAGTATCGTGTGTTTGCCAGCCCAGCTTCAGGTTCAGACGCTCAGTGAAATGCATGGAAGGGACAAAAATAAGGCTATTCGTTTCATAACACTTGGATTCATATGCTCCAAGTCCTGTAATTTGGCGGCATGTATCTCATGCAAAAGATTCCAAGGTCTCCAGTTTCTAGAATTCAAATAGCTGCTGAGTTCTGGCTTTTGTTTGAAAGTGTGAACAGTTGATATGGCCAATTGGGGTGTTTAGTTCACGAAAATTTTTGGCTTTGACTACTGTAGCACTTTCGTTTGTATTTATCAATTAGTGTCCAACCATAAACTAATTAGGCTCAAAAGATTCGTCTCGTGGTTTTCTACCGAACTATGTAATTAGTTTTTATTTTCATCTACATTTAATACTCTATATATGTGTCCAAACATTTGATGTGACGGGAAATCTTGAAAAAATTTAGGCCGTGTACTACTGCACTGACATGAGACTCTCAGACCTCACAGTTTTTCGGTTTTTTTACTGACATGAAGCTCACTGTTTTCGTCTTTGTTCGTTTGTTGTTTTATATTGTGGACGTAGGGAAGGACAGGCTGTGGCCGAAGTCCTGATGGCCTAATTTTTCTCAAAAGGACGGCGACAGATTTATCTAGTCATTCTATTAGAAGAGAACAGACTAATTACAAAGCACGTAAAGGAAAAAGGAGAAGAAAAAACAACTAAAGAAAAGTGATCGCTAATAAGATGCGAGGGACACCGGACACACATCGTTCAGACATACTCCTAGCTGATTACGCAACTTACCCCGGCCATAAGGGACAACAATAATAACCAACAAGATAGCGACAAACCAGAGAGCTCCCAAAAAGCAACTAACACGCTCACATTAGGTTGTAAGTTGCAACTTTAGGTACAGAGGCCCGATTGTATAGTTTGATGTCTTCCATGATCATGAAAGTCAGTGAAGCTTTTGCATCGTGGTATTTTGGAACGTTCTTCCAATCCTTTCCTTCCAAATATTCTACCAAAAACATATAATTATTCCATCAAAATTATGCTTGTCCTCTGTGAATCCTACGTTTACACTTTTGCCAGTGCTCAGACATTCTTGAATTAGTTAACCTTTTGCAATTCTTGTAAACGAGCCAAGGCAAAAGTATATGCCAAACCTAGGTGTTTCCAGGTGGCTCCTACAGAATTTGGACGACGGGTCATCTGACCATCCCATCTTTTGCCGTTATTTTATCTTTTATTAAGGGCCCTTAACAACAGAATAAATAAAAATTGAGTAGCTTAACATGGTAGTATAAATTTTTTTAAAAAAATATGTAAGCTTAGTTCTTCGTAGAGAGCTAGGTTATTATTTTCTCACTTTCTTATTGAATAAAATATTCTATAAACTAGCTCTAAAATATTGTTGGAGCTGCTCTAATGAAACAATGTGCCGACAAAGAAATGACACTAACTCCTTCACTCTTCAAATGGGGGCACAACTTCAGCTTCTGAAAACTATGCATTAAACGTGGTCGTTTCATCCATGTTTCACTGTATTATATCTGACATGGTATTTTGAAAATAATGCTATAAAACTCTCAGTTAAGAATGAACTTATTTGAACATATATGAGCATATAAGCGTGCTCTCTTCACTCTTGGGCCTTACAACCACACAAAAGTTTGAGCAAACATAACATTGAAGTGCCTTTTACCTTGTTACTAGTGGCTTTCAAAGCGATCTCATTTTTTCTATTTAAAATACATAGTACATTCTTGATAAAGATTTTAAACCATGAAAAAATATATCTAAGCTTCTAGAAATTATGAGAAAATCATAGGGATAAAACAAACCCAAATAATTAGAACTCATAAAAATATCCCTAGAAGCTTTCAAAATTTAGATTTAGCTCTAGAAAAATAAGAAAATAATTAGAAAATTTGGAAAAAAAAGTCATAGAGTATTATTATTGGTGTCTAAATGTGTTTTAAAACTTTCTATGACAAAAATATACGATGTAAGCATCACGAATGCAACATGCATTTAATGTCGAATGCATCTAGGTGCATTTCATGTTTTCGTTGTGTGAAGTTTTCAAAAACACATTTAGAAATCTATTAGTTTTTTCTGGATAGTTTTTCATTGCCCTGGATCTAAGTCTATTTTTTTGAAAGTTTCTGGGGGTATTTTCGTGAGTTCTAAATATTTTATTCTTTGTCATGTCCTAATCTATCTCTATAATTTTCCTTAGAATTTTAGAAGCTTAGAGGCAATTTTTAGTATTTACACAATTGTAAGGTTTGGTAAATTTTTATTTATAAATAAAAATATGAAACCGCATTGAAAACCATTTCTAACTGAGTCATGAACTTAATTTAATTGATTTTGAGAATTTAGGGGGTAAGTGGAGAAAAATCATACCAACAATAGTTTTCGGAGATAAAATGAACTTTCTCATAATATTTTATTTCGCGTGCCCAACCATAGTAGGTGCGCTGCATTCCTACATGTACACAAAGAGTAATGGAAGGAAAAAATACATTTTTATTGCTTTTTACTCTTCTATTATATAGTTAATTTTAAGCTTCGAACTCAAATACTTGACAATTTTGATCTTTTTAACTATTCAAAATGTTATTTGTTTTGAAGTTAGTTTTTCTTTCACAAAGTCAGCGGTAGGTAAATACCATGTATGATGGTTTCACCATTAAATTATGTCCTAATTTGGTAAATGCATTGATATGCATGTTAAAACAATATCAACAATAATCAGCTTCAAACCAGTGGATGACCAAAATTACATGTATTTCAAATGGTTGAATGCCTAAATTTATTTAGTATCATTGTGACATTGTGTTAGGAAAAAATATTTAGTTTTAACCAAATTTACCCAAAAATATATTAACATTTATAGTATCAAAGATATGTACTAGCAAGACATATTTCATGTTAGATTTAATAAAAACGATTTTGATATTATACTTGTTTGTATTTCTCTGTGAACTTGGACAATGTAAGACAATTTTGACTTATAATAAAGTTAAATTAAACTACAATTTTCACCTGAGGGTAGTATTTACTTTGGAAGAGTCTCGACTAAAATCGGATTCTCATTATCTCCTACAACTAAAAAGAACAAAGCATGGACACTTTTTGGTGCGACAAATTTTTCAAGTCACCTTCTCCCTTCCCTGCGATCCATTCGTTAATTTTCCACGCGTAGAAATAGAAGGAAACTCCCTCAAATAGAAACCCCCGTTTGTGCGAAATAATAGAAGGAAACCAATCACCCCAAATAGAAGGAAGGTCCATCAGCCTTTTGTACGTGCATCTTCATCATTCGTACATGGTCTCCGCGATCTCAATCGTACGTGAGTCTACGCCTCCGCGACCTACGCCACGCCGCCACCGCAACCTGCGCCACGCCGCCTCCGTCGACGCCGGATCACAGGCCGTGAGAGGTGAATCATCAGAAGGTCACAATCTCCATGACCGGAACGACGCGGAGCCGGTGCGGCATCCCCGAGGCCACCTTCCCGGCAGCGGAGCCGGCGCGGCATCTCGACTGCAAAGGCTGTGCGACGTCCTGGCGGCGCAGCATCCCGTGCGGCGGAGGCCATAACGCCCGCCCTCGCCAGCCGACGTCCCCCTCACTCGTACCGGCCTCCGCGGCTCCGCCCTCTGAAAGGCCTTGATAGCTAGAGGGGGTTGAATAGCCTTTTTTTAAAAAAATTCTACAAAGACAAGCTAAACAAGTTTATCAATATAACAAATAGCGAGATGCGAATTTTGCTTAGCCTACGGGGTGTTTGCAAGCCATCTAATCAATTCACAATTCTAGTAAATTTGCACTCAACCACACAACTAAAGCTAACTAGTTACACAAGCTAAGAGCTACACTAACAAGCTAGCAAGGTAACTAAGAAAATAATACAAGAGAGAGTTAGAAGGGTATCACCGAGGGGCGAAGTATTGAGCCAACCAATCAATATGATCAAGAGATGAATTCCACAATACACAACCACCAGGATCGATTAATCACAATAAGAATGATGACACGAAGAGAATAACTAAGAAAATAATACAAGAGAGGACCTCAAACCCTCTCTATCGCTCAAACTCTAACGCCATCGCAAATGTGCTAACACCACCAAGTGATCACGTCATGTGCGAGTGTGTTAGCATTTTCACAATCATTTTTCAAGGCGTTATTAGTTCTATCCAAATGCATATGATTATGAAATGCACATCTAGAGGCACTTAGGAGTTCAATAGCCGCGTCTTTCCCCCTCTTTATAGTACGACTATCTATCCTATAATGTAACCATACCCACTAGATGTCTTGGTTACTAAAACACAACCCTTAAGCATATACATTTGCCTTGATCACGTAGGGTTGCATCCAAATCCAAGTGTGGCCATCATGATCACCATGTCCATCTTGCCACCAACCTTGGAATGTACTAATCCTCATATGCTATATACAACTTAGGCATATGATTAGTACTTATGCATTGTCACTAATTACCAATACCAAACATAGAGCTTTCACCCTCTACCATCGTCATTGCCTGCCATCATCGCCTTCGCCATTTTGCAACAACCGGCGTCAAAGCAGTGCGGTGAACGTCTTCCCTGCTGGCGTCGTCCCCTTGAAGCGCACACTGTGTCGGCGGCACAAGGTAATAATTTTCTTATAATGCAGTCAAAGTATTCTGATGGTCCGGCCATTGGATCCGGAAGTGATTCCATGGTCAATTTTATCAGGAAATTCTATCCTCAAATTGTAAAATTGTTCATTGTCGATCAACGCTTAATATTCAGTGTTGTGCCTTTGTTTTGCTCTACGTGTCTGCACTCTGAGCGAGTAGATTGGGCATCAGACAATCTGCAGTTTGGGCATCTTAATCAAAAGCTGTTGGCTTATGTGATGTACAATTGTTTATGCATATCATTGTATCTTAATCAAAATCTGTTAGCTTAAGAGGATAGATGAAGTGTCATGTGTGATACAATTTTTTGTAAACAATTTATTACTGGTATGAAAAACATAGTACTGACCTAGAGGAAAACATTGAAATAAATCACCACCGTTCCCAATTCCAAACCAGCAAAAGCACTACTCTTAGTACAAATATATGCAGTGAGCGCTTAGGGCAAATATGTGGGTGCAGAAAGAACGACAGACTGTATCATCAACACTCCATATTTTATAGATTTGCTGTTGATTATACTAAATAATTTTCTACAGGCTCAAGTGTTTGGTGCTGATACAAGGACGCCACCGACTCTATCTAACGAGCCATAGCAGAGGTGATTCATCTATTCTTAGCTGCACAATTTAAAGAGGCCCCGTGGTACAAGTATAAGCATTGCAAAAGGTAGCAAAAAATACAGACACACATCATTATGGAATTGGCTCGTGTAAGCTATAATCCTATACGATGTTGCAGCGGGATATTCCTCCTAACGATGAACAACTAAAAAGTTGTACTGCATACATGCTTAACTCTGACCAGGAATCTATTGTCAAACCTCCAGACTAGCAGACTAGATGCACCCTTAATTGAATTCGAGTAGCACATATGTACAACCAATGAGGTGGTGCCAAGCTAAATCATTTCACATACCAGGTCGCCACCAGACTTGGGGAGGGTCGGGCGCTCCGGATCTAGCCACCATGGAGGCAGCCGGGGCTTTTTGTGAGTATGCACGTGGAGGAGTGCCCCCTGCCATGGGCGCCGCTGGATCCATGGGGTGGTGGGAGAGGGTGCGCCGTGGCGGCCACCGGAGATGGGGAGGGGCGCCGCCAGTGTGGGGGTGGATGCTGGGTTAGGGCTCGAGGGTAGGAACGGCTGGCGCGGCTCCCTGCTGCGGTGTGCCTGCGTGGCACGGGCTGATAGAGTGATGGGCGGGAGCAGGATGCCGGGAGGACCGCGGGAGGGATGGGTAGAAGGCTGGCGGCCGGCTGGGTGGCCCGGCAGGCGGCCGCTAGCTCCTCGCCTCCTTGACCCCTCCTCGGTCCGCCCCTGCTCGGCTGCTTGGTGCGGCGGCGACAGCGTGGCAGCAGGCACGGTGTCCTGCGGTGGGAGCCGCGCATGCCACTGGCTGCCCCTGCCACTGCCACTGCAGGTGATGGAGTTGCCGACGGCGTGGGAGGGAGCGCGTCGAGTGGGTGAGGGATGAGGGAGCGTGCCGGCCTAGGAGAGTGAAGGGAAAGAGTCTTTTTTTTGTTTGCTTGTTTTTCTTTTTCCAATTTTTACACATATATTTATTGTGTATATAATCATATGTGTATATATGTTTAACAACATATTAATTTATTTATATATAAATACAAAAATCCATCATAATTTGGGTTTAATAAAGATGCTAGAATTCCATAAAAAAGATATAAAACGTTAGAATTGGCTACCGCGATCGATGTATGTGACGATATGTTATATAACTTATCACAATGCAGATACGTATATCGCTTGCTCCAACTCTTATTATTTATTTCCTATATATACTATTCTAATCGCTACCATGTTTGCAGTTTCTTTTGCATTGGCTATATGTTCGAAAATATATAATTTATGTTTTCGATCAGCGGGAAAAGATGCTTATCATGATTGACCCTAGACATGTTGAAGAGTGGTGTAAAGACACACCAACGCTGATGTATGCCAAGTACACTCTTAGGTTTAGCTTCAACTACACGCTCGCAGTGAATAAACATATTCCTAGATGGAATGAGGATGTCTTCAAATAAAAGTTTAAATGGAAAGAAAACATCGCAGAGGACACAGACGAGTAACTATCTTAAAGTCACCATTGCTTGCAATAATAATACCTATGATATAACTGTTTCTATATATTGCTGATCGTGAATCTTGCTACATATACACTCAAATGTGTGACGTACGGAGATGCGGCGGAACTTATTTGTGAATTTATTGGTGCACGAGAGAAATGGATATCGGAGATTTCTTCCTATCGATATTAAACATTATCTTAGACGCATCACAGAAAAATCTAAACAGTAGAGTTTGTGAGCCTGTGACGCCGCACTCTCCGTGACTATTTTTTATTTCACAAACATTGCTTTATTTAGATAATTGCAATTTAATATTTATATTTAAGTTTTATAGTATTGTTATCTTATTATGCGATCCAGTGTTTAAAATACATAATATTAGCTATCTCATAGTAATGCACGGACACGTTACCTAGTTTATAAGGCCAGTCTCAGTGGAAATTTCACTAGAGTTTCATTTGCATTTAATAGCCTGCCACATATGCATTTTTGATGATGAAAGCATCTAGGCCCCAAGGTTTGGTTTCGGTAATTAATGACAACACTTTATTACCATGACTAACGTGTGTTTTGCAGAAACTTGGTAAGTTAGGTCATGGAGGTGATAACTGCTTTGAGCACTGTGGTATTCGTGTCCCTTGATGGAAATCGTTTCGGTTTTCAAAAGAGTGACGTCAAGATTAAGGACGGTTAGTTCCGGATGACGAAGTGTTGAGACACATTCGGAATAGTCGTTAGGATCTTCGTTTTTCTCTTTTGGCCGTACTATAAAGGGGGGCATGAATGGGTAGCTTGACCTAGGCGAGTCCTATGTTTAGGTGTGGTGCACACTTGTTAAACTTGGCGCTAGGCAACCCTAGAATAGCTCAAAGTTCAGTTAGAAGCAACTTGGTTGAAGTTGCGACGCGTTTCGACGAGTTTTGGGCTGTTTTCCAGGCACCGGACGCGGTCTTCGGGAGCACCGGACGCGTCCGGTCTGTACTTAACCGCGCTAGGGTTTGGACCCTGACCACCGGATGCGGTCCTCGCTAGGACCGGACGCAGTGGTCAGTGGCTGACACGTGTCACTCCTGGAGAACACCCGTCGGACGCGATACTGGACTTGATCGGCGAGTCCGGTGCGAGTCCAGTAAGGTCCTGAGAGGACCGGACGCGTCCGGTCTTCAGGCATCGGACGCGGCCTCGCGTCCGGTGCAAGTACAGTAAGCGCCCTTGCACGTCGGACGCGTCCGGTCACCCCTGACCAGCGCGTCCGGTGGTTCGTTTTCAAAATCGCGTTTTGACCGTTACGGGGGACCGGCGCGTCCGGTGTGTTGCACCGGCGCGTCCGGTGACCCCGTGTCAGAAAGTAACGGTTCGTTTTCTTTGAGGGGTGTATAAATACAACTCCTCCACCTCTTTTAGAGCTCTCTTGCTCATTCAAACATCTGAGAAAACCCTTTAGAGTGCAAGGGAGTGCAAGAGCTCTAGTGAGGATAGAGATTTGAGAATCAAAGTTTGAGATTCCTCACTAGTGATTCGAGAGTAGCAAGTGTGCATCCACCTCCTCATTTGGGCTCGTCGTGGTCAAGTGAGAGTTCTAGCTTGTTACTCTTGGTGATCGCCATCACCTAGACGGCTTGGTGGTGATTGGGAGTTTGGTGATCATCCGGCGGAGCTTGTGGATGACCCAACTCAAGTTGTGAGCGGTTTTGGGTGATTCGCCGCGACGGAGTGTCGAAGAATCAACCCGTAGAGAGCACTTGATCCTTGCGCGGATCAAGGGGGAGCGACACCCTTGCGCGGGTGCTCCAACGAGGACTAGTGGGGAGTGGCGACTCTCCGATACCTCGGAAAAACATCGTCGTGTTTCTTGCCCCTTTACATTCAAGCAATTACTTTCTCGTATTTACTTTCATTGCTTGTTTTACATTCCTATAATTGCCATGCTAGACTAGGATTGGAAACTAGGGTGCAAAACTTTTTAACGGTAGACTCTCTAGGAACACAAGTAGGCACTAGGGGTGAATTCCGGCTTGTAGGATTTAATTCTTGCAATTAATTTTTAGAAAAGCCCAATTCACCCCCCCTCTTGGGCATCTTGATCCTTTCAATTGGTATCGGAGCCGTGTTGCTCCTAATTTAGGCTTTACCGCCTAGAGCAAGATGTCTAACGGGGAAGGACCACCTCCCACCTTTGAGGGGGATGATTTTCCATATTGGAAAATCCGCATGGAGGCGTACCTCGAAGCCATAGATGCCGGGTGTCTTAGAGCCGCAACCGAAGGGCTTCCCGCTATCAAGGATCCCGCAAACCCCACGGGTGACGAGGAGAAGTACGACCGGTGGAATGCAAAGGCCAAAAATGCACTCTACCGGGGCTTAGGCAAAGATATCTTCAATCGTATGCGTAATGCAAAGAACGCTCATGATTTGTGGCAAAATCTTTGTGCTCTCCATGAGGGAACTAAGAGTGAGTGTGAGGAACGCTATCATATTGCTTTAAAGAAAATTAATTCTTTTGAGATGCTTCCCAAAGAAAGTGCTAATGAAATGTACACTCGCTTGAATGTTCTTGTAGAGGACCTCAATGCTCTTGGGCTCACTCAAATGAGTCAATCGGATGTTGCAAGGAGGATCTTGAGTGTGCTTCCCGTTGAGAAGTATGGTCACATTGTCACCGTGCTTCATCAAAGTGATCTCTCCACCGCAACACCGACTCAAGTATTGGGGAAGATCAATGCTCATGAGATGTACATGCACATCACTCCGGAAGAGGGCTCATCATCTTCCAAGAAGAAAGACTTGGCTTTCAAAGCTAGCCATGACAAGAAAAAGAAGAAGGGCCAAGCCATGATCGTGCAAGAAAGCTCAAGTGAAAGTGACATCGATGATGAATCACTTGCACTCATGGTGAGGAAGACCACCAAGATGCTAAAGAAGCTCAACAAGAGTGGCATCAAGTTCGATGGCAAGAAAAAGAAATTCTTCACAAGTAGCAAGAGAAAGCCCATCTCGGAGATGGATTGTTACAATTGTGGTGAACTTGGCCACCTAGCTCATCAATGCCCTAGACCACCAAAAGACAAGTTCAAGAACAAGAACAAGGGCAAGAAAAATGATTCAAGTGATGAAGAAGATGAGAAGAAGAAGAACAAGCCATACAAGAAGAAGGATGGCAAGAAGAAGGAGTTCTACAAGAAGAAGAAGGGTGGAAAGGCTTATATTGCTGGTGATTGGCTCACCGACATTGAATCATCTTGTGGTTCCTCCGAAGATGAGAGCGATGATGAGAAAGAGAAGGTCGCCGCATTTGTGATGGGGCCATCATCTTCACCGACATCTTCACCACCACCTTCACCGCCTTCTTCACCATCATCGTCCACTACTCACCTATGCCTTATGGCCAAGGGTGAACGAAAGGTACAAAATCATGATAGTGATGATGATGATGATAGTGATAGTGATGATGAATTTGATGCACCTTCTTATGATGAACTTGTAAAATTGCTAAACAAATACACTAAAATCATAAGAAGGACTAGAAGTGAAAATGATGATCTTCAAAATGAAAATGAATCACTCTCATCCAAGCTTGAAAATGCTCAAAAGACTAGTGGTGAGCTTAGAGATCAAAATGAAATTATGTCTTCTACTCTCAAGGAGCTTAAAACCTCTAACAAAGAGCTCAAAGATCAACATGATAAACTTGAGAAGAAGCATGATGAGCTCATTACTAGACATAGCTCTCTAAAAGACAAATACACCACATTAAAAATTGACTATGATAGTCTTGTGGTTGCTAATGAACTTGCTCTTGAGACACATGATGCTACTAACCATGTTGTTAAGTGTGATATAGCTACATCATGTGATGACTTGATCATTGAAAGCATTGAGCAAGGTTCTAGTAGCAAAGGCAAGAGTGTGGTTGAGTCATGCAACCATGATGATTATGCCAAGATCAAGTGTGAGAATGAGAAGCTTGCAAATGAGAACAAGAAGCTCAAAGGTTTGATGGCTCTTGAGAAGCAAACAACAAATGAGTCACTCATTGAAGAGAACAAAAAGCTCAAGCAAGAAAAAGAGCATCTCAAGACCGGCCTAAGCAAGTTCACAAGAGGCCAATATTTGCAAAGTGAGCTCCTCATGAACACCGTAATGAAGATGGATAGAAGTGGTATTGGCTACTTGGCAAATCAAGAGAAGAAAGCAAAAGCTCAACAACAAAGCAAGTCAAAGCCCAAGCCAAAGAGATGTGTTGAGTGTGGTCAAGAAGGACACTTTGATCATGAGTGCAAAACTCCACCACCACAACCCTTGCCCAAGCATGCTAGACCCTTTGCCTTCAATGCTCATTACATGCTAAGAAAAGATTCAAATGGAAAGATGAAAGTCATGTTTATGGGTCCCCCAAACAAAAATAGGCCAAAGAAAATATGGGTTGCCAAGTCACTAGTTGAGAAAGTCAAGGGCCCCTCTTAAGTTTGGGTCCCTAAACAAAAAGCTTGATCTCTTGTGTGTAGGTGAACTACAAGACCGGTGGATCTCATTGGGTTATTGATAGTGGTTGCACTCAACATATGACCGGTGATCCTCGTATGTTCACCTCCATTGAAGAGAATGGGATATGTCAAGAGAAGATCACATTTGGAGATAATTCAAAGAGCAAAGTCAAGGGTATAGGCAAGATTGCAATATCAAATGATCACTCACTCTCAAATGTGCTCTATGTTGCTTCATTGAGTTTCAACTTGCTATCCGTTGGGCAACTTTGTGACCTTGGCTTCCAATGCTTGTTCACACCAAATGAAGTTGAAGTTTCAAAGATAGATGACAAGCAAGTGATATTCAAAGGCTTTAGATACAACAATCTTAATCTTGTTGACTTCACCTCCGAAGATGCAAATTTGATGACATGTTTGTTCACCAAAACCTCACTTGGTTGGCTTTGGCATAGGAGGCTTGCACATGTTGGAATGAGCACTCTCAACAAGCTATTGAAGAAAGAACTAGTGAGAGGATTGAAGGATGTAAAGTTTGAAAAGGACAAACCTTGTAGTGCATGTCAAGCGGGCAAACAAGTTGCAAACACTCATCCAACCAAGGCTTTCATGTCAACCTCAAGAGTGCTAGAACTTCTACACATGGATTTGTTTGGGCCTACAACATACAAGAGCTTGGGTGGTAATCTCTATTGTCTTGTGATAGTGGATGACTACTCAAGATATACATGGACTTTCTTCCTTCATGACAAATCCGAAGTGGCAAGTTGCTTCAAGAAGTTTGCAAAGAGAGTTCAAAATGAATTTGAAGTCAAGATAAAGAAGATTAGAAGTGACAATGGCAAAGAGTTTGACAACACCAACATTGAAGCTTATTGTGATGAAATTGGAATCAAGCATGAAGTTTCTTCAACCTACACTCCTCAACAAAATGGTGTAGTTTTGAGAAAGAACCGGACTTTAATCACTCTTGCAAGAACAATGTTAGATGAGTACAATACTCCGGAAAAGTTTTGGGCCGAGGCAATCAACACCGCATGCTATGCTTCAAATCGCCTCTTCCTCCAAAAGTTTCTTGGCAAGACCCCCTATGAGTTGCTTAATGGGAAGAAGCCGGACGTCTCATTCTTCCGGGTGTTTGGTTGCAAATGCTACATCTACAAGAAGCGTCAACACCTAGGGAAGTTTCAAAGACGTTGTGATATTGGTTTTCTTGTTGGTTACTCATCAAAGTCCAAAGCATATAGAGTATTTAACCATACCACCGGGTTGGTTGAAGAAACATATGATGTGGAATTTGATGAATCTAACGGCTCCCAAGGAGCAATTGAGAATTGTGATGATGTAGGTGATGAACCCTTGAGGGAGGCCATGAAGAACATGCCCGTGGGAGACATCAAGCCAAAAGATGATGAAGACGATGTGCAAATCATTGATCCACCATCTTCGTCACATGTGCCTCAAGATGACGACAAGAATGAGAGAGTTGAAAATGAGGATACCTATGTCTCTCATGAACAAGCCGAGGCACAAGCACAAGATGTTGATGCTCCCCATCCACCTCCTCAAGTGGTTGATAGAAGAAACTCACCTCTACTTCAAGCTCATCCACAAGAACTCATCATAGGGAGTCCTACAAAGGGAGTAATGACTCGATCTCAAAAGCTAGCTTCTTTCGTTGAACATCACTCTTTTGTCTCTTGTGTTGAACCTAAGAATGTAGAAGAAGCTCTTCAAGATCCGGATTGGGTGAATGCCATGCATGAAGAATTGAACAACTTCACCCGCAACCAAGTGTGGACACTTGAAGAGCATCCTAAAGGTGCAAGAGTCATTGGAACCAAGTGGGTGTTCCGAAACAAGCAAGATGACCAAGGCATAGTAGTGAGGAACAAGGCAAGACTAGTTGCAAAGGGATTCTCTCAAGTTGAAGGCCTTGATTTTGGAGAGACCTTTGCACCCGTTGCAAGACTTGAAGCTATTCGTATCCTCCTTGCATATGCATCACATCATGATATGAAATTATATCAAATGGATGTGAAAAGTGCATTCTTAAATGGCTTTATTAATGAACTAGTCTATGTCAATCAACCTCCCGGGTTTGAAGACCCTAGATATCCTAATCATGTTTATAGGTTGTCCAAGGCGCTATATGGGCTCAAGCAAGCCCCTAGAGCGTGGTATGAGCGCCTCCGGGACTTCCTCACTGAGAAGGGCTTCACCATCGGGAAGGTCGACACAACACTATTCACCAAGAAGCTTAATGGGGAGATCTTCATTTGTCAAGTGTATGTTGATGATATCATCTTCGGGTCAACAAATGAAGATTATTACAAGGAGTTTGGTGAATTGATGTCGAAGGAGTTCGAGATGTCAATGATTGGTGAGCTCACATTCTTCCTTGGTTTTCAAGTCAAGCAAATGAGAGAAGGGATTTTCATCTCTCAAGAAAAGTATACCAAGGATCTTCTCAAAAGATTCAAGATGGAAGAATGCAAGCCAATCAAGACCCCAATGCCATCAAACGGACATCTCGACCTAGATGAGGGAGGTAAACCGGTTGATCAAACTCTCTACCGTTCTATGATTGGTAGCTTGTTGTACCTTACCGCATCTAGGCCCGATATCATGTTTAGTGTGTGCATGTGTGCTCGCTTTCAAGCGTGCCCTAAAGAACCTCACTTAAGTGCCGTAAAAAGAATCCTAAGATATCTTAAGCACACCCCAAGCATTGGTCTTTGGTATCCCAAAGGAGCTAGATTCCAACTAGTTGGCTATTCCGACTCGGATTATGCCGGTTGCAAAATTGATAGAAAAAGCACATCCGGAGGGTGCCATTTGCTTGGGAGATCACTAGTATCTTGGTCATCTAAAAAGCAAAATAGTGTGGCTTTGTCCACCGCCGAGGCGGAATACATTGCCGCGGGGGCTTGTTGTGCACAAATCTTATATATGAAACAAACCCTTCTAGACTATGGAGTTGTTCTTGAAAAGGTGCCACTTTTATGTGACAATGAAAGTGCCGTTAAAATTGCTAACAATCCAGTACAACACTCTCGCACCAAGCACATTGATATCCGCCATCACTTTCTAAGAGATCACGTTGCTAAAAATGACATATCACTAGAAGGTGTACGAAGTGAAAATCAATTAGCGGATATCTTCACTAAACCTTTGGACGAGGCTACCTTTTGTAGACTAAGAAGTGAACTCAATGTGTTTGATTCAAGTAACTTTAAAAAATAAGCGCGTGTTGTCCCTTGCATTGCATTGTATCATATGTCACGTTTAGTTTATCGCAATGCATTTAGGGCTTGGCTAACACGGTTACGATAACCCTCCTTCGGAGGAGTGAAGAAGCCTAACCGTGGATCAAACTTGACAAGCAACCTAGCTTTACTTTCTTGTATTGCATTGCATATGCATGGTTGTTTGTTTGTCGTTCTTTTTCGGTTTAGCTTTGAGCAACCTCTGTGTTCGTCCATGAATAGAGAGAGCATTTGACGCTCCTAAAGGTTCAAAAACTCTATTGCATGGCCATACGTTGCTCCTCGGGTGTTTATTGCCTATTTTCGTAAAAATAATACTAGCCTAAGGCAAAATATTTTAAAAAAATTTGAGGGTTTGAGTGAGGTCACTCATATCGGGTTCCAATTGGTGTTTATTTGTGTCTCTTTGAATTGGAACTTGACTGGGAGAAGTCGCGTCGAAGTTCGGAACGAAGAATGGCGAAAAACAGCGACCGGACGCTGCACCGGACGCAGTGTTGCTTCACCACCGCGTCCGGTCCCGGCGTCCACCAGCGCGTCCGGTCATCCAGAAGACAAAATCCAGATCTAGGCACCGGACGCTGCACCGGACGCGCCTCTGACCACCACCGCGTCCGGTCCCGGCTACCACCACCGCGTCCGGTGCTCCGCGATGAAATCCCGAGCACTCAGCCATCGGACTCTAACCGCGTCCGGTCTGTCCACACCGGACGCGTCCGGTCACTCCAGGCGCTTACTGGAGTGTCACCGGACGCTGCACCACCGCGTCCGGTGATTTTGACCACCGCGTCCGGTGCTACCGAATCGAGCGGATCTCAGCCCTCATAAAACCGTTTCGTCTTCGTGTCTTTCTTTTCCTCACCGTACGAATCCGCCGCCGCCGTGCTCTCTCGCCGACCCGCCGTGACCGAACCCGCCGGAGCCACCGCGAACCTGCCTTCTTCCTCCTCTCCGGCGGCTCCCATCGCGCTGCCCCGCTCAGCTCGCCCCCTGCTCGCTCTTCCCTGCCGCGCCGCGCCCAGCTCGCCCCCTGCTCGCAAGCCCGCGCCACCACCGTGCGCCGCCGCATATCCGCCGCTGTCCACCTCGCCGCCGGTGTGCCAACCACAGCTGTGGTCTCCTCCAGCGCCGCAGTTCTCCCCCTGTGCGCCCGGGCACCTCGATTCCTCGTTTTTGGCCGCGAGTTTCACCTAGGGTTTACCCCTAAACCCTAGATTAGGGTTTTGGTAACCCTAACTCAAGGTAACGGCTCGACTCGATTCCGTTCTCGATTCAAGTCCTTTCAATTCTCTTGTTAGGGCTTGCCGTTGACCATAACCTTTCATTGCTATCTCGATTGGTCGTTTCAGTGCTCGATCGCCGATCTCGGGGGTTCTCGCAAACTAGATCACCTCGTCCCTTCACCGTCGTCTCGTCGATCCGAGGTAGCTTAGCGTCGCTTCACTTCGTATCTCACGTGCTTGCTATCTAGGGTTTCATATCTTTAGATATATATATGCTTATTGTATATCTCTCTATTCCATACGTGCAGCGAGTCAGTCGGTGTGCCGAGTCAGATCTGTTTGCTTAATCCGAGGCCAAGCCTGCGGATACGGACTGAGGCCAAGCCTCTCGAGTGTCAGTTCATCATCTCACAGAGGTTTTCAGGCAGTCAGTCAGCATGGTGCGTTGCAAGAACGCTGGTGGTGCTCCTGGTGACGGGGACAACAGTCCTCCCCGTCGTGATGAGATTGCGCGTGGTAAGCGCATCAAGATGATGGCCAGAAAGAAGAAGAGGACACTTTCAGATGCAGAGATCGCTCAGGCCGTGGCAGACGCCGCAGAGCAGGCAGAGAGAGGTAGCAGACGCAGTGGGTTACACATAGGCGAGCGTCGCTTTCATCTTGAAGGTCGACAGCTCGGCACTGAGGCCACTGAGGGCACCGAGGCTACAGCACCTTCAGAGCAGATGTCAGTTGATCCTCCCTCAGAGCAGACACAGGCTACAGAGACTACACCCGCTACTGAGGCTACCCAGACCACTGAGGCTCCACAGACCACTGAGGATACAGAGGAGCAGGCAGCTCAGTCTCCACCACGTCGCCGCTCCACACGTGCTCGTTCACAGGTGACACCGAGGCCAGAGGGCCCGCGTCGTGGAGCACGACCTCCTCCCCGAGTCAGAGGGTCACCCCCGGTCGAGCACTTAGACCTGAGGGGTGCTTCAGCACGTCAGGTGAAGAGTCTGCGGTTCGTAGAGGTCAGCCGTTGGTTTCCACCTGTCAGAGATCCCAGAGCTTCAGAGGGTTTCTATACCCCACTTCAGGAGGACTTCTACAGGGCTCTTGTTGACAGTGGCATAGCTTTCAGACCTCAGAGGGTGTGTCGACTAGAGGCATTGGTTGATGTTGTGGGAGAGCAGCTCCGTCCTCACCTGTCCTATCTGCCTGGCTTATCAGATCTACTTGGACGGACAGGTGCTTACTGCGGCACATGGGTCAGGGAGTTCTACGCCTCTCTATGGATTGATCCTGCCCATGAGTTCATTCACTTTGCATTCAGAGGCCGCGACCACAGACTTTACAGCTCCAGAGCCCGAGAGATCCTCAGACTACCTGCTTCTGACACGAGGATCCACCAGTTGTGCTATGGTCAGACTCCACCTCCCAGACGCCCTCACGGCGGTTCAGTGCCACCCACCGACCTGGTTCGACCCTGCTTTCGCGAGCCTTTTGGCGAAGGGTCACGTCGTACACCTGCCAGCCTGACACCTCTAGCCCGAGTTCTGGATGCTATACTCAGACGCACCTTACTGCCCAGACTTGGCTACAGAGAGGGACTGACGAGGATGCAGCTTTGGGTTGTTCACCACCTCGTGACACAGCGACAGTTTGATATCTGGGATCTTATTCTCAGTGAGATGGAGGACACCATTGCTGAGGGCTTCAAGGGTAACCGTCAGCTTCCCTATGCCCACTGGATTTGCTTCATTATCAGATCTGCTATCCAGATGCCACCAGAGATCAGGGCAGAGATTGCCAACACTACTACAGCATTCCCTGACTATGACATCAGACAGCTTTGGGCTTCTATCACTAGAGAGCAGGCTCCAGCACCAGGATAGCGTGAGCGCCCTGATGTTCCTGAGACAGCAGCTGAGCAGGACGCTAGAGTTGACGAGCTTGCCGAGGCAGAGCTCGCAGACCTTGAGGCTCAGACTGCTGAGATACCTGAGGATGTCACTTCCGACAGCACTGATGAGGACTATCAGCCCATCCCCAGGTACCGGTCTCCTCGGTCTCACGACCACGAGGCCGGTGGATCTGGCTCAGCCTCCCGCTCAGACCCAGCCATGGTGGCTATCCTTGAGAGGCTGACCCAGGCTCAGGAGCAGCAGCAGCAGCAGATACAGCGCCAGGCACAGGATACAGCTGCAGCACTAGCACAGATACAGGCTCGCCAGGACGAGTTTCAGAGACAGCAGCTAGAGATCCAGAGGCAGCAGGTTGAGATGCAGCGACAGAGTCAGCAGCAGTACATGGATCTTCTGCGGCATCTCATCACAGTTGGGGTTCCTCCGCCTGCATCTATCATGGCTCCGGCTTTGCATTCCAGTGGTCCATCTAGTCAGGGACAGCCGAGCTTTCAGTTTACATCTCCACAGCAGCAGGTTCCCCAGTCTTTTCAGTCCCCGAGCTTCACTCCTATCCATACGGGGTTCACACCGTCAGACCAGCCTCGCCCGCATCTCCTGACAGGTACACCTATCGGTGATTTCAGTGCTACTTACAGCGAGTTGACTGGTCAGCCGACACCCTCGCACACGACTACCTTTCACTCTTCGTCAGGGTTGTCAGCTTCCGAGGCAGTCGTTCCACCAGTGACAGGGACCGGGACTACAGAGACCCTCCCGTCTTCAGTTGCCTCGACAGACCCCCCAGCTACTGGCGCACTTCAGGCTCAGGTCACTCAGACAGATCCACTTGTTGCTACACAGTCAGCGCCTGTTCCTGCTCAGACCCAGACCGCTTCGCAGCCACGAGCTTCTTCAGAGGGTCAGCCAGATAGCTCAGACTCCGAGGGCGATTCGCTTCACTTCGTGATCACTCCGCGCACCTCGGCACCCGACACGACTCCGTCTGTCCCCCCGTCAGATTAGATTAGTTTTTTTGGCGCTTGATGCCAAAGGGGGAGAGAGAGTAGTTTCAGGGGGAGTTTGTTAGTGGGTTTTCGTTTTTCGTGTGCTACATTCATGCATATCATGTTTATTTTCAGCATTGCATTCGTGTGACATTGTCGTCGAGTCGTAAACTTTGAGTCTTAATGTGTTATTCGTCCTGTGATTAATATATGTCACCGTTCTAGCTATAGCTCTAAGGTTGTGCTTCCGTGCCTTACTCCGATTACTTATGAGCTATATCCTTTGTGTACTAACGCTTTTTTGTCTTATCTTATGAAGTACACTCTTTTGGCTTGGAGCGCATAAGCAATTCCTAACCTTTTATGCTTATTGTCTTTTGCTTATGTGAACCAAGCATGCTCGAAAACTTTCACTCTAATCCATTGAAACTTAGTGTTGTCATCAATCACCAAAAAGGGGGAGATTGAAAGCATCTAGGCCCCAAGGTTTGGTTTCGGTAATTAATGACAACACTTTATTACCATGACTAACGTGTGTTTTGCAGAAACTTGGTAAGTTAGGTCATGGAGGTGATAACTGCTTTGAGCACTGTGGTATTCGTGTCCCTTGATGGAAATCGTTTCGGTTTTCAAAAGAGTGACGTCAAGATTAAGGACGGTTAGTTCCGGATGACGAAGTGTTGAGACACATTCGGAATAGTCGTTAGGATCTTCGTTTTTCTCTTTTGGCCGTACTATAAAGGGGGGCATGAATGGGTAGCTTGACCTAGGCGAGTCCTATGTTTAGGTGTGGTGCACACTTGTTAAACTTGGCGCTAGGCAACCCTAGAATAGCTCAAAGTTCAGTTAGAAGCAACTTGGTTGAAGTTGCGACGCGTTTCGACGAGTTTTGGGCTGTTTTCCAGGCACCGGACGCGGTCTTCGGGAGCACCGGACGCGTCCGGTCTGTACTTAACCGCGCTAGGGTTTGGACCCTGACCACCGGATGCGGTCCTCGCTAGGACCGGACGCAGTGGTCAGTGGCTGACACGTGTCACTCCTGGAGAACACCCGTCGGACGCGATACTGGACTTGATCGGCGAGTCCGGTGCGAGTCCAGTAAGGTCCTGAGAGGACCGGACGCGTCCGGTCTTCAGGCATCGGACGCGGCCTCGCGTCCGGTGCAAGTACAGTAAGCGCCCTTGCACGTCGGACGCGTCCGGTCACCCCTGACCAGCGCGTCCGGTGGTTCGTTTTCAAAATCGCGTTTTGACCGTTACGGGGGACCGGCGCGTCCGGTGTGTTGCACCGGCGCGTCCGGTGACCCCGTGTCAGAAAGTAACGGTTCGTTTTCTTTGAGGGGTGTATAAATACAACTCCTCCACCTCTTTTAGAGCTCTCTTGCTCATTCAAACATCTGAGAAAACCCTTTAGAGTGCAAGGGAGTGCAAGAGCTCTAGTGAGGATAGAGATTTGAGAATCAAAGTTTGAGATTCCTCACTAGTGATTTGAGAGTAGCAAGTGTGCATCCACCTCCTCATTTGGGCTCGTCGTGGTCAAGTGAGAGTTCTAGCTTGTTACTCTTGGTGATCGCCATCACCTAGATGACTTGGTGGTGATTGGGAGTTTGGTGATCATCCGGCGGAGCTTGTGGATGACCCAACTCAAGTTGTGAGCGGTTTTGGGTGATTCGCCGCGACGGAGTGTCGAAGAATTAACCCGTAGAGAGCACTTGATCCTTGCGCGGATCAAGGGGGAGCGACACCCTTGCGCGGGTGCTCCAACGAGGACTAGTGAGGAGTGGCGACTCTCCGATACCTCGGAAAAACATCGCCGTGTTTCTTGCCCCTTTACATTCAAGCAATTACTTTCTCGTATTTATTTTCATTGCTTGTTTTACATTCCTAGAATTGCCATGCTAGACTAAGATTGGAAACTAGGGTGCAAAACTTTTTAACGGTAGACTCTCTAGGAACACAAGTAGGCACTAGGGGTGAATTCCGGCTTGTAGGATTTAATTCTTGCAATTAATTTTTAGAAAAGCCCAATTCACCCCCCCTCTTGGGCATCTTGATCCTTTCAGATGACATGTCACCTTTTTAATAAAGAGAGAGAAGAATTGGGTTTCATGGAGATGAAACTCTCTTGACACAGTTACCAACTCTCTATGAGTCATAAAATTAAATGTCTATGAAACTATGGAATAAAACTTTTCATTGAGAGTGAGTATTTCATCTGATTTTCATTTCATTCTATATGACATAGCAATTTTAAAAAGAACAAAATGAAACTCTGCACTAATACTGGCCGAAAAATGGACTTCCAAGAAAAAGGACGACTCCTCGCCTCCCAGGCTCCCCACAAAGGAAAACTACCTGTGGCAGCCGCGGAGCGCAGCTGGCAGTTAAACGCTCGGAAGTCGCCGCGACGAGGTGCTGGATTTTTTTGACTTGCTACCAGAAATCGGAGCGAACCAAAGCTGCCGCAAAACCCCCTCGCCTGCGGCTTCGCGTCGGCCGCCGCTGCCGACACTTTGCCGCGTGCCTCGCGCCCCCGCGCCGCCGATGCGATCAGCGACGCACGCCAGATCCGAACTTCTGTAGGACCTTCAGCCGTCGCCGTCCCATGGGGGACTGCGTCGTCGAGGACGGCCACGGGCACCACCACTCGGAGGCAGAGGCAGTGGAGGGCGCGGTTCCGTTGACGGTAGCCGTGGAGCTCGATGAGCGGGGAGAGTCGCGGGAGGACGGTGGCGGGCAGCGGAAGAAAGTGGGCGGGATCCGAAGGGAGCCGTCGTTCTCGCGGTGGTGCAGGGACCCCTCTGTCGCCGCCGCCTCCAATACCGCCGCTGCTGCGGCGACCAGCGACAGCGACGACTCGGAGGAGTTCGAGCTGCCGCTCCTGCCATCCTCCTCGGGCGGCGGCAGCTCACCGATGGACATTGAGGCGGGGGCGACGGCGAGATCTGATGATCTGCCGATCTCGCCGAGGTTGCTTGCGAAGGTCATCGGGTTGATAGCGTGTTGGTACGCGCTGAGCACATGCTTGACGCTGTAAGTAACACGTATTGTTCGTTAATACTGTTGTGCGGATTTTCCGGCTGCCTTCGTGTGCGGCGGATGTGTTTGTTGCTAGTGTTCATTCCGTGCGCGTGCGCATGTGGTCAGGTACAACAAGGAGATGCTGGGGAAGCACATGTGGAAATTCCCGGCGCCATTCCTGATGAACACAGTGCATTTCACGTTGCAGGCTGTGGCGTCCAGGGCCATCGTGTGGTTCCAGCAACGCGGCCTGGAGGGAGGGCCAAGTAAAATGTCGTGGAAGGATTACTGTTTACGAGGTGGGTATCTGCGTGATGTGCTGTTTCTAATATTGTTCATATGTCTACTATAGTTGGGTGAGTATCAGTTCCACATATAGTGCAAAGTGTCATGTGAATTGGATATCTCGGTGCTCCATAATCAGCAAAACTAACTTTGGCTATTCTGGACTAGCGGTGGATGTGGATAGGATTGTAATATAACTAGCAACAGGGAAGCATAGTCGAAATTAGGTCTTTTGGGGTAAGGTAAAAGCATTGAGCATGGAGGAAATTAACCGTTTTGGTGTGAAACAACCATGAGGTCAAATGCGTATACAGAACAACCTATATGCTAGATTAAGCAAGGACGAAAAACTGCAATCATTTGTGGTTTTGCTTCTTTTAAACGGTAATCTCATACATGCTCCTACTTGGGGATCAAACCCTGGTTGCGGGTGGCGCACTCCCTCACATTTACCACCACAATGTGAATCAAAACTGCTACAGAGCCATATGAGCTCAAAAATAGAGTTGGTTGCTGCTTCCCTTGTTTGTATCTTTGTTGTTACATTTCAGTAAATTTGTACCATGGCCTATGATCTAAAGAACACTTCTCACTCGGTTTAATAAAAAGAAGTTAGTAAAACATTAGTACAGTTTTGTCTTGTTGTTTACTCATTTGTTTGTATTTTGTTGTTTAAATTGCAATAAATAGTAAGTTCAATATTTACTCTAATTTGTATGTATAACAATTCCAGTATTGGTTCTGCAGTTGTCCCAACAGCTTTGGCTACTGCTCTTGATATAAATCTGAGCAACATTTCACTTGTTTTCATTACTGTGACATTTGCTACAATGGTATAATTCTTTCTAAAATGATCATTATTTGTTCTGTCTACTAGTTAGTATTTGGGCTTCTAATTCACCCTTTTAAATTCTTGTGCAGTGCAAATCTGCTTCTCCAATTTTCATTCTTCTGTTTGCTTTTATGTTCAGGTACTTTGCTTGCTACTCTGTCTTTAGTTGCACGGGCCTTATTGTCTTCAGTTTTAGCAACTTCTCGTCTTCGTTGAATCTACTTATGTTTTTTTTCATCTGTTACTTGTCACTACAATTGTCCTTTCATGTGTTGGAGTATGAGTATTAGGCCCATGTGGCTAGGCCCATGAGGCCCATGTATGACATATATTGCTACCCCTCTAGGGTTAGCCCAAGTAATGAGAATCACAAGTTTCAACATGGTATCAGCCTAGGATCCTTCCTCCCTCCCTCCCAGCCGCCACAGCCGCCGCCGCCGGCCGGCCAGCCGCCGCCGCCGGCGCTGCAGGCCATGGCCGGCCGTTTTCCCCCCACCTCCCACCCCCTTCACCTCCCTCCCCACCTCCTCCTGCGCGCTGGTGGCCGGTTCTCCTCCAGCCGCCGTCCCGGTGGCCGGTTCTCCTCCTCCAGCCGCCGTCAGCGCCGCTGCTGCTCCTCTACCCATGGCGGCAGGCGCGGGGGCCCCTCCCCTGGCCGGCAAGGCCGCGGACGCGCCTCCCCTCCCCGGCGCGGGCCGTCCCGGTGCGGCCCCCGACGCAGGCGCTGGTGGCCCCGGCGCAGCGGCCCCAGGCGCGAACGGGGGGGTCGAACTCGCGCTGCATCCTCCGGACGGGCGCTCGCGGCGAGCTCGCGCGGCCCCTGGCGGACGGGAGGAGCTGCCGCAGCCCCCTGCGGACGGCGCGCCGAGCTCGCGCAGCCCCTGGGGAGGGGCGCTCGGGACGAGCTGTCACGGCCGTCCTGGTGTTGGCGCAGCCCCCAAGCGCGGGCGCAGCCCCCTGTCCGCCGGCGTAGCGGAGGAGCTGCCGCAGCCCCCTGCGGACGGCGCGCCGAGCTCGCGCAGCCCCTGGGGAGGGGCGCTCGGGCCGAGCTGTCACAGCCCTGGCAGACGGGGGGTCCTGGTGTTGGCGCAGCCCCCAGGCGCGGGCGCAGCCCCCTGTCCCCAAGCGTGGGCGCGCTGCCGGCCCCTTCCATCCTCCCCGCTGCGGGTTCCCTCAGTGCCGCCGCTACCGCCCTCGCCACCGCCATCGTCGCCGCTCGGACTGCTACCGCGGCCGGCCAGGGCCGGTTTCGTGCGGGTCTTGACTCCGCCCTCGCCGCCGCCCTCGCCACCGCCCGGACTGCTACCGCGGCAGACCAAGCACGTGTTCGGGCGGCCGCCCTCGCTTGGGAGCGTGAGCGCCATGCGGCTGACACTTTGGCTCTCCAGTTCGCTACGGCGGAGCAGCTCCTCGTCCTCCCTGCCTCACTCGACGTCGTGCCGGGGTACTCGTCTTGCTCGCCTGCCCTTCCTGTTACTCTGCCGCCGCCGTCGTCTCCTCTTCCTGCTCCTCCCTCCGAGCCGAGCGGGGGTTGGGGGGCTGTGGCCGCAGGTACAGTCCGACTCCCGGTGGTGCGCCTCACCCGCCGGCGGCCATGCTCGCTGTTGCTCCTCCGCTCGCAGGTGCTCCTCCGAGGTTTCCACCTCCCGGCACCTCGCCCGGGCCTGTCGGTTGGGACCCGGCGCCCTTGGCCAGCTCTTTCAGCACCATGGCGCCGACACCTCTTGTCGGGCCAGACTGGATCGCTGACTCGGGAGCCACGTACCACACCACTCCCGACCCTGGTATACTCTCCTCCGTTCATCCTCCTTCTCATCCTTTGTCCATCATGGTCGCCAATGGCTCCTGTCTTCCTGTCACGTCCATGGGTGCCGCCGGCGCTCATGGCTCCTTTCGTCTTCCCGACTTCTTGTTGCACCTTCTATGGTTTACAACCTCCTTTCTATTCGTCGGTTTACTGCTGACAACAACTGTTCCGTCGAGTTTGACTCTTCTGGTCTTACTGTGAAGGATTTGGCTTCCCGGCGTCCTCTTCTCCGTTGCGACAGCACGGGCCCCCTTTACACCCTTCGTTTTCCGGCCTCTGCCTCCTCTTCCTCACCTCCTATTTTGTCCGCTGCTTTCGCCGCCACACCTTCCTTCACCACTTGGCACTGCCGTCTCGGCCATCCTGATCGTGGTGCTCTGATGCAGCTCAGTCGGATTTCCAACGTTCGGTGCCCTCGGGCTCACGATGTGCACTTGTGTCATGCGTGCCAGCTGGGCCGTCATGTTCGTCTTCCTTTTCATTCTTCTTCTTCACATGCCACTCGTGTGTTTGATCTTGTTCACTGCGACTTATGGACTTCTCCTGTCATCAGCATTTCTGGCTACAAATACTATCTTGTGGTGGTCGATGAGTTCTCTCATTATTCGTGGACTTTTCCCTTGCGTGCCAAGTCTGATGCTTTTTCCACTCTTCTCCACTTTTTCGCCTGGGTATCTACTCAGTTCGGCCTTACCATCAAGGCAGTCTAGTGTGACAATGGTTGTGAGTTCGATAACTCCACCTCCCGTGCTTTCTTCCTCTCTCACGGTGTCCAATTGCGAATGTCTTGCCCGTACACCTCCTCCCAGAACGGCAAGGCTGAGCGCATGATTCGCACCACGAACGACATCATGCGCACTCTTCTGCTCCAGGCGTCCCTTCCCGCCCGCTTCTGGGCAGAGAGCCTGCACACCTCCACCTACCTCCTTAACTGCCTACCTTCCGCTGCTTGCCCAGCTCCTATGCCACACCACCGCCACCGCTCCCCACAAGCTGGCTCCGTGATTGACTCTGTGTGTCTTTCTTGGGTATTCCCCAGATCACAAGGGTTACCAGTGCTATGACCTCACCTCCCGTCGGGTCCTCATCTCTCGCCATGTGGTGTTTGATGAGTCTGTATTCCCCTTCTCCACCGCCATCACACCACCACCTGAACCTGACCTCTCCTCTCTGTTTCCCACTAACACGGTGGTCCAGCCACTATTGCCGTTTCCTCCAGCAGGTACTGCTCCACCGTGCCCTTCGCCGGGCCCGTGCCCCAGCTCGCCGCCCACCAGTGACGCCCCTGGCCCTATGCCCTGCCCTGGTCCGGCGGCGTCGCCCTCCGATGACACGGGTCCGGGGTCGTCGCCTTCTGCACCTCCTGCGCGCTTCGCCCAGCCGGTGCACGTCTACCAGCGCCGTGCGGCCCTAGGCGTGGGCGGCCCCGGTGCGGTCGGGCGTTTCGCTCAGCCGGTACACGTCTACCAGCGCCGTGCACGGCCAGCTCCACTACCTCAGCCACCACAGGTGGCCTCTTCTTCCCCGACGCCGCCTACGCCGCCGGTGGCCTCTTCTCCGCCGGGGACGCCTACACCACCGCCGCGGCAACCGGCCGGCCGTGTTGTGCCGCAAGTGTACCACCCTCCGCTCCTTCACCGACACCCGTGGCATGTTCACCCTATGGTGACGCGGCACGCGGCTGGTACCCTGCGGTCCCGGGCTCTCGCGGTGATGCCCGACGACACGCAGGTCTCTCCTGTACCCTCTTCCGTTCGCGACGCCTTGTTGGACCCCCACTGGCGCCGCGCGATGGAAGAGGAGTACACGGCTCTCCTCGCCAACCAGACATGGGATCTGGTGCCTCGTCTGCCCGGCTCCAACGTCGTCACCGGCAAGTGGATCTGGACACACAAGCAGCGGCTGATGGTACCCTTGAGCGGTACAAGGCTCGCTGGGTGCTCCGGGGTTTCACTCAGCGCCCTGGAGTTGACTACGATGAGACTTTCAGCCCAGTGGTCAAGCCGGCCACCGTCCGCACGGTGCTCTCGCTGGCTATCGCTCGCTCCTGGCCCGTGCATCAGCTGGACGTCAAGAATGCCTTTCTGCATGGGACTCTTACTGAGACAGTCTACTGCAGCTAGCCGGCGGGGTTTGTTGACTCTTCTCGTCCTGACATGGTCTGCCGGCTCAACAAGTCTCTCTACGGCCTCAAGCAGGCCCCTCGGACGTGGCACTCTCGGCTTGCTACTTTCCTGTTGACACTGGGGTTTGTGGAGGCCAAGTCAGATACATCACTGTTCATCTGTCACCATGGAGCTGAGACTGCCTACCTACTGCTCTATGTTGATGACATTGTCCTCACAGCCTCCAGCCCGTCACTCCTCCGCCGGATCATCAGCTCTCTCCAGCAGGAGTTTCCTGTGAAGGATCTCGGGGTACTCCACTTCCTTGGGGTCACTGCTGAGTCTCGACCCACCGGGCTTCTTCACCAGCGGCAGTACACTCTTGATATCCTGGAGCGAGCTGGGATGACTGACTACAAGTCCTGCTCCACTCCGGTTGACACTCAGGTCAAGCTGTCAGAGGCCGAGGGCAACCCAGTGACAGACCCCACAGCTTATCGGAGTCTTGCAGGTGCCCTTCAGTACCTTACTTTCGCCAGGCCTGACATCACCTATGCAGTGCAGCAGATATGCCTCCACATGCATGATCCCCGGGAGCCCCACCTCACCGCTCTCAAGCGCCTCCTCCGCTACCTCCGTGGCACTGTCGACTATGGCTTGCTCCTTCACCGGTCTTCCTCCACCGAGCTCGTCGTCTACACTGACGCGGACTGGGCCGGGTGTCCGGACACTCGGCGCTCTACCTCCTGCTACGCGGTCTTTCTGGGCTGCAACCTGGTGTCCTGGTCATCCAAGCGCCAGCCGGTGGTCTCCCGCTCCAGTGCCGAGGTGGAGTACCGCGCTGTCGCTAACGGCGTGGCGGAGGCTTCCTGGCTCAGGCAGCTCCTTGCCGAGCTCCATAGCCCTCTCTCCCGGAGCACACTCGTCTACTGCGACAACGTCAGTGCGGTCTACCTCTCCACCAACCTTGTTCATCACCAACGGACCAAGCATGTGGAGATTGACCTACACTTCGTCCGCGATCGAGTCGCCATCGGCGATGTTCGAGTCCTCCACGTCCCGACCACCTCCCAGTTTGCCGACATCTTCACCAAGGGCCTCCCGTTCTCGACCTTCACCGAGTTTCGTTCCAGCCTCAACATTACCAGTGGCTAGTTGAGTCTGTGGGGGGGCTGTGTGTGTGGCTTCTTTTCTCTTTTCATTCATGTCCAGTCTGTAACTCCGCTGCGACGGGTAGTTCAGACTGCATGGGGCTGTTGGAGTATGAGTATTAGGCCCATGTGGCTAGGCCCATGAGGCCCATGTATGACATATATTGCTACCCCTCTAGGGTTAGCCCAAGTAATGAGAATCACAAGTTTCAACATCATGTTCTTTTGATATGCTTTGTATCATTTTTCTTGTCACAAGCTGAAGTTTACCTTCTTTTTTTGGAAGGCTTGAGAAACCGAGCTTTAGCCTTCTTGGAATCATGCTGGTTGTTTCATTTGGAGTTCTACTAACAGGTAATACATGCTTACATTAACGTATTCAGGGTTAAGACAATACCCTTGCAACTAGTGTGTTACTAAATTATAGGGTTGGTAGTATGATATGTGGATTACTGTTGCATCTTAATTCTCAACTTCATGCCACTTAGATTTTTCCTGAAAGTTATCAGCTTCCTGTTGCATCTTAATTTTTAACTTCACGCCGCTTACATATTTTCTGTTATCTTATCATCTTTGACCGTGGCCTAATTTTGTATCTTGCAGTTGCTAAAGAGACAGAATTTAATCTGTGGGGATTTATATTTATTATGCTTGCTGCTGTTATGTCTGGTTTCCGCTGGTCCATGACTCAGATTCTTCTCCAGGTTTGTTGTCGTATAATGCTTTCGCAGTTTTCATATTTTATACTTTTTAAATACTGTGTAATAATGGTTGTATATCTGTGGCTGTATTTTCAATTCATCCCTGTCGTGACTGAACGTTTGCCTTTTTTTTTTCTTGTATATGTCTTCCAAAATTCCTGAAGAAGGAGGAATACGGTAAGCTTTCTATCTTAGCATTTTACTCACAGATAGGAACATTATTACACCTTTCATCCGTGTGATGGCATCAGCCACACATGGTTAGGATTGGGATCCTTGTTATTGGTAGGATTGTTTTGTTGCCTGACAGTAAGATTTGTAATATGTTGTAAAGGTTGAATCCTATGATATTCATTTTGATTAATTTAATTAACTTTTTGTAAATTTAAGTAGATTTATTGACATTATTTTCAATCCACCTAATATTTTATCACAGCCGAGTCATTTAAAAAATCATTATTTCAATTATTATGCAAGATCGTAAGATCATTGGGATCATATGTAAGATCCTACCTATCTTATGAGATTGGGATGCTATGAAAGGGTTCGGAATCGTTTCGACTTGGTAGAATCGTAGTATCCTAATATTCTAGGATATGGATTGGGATACTGAGAAGTGACAACCATGCAGTCACATACCTGAAAAACAGTCATACAAGGTTCATAAATATTCAGATAGATTTGATTGGCTTAATTTCTTTGGAAGTACAACTACTGATCTATCTATAGCCGGTAGCCGCTATTGCAGCATTGCCTCAAAACTATTCCATGTCAGCTGTTCTGCGAATACATTGCATTAGAGTCTACACCAGGATGGTCTGAAATATTAAAATTGACAAACTTCAAATGCAGTTTATTCTACTGAGTCAATCAACATGTTAAATGACAGATTTACAGCACCATTATTTTATTTTATTTTGCCATGCAGGATTAAAGAATCCTTTTACCTTGATGAGCCATGTTACCCCAGTAATGGCAATAGTAACAGCAATTATTTCCATTGTGATGGATCCATGGCACGACTTCAGAGCAAGCCACTTTTTTGATAGTTCTGCTCACATAATAAGAAGCAGCTTGTTGCTGCTTCTAGGTGGTGCTTTGGCCTTTTTCATGGTATGTGACTATGTGTGGTGTACTCCTTTTTGGGGAATAAATATTTTATGCTTTCTTCTAACTTAGAATTAAACATAACAACTACCCCCTCATTGTCAAAGTACCAGTCCATTCTAGGCTTTGTTTGGATGCACACCTTGTTTGGATGCACATGTATCTATCTCAATCCACATATGTTGAAGTGGATTGGAGTGGAACTAAACTAAGTTCCATTCCAATCCACTCCAACACATGTGGATTGAAGTGAATACACATGCATCCAAACAAGGCCCTAGTGGGATGTGTTGTTTCAGAATTGTTATCCATTAAGGAAACCAGGAGTGTAGGTATTGCTATTTTTTATAATATAGATTAAAGTGCTTAAACACATCATGTAATAGGGTGAACCGGTGAAGTATGGTTGATTCTGTTAACTATTACTTAAGACTGGCTCATTGCGTGCATGACACCATGAGCTAGTTGGGCAACTATTGAGGGAGTTTGTTTTTAAAATTCCATCACAATACTTGTAACAAGACTTCTCTTTCTGGAGTCTACTATTGATTTATTATTAAGGCATGAATGTGGCTCTCCCGATTATTCTTTCAAAAGGTTTTGTAACAGATCTGTTCACTTGCAGGTTTTGACAGAATATGTCCTTGTTTCTGTGACTAGTGCTGTAACAGTGACTGTAGCAGGAATTGTGAAGGAAGCTGTCACTATTCTGGTATAACTAAAGTTTGATTTTGCTTTCCATGTTAGTTTATGCAAAATTCATCTATGCTAGTTCATTCGTGTGATTGTGACTCAACAATTAAAAAATGCAGGTTGCTGTGCTATTCTTTCATGATCCATTTACATGGTTAAAGGCGCTTGGGTTGGCAATAATAATATTTGGTGTCAGTCTATTCAATATTTACAAGTGAGTCAAAACTTTACTGTTTCATTTCTATGTTATTATTGTTACCGATCCACAATTGGTAAATCAACTCAAATTTCTAACTTTGAATCTTTAAATAAGAAGCATAAGTTTATTTCTAATGCATGGAGAATATTGACTAACAATTGTTTGTGCTGTATGATGAAGGTATAAAAGGTTCAAAAAAGGGCATCACAATGAAGATACTGGGACAAATATCCAATCTTCCAATGGGACTTCAAAATACGTTATCCTTGACGATGATACTGAAGCTCAAGATGATATAGGCTGAATGTGGTAGGTAAGGTCAAAAAAATATGAGGGATATATTTTTGGTTCAGATAAGATCTTTGCTTCGCAATTTCTTGATTTTTTTCCAGTGGTTTAACGGTTTAATTCATATTTTTTCAGAATGCAGACTATTATATGCACTGGCTTTTCCAGAAAAGCAAGATCATCTGTGCCTGCATAGTCTTACTTTCACAGGCTAAATGATTTCATATTTTTGAGTTGATCAATCGATGTGGTCAGCCATGCACGAGCATGACGCTTGCAGTCATGTGACAAGTTGGGAAGACTACACGCTCATATATGGAACATACAGCCTGGTATCAGTACAGATGTTTTGTCCTTTCATTCAAAACAAATAATTGTGCATATATCTGAACGAGACTTTCTGCAGTATGTCCACTAAGAAAATGTTCCATCAATTGCAATTAGAAATACAGCTGACACACTATTAACTTTCTGGAAGAGGAGAGGGCTCAATTTTGTAGTGCATTCTGAATGTTGAAGGTAGATTCAGCATCGGAACATAGCTTTCTTTTCTTTCTTTCTTTCTTATTTTTTAGATGAAAATAAACACTTATATGTAATGGTGTCATTATGGGAGAATACTGTTTCACATACAAGCATCACAAGTTGAAGTTCGTCCCACCTTATTTTGTAGAGGGTTCTATTGTAGTACTTCTATCTTGAGAGCAGAGTGTCAAGTCGGCCCCGTCCATCTCAATTACCTCCTCCGTTTTAAATTATAAGATATTTTGGTTTTTCTTAATACATTGCTTTTGTCTATATCTAAGTACATACCAAAAGCTATGTATATAGAAAAACTAAAATATCTATCAAAAATAATGTATCGAGAAAAGCCAAAATATATTATAGTTTGGAGCGGGGCCAAACAGGCCCTTAGTAACAACCATTTCATAGAGGCACACTGGTAGAACAATCCGAGAATATTTTCATGTTACCTGTATTTCCTAATGAATTGTACGAGTATATAAGCTGCATGAGTGCACTATGCAACTACCCGGTTTGTAAGGTGAGAAATATATAGCAAAAGCAAATAAAGGCCTGGCCCAAGCCCAACTGCCCAAGATAATAATAAAGGGCCGAGCTTGTCAGCTGACAAAGTCTCTGTCTCTCTCAGGACGTCAGCTGACAAGATAATAACATGCCCAAACCCAACTTATTTGGCCTTGTTTAGATCCCAAATTTCAACCTCAAATTTTACTATACAAAAAGAAGATTCCCATCACATCAAAATGCCGACACATACATAGAGTACTAAATGTAGATGAAATTAAAAACTAATTGCACAGTTTTATTGTACTTTGCGAGATGAACATTTTGAGCCTAATTAGTCAAAATTTAGATAATTTTTACTAAATACAAACGAATTGCTACAGTGCGCATTTAATGCGCACTATGCAAATTCGGGTCCTCAAATTGAGGATCTAAACACGGCCTACAGTATGCCTTGTGTTTCCTATTTGATTCGTCTCTCCTACAGTATGCCTAGTGTCCAACCAGAGAACAAAACACGGTTGTCCGTAGTGATAAAGAACGAATCTAATCCTATAATAAAATAACCAAAAAAATGGAATATAGGAAACAAACGGCACAGTGCATATATAGGCATACAGAATCACAGTAGATATGCAATACACAGTAATACAGATAACAATATAACCGAGAAGCATGGAAAGAGACTAAGAGCTTGTCTAGTCAACAACCATGTGTTTTTTAGAGTCCAACACACGAATTTTTTTTAGCCATAGGATCAAGATCCAACAGCCCCCACCTCTTCTTCTACCTCCATCTTCCTTCATCTAACACAATCACATATCACAAGAAACAATTTTTTCTATAAAAGAACAATTTACAATTTTTTTACCAGGCCAACACAATCACAAAGAGAGGGACCTGGTGGGCGGGGTGGCGTGTGGCTGGCGGCTCCCGTGGCCGGCGGTGTGGGGCGAGGAGCGGCGTCGACGGGAGCTCCCGGCGGCCGCTGACACGTGGCGAGCTGGGGGCGGCGCGGCGGCGTGCAGGGCTGGTGCGGGTGGCGAGTTGGGGGTGGCGCGCAGGGCCGGCGTGGCCGGAGCTCACGCGGGAATGGTGCGTCGGGAACAGCGCAGGAGCGGCATGCGGTTGGGAGGAAGGAAGAAGATGAATCTGACGTGTGGAGCCCGCACGTCATAGAGACAAAAAAAATTGTGTGTTGGGAAGCCAAAAAACACATGAGTGTTGTATAGCATACCTGACTAAGAAAGCATGTCTCAACATAGCAATCACAGTAGAGCACCACTTGTTCATAGACATAACACAGGGCACATATATGATATAAATAGATGAAACAGGGCCATGGGGCCATCAAAATCAGGAGCCTTTCGAAACCACCTCTATTGACAGAATGCAATATAAGAGTGCCTTGACATAATATTAATTAATTCCATCTCGACAACCCAATGACCTACCCAAGCAAACACGCCTCACTGCAACAAAGAAAACAAAGCAGCGTCTGATCAGTAAATAAGGTTATACACATCATGTAATGCCCAAACCCAAACAGAGTGATAACCCCATCTGTGCTGATCCGTTGTTTGCAGACTTGGATGGATACGGCGTTTTCCCTGACATCTTAGCTGTCATATCCCCTCGTTTAGGCCTTTATTCCGGGAGTGCATATTGATAAGTTTTTTCATCATTTATCTTACGCTCTCCTATATCCGGACATCGTTTCAAAGAAAAAAAGTATCTCTGTTGGATATATACTAGTGTAGTACCCGCTGGTTAATGATATGCTTATCTTTCTAGATATCGAAACGTTTAAAATCCGAACCTCTACCGCGTGAACAGTAACGTGCATACCGCTGTTAGCCTAATAATGCTCTCTTAGTTTAACATTTTTCACTAACTTGTAGACTATCATAGGATGCTGACAAAGGATCTTGCGGCAAAGATAGGTTATGTTTGGTTCACAAGACTAAAGGTTACTGTAGTCACCATTTAAATAGGTGGACTAATTTTTATTCTAACCTAACTAGTTGTAAGTTTCTCTCAGCAGACCATGACCCTGTTCGGCAGGCTGTTTTTTTGGCTTATAAGCCGGTTGTGGCTGATTTGCTGTGAGAGAAAAACACTGTTCCACGGCTGATAAGCTCAGCCGAACAGGGGGCATGTATCCAATCAGGACATGACTAAACTTTAGTCACCTAAATTTTTTAGTTAGACTAATAAGGCCTTGTTTAGTTCTAGGGTGTAAAGTTTTGGGTATCACGTCAGATGTCACATGGGGTGTCGCATAGGGTGTTCGGATATACTAATAAAAAACAAATTACAGAATCCGTCAGCAAATCGGGAGACGAATTTATTAAGCATAATTAATCTGTCATTAGCACATGTGTTACTGTAGTACTTTATTGTCAAATCATGGACTAATTAGGCTTAAAATATTCGTCTCGCAAATTACACGCAATCTGTGTAATTAGTTATTTTTAGTCTATATTTAATACTCTATGCATGTGATCAAACGTCCGATGTAATACGGTGTAAAGTTTTAGAGTGAGAACTAAACAAGACCCGACTAGTCCAGTGATCCAGATGTACCCCTAGTTATATGAGGAACACAAAAAGGACTCTGAAATGTTACATGGGTAATACTGTAATGGACTTTGATTCCTAACATGCGATGAAGAACCATTTTGGAAGGTATATATGGTTTACTGAAGCATGATAAGGTCTTGTTCAGATACACTCCAAATTTCAAAATTTTACAATATCTCTCAATCACATCAAATTTTAGACACATGCATGAAGCATTAAATATAGATAAAAATAATTAATTACACAGTTTGGTTGTAAATCACGAGACGAATATTTTTAGTCTAATTAGTCCATGATTGGACACTAATTACTAAATACAAACAAAAGTGCTACAGTAGCCAAAATTAAAAAAGTTTGCAATCTAAACAAGACCTAAGGGTGTGTTTAGTTGCCCCTGTAAAATTTTTGGAAGCATAGTAACTCTTTCGTTTGTATTTGGTAATTAGTGTCTAATTATGGATTAATTAGGGTCTAAAGATTCGTCTCGTGATTTATAACCAAACTGTGTAATTAGTTATTTTTTTTACCTATATTTAATGCTCCATGCATGCGTCCAAAGATTCGATGTGACGAGAAATCTTGTAAAATCTTTGAAATTTTGAAGGAACTGAACACACCCTAAGGCTTCGTTTAGATGCCCGATTCGGGGCACCGAATTGCTATACTGTAGCAATTTTGTTTTTATGTGGTAAAAATTGTCCAATTTTTGACTAATTAGGCTCGAAATGTTCGTCTCGCAAAGTACAACAAAACTGTGCAATTAGTTTTTGATTTCATCTACATTTAGTACTCCATACATATATCGGCATTTCGATGTGACGGAGAATCTTTTTTTTTTCATGGTGAAATTTGGGGTGAATTTGGGTGGCCAGCAACCCCAATGTTTGCCACAAGGCAGTCCATAGGATTAAAATATTTGCTATCAGGTAGCTGAAACATTGTAAGACCAGTCTATAGGGTAGTCCATAGCAAAAGGTACCCATAAGCTTATAGACTACCCATAAGAAATAAAAAATATTAATTTTTCTCACTCCTCTCCCTTTCTTTCTTGGTTTTACACAGGATTGTAAAGAGAAATAATTTTTTATCTCATATGGGACCCACCTTATAGACTACTTGGTGGCTGAAACATTGTAGAGACAACCATAGATATAGTCCACTGACACAAAAGCTGTCTATATGGACTACTTAGCCCATATACATTGTGGTGGCTCTAAGACTGTCCGCAGTGGCATACTCTAAATGATACTCTAAAGCTTTAGAGTATGAATATAGAGTAAAAACTGCTGCACTGGATACTCTAAAACGATACTCTTTCTTTTCTCTTACTCTATATTTAGAGTAGTACAGTGTTTACTCTATAGTGCACAGTGACGGGCCCTACTAGCTAAACCAAGGAAAAAATGCTATAACTTACAAACCAAAAATCCAAATTAAATTTCGATTGCACCATTAAATTCGTCTCAATAAATTCTTCAAAACTAGATCACTCATGGATATATTTACATAAAGTGACAAGTGGGTCCCACAGTAGATAGAGTGGATAGAGGATGATATAGAGGATGGATGGGTGCGGGAGAATTGAGTATAGAGGAGAGAATCTTACTGACTAGGACATATAGAGAATGAATATAGAGGACCATGAGTGCGAATAGCCTAAGTGAGGAAATCTCTCCCGCAGTTGCCTACACATGTCGATATAAGACCAATCATCAGTTCATCATCATCCTATGGAACACTCACTCTACATCTGCATCCATCATAGCTTCCGTCCTCCTGTGCGACTGCAATTTGTGCCACACCTAGGAAGGCTGGATCGATCAGTCCCCTCGGCCTTTGGAACCTAGCCTTGGATCTCAACGTGTTTGTCCGATCTGCTCTCAAATTCCCTCTCGTAACGCCGTGCTAGACTGCTAGGCGGACGGCATCATGTGCGTATCCCACGCGGCGTACCGGTACAGCGACGCAGGCCGAATTCGACGCAGCGGCCGGTGTAGCCTCGCGGGTAAGGCGCGGCTCGCGAGCCGGCCCTCCCGGCATCGGGAGGAGACACGGCCGTGGCGCCGTGCCGTGCCGCGCCGCGGTTCTGCCGGCCGGCTCTGCCCCGGTGGCTAAAAAACAAAACGACTAGCCGGCCGTGACCGGCAATGGGGCGGGACAGCACGCGGCCCGCAGGTGGGAAGGTGGGGATGGGGCTGGATCCGTTACATCCGTAGCGCCCGCATCCTCCGCGCCGCACGTGGCCTCGATCGCGCGCGCGTGTTCCCCAGTGCTCCCAACCACCGCGGCGCCGAAGCCGGCCGGTGCGTTGCCACTTGCCACCACCCCGCCACCAGTTGCCATCAGGTGGGCAGATTCCGCTTCCGCATTGGACGAAGCCTGTCTGTTTGGCGCGGCACCGCAGGCGGAGCGCACCACGCCGCAGCTCGTGGCGGCGCGAGCCATGTCTCCATCCGTGATCACAAATGGCGAGACGAAGAAAGAAAAATGCCAAACCTTTCGCTGCTTTCTGCTTGGAATCACATCGCAAACGGGACAACCTTGGACGGCGAACGCACGAACGAACAAGAACGCACGCGCGCACCCAATCAACACGGGGAGGCCGCAGCAGCCGGCTTTGAACAGATAAACCCCGTGCATCCATCAGAGCTACTACTATGTACTAGTGCCTCCAAACAGGAAAAAAAATCAAATGTAAAAAGGATTGAAGGACCATCAGGACATCAGGAGCACGGCGCGGTGGCGGCCAGGCTGAGCTCGCGGCGTCGCCCGAAAACGACGGCGCACTCGGGCAGCTCCCCGAGCCCCGCGAACAGGGCGTCTTCCCCCTGCAGCTCCCGCTCCCACTCCTCCGGCGGCAGCAGCGGCGCGTACAGCGCCGACCGGTGCCACGTCGGGTACTGGTCGAACCACCCAAAGTCGAAGCTTTCGTCCTCCTCGGCCGCCGGCGCCACCGTTGCGGTTGCTTCCGCTTCCGCTTCCGGCCCGGCCAGACTCGGGACCATCTTCTGCTCCCGCTCCTCTTCCGGCTCCTGCTCCTGCTCTGCCACTTCTGTTTCTGTCAGCTCACGCTCCGGACCGAGCTCATCCTGCTCGACCACGGGCTCAGGCTTCGGCGCCGGCGGCCGCGGGGACGGCTTGCCTTGCTGGTGGCAGCTGCTGCCGCTGCTCTTGGGCTGCGGCGCTTCGTGGTTGTGGTCGAAGGTGTAGGTGACGAGCAGCACGGTGGGGTCCGCGCGGCTGCGCTCCACCTGCTTCCTCGCCGGGCACCCCTTGGAGCTGCTGCAGCGGTAGTACCCACTGCACAAACACAAGCACAAAGCAAGCTTACCAGACTGCTGCTAATCGAGAACCAGCAATTATTAGCACGCAGATGCTGATTAGGTTCAGCACATGATTGAGCAGCAGGCCAGCAGCTACATACGTACCGTGGGTAGGGGGAGCCCTTGATGGGCTTCTGCCCATACTTGCGCCACGCCCACGAGTCCGACGGCGGCGGCCCCTCCCCGGTGGCCCCTCTGGGCCGGTCCCCGCACTCGGCCAGCGGCACCGACACAACCCGCTTCTCCACCGATCTCCGGCTGCTTGCTCGCACAGAAAGACACAAGAGCCAAATCAGCGATCTTTTGCAGCAGGTCACGGGCGCGCACCGCGCAGAACACTAGTACTCGGTACTCTCTGCGCAGGCACGCGTGATGAGACGCGACACATGAATCCCGTCCGTACCTGCGCTTAGCTGGCGGCAGCGGCGACGACGGCGAGGCGGGGAGGTCGCGCTCGCGCTTGTTCAGCCCGGCGGCCCCGGCGCGCGGCGACTCCGCGTCCGCGTCCGCCCCCGGCCCCGCCGCAGGCAGCAGCGGCTCATCGGGGGATTCCGCCCGCGGCGAATCCGAGCTGCAGTAGCCGTCCTCGGCCGACGACATCGATCAGATCCCCTCCTCTCTGGCTCTCGTGCCGCCGCTGCCTCGGTGGCCACGCCCGGGCGGAGTACACGGAGCCGGAGACGAGCCTCTGCCCTCTGCTCTGCTCCCGACGCCCACAGCCCCGGACGGATAAAAAGCAGGCAGCTTCAAAGCAAAACTACCTCGCCCTTTCCCAAAGCGCGCATAAAATTTTCGCCCTGATGGTGGAGAAAGCGGGGGAGGCGGACTGGAGTATTGGAGCGAATGATGGTGGAGGGAGGGGATTGGAGGGAGTGGGGGGAGGAAATGGTGGAGTGGCGAACAGACGGGCCGGGGGCGGATTGATGATGGGCGCTGCGGCTTTCAATGATCCCTCTCTCGCTCGCGACGCGCGGCGTGTCTGTATATGCGGGGTGCGCGCGCTAGTGGGCGCCTTTTTTTATGCGAACGAGGCTGGCTGGTGTCATCGGGGAGCACCGGGGCGAGCAGGGCGAGCCATATCCATACCGGCGGGCGGCTGCAGGCGTGAGCGTACGCGAAGCGAAGCGATGCGATATTTTTCTTTTGGTTTGGCGCCTTGCTTGCTTGTATGCTGTGTTCGTTTTGGATTGGATCTCGCTCGCCTGTGTCTTGTCGCTGTGTTGCGTCTCGGAACGGGAGAGGAGAGCGACGTGCTCGGGGCCGGGCCGGGGCCGCGCGCGCAGGAGCCGTGATTAATCTAGTGGAGGCTGCGATCGCGACCCCCGCCCTAACCACTCCGGCCAGCCAATCATGGACATGGATATGTTCTGCTGATGCACTTGCTCCACCCGTGCACACACAGTTTCGTGCATGTGCGGATACGCGTGCTCTGATGTCCAAATACGGTGTACGTACGTACTATGCATGGGCTCCTTTGTTCAACCCTGGCCCGTGATCGTATATAGACGGACGTTGCTATGCTAGGCTTTTCTTTGGAAAAGAAAGAACAGGATACAGTTTGTGAGCAAATACAAAGCTAAGGGTTTAATGTTGGTTCGCTCTCATTTGTATGCACTACTACTCCTATTGTACAAGCAGCGCTAAACGCTGCAACCAATCGGCATTTGGAGGTCGCAATGTCCAGCTGCCTAGCTTGTTGCGAGTGTAGGCCCACATCGATTAGAGCATCTCCAAAAGATCATCTAATTTGTTTTATAAAGCTAAATATAGCTACTGTTAAAAAAACGTCTCCAACGGATTCACTAACCTGCTCGCTAAATTTAGTCGCTAGCTATCCCAGAATTTTCGCTTGCGATAGTTTGGATAGCCAAAATAGCTCGCTATCACATATTCATGGTTTCCTCCTGTGCTCGTCAGCTCCTTCCCACATCTAACGTCCTCTTCCTGCATGCACATATATGCCTATTTTAATTAAACAATAAATAATGTGGCATGTTAAAAAAAACACACGACCGGTTTTAGAGAATCTGCTACAGCAAGTAAATATTTTGAGTAGCTAAATTGATTTGAAGAGTCAATTTTCTAAATTTTCAATAGCCAAATTTAATCAGTCTCTTGGAGATGCTCTTTGAATATTGCATGTACTTGGAAGAAACGGGCCGGCCAGATCTCTCACATGTAGTCGTCTAAACTACGGTAGTTACATGTGGGAAGTAGGACTAAAGAAGCCGACCTCCTCCGTGGGAGAGAGAGTACAACCAAGTTGGACGTGCCAGAGTAGGGTTCATTTTCATTAATGGTCCATGTGCATCGCTAGAAAACTATACAAAAATTGAGTACTTTTTAAATCAATGTTATACTAGTATACTGTCATGGCTGCTATCGATCTGTACGCGGCACTAATTTTATCTGTTGTCTGACACCGAATGCTACTACTGATCTTGATATCGACATTTTAATGATACTCGCTCTTGTTTACGTACTAATTGAATACAGGGAACACACGACGCATATACATTCCTCCGCTTCTTAGCACGATACCTATTTTTGTCACAATACAAACATATCAGTTATATATCGCGCCAAACTTAGCTAATGCATCAAGTAAATTGTGTGACTATTAGTTGTTAATGGATCAAAATATAACCTAAGTAAACTGTACGAGCAGCTATATAAAGTGGAAATGACCGAAACCTAATCCATAGGAGTAGTATGCAAAAATGCTACGGATAAATAGGTTGGAGCGATTGAAAGAAAAAGAAGAAACGAAGGGGTGAACCTTTCTTCTGTTCGATTTGCGGTCACAGTACAGCTAGATGTATGCATTTTTTTGCTAAATGGCACTGCTTGGATTTTTTTTTTCTACTCAAAGCTACTGTACTGGTCTCGCTACTACAGGTTGCATTGCAAACGTTTTCCTACAAATAGTTCCCACGTGCGCCTGCCTACTGATGCGCTATGTGTGATTATGATGTCCATTTCATTTTTCTTAAGAACATGTTCCTTTTCCTCTCTTTTTTTTTAATCATTTGAGATTGGAAGATGCGATTATGATGTTCTCCATAGCTGTTTCCTCCTTGTCCAAACGAGAGTGGTAAAGGTACCTAATTGCCCTGTTTTTCAAGACTCCACTAGCTTTCACACCCGCCGCAACAGCTTAAAGTGAATATACTCTGAATAAACAACGTACTAGGATTGTAGGAGTATTGAGTTTAGCGACCAGGTTCCAACGAGAGCTCAATCTAGGTTGTGCTGCTACGGATTAAGTGCCCTGAATTTTCTCGCATCCACATCCACACATGGTTTCCATGAAAACTCTTGAAGCAGGCAGGCATAGATCGTCATGCTTACGCACTGTCCTCCGTATGCCATTCGAGATGAGGCGCTAATACCCTGTTTCGCTGGCTAAGCACGCACATGAGCCAATGCTGATGAGCGCACCCGGCCGCAGCAGGTACGGCAAGCTAAGCTACTAGTACGCCGTAGTGGATAAATAAATATAAAAGGGAGAAAATAAAAAACAGCCTACACCTGACAGTGACAATAATATGATGAAACGCCAAGCACCAGCTTAATCAATTCAAGCAAACCCTTTCTTAATCGGCCGAGTGAGCGAGCGAGGCACCTGCCCCACTGGGCCCTGCTGGTCACCTTTTATCTTCTTCCTCACATCACGCGGGGCCCACACGGGCCCGGCTCGAGCCCCCACTTGTTCTTCTCACTGGACGCAAAGGCCCCTTGAGGGATCGCGTTAATTAAGTGGTAATCCAATCGCAGAGATTTAATGGCGTCATGTGGGGGTGCATGGGGTGGGGCCGTGGGGGCAACGGCTGCCTGCGTGCGTGCCAACGTGCGGACCGGTTCTTGCTCCGCGTTTCGCGAAACCGACGGGCTTTTTTTTAGATCGAGGGGAGCGAAACCATAGTCACCGCGAACGTGGTAGGGTGTCACGTTCCACGTTTCGGGAACGTGCGTTCTCGTTCCAGGAACGTGGATCAGTTTCGTATCAACAGTGGAAAATCATTTCTCAAGGAGTGTTGCATATTCCATAATCCTCGTTCCACCTTCCATGACCTAATCGTTCCGGAAACTTTGTGACTGAGAGCAAAACCGGTACGGGGGAAGAACAAGAACTGGAGAACCCGGGCCGGGCCACGACGATGGATGATGGGTCGATCAACCGGCCCGTCGGTCGGTCGCTGGAGATCTCAATCATTTGCGATGAAAGAGTAGTTTAAAATTTCGGACGTCGTCACGGATCAGGCGTGATGGGGAACCCTCTCGCCTTCCCTTTAATCCGCGATCGCAGTCCCGTATTAATTTGGGATTGACATTGATCTCGACTCCTTCTCGGTGACGAAGGCGACGGACAATAAAAAATATCTCGCTGATGAGCTCTGCGCTATGCAAATGCAACCAGTGGCGGAGCCAGAAACTATGGATAGGGGGGCCGGTCGAAGAGTTTTAACCGTAAAATAACTAAGTGTAACTTATTTGTTTGTTTTTTTACACTATGGATGAACTCATCTAAAGATAAAATACAAATTTGTATGATTTTGTTGTCCAAAAGTCATCAAAAAGTATATGACAAAGCTTTTATTATATCTTTCTAATATGGATTATTGAATTATATACTATCTAAATTTTTTTTGCTGTGATGTTGGGGGGGGGGGGGGGGGGGGGGGCCATGGCCCCTGCCTGCCCCCCTGGCTCCGCCAGTGAATGCAACCATTAGTTGACCGTTTGACACCAGAAAAATGAAAACACAAAACGGAGGCATTCTTCTATTTCATCAGGCTAAGCCTACGGCCGCCGGGCGGCGGTAGTACGTTGAAGACGTTTTCGCGTGATCGCTCTAGTTTTTCCATCATCCGCCTCCGCTTCTAGCAGGGGTCGCGATCGCACTAGTCTTTCGCGTGATGCACCCTTCCATCAGCGGCTCTGTTCGGCTGTGCTGATAAGTCGGCTGAAAACACTGTTGGCTGATTTATTGTGAGAGAAAAATACTGTTCCGGCTGAAAAAACAAACTGAAAAAGACGAATTATAAGCTGGGTAAACAGGGCCAGCATCAGCTGGCAGAAGAAACTGCCGCGGCTCGGGTCCTTGAGAAATGCAGTTCAGTTCAGCTGGTGCTCCCAACACGACACCCACCCCAGTTGCAAAGGCAGGGATAAAGTTGGACTTTTCAAGAGCGGCGGCCTAACGGAGGAGAGCATGATGATTGATGAAGCGCACAGTACAGTACTAGCAGCAAGGGCGACAGCCTCGTCCCTTCTCTTTTTCGCCGCGTGCGGGCATCGGTGCATGGACACACATGGAAGCTTCGCTTGCAGGCTTGCAGGCTTGCTGCAGCTGCGGGACTGCGGCCACAAACAGAAACCAATCTCACATCACGCGTCGGCGCCACCCAGTCCCAGGCCAGGATAAGGCCGGCGTTTTGCAGCCAAATTTCGCATGCGCGCGCTTGGTTCCGTACGCACGTCGTCGGCCTGGACACGAAAGTCTTTTATGTATAAGGCCTGTTTAGATGTGAAAAAAGTTTAGATAAAATTCTTGTAGCACTTTTCGTTATTATTTGACAAAATTTATCTAATCATGGATTAACTAGGCTCAAGAGATTCGTCTCAACATTTACAGACAAACTGTGTAATTAGTTATTTTTTTATCTACATTTAATGTTCCATACATACATCCAAAGATTCGATGTGTTACTATACAAACTTTTTTGACACTTTTTGCCAACTAAACATGGCCATAGAAGAGTCTTGGCGTCGTTTCTGCATCACCGGAGAGGAACAGCGTTGCCAGGCATTATCAAGATAATGGTCTTGTTTAGATCCTAAATATTTTCTCAAATTCAACTATACAAAAAGAAGAATCCCTATCACATTAAAATGCTAGCACATGCATGAAGTACTAAATGTAGATGAAATAAAAAACTAATTGTACAGTTTTGTTGTACTTTGCGAGACGAACATTTTGAGCCTAATTAGTCAATGTTTGAACAATTTTTATCAAATAAAAATAAAATACTACAGTACAGCACAGTGATTCCGCCGCCCCCAATTCAGGGCAACTAAACACGGCCAATATCAGGATAGCATAAAGAAGGGCGGACTTGACCATCAGGCGTGGCTCGCTGTCTTCGCCTAGAGATCGAAGATATTATTGTAATCTCGTGAAGGGAGAAATGGTGTTGGCATGCATGGCCCAAACGTTTTTTTTCCCATTATTATTGCTCCTATGTTTGACGTTCGTTTCGCTGTAATAAAAACAAGTGCAAAAAAGATCATCTTATGAATGCGACCCAGCTATATTGCTGATATAACTGACTTCGCGTGACGGGAACAATAATAAAAATCGAAACACCTGTTCATTTCCACTAAGAAATTGATCTTTGCCGTAGGCACAAACTGTACCGTGTCTGTGGATGTGCTCAAGATTCAATTCAAGGACCAGTGGTTGAGCAGGAAGCGGCAGCGACCAAAAAATCCATCCCATATTCGCATGGATCATGGATGGATAACGGATTACTTCTGTTCGACTGGCTGGAAAAACGGCTGATACTAATTTATTATAAGAGAAAAATATTATTAGTTTACTGAAATAATATGGCTGATAAGTTTAAGTGAACAGGGCCAGTTGCCTGACTGTGTCCATACGTCCTGCACTGCAGCATCTGGAAACGAAAGAAAGAGGAAATCGCTAGCACAGTAGGCACTAGGCAGCTCCCAACCTCCCAATATGCCGCCCTCCTGCTTTACTGCTTCAAAGCAAGCTCCAGTTTTGTCTCCCATTGTACTCTGCTTTACAGTCCCCATATAGAATCAGTGCTGAAGTAACACAATATGCATCAGGTTATTTTCATGGACGGGCGGATAACAAGAGAGGGGAAAAAGGGAACGTTGACAAATGGGCCCACATGTTATTACATTATCCTAAATTATTTGTTGCTTTTAGTTTTCGTGTTGCAAGTTTAGCTCGATTTATAGAAAATACGTGGAACATTTGTATATCTAAATAAATTTATTAAAAACTAGGTTCAAATATATTTCTAATGATACCAACTATGTACCATAAATATTAATATTTTTTAATATATATTTTTGTCAAAGTTGTTTCTCGAAAAGCGAAAATGACAGATATTTTGGGACGGATGGAGTACGTATAGGAAAGTGATGTCTTGATTTAGATAATAGAATTAATAGAGGTGACAACAAAAATCAAGCCCTTAAAAACAATGGAGCTCCAACTTAGGGCCTAGGGATCCAGTTTTTTTAAAAAAACACTTCGGATAACGAATTAGAATCACTAGATCGTTTGGCTGCAGAATAAGAATCACTGTGAAACCATGTTCTCAATGTTTCACGTTCGTAGGCACAAAAAGAGAATCGTTTGGAACCGTTTCCGCTAGAAATGTTTCACCTGCATGATGTTTGACACGGTTTCTGCTAATTCTCAGAAGCATCGGAACCGTTTCTGTGTGCCAAAAGCACCCTAAAACTTGCCACATAGGGACATGTTTAAGGTAATAGTGGTAGAGATATTCTGACACTATGCTATTCCACACTTTGGTTTTATTTAAGAGCAAAACAATTATTTTTACCACTAAAACATTATTTCTTAAGCCTCAACATTACGAAATTTGAAAAATGAGTACTTCCTCCGACCCAAAATAAGTGCACTTCTAAAGCTTAGGTAAAGATATTAAGGTTAGTGAGAAATTACATATATACCCCTATAAAGTTGTAATCATTGCACCCTGAGAACAGAGAAAGTATAAGACAAGTGGAGTTAGTTTGTCTTATATCTAGATATGCACAAATTTTGAACTCTAGAAGTGCACTTATTATGAGATGGAGGAAGTATTTGCTCACTGTCCGAGAAAATGGCTAGTTAGATGGGAGTGAAATTTAGAGAGCGGAAGAGGACAAGATAAAATTTATACATTGGTGGGATGATAGTTGATAAAATATGGCCCCGTTTAGTTTCAAAAAATTTTGCAAAATATTTCAAGATTCTCCATCACATCGAATCTTTGAACACATGCATGAAGCATTAAATATAGATAAAAAATAAAACTAATTATACAGTTTAGTCGTAATTCACGAGACGAATCTTTTAAGTCTAATTAGTCAATGATTGACACTAATTGCTAAATAACAACAGAAAGTGCTATAGTAGTTTTTTGCAAAAATTTTCGGAGTCTAAACACAGTCTAAGATGCAAAACCAAACATGCTACTCCTTGCAATTTGTACCTCTTATTTTTTTTGACCTTGCCTTTTTTCTTGCAATCCATGTATGGCCAGTTCCAAAAAATTTTGCAGAATTTTTCAAGATTCTCCGTCACATCGAATTTTTGACACATGTATGAAGTATTAAATATAGATAAAAAATAAAACTAATTACATAGTTTAGACGAAATGGACAAGACGAATCTTTTAAACCTAATTAGACTATGATTGGACACTAATTGCCAAATAATAATGAAAATTACTACAGTGTCGTTTTGCCAAAAAATTTTGGAACCGAACCGGCCCTATCAATTTCTTCACGGATGTTGTAATCATGAGTGTTCGAGCACCTGGCATGCCGGCCGGTTGGCCACTTCCATGTGCGCTGTGCACACGAGCAGCTATGCGCCCGTGATCCGTCCGTGCGTTTTGCACCCACCGGCACGTGGCGAGCAGAGACGCTGCGCGGCCTGTACTCGCCCCCTTCCACCCGCCGCCAGGCCGGCTGCAGTTGTACTGCGGGGGGTTACGGTCGGTGTCATAATGGATATTACAGGTGTCGTAAGAGGTGTGTTCGAATACTAATAAAAAATAAAAATTACAGATTCCGTCAGTAAATCATGAGACAGATTTATTAAGACTAATTAATCTATCATTAACGTATATTTACTGTAGCATCACAGTATAAAATCATGGACTATTAGACTTAAAAAGTCGTCTCGCAAATTAGTCATAATCTATACAATTAGTTATTTTTAGTCTATATTTAATACTCTATATATGTGTCTAAACATCCGATGTGATAAGGACTAAACTTTGCGGGAACCAAACACCCGCTGCATCTGGCTCTGGCGTCTGCTGGCCGCGCTGCGTGCACACTGACTCCGATCCATAGTCCAACCTGCATGCACGTTGCGCGTGGTCTTACCCTCACGATTCTTTTACCTTGTCCGCTTATGTTGAAATTGGACTTATACTTATGTTTATGCTGAAATGATATGAGAGAAAAACATTATTCCATAGCTGAAAAGTAGTGTTAAATAAGCTCACGCGAACAGGGCCTTTTTTTTTTTAACCTTACCCTCACGTTTCAGCATTTCAGCTCTTCATCAGCCCTTGGGAGAGTCAGAGTCGTGATGACCGGAAGAGGACCAATGGGCCATTAAACAACGACAACAACCGAGCAGCCCATAACAGGCCCAATAACTCATCAGAGGCCCGAGCCCGACGTGTGACTCCCTTACTTCCTCCCCGCGACTCGGCCCCTCGTATAGACCTCAGTCGGAGAAAGAAGTCCATGGCGGCATAAAGGAATTCTCGGCATAAATTGCACCTGTAAATGCCCGTGCGTTGCACGGTAGCAAACAAAGATTTGTACGTGACATTTGGTAGCCAAGTCAAAATCAATGCCAAGCAGGGAACTAATATGATCGTGAGAAACCGAAATATTGTTATGTTGGACAGCAGATTGTGAGAAATAAAAATTTTAGAGAAAAAGCTAAATCTAGACAGTATATTCGATCATGTTATTTTTTTGTTACAAATTTTTTGTGTCCTCTCTTGCCTTTTGTGATTAGTGGACATAAATATACGAGCATTTTTAATATGAGCAGACATTGCTGACTGAATAGCAGGTACTTCCTCTATTTCAAATTATAAGTCATTCTAAGAATTTTAGAGAGTTAAAGTATTTTAAGTTTCCCCAACTTGCTTAGGACAAAAGGCTACGTTGTTGTTGTTGTAAAATATTTCAAGTTTGACCAGAATTATAGAGAAAATTACAAAAATCTATAATATTAAATATGTATACTATAAAAATATAATTAATGAAGAATCTAATGATACTCAGTTGGTATCATAACTATTATTACATTATTATATAAATTTGGCCAAACTTGAGATGTTTTAACTCTTCAATATTCTTAGAATAACTTATAATTTGGGACGGAGGGAGTAGTATCTTATATGGATGACCTCTGTTGCCGTACAGTGAACAACATTGGGCCATGCAATAAAACAAAACAAATGGCTTCTACTACCACTTCAGTGATTAGTGATACAATGAATGCAATAGGGAAACAAGTGTTGAGTCCGGCTAAAATCAGTTTGTTCAAAAAAAAAAAACAATGACAGCGAGACTTGCAGACTATTATTGGTAACTAACTCTTTAGATTAGTTAAGTTAATTGTAATTTAGCAAATTGACAATAGATTTCCCAGCAAAAGTGTATGTACCTGACCAAGCTGGAATTTAATGCGAGAGGTGGCAGCTTGCTAACCCATACGCACGATGAACTGAAGTATTAACCTTGAACCTGATCAATATTCGATTGTAGGCGACGTTTCCGCGAAACTTTGGCGACTGTCAATGAAATTCTGCAACTCATCAAGGCCGAAGCCGACCGATGGATGGAAGCCGGCGCCGGAGGACTAGGAGCTTTAGCGTGAGGCTAGCATCAATTAGGGCGCTCTCGGTTTCTCTGATTGTTATCTGACAAAATGTAGCAGCTAAGAGTAAATCTGCCCGCCGGGAAGGGCTTCTTCTAACATATACTCTCTATCTTTTAATACAATGATATGCACACTCGTACGTATTCGAGAAAAAATATTCAATCATAGGGTGAAGCTCTTGCCAAACATATCATATTTGGCCTTGCATTTTCTGCTATCTTCTTCAAGGTTGCATCTCAAATCAAATACAAAGATGGAGGTGAGGAAGGATTCCCATGTCACACAGCATCTCAACCGGTATTTCTTCAAACATATTGTGTGCGTATAGAACAGCCAAGACGCACCTACAGGCCTCCATCGGCACAGCTGCCGTGGCCGCTCCACGCCCTACGCAGCATGCAGGCGCAGCCTGGGGCGGACAAGGCGAGATGCGGCGGCGGCGCCGCTGCACTGGAGCTTGTGCCGCTCATTTGGCGACGGCGCAGAGGCCTATCGAGCCCGCGGTGACGTGGTCACGTGCAGGCCCGCTCCTGTCAAATTATAGACATGGAGCCAAGCTACAAGCGATCGGTCCTTTAATACAACTCTAATAATATAATGACGATTCTAATAAGTGTAATGCATAAAAAAATTATGAAACAAGTTATACATCTTATCTTACCTTAAATTTTTCTTCTAACATTTGCTGCTACGAAGTCATTGATGATGGCCTCAATATCAATTTTATCTAATAATTTCTTCTTGATGCATAAAGTTGCCAAACCATTCAATAGTAAAAACTGATTCTTCATCAACATGAGTAGAGAGAATTAAATATGGGTTCATGATCACTCACATTATTAAATTTAACATGATCGTTGCATCATATGGGTTCCTAAATCCCAAACCTAAATAAGTCGAGAATAAAGATTTGGGACAAGAGAAATTTTGTACCTTTGTATACGAAGACAACCGAACAAATGCAGGTCAACAGCTGCGTGATAGACGATAGAATAGATGTAGGCCAGCGGCCGCTCGCACTCACACGGGATGACGGGACGGGATCACCGACGGTCGATCGCTCACAGCCTCGCGCAGCGGTGCAGGAACCAGGAAGTTGCTGCCGCGCGGCGCAAGGGCACGGAGTTGCGGACGCCGCCGTCGCCACGGAACTGCGGAAGGCCAGCTGAATCGACTCGACGCGGTCACGAGGACTCATATAGACGTATAGCGGCCTGCTTGTTTCTTAGGCTGAATACTGTATACTATACCTACTACTAACGTATTTGGGGTTGGGCCCCTGGCCTCAAGGGCCCAGTTCGGCCGCTCTGCTCGCACCCCCAGGGCTAGGCCTGGCCACGTGGGTCTGCTTGGGTCGGTGACTGCGTTAGGGCTTTCCAACCGCGCGAAGGAGACGCGCCGTGTTTACGGTGTGTGAAAGTTGTGTGGTGGACCGGATAGGGCCCACTTGTTGGCACAAAGGATCGCAGGGGGTGAACAAAGATCGCAGGCCGAGGCAAGGCGGGGTGGTACCGGTCCGTATTTGAGTTGGAGACCTCACGTCCTCACGAGCCTATCAGTGGGAGACCTCGCGCGCGCACACACGATTTTTTAAGCCAGGCCGTATCTATACCCTCCTAAAGCATTATCTTTCTCTATGTTAACTTAAAAAAAACTTTCCGCTGAGATGGCTTTCCACTGTATAGTAAAAAACTGTACCCAAAAAATAAGTTTATTGTGAATCTTCTCTCTTGCACGCTCAGATCCGACTCACATCTCCTGCGCCCGCGCGCAGCACCCCACGCCCCACCCCGCAGCCACGGTTCGATCCCCTCACCTTGTCCTTTTTTTTTCCCCCTTTTTTTCCCGTCGAACGGACGCGCGTGGGCGGCGTCGAGGGCGCGCAGCGCAGGGAGGCCGTGGACCCGTGGCCCTAGAGGGCGAGGGCGAGGTCCTTGAGGATGAGCGGGGCGGCGTCGCGGGGATCGAGGGCGATGGCGCGGCCAGCCTCGGGGCGACGGCCGTGCGGGCTTGGTGGCCGCGGCGCACGCACGGGCGAGGAGCTGGGCGTCCTGCCGGAGTGCTGGCGCGACTGGGCCACGAAGGAGCCACCGCCGGCGTCAGAGCGGCGCAGCCGCATGGCGGCGCGGCGGGGGAGCCGGACAGCCAAGGCGGCCAGGAGGTCGGGGCGGCCTGGACCTCCGCCTCCGTGGATAGGGCGGCGGCGTCGGATGTGGCGGCGTAGGCCCAGGAGGCGACGTTGCAGGCGGCGTAGGCGATCCGGGCCAGGGAGGCGGCGTCGGCAGCGCGGGCCTTGGACGTGGTGGCAGCGACGCTGCGTCGATCCGGATGCGGTGGCGGCATCGGGATGCTAGATGTCCTTCGCCCTCAACGCCTTTGTATATCACTATATCCTCTGGAGATCCCGCCGTTGAGAGGGCTCACCCTGACCGGAGGTATGTCTTTGTTTATGTTCTTGATTTCTGCTCATACGGAAGCTATTTTTTTTTGTTTCATACAGCACTACTAAGCTATAGAATATACGTAATTTTGTCATTGTTTTTTACAAGAGATCTATCTGAATTTGTAATTCGAGGTGAACAAAATTTGCAATAGAGTATCAGTTATCCAGTCTGTACAAATTTTGTTACATACAGTGCAAATTAGAGCAGCAGCAAAAAGTTCTGCATATGGGCCTGAATTTGTCCAAGCTGCTATCTGTTGATAAAAAAGTAAGTTAACTTGACAGCCAACACTTCTTTAATTTATCTAGCTATGTATTTTCATTCTGGTCTACCTAAGTGATTAACCGGCATGGTCTGATGTATCCATTTGCAAATCAAAACGACTGTTTGGTCCATATGATAAGCTGCCTATGCTGAAACTTGTTCAGCAGGTGCCTGGTAATTTGAATCTGATGCATGATTTGGGCTGGTTTTGAGTTCTACTTGGAACCTTTGAACTTGCACTTGTTCAAGTGAAGCTGGGCAGCTTGCTTTGCATAGTCATAAGCATTTTAGTCAAACCTAAGAGGAGTGTTTGCTTGTAAAATCTAACCGGTATAATGTTCCACTGCAGGTTTTGTAGGTCTTTTTGTCAAATGAGTTTGTAATCCACAATAGCAACTGAGAGGTATATACAATTTCCATGGTATATATGTTTTATGAACTGCGATGCTATTGCAAACTGTGCATAGTGCCGTAGTTCCTAGGAAAAAAAGAATGATATGGGGATGTGAACGAATTTTCTTAGATTAGATGGTCATTCTGCCCTCCGACACTTTTCATTTCCATCAGGGAGCAGATCAGCAGGACCTGGCAATTATTTTTTTTCTTACACTAAAGGGCTTGCTACATAGAAATTTTTCCTAGACTAAAGGGCTTGCTACATATAAATTCAGTGTTCTGCTTGTTTTCTTCAAACAAGGATGAACCTTGCAAGTCTTATCTAATTTCTGCAGGTTTTCTTCAAACAAGGATGAACGTTGCAAAGACGAGCCGTGCAACATAGGCTAAATCAGTGGCGTAAAGATTCAATATTTTTTTGTAGATTAGAGTAGATTATTACCGTTTTGGGGCAAAGTTGGTCTGTGCCAATTATGATATTTCTAACTGTTGGTGCCACTTTTGAACGCAATGTGTGCCTTGTGTACTATGATCTCTTCATTGAATTTTCATGCAATATTCAAATGGTTCAAGTTAAATTTGAGATTGTTCTGTGGATTTCAATATAAATGAACTGATAGAAATGGAAGGTCTTTTTTTTTCTGACGGTTTATTTACATTTTTCTATCGGTTACATGGGATCCTAGACTGGAAATTGGAGTCTCCATTAGTGTACTCTTAAATCATATTATCCTTTTGCTTAACACTGGCCATCTGCAAAACTACTGAATATGAAAGGGCCAGCATTTTCAAGACATATATTGTCCTCTTGCTTAATCTGGATCGACGGTGATTTACATCGTATTATTGTGGGTGGCTTAAGAGTCTCTCTGGGGTCCTATTTTGCAAAACACTGAAGTTTCAGTGCTACGGAAACAACTTTGACAAAGTAAAATTAGCTAAGTACTTCAAATTTGATAGAATTAACTTTGGACTTGATGTGAGCCGTAGCGTTAGTACGTGCAATATACTAGTTTTTTAAGTATTAACTGACTGATATATGCTCGTGCGTTGCATTAGGGGTCATAGTTTTTTTTTTGAATTGAACCTAGTGATCAGATGCGGACACGGGCTCCAAAGTATCGGAAGCGGACATATGGATCCGGTCTTTGTATCAAAACTAGGTAGGACACGAACGTGTGAGCGCTGAGTGGAGTATGATTCGTATCGGACACGAACGTGTGAGTACGGATCAAGATTTGATATTATGAGGTAGATGATGACTTTAAATTCTTTTTAGGTGTAGATAGAAATAGAGATATATCCCATCATCACAATCGCACCGATACAACGGGGATCGAAAAGGAGAAAGCAGCAAGCACAATATAGCGAAGTGCTTTGTCTAGCTCGCCAGCGCTCATGGTGACAACACAAAAGCAGAAATCCCAGCAGAGAAGGATAGGCCCATATAGCTTATTAGTCTTGGGCCTTTTCCCACCTCTTGGAAATAGGATCCAAGTTGACACGCTGCCCTATATTTCCACGGGCACTAAACATGCCTTTGGATACAATGGGCTTGTACCAATCGCATGGAAACAGGATCCAGAATCATTTTTAGAATATATGTTTAAAGTTTCATTAGATGGAACATGTATTGTTTTCTATAACTTGATAGATTATTATGACAATCTTTAGAACATGCTGGACTCGTCAAGCTTGAAGGCGGCACCGGTGGGTCACAAAAAATTTGACTAAGTCTTATTTTTCGCAAGTGTTTCAATTTCGTTAACTCCAATATGATCGAACATGAACACCTTCACCTTTGGTACCGATTTAGCTTTTTATAAAATATTTTTCACTTGCATCTTACCACATCACTAGGTCCAATGCATATGCAAAGTTAGTCCAAACATAATGGCACTAAATAATAGTTATGCATCCCTCTTAATAGTACAACTATCCATCCTAAACCCGACCATACACTTTATTGCATCTCAGTCGGTGGAATAAAAATCCCTAGTATACACTTTTGCCTTCAGGCTTGTTTTCATTTCCTTTTCTTCTCTCCAAGTGTGAGCTTGCTCCATGGGGTGTGATCATCATCTCCACCTTCTCCCAACCTTGTTCACCATTCCTCATGTGAACATAGCTCAATTACAACTTTATTGAAATTTTGAAAGCATTAGTCTACTAGTTATCACTTAATTACCAAAATCAAGCGTAAGGCTTTCAAGGTTCTGGTGAGGAAACTTGAACAATAAAGTCCAAGACAAAAAGAACAGTAGGTCCTTCATCTTCGGTCCTTTTCCCTAGCGGGGAAATATCCATGCTGACATGCATGTGGCTCGTGTTAACGGAAGAACTGCTCCAGGGCTTTATCAACGACTTCATGGAGTCTTGTGCGGAGCCACACGGCTCACTCACTACAGCTCTGTGGAAAGCTGTCGCTTGCTGGCCACAATGCCCCATTCTATACTTGCATTAGTTATGGAAACCGCAACCACCGGAGCTGTTCTCATACACATATAAGAGCATCTGCAACAACAGACTCTCTGAATTCTTCCTAAACGTTAGGAATAGAGATTTTGATGAAAAATTACCCTCCAACAGTTTATCTAAATGGTTATCAAATATAACAATATTCTATTTTAGATTTTTCGCTATCTAAAAATAGAAGACGAGAATAACTCTCAAGAGTGTGTATGAGATATAGAAAAACTGTTGGAGAGTGAAAAAAATATAGAAAACGATTTTTATGTAAATGTCTCTCCAAATAATGATTTAGAGTGTGAGATTTAGAAAGGTACCTGGAGATCTCTAAGTACTCACACTTCATCAATGTAAGGTCCTCTTTGAATCTTCTAAGAAAAATGAGAATGAAGTAGAAAAATGAGAATGATATCCAAACTCTACCCCAAACATACTATTTGGAGATTTTTACCATACAAAGACAATAATCACTATGAGAATGAGATCGAAATATGTCGGTACCAACAGTACGGGGGTACCCACATCCAGCGATAATAAAAAAACGAAACGACTAAGCCACAGCGAAACGCAGCCCACCTCAGAACCGCACGTCAGGTCCGTCTCGTACGAGGCTGGCTCGACGGAGCGCCTCGACCGCGCTCCGGCTCCGACTCGTGCGAGGCACCCTCGACGGGAGTGCCTCGACCGCACCCTGTACGGCGAGGCACCTCGACCACACTCCGACTCGCATGACCCCGGGTCGGAGCGCTCGACCCACTCAATTCACCTACCCCGGGACAAAAATCAGAGCATTTAATGCGACTACCTGCTACCATCTACCGGCATGGCTGTGATCAGGATCGACGTGGGAACAACACCGGTGTCAGTCCTCACTGTTTTACCGCCCATCCCGTATGGGAAGCGAAACCCGTCACTATACACACCTTACCTTGCACTATTTGTCGTCGGATACCCTCGAGGAAGGATACGACAAGGCCCGCATTCCGCAATCTCTGGGATTCGACCTTATCCGTCCGGCCTCGACCCGGCCTCGACCCAGCCTCGACGCCTCGCACAGTTCAACAGGGAAGGAAGGACGGCATGGCACGGCGCTCCGGGTCATTTCAACGACTCATCCTCTACGTCACGGTACCCAGGGATGGCTGGCCACTCCAGGGCACGTCACCACAATCCACTCAACAGGGTTCGACAAAAAATCACCTCAAGACTCGCCGCCGTCCTGGCCTCCTCTTACCCTATAAAAGGACCGGCCAGGACCCTACCGAGGGACAACGGACAACAAGCCAGACACAAGATAGAGATCAACATCTCAAGCAATCATCCTTGTACTCTTTTTCCTTTCTTTGAGACTTGGGCTCGCCGCTCTCTCTCACAAGCTTGTAACCCCTACACAAGCACCTCGGTGCAAGGAAATACAAAACTCTCTCCCCCCGCTGGACGTAGGCCTTCTCTTGCCCGAACCAGGATAAACCCCCGTGTGTTCTCCTTGCATCACCATCCAGGAAAGGGACACGCAACATTTACTAGTCGGTTTAGGACCCCCTCGGGACCGAACACCGACAGTTGGCGCGCCAGGTAGGGGACCGCTGCGTACCGACGTCGCTTTCCCGCCTTTCTTCCTGGATGGCTGACCCCGAACGCCCTATCCCGTTGGCCACGGTGATCTGGTTCGGGAGTTTGGAGTTCATGTCGCTCGGCTATGGCTACGATATGGTCCTCCTCCCGCCCAGGCACCCAACCGACGAGGATTATGAGCTCTCCCAGCCTAGGGGAGCGATCCGCCGATACCGTCGCTCCAGGCAAGCGCGAGCCGCCCGACGATGACGAGCCCGGTGCAACCACCGTCTTCGCCTCGCGGAGGGCGATGGGATTCCCCGATCCGACGCCTCTCAGCCAGACGCCAGCCCAGACTTCCTCGTTGAGGGTCTGGGTAGGATGAGCTTGGCTGAGGGTATGATGCGGACGGAAAATTCCGCCGCTCCCCCACCCGCGGAGACACCACCACAGCCCGGATCAGCCGTTCCGGCATGGGCAGCGACATCTCCATCACCGTTCCTGTTTGGGCTAGACTCGGCTGCCTGGACCTACGCTTCCTCCGTAAGCACTAGCATGAGTGCCTACGAGAAACTCCCCGGGCACCATCTACGCTCCACTTTGGATCTCGTCGCATCCACGCCAGCCTCTGACTATCTGGACTCTACGGAAACCCCAGAAACAGAGCCCCATGTGACCGCTTCTCGGCGTCGCGATCACGGAGGCGATTTGCAACGGCCTCACATTCCCCCGTCATACTACTACTTTGGGGCTCCTGACTCCGACTCGGCTGATGACACCTACGATCCGACACGCGAATGCTTCAACATCAATGTTGAAAGCACGTCGGAGTCGAAGGACGAAGAGCCAGTCGAAGGAAGGCACACGCCACCTCACGTCGAGCTCCCTGCTGAGCATGACGAGGCACAGTTCCTCGTGGATCAAGGAATGCAGCTTGAGCAGATTCGCGAGTTGCAGGACAGGCTCGACGAGGAGCGAGAAAACCTGCATCTACTCCAACAAACCCTCGAGCGTGAGCGCGCGGAACGCGCACTTGGCGGGAGAGCTCGCGACGTCAACCGTCGCATCGACGGGGACTGGGTGGTCGACCCCCCGGTTTTCACTCGAGCCAGCCAGAACGTCGTCGCCGCCGCCATGCTCCTCCGCAACATGCCCGAGCCGTCAAACCCCGACACCCGTCGTGCTCGAGAGGAAATCCGAGAACTTATCGAGACCGTTGCCATGCAGCAGGCCGAAAGCTCTGCCTCGAGGCGACGCGAGCCAGCCTCAGAGCGGATCATCGAGCCCTCCCGGCAGGAGAGAGAAGCCTCGGTTCATCCCGAGCCTGCCCGGCGAAACCGGGTAGCCCCAGCCCCTGAGCCCACCGCCAACGACCGCGAACCTCGAGACACCCGTGGCAACATCGTCGAGCGCCGCACGCGCAAGCACGGTGACAGCGTGGCTCAAGGCTACCACGTGCACAGGGGCGGACGCTACGACAGCTCGGAGGATCATAGTCCTTCACCCGAGCCTCCGGGCCCTCGGGTCTTCAGCAAGGCTATCCGTGAGACGGTGCTCCCGGCTCGGTTTCGCCCTCCCACGACTCTCACCAAGTACAACAGCGAAACCAAACCTGAACTTTGGCTCGCCGATTTCCGCTTGGCGTGTCAGCTGGGCGGGGCCACCGATGACCGGGTCATCATTCGACAACTCCCCCTGTTCCTCTCCGACACCGCCCGGGCCTGGCTCGAGGATCTCCCACCTTGACAGATCCACGACTGGGACGATCTCGTGAGGGTGTTTGAGGAAAATTTCAAAGGGACCTACATGCGCCCCGGCAACTCGTGGGACCTCCGGAGTTGCAAGCAGAAACCGGGTGAATCCCTCCGGGATTACATCCGGTGCTTCTCCCGGCAGCGTACCGAGCTCCCCAACGTCACCGACTCTGACGTAGTTATGGCCTTCCTCTCCGGAACCACCTGCAAGGAGTTGGTCCGAGAGTTGGGCCGTAACACCCCACTCACTGCCAACGGATTGGTGGACATCGTCACCAATTTTGCCGCCGGCGAAGAGGCAGTTGGTGCCATCTTTGGTGGTGACCAGGACAAAGGGAAACAAAAGGTCGACAATCCCGCGGGCTCCACCCGGGGCTCCAAGAGAAACAACCGAAAGAAGAAGAGCCAGCAAGGCAAGCTCGAGGCCTCGGCCGACGAGCTTATCGCTGCTGCCGAACGCAAGAAACCTCGAGGCCCCCCCGGCGGGGGCATCTTCGACAAAATGCTCAAAGAGCCATGTCCCTACCACAAGGGACCCACTAACCATAATCTCAAAGATTGTCACATGCTCCGCAGGTACTTTGAGGGCGTTGGCGTCAAGAAGGACGACAAGAAGGAAGACCCCAAGGGTGACGACAAGGATGGGGGTTTCCCCGAGATCCACGACTGTTTCATGATCTACGGAGGACCCTCGACCCGCGATCCTGCAAGGCATGAAGCCCAGAATTTTCGATAAGCTAAACAAACATGGCAGGAGATGGGCTGCCGAACTTCCCTCGGTCCTATGGAGCTTAAGAACAACGCCGAGTCGAGCCACGGGGTTCACTCCGTTCTTCTTAGTCTATGGATCTGAGGCCGTGCTCCCCACTGACATAGAGTATGGGTCCCCAAGGCTAAAAGCCTACAGCAAGAGAAATAACGACGCCGCAAGAGAGGACGCCCTCGACTAGCTCGAGGAAGCCCGAGATGTGGCCCTATTACATTCTGCCAGATACCAGCAAGGTCTCCAACGCTACCACGACAGACACGTCCGCAAGCGTGACCTTAACGTCGGCGACTTGGTGCTACGACGGAGCCAGAACACCAAGCGACGGCACAAGCTCACGCCACCATGGGAAGGACCATACATCATCGCAGAAGTGCTAAAACCGGGCACCTACAAGCTATCCAACGAGAAGGGCGAAACCCTCACCAACGCTTGGAACATTGAACAGCTACGTCGCTTTTTCCCTTAAAAAGCCTCGAGGCTCTGTAACTTCTATTTCAATTTCGTCAATAAAGAATACAGCAACGTTCAAACTTTCGTCTCACAAATAGTGAGGAAGGGTTGACTCTGTTCTCCCAGAATCAACCCTCCCTCGGGGGCTACAAGGGGGGGAACCCCCAGTCCCCGAAAAAAAACTTGTACTTTTTTCAAAAGTTGAAGAACTACCTCCTAAAGTCAAGTGCGCCCTAAAGCTCGAAGGGACCCTCGAGCAACGAGATCACCTATGCCTCCGAGGCTACGGTACCTCCACTCGCTCCCTTGCGCCAAAGGGCACAACCGCGTGCCAAGTAAATCATGCGAGAACACGATTCAAGCGATAAAGGAAACAAAAGCTTAGATAACCAAACACCGGTTCATGTTTCGAGTTCTCAAGGCCCCCGAGGCCACCACGACCAAAATACGAAAAAACTAATTAATTACACGGGCCTTTGTGCCCAGACTTGGCTCACAGGCCCTCATCGTCGGCAGGCGGAACCACCTCGGCTTCGAAGAGTGAGGCTAGGCGGCTCCCAGGTTCTTCTGTGGCTCCGATCAGCTCCAGGCAGGCGTCCTTGTTCTCCTCGTCTGTCCGATCTGGGTCTGTGTTGAAGCCATCCGCGACAAGCTCCATGTTAAATACAAACCCAGACCGGACGACGGCCAGCGCCCTCTTCACACCATGGTGAAGGTTGCCCCGTATCCTTTCACGGACGAGGCGGCCTAGCGCCGCCATCCGACGAATGAAGGAGTTCCCCGGGGCATCCTCCCCGGTGTCGGCGTCGGGTTCGACCCCCAGGCCGTCACACACGGTGGTGATCGCGCCCTGGAGCAACCGGGTCCTCTGGGTCTTGTCTTCAAGGAGGCTCTGGAAGGAATTGGCAGGCGCCTGGGCCACCCGATTCTCCCTCTCCAGCTCTAAAACAACAATAACCTAAATCAATACCTAACACGGGGCCTCGACGTCGTGGCCGTAACAACCACACTTACCCTCAGTGTGGGTCTGCAAGCCCACGACCTCGTTGCGGAGCCCCCCGCACGTCCTCTCGAGCTCCCGAAGTGTGCCGTCCTTCTCACGTACGGTCGCCCTCAGTGCCTCGATCTCCTGGCGGGCGGTCTGGAGTGCCGCGTCCTTCTCCTGGACGACTCCGTTCAGCGCCGTGATCTCGTCCTTTAGAGCACTGAAGCGAGCTGTGACCTGCCCGATCTGGACGTTGAGGGCGTCGCGCTGACGGCTGACCTGGGAGACGTCCTCCTCGAGCTCCTTCACCCGTGCCGACAGGGGCTCGAGATCCCTGCGGGCCTGGGCAGCCGCCTCTCGAGCCTTGGCCACGTCTGTGCGCATCACGGCCTCGGTCGCCTAGGCCTGCATCGCCTCCTCCTTCACCGCCGCGTAGGCGACGCGCAGCTCAGCCATCTCGGCATTCCGATCGGAAAGCCGTTTCTGGGCCTCCTCGACCAGAACCCGTTGCTAGGACAGCGCAGCCCACACGCCACTCTCATCCCGGATGAAGAGTGACTTGCGGCGGGAGTACTCCTTGAGCTCCTGATCACAATTCGAAAAAACCGAAAAGATTAAAAAGCCGAGGGAAAAAGACACCAAGAGAACCGCGAAAAAAGCTGATAAGTCAAACATACCTCGGTGGCATCCCGCATACCTCACGACACGGTCTCCGTTGCCACATGAAGCACCCGATCGAGGTGTCGACGGAGACCCTCGAGGTACTCCCAGCGGTGCACCTCGTCCCTGTCGTTCAGGGTAAAAATGGGCTCGGCGTCGGGGTTCGCGGCGTCCCTAAACTGGAGGGACGGACCCCCCACCGCGGGATCTCTGCCTCCGCCCGCGCTATAGCGAGCGCGGCGATGTCTGGCCATGACGACGACGACCCGGCCGGGGCGTCTCCCGGCCCCACGGAGGACCGGCCTCACCTGCGGTTCCCGCCTCTCCGACCGCCGTCGGGGCACCAGCTTGGTCCGCGGCCTCACCCCCCTCAACTCCGACCACCTGTTTCCCTTTGTCCAGGGGGGAGTCGTCGAGGGTGAGGTCCACCGTCACGGGCACCCGCTCTTCTATGAGGGCCGGCCCCTCGACCGCCGGCACTTCAGGAGCTAGCGCCTCGACCGCCGGCGCCTCTTCTCCTAGGGCCTCGGGCGGGGGCTCGACGGCCCCACCCTCCACCGTAGCCGCCGGCTCCGCCGGCGGGTCTTGCTGTGGCTACGGCTCCCTCACCTGTGCCGCCTCCTGTCCCGCCGCCGGCGAGACCTCCTCCATAGTCACGTCTGCATCCGCCCGCTCCACGTCGCGGACGGATGCTTCGGCCATTATGGCCTCGACGGTAGCCTCAGCCGTCGACGATGGCCTGGGCTCCGCCTCGCCCGTACTGGGCGCCACCACCTCCGCCGGTCAGACCCCTGCATGGTGGGGTCAGAACCAGCAACCGTCGGGGCACCTGTTGCCCCCTGGGCCACCCCCTGCTACTGCCGCAGGCGCTCCATCGCGGCCTCGACCCGCTGGACCCAGCCGGCATCCTGCGCCGCCGTCCGGTTAATGACGGCGGCGCTCGCCTGGAGCGACTTCACGGGGGTAGGCCCCATCAGCTCCGCCTTTCGCTTTAACCTACAAAGTGAGAAGGAACGTCAGTAAACGAATCCAGAGAAAGGCGGAAGAATCAAGCACAAACACTTACCCGGAAATCGGCACCAAGGGCCTCGACCCCGGACGGTCCGAACCTCCCAGCGCGGCCAATGGTGGCCTCGCGGCAGCCCCGCCTGCAGGCCGGGCACTCCTTGGGGCCCTGGCCAGGGCGCCGCCCTGCGTCCTCTGCGCCTCTGAGGCCAGCTGGCCTCGGGTCTTCACGCCCATAGGTGGCACCGCCGATGACGACGACGGGGCCGCTCCTCTAGCCTTCGCCCGAGCTGGCAAGGCCTGAATCGGCGCAGACGGCTCGCTCGACCCCCCTGCTGGGTCCGGGGTAAGGCGGCCCCTCCCGTCGAGGGGCCTGCCTCCTTCTCCGCCTTCTCCTTCTTCTTCTTCTCCTTCTCCTCCTCCTCCTCTGTCTCCTCGACTATGACGGCCGAGGAGGACGACCCCCTGATGGGCTCCAACAGGGGGCGAATGTCGGGGAGGTCCCCCAGTCCGGTCGCGGCTTCATACCGCGACAGAGCGTCGTCGTCTTCGCCATCGCTGTCATCGTCGTCCTCCCCCGAGATCATCTCGGAGGGAGACTCTGCCAAAGGGACCCCGTCGATGGTCTGCTGGCGCCGAAGCTTCTTCAACGCCTCCGCCTCCTTGGCCTTGCGGATCGCTCGCTTCTTGGCCGTCTTCTTGACTTCCTTCTTCTTGGACGCGTGCTGGCGTCGAGCCTCCCGGGCGGGCCGGTCCTCTAGGACTGGCAGCCGCGTCTCCCGCAATGCCGACAAATCCTGCGCGTCGGCCTCGACCAAATTAGCGGAATCCAAAAATAAACAAGATAAGCGAACGTATTGACCCAAAAACACTTACCACGGGCTCGAACCCCTGGGTAGGTCGCATGGGGACCCGGTCAACTTCCTCCACCTTGAAGTTCCCGACCATCCGGCGCGCCCGCCGGAGGACCTCCTCGAGGACGAGGGACTCGTGGGACATCCGGGTCCCCTCCAGGGATGCCTCCGGAGTCATCTGGTCGAGGCGGAGACGACGCCGGCACAACGGCATCACACTGCGCCGGTGGAACGCCGTGGCCACCGCCGCCGCCATCAAGCCCCGAAGACGGAGCTGCTGCAGCGCCGCCAGCAGCGGATCCAAGCGTGGCTTTTCGGCATCGAGGACTCCGTAGGTCCAGTTGTCCTCTCGAGCGGTCAGCACTCGGCCGGTGTACCTCAGCAACTGGTTCTCATCGTTGTAGAGGTAGAACTAGCCCTCGTGCCAACCACTATTCGAGGAGATGAGGTGAGCCGGGATATACAGATCCGCCCGGCTCGACCTCACCTGCAGAACGCAGCTCCCTACTCGAGCCGCGCACCGAACCCCCTTCTCCCCCGCCTTCTTGGTGAAGAGCTCGGCCTTGAAGAGGTGAAGCCACAGATTCCACTGCGGCTCCACCCCTAGGTAACCCTCGCAGACCACCGCAAAGATGGCGGCCTGCGCAACAGCGTTGGGGGCGAGGTGATGTAGCTCCACCCGGTAGTAGTGGAGGAGCGCGCGCATGAAGACCGTCGCCGGTACGCCGAATCCTCGCTCGTGGAAGCAAATGAAGCTCACCATGTACCCCTCAGGGGGCGCCGGCTCCCGGTGGGCAGGAGGCGGCGCGATCCACTCCTGCTGCGACCGACTCGTCCTCGGCCGCAGCAATCCATCCTCAACCAACTCCTCCAACCTCCTCTCCGTCACCGAGGAGGCGGTCCAGTCGTCGGTGGGAAGGATCTGGCTCTTTCCTGCCATTGGCGCTTCGCAAGGTCGGACGGACGAAGAGGATGCGGTGGCGGCGGCGATGTGGGCGGAGAGTGCAAAGAGGCAAGGGCTGTCTGAGGCAGAGATTGCAAGAACGCAAGGGACCGGTGGGGAACGCGGACCCCTAGGCTTTGATTTTATAAGCCCTGGCGGAAGCCCAACGGCCGCACGAAAAGGTAGGAACAGTTTCCTTCATTAAATGCGCTCACCTAACCGTTTCCCCCAAATCTCGCAGGAGCCGGGCACGTGGCCGTCCCCCACGCCGTAACCGAACGCCACGTCGCCCACTACCGCGCCGATCTCGCCCTAAAAAGGCACGCCTGGCTAACGGGCGAGGCAAGATCTGCGGACGGATATTCCTAGATACCTGATAAACGGGCTCCGTGCCCGCCATAAGTCTCGAGGGAACAGAGGCCGGCCCTCGACCCGGGTTCGACAGCTGCCCTCGAGCAACGGAGTTAGGGACGACTAGGGGTGCGCCCGTACATGGCCAGGGCTCGAGCCACGCTCTCGAGGCACCTCAAGACGTATTCGAGTCCAAAGAAGGGGGTCGACGTAGGAATCCCCTCGTGGGAGGCGCCGAGCCCTCGGGTCCCGTCGCAGGGAACCGACATCCACACGACCACTTCTTGGCATTTTTTGAGGGCGCCTCCGGGCCACTAGCCGACTCCTAACGACCGGAGCACGAGCTCTCACTCGAATTCCCCCGCTAGCAGCTCGCTGGAGATCGCCGGAACTCGCCCAAACCGGGGTAGTACGACGTTCCCCACCCCTCCTCCTCCTCTCTGAAGGAGGAGCGTGAGGGTCACGTAACGGAAGACGGCCGGGATTCTGATCGACCTCATGCGCACGAGGCTCGGGGGCTCGACCGCAACGAACTATTCCCCAATAGAACGAATAAAAGACCTCGGAGGAGTCTCAACACTCCACCGAGGCCTTGGGGGCTACACCCGGCGGGTGCGCTCGCGCGCCCCCACCGGAAAAAAGCGGCGACGCTACGACTCCAGTTCACCAACAAACAAGCCTCTAGGAGAGTGATCGCTCACTCACCCAAAGGCTCGGGGGCTACTGTCGGTACCAACAGTACGGGGGTACCCACATCCAGCGATAATAAAAAAACAAAACGACTAAGCCATAGCGAAACACAACCCACCTCAGAACCGCGCGTCAGGTCCGTCTCGTACGAGGCCGGCTCGACGGAGCGCCTCGACCGCGCTCCGGCTCCGACTCGTGCGAGGCACCCTCGACGGGAGTGCCTCGACCGCACCCTGTACGGCGAGGCACCTCGACCACACTCCGACTCGCACGACCCCGGGTTGGAGCACTCGACCCACTCAATTCACCTACCCTGGGACAAAAATCAGAGCATTTAATGCGACTACCTGCTACCATCTACCGGCATGGCTGTGATCAGGATCGACGTGGGAACAACACCGGTGTCAGTCCTCATTGTTTTACCACCCATCCAGTATGGGAAGCGAAACCCGTCACTATACACACCTTACCTTGCACTATTTGTCGTCGGATACCCTCGAGGAAGGATACGACAAGGTCCGCATTCCGCAATCTCTGGGATTCGACCTTATCCGTCCGGCCTCGACTCGGCCTCGACCCAGCCTCGACGCCTCGCACAGTTCAACAGGGAAGGAAGGACGGCATGGCACGACGCTCCGGGTCATTTCAACGACTCATCCTCTACGTCACGGTACCCAGGGATGGCTGGCCACTCCAGGGCACGTCGCCACAATCCACTCAACAGGGTTCGACAAAAAATCACCTCAAGACTCGCCGCCGTCCTAGCCTCCTCTTACCCTATAAAAGGACCGGCCAGGACCCTACCGAGGGACAACGGACAACAAGCCAGACACAAAGATAGAGATCAACATCTCAAGCAATCATCCTTGTACTCTTTTTTCTTTCTTTGAGACTTGGGCTCGCCGCTCTCTCTCACAAGCTTGTAACCCCTACACAAGCACCTCGGTGCAAGGAAATATAAAACTCTCTCCCCCCCGCTGGACGTAGGCCTTCTCTTGCCCGAACCAGGATAAACCCCCATGTGTTCTCCTTGCATCACCATCCAGGAAAGGGACACGCAATATTTACTAGTCGGTTTAGGACCCCCTCGGGACCGAACACCGACAAAATATTTCTCATTTTTTAAAATCTAGAATCCAGATTCTATATTCACTTGTATAATCCAAACTCTCATTATAAAAATGAGATCAAAACATACCCTATTTCGTGTTGAATCCTTGACTATTTCAGTCCAACATGTTCTTATAGAACGAGTTGATATAGTACAACGTGAGTTCATTTGATCCATTTGTATCAGCCTTACCGCAGAAATAGAATTATTGGTACCGTTGCTTGAAGCATATTTTGGTGTTTTGAGCTCTAGGCGATGTGTCATGTTGCTGTCATGTTGTTCACCATTTTTATAGCCCAATGCAGCCTTGTCTGGATACGGCTATACGACCCGTAATAGCTATCTGATTTCACAAAAGAATGCAGAAAATTTGTTCCTAAGTAAAGATATTTATTTTTTAAAAAAGATAAGTATAGATTTAAACAATCATGAAAAACTCACCTAGGTAGGTCGTCCTCCTCGGTAGAAGAGGGGCAGGAGACTCGGGCTTCTCCAACGACGGCCCTTTTCTGAGCCATGTCCTCGTGTGCATCATCGTTAGATACACATGGGGATGCGTGTGCAACGTAGAGAGAACTCTCTCACGCATCTCTACATGCATCCAATGCTCCACGGACGTGGGGGCATATACCCTTAAGGGCAAAACAAAATTCACGGCTATCGTGCCACGGTCGTCTTTTTTGCATTGTGATGTGAAGACAACATCATACTATTAGAGTATACTAGTGTATTTAATACTAATATAACTACTCGGATGAAAATAATCGCATCTCATAGTCACATGGCTTGTTTGGTCTTTGTCATTTGCTTCATCATGCTTTGATCGAGTATACTGTCTCATGGATTTTGCAATTCGATTTGTACCACTATATTTGTTGTCGAGGCATGAAATTAGGTGTGCATATGGGCATACGCCCATATCAAGTTGTTAACCTATATCGGAGTCACTGAGCAACTGATCTGGTTAGTTGCATTTGTGTTCCCTTGACGTCTAGGTAATTGAGTCTAGCTCTCCTTGCAGCACGCATTGCGACTTGCAAGAAACATATTACTCTCTCTGTTTTAAACTATAAGTCCTTCTAATTTTTTTTAGAGTCAAAGTATTCCAAGTTTGATCAAAATTATAGGAAGAATTTGTAAAAAAACTTATGAATTAAATAGGTATACTATGAGAATATAGCTAATAATGAATTTTATGGTACTTATATGGTATCGTAAATGTTATTATTTTATTATACAATTTAGGAGATGTTTTAATTTTAACTCTCTAAGTTAGAATGACTTATGATATAGAATAAAAAACGGAACGAGTACTAACAAACTTTCCCCGACGCCAGAACTCCAATTTTCGGAGTTCCACGGCATCGCAACTTCCCCAGGAGTACAAAGACGACGCGTGAAAAACAACCGGTCCCAATCTCAGGAGCAGAGTATTTTTCGATAGAAAAGCAGGTCTCGCCTAGCCTCGCGTCGCGTCCCGCCCGTCGGTCGCCGTCACGAGCTCGGAAACGGGCTGTCGAAAAAACGACGCCCCAGCGCCGGCAGCGCGAGCGATCTCCCCCTCCCTCTTTCCGCAGCGGCGGACCCCACCCCCACCGCATCAACGGAACCTACCAACCACCCCGTGCCCCGACCCCCCATCCGCCCGTCTTCCAGGTTACGCCCCGTCCCGCGCCGCGGAAGCTGTATCACCCGTCCACGTCGTCTTCGCTTCGAAACCCCGCAAAACCCCGCGGAAGAAAAACCACCTGCTGCACGCACGCACGCACCCCCTTCCCTCTCCCTCCCCATGGCGCCTCCCCTCACCCAACCCTTTGCTTCCATTCTTTCCATCCACCCGCCGATGCGACGCCGACGCCGCAACTCCACCCACCGCCTGCCAGCGCCACCTCACCGCACCGCCTGCATCACCCGCGCGACCATGGGCTGCCGCTATATCACCACGCCTCCAACCTCCGGCACGCTTAGCTTCTCTCTCTCTCCCATTCTCTCACCCCGAAACCCCCAACTAGCACACGCGGATCCCCGAGGCCGCGCGTCGGGGTGAGGAGGCGGAGCCATTATGGAGTCGGCGGCGGCCCAGGCCTGCGCCGCGTGCGGGGACGACGCGCGCGCTGCCTGCCGCGCGTGCAGCTACGCGCTCTGCAGGGCGTGCCTCGACGAGGATGCCGCCGAGGGCCGCACCACATGCGCGCGCTGCGGCGGGGACTACGCCGCGATCGACCCAGGTCCGTCGCTCAGAATCATATTGTTTTTTTTTATTTTTGCCGGTTTTCTGGAGGCAACGCTAACGTGTTTTCTGGAGGCAATGCTAACGTGTTTGTGACCGCTCTCTGTTCCAGCGCACGGCAACGAGGGAGCCGAGGCGGAGGAGGAGGTGGAGAACCACCACGCCGCCGGTGGCCTGCGTGAGAGGGTCACCATGGGCAGCCACCTCAGTGATCGCCAGGTGTTTTTCCCCTCTCTGCTTGTTCGGTTCTGTGTAGCACCGCAATTGATATCTCTAGAAACTCTGGCATTTTTTACATTGTGGGAAGTAGGATTAACTGAGTTTTGCTGGAACAGGATGAAGTAAGCCATGCCAGGACCATGAGCAGCTTGTCGGGAATTGGTAGTGGTAAGGATACTTGCTATAGTCTACGTCCTGTTTCATTTGCTTCTGATGCTGTGGGCTACTGAAAGTTCAACCCTTACTATAAATTTGCAGAATTGAATGATGAATCTGGCAAGCCCATCTGGAAGAACAGGGTGGAGAGTTGGAAGGAAAAGAAAAATGAGAAGAAAGCCTCAGCCAAAAAGTCTGCAGCTAAAGCACAGCCTCCACCTGTCGAAGAACAGATCATGGATGAAAAAGAGTAAGGATCAAGCATCCATCTATTGATCTTTTTTTATGACTCGTTGAGGATCTATCCTTCATGCATAGGGTGACATTATAAATGAAACTGTGAATGTTAAATGATGCTTGATTGGATGAAGCTGGCAATGCTCCTAGCTGATCATTGTTCTAATATAATCGGCAACATTGAGATTATCTCCCTTACGTCAAAGTTAGTTTTATCTTACTAGATCCCAGAACTTATGTGATGAAATTGAACTTGCTGTGTCGTGTAGTTACTGTTCTTACAGGATATTAAAGCATGGACTTCTCTATACTGGAGGAGAAATTAGTGAACCAAAACACAACTAATTCTGGATGGCAACATACATGTTTATGTTTCATGTCTCATTATCAGGCCTCATTTTGACCTAACTCATCACCACAATCAGATACTAAGCCTGGCCTATTGACAATTCTTTATTTAGTACCACTAGCATTTCCCAAGATCTGGTTTTATGTTCAATCTAGCACAAGTGAATTCTATCCTAGCCTATTTCGCAATATTTACAACTCTGCATCTAATTTCTGATAAGATGCCTGAAAGGTCTCAATCTCATATTTGTTGGGTTCATATATAGGTCCGATTATTAGTGTGGATCTCAAGTTAGAAGCCTTTGTGATAAATTTCATTAAAATGTGACGTTTCTATCTCTGTACATGTTGTAACAACAAACAATTTTGCAGCTTGACAGATGCATATGAGCCACTCTCCCGGGTCATCCCAATATCAAAGAACAAGCTCACACCTTACAGAGCAGTCATCATTATGCGGTTAATAGTTCTTGGGCTCTTCTTTCACTACCGTATCACCAATCCTGTTAACAGTGCCTTTGGTCTCTGGATGACATCAGTAATATGTGAGATCTGGTTTGGTTTCTCCTGGATCTTGGATCAATTCCCCAAGTGGTATCCTATCAATCGAGAGGCTTACGTTGATAGGCTGACTGCACGGTATGTTTGCTAGCCTACTAGCACATAAGAAGATTATATATATGCATCAGCAATCATCAGTATCTGATAAGCCTCGTTTCATGTTTGTTACAGATACGGAGATGGTGAAGAGTCTGGGTTGGCACCTGTAGATTTCTTTGTCAGTACAGTGGATCCATTGAAAGAACCTCCACTAATCACTGCAAACACTGTGCTGTCTATTCTTGCTGTGGACTATCCTGTTGAGAAGATCTCATGCTACGTATCGGATGATGGTTCTGCTATGCTCACATTTGAATCACTCGCAGAGACTGCAGAATTTGCTAGAAAGTGGGTGCCATTTTGCAAGAAGTATGCCATTGAGCCACGAACTCCTGAATTCTACTTCTCGCAGAAAATTGACTACTTGAAGGACAAGATACACCCGTCTTTTGTCAAGGAGCGTAGGGCCATGAAGGTAGATCTTGGTTGCACAATTGAACAACATTCATTATTTTTACTGCATATGCCTTTTGTTTTTATACAAACAATGTTATGTACTTCTGTTTACACAGAGGGACTATGAAGAGTACAAGGTGAGGATAAATGCTTTGGTTGCCAAGGCTCAGAAGACACCTGAGGAAGGCTGGATCATGCAAGACGGTACACCATGGCCTGGGAACAATCCTCGTGACCACCCTGGCATGATCCAGGTAGTTTCCCTTTTACTAGTGAAATATGTGAGATTTGTGGTCATACTGGGCAACTTTTTAACAGTTATAGCATGGTGGTACTTTACTTCTAGTATAGAACTGATTACTGAAATTTATAATATGAGTAGTTGTTTTTTTAGGATATAATCAAGTTCTAAATATTTCTTGCATCTTGGTCAATACTGAACATGCATGCCTTCCCTCACGAAATAAATAAATAGACGATAATAACAGCAACATCCTTGTCAGGTGTTGTTCCACTCGAACTTACAAATATATTGTTTATGCTATGGTGTTAGTTCAATGGATTATTATCTGTATGCTACTTGTGTCTTATTGTGCAGGGTACATTTATCAACTAATACTCAAAAACACCTTGATTCAAATTTAACTTTTATAGATCCACTGCAAATTACAGTTCAGAATTGAAGTTATGGTTCTGTGGAACTAACATTTCGCTGCTATGGTGTTCTTTTTTTTCTAGACTCTACTAAGATGCTCCATTTTCCTGACTCTACTATGCTGTGTGTCGATCCTTGCTAGAGTGTCAATACTCAATAGCCTTTTGCGTGAAGCTTACTCTTACCATACCCCTGGCTTTTGGTGACAGGTTTTCCTTGGTGAGACTGGTGCACGGGACTTTGATGGAAATGAACTTCCTCGGTTAGTGTATGTGTCTAGAGAGAAAAGACCAGGCTACCAACACCACAAGAAGGCAGGGGCTATGAATGCTCTGGTACAACATTCTTCAGTGCTAATTGCAGTATAGTTCATTCTATGTCAAGATTGTTTGAACATGAGCTGAATGAGAAACTTTCTAATTTGGCAGGTCCGAGTGTCCGCTGTTCTGACAAATGCACCTTACATTCTTAATCTTGACTGTGATCACTATGTTAACAACAGCAAAGCCGTTCGTGAAGCAATGTGCTTCATGATGGACCCTACTGTTGGCAGAGATGTTTGCTATGTACAATTCCCCCAGAGGTTCGATGGCATTGATCGCAGTGATCGATATGCCAACAGGAACGTTGTGTTCTTTGATGTAAGTGCTTTAGCTGGTGACATCGTGTTGCATCTTAGTTATCTTCACACAACTTATATGTCCATTCTTACCTTGAATAGGTTAATATGAAAGGACTTGATGGCATCCAAGGCCCAGTTTATGTGGGAACTGGTTGTTGTTTCTATAGGCAGGCACTTTATGGTTATGGACCTCCATCTCTGCCTGCACTTCCAAAGTCTTCAATTTGTTCGTGGTGTTGCTGCTGCTGTCCCAAGAAAAAGGTTGAAAGAAGTGAGAGGGAAATCAACAGAGACTCCCGGCGAGAAGACCTTGAGTCTGCCATTTTTAATCTTCGTGAAATTGACAGTAAGTGCACGTATCTGGTCTGTCAGAAGTTCTAACCTGAAAGAAAAACAGCATGTTCATTACAATATGGTTGGTTTTGCAGACTACGATGAGTATGAGAGGTCCATGCTGATCTCTCAGATGAGCTTCGAGAAATCTTTTGGGCTGTCCTCAGTCTTTATTGAATCAACTCTTATGGAGAATGGGGGCGTCCCTGAATCTGCAGACCCATCTACCCTAATTAAAGAAGCCATTCATGTCATTAGCTGCGGATATGAAGAGAAAACTGAATGGGGAAAAGAGGTGTGCATTCTTGTCTTTTGTTATCTACCTATAACATCAGATACATGCCTTGATGATACCAGATCCTTTTGCCCTGTTCGTGAGGCCTGACTTGTTGTTTCGTTTTTTTTTTAATTTCTTTCAGATTGGCTGGATCTATGGTTCAGTTACAGAGGATATTCTGACTGGGTTTAAGATGCACTGCCGTGGCTGGAGATCCATCTACTGCATGCCGGTGAGACCTGCATTCAAGGGATCAGCCCCTATCAATCTTTCCGATCGTCTTCACCAGGTTCTCCGGTGGGCTCTTGGTTCTGTCGAGATCTTCCTCAGTCGGCACTGCCCGCTGTGGTACGGTTACGGTGGTGGCCGTCTGAAATGGCTCCAGAGGCTGTCCTACATCAACACCATCGTGTACCCGTTCACTTCTCTTCCTCTCGTTGCCTACTGTTGCCTGCCTGCCATTTGCCTGCTCACAGGAAAGTTCATTATTCCTACGGTAAGTTAGCTCTCAGCACGTACACCTGACACCCTAATTCATATGGCCACAATGCTCATTTGCCGTTCTTTCTTTCAGCTGTCCAACGCTGCAACGATATGGTTTCTTGGCCTCTTCATGTCCATCATCTTGACGAGCGTGTTGGAGCTGCGGTGGAGTGGCATCGGGATTGAGGACTGGTGGCGCAACGAGCAGTTCTGGGTCATTGGAGGCGTGTCCGCGCACCTGTTCGCCGTGTTCCAGGGTATTCTCAAGATGATTGCCGGGCTGGACACCAACTTCACGGTCACGGCGAAGGCCACGGACGACACCGATTTCGGGGAGCTGTACGTGTTCAAGTGGACGACGGTGCTGATCCCGCCCACCAGCATCCTGGTGCTCAACCTGGTGGGCGTGGTGGCTGGCTTCTCGGCCGCGCTCAACAGCGGCTACGAGTCCTGGGGCCCGCTCTTTGGCAAGGTGTTCTTCGCAATGTGGGTGATCATGCACCTGTACCCGTTCCTCAAGGGTCTCATGGGCCGCCAGAACCGCACGCCCACCATCGTGGTGCTCTGGTCCGTCCTCCTCGCCTCCGTCTTCTCCCTCCTCTGGGTCAAGATCGACCCATTCGTCGGAGGAACCGAGACCGTCAACACCAACAACTGCAACACAGTCATCTGCTGATTCACCATCGGTAAGCTGGTGTCGGACCGCGGCCGCTGTGTTTCTGGTGTTGCAGCCTGATGCGGGTTACCTCTGTCTGTCTCGCATTTGGGCTTTTGCCCCAGGATCTGGGAGAGGTGGTATAGGTTAGCTCTGTTTTACATCCAAGTGTTGATTGCTGTCGTCTGTATTATGAAAAGTTTTGGTGCTAAAGTGTCAAAGTCGCCTCAATTGTGAGAATGCACTGTTTAAGTGTGTGTAAATCATAGGAACGTGGGAAAAAGGAACTGAGATACACTTGCCTACCAAAAGGCAAGATCATTTACATCAGTGGAGCTTGAAATTGCAGTTGTGTTTAGCATGGCCGCAGGGTGATGATTATGGGTAGTACGCAAACGCAACTGAAGTTTATGCACTGGCCTGCTGTGGAAATGAGATGACATTTCCTCACGAAGAGCATGATTAACGTACGCTGTACACTAAACAAGACATGCGCTCAGTTTTTAGAAATCCTCTAGGGTACCAAGCGCCCAAGCCCCAAGCTGTCTGTCATCATCCAGTAGCACGAACTTTTTCGACACCAGCTTTCCGAGCCCTGGCTACATTTTCAGCGCCACAACCACAAGGATCAGATCTACTGTACGCTATTTTCTGCATTCTTTTTACTGAAAGGCAGCGGTGATGACTGCTAATGCGGGCACGCTTCCTTCCCTTGGCAGCACCAACATCAAACCGCTACCACCTAATTGTCACGAACCGCAATTGAGGCCTTGTTTGGTTACCAAAAAAAATTTGCAAAATTTTTCACATTTCCCGTCACATCGAATCTTTGGACACATATATGAAACATTAAATATAGATAAAAAATAAAACTAATTACATAGTTTAGACGAAATTCACGAGACGAATCTTTTAAGCTTAGTTAGTTCATGATTAGATATTATTTGTCAAATAACAACGAAATTACTACAGTAGCGTTTCCCAAAAATTTTCGGGAACTAAACAGCCCCTGAGACGAGCGGCATGAGACTGTGAATGATGCCTAGCTAGCGGACTGCAGTGATGGCTCCTATATTAAAACCAAGCCAAATCACAAGTGCTTGAGGCCTCTAGTGAAATAAGCATGTGTAAGTGTGGTTCACTTGTGGGCAGATTTGCGGTGGCGCTGCACCGGGCCACCGTGGGACGGTGGGCCCAGTGGGCCTCGCATAAATGTAGTAGGGTCATGAACCACGAGTTGCGGAATCAATCAATCCGTCATATGATGCTCATGCCATCATGAATGTTCATTAGGGCGGTGATCATTCCGGCGACAAATCGACACCACCAAAAGTGGGGGCCTTGTTTATAAGTGCCAGAAATACCGTAGCATTTCGTTTGTATTTATTAATTATTGTCCAAACATTGACTAATTAGGCTTAAAAGATTTGTCTCGTAAAGTACAAGTAAACTGTGTAATTAATTATTTTTTACTTATATTTAATACTTGTAATGGTGATGTAATAGAGAATCTTTACACTTTTTGCATTTTGAAGGAACTAAACAAGTGGTGGGAGACTCACGGCGATCTGCTGCGTCTGCGTGCGTGCCCACTTAAAGAGTTACTACAGTTACAGCACAGGAAATATATACGCTGAATGAATGTATCATCATATCCCTGCTGAACATAAAGGCTGTGTTTAGATCCAAATTTTGGAGTGTCAAAATACACTGTAGCATTTCGTTTGTATTTGGTAATAATTGTCCAATCATTGACTAATTAGGCTCAAAACGTTCGTCTCGCAAAGTACAACCAAACTGTGCAATTAGTTTTTGATTTTATCCACATTTAGTACTCTATATATGTATCGCAAGTTTGATGTGACGGGGAATCTTTTTTTTGCATAGTGCACTTTTCAATGCATCTAAACACTGCCAAAACAAGTATAGGATACGGAAGCTGCAGAAACTGACTTCAGCGTATCTCAAGACTCGAGAGCTCGACCAAGCAGTGCCAGACAAGGATTCACGCTTGCCGAAAGTGGCACTCGCAACTCGCAACTCAAAAAGCGGCCAATGCCGTAGCAGCTAGGTTTCTGGATTACCGGCACTGGGGCGACGAGAGGGACCCGCAACTTTCCACGACGACGCAGTTGTCAAAAACGTAGCCCTGAAGGCTAAATAAATACTAGAAATCGGATAGATAGATAGACACTGGCAGTGGCTTGCCGCTTGCATCCAGCTCGCAAGAGTCCAACAAGAAAGGGGCAGGAAACGATCCCCATGTTCGGCTGAGCTTATCAGCACGGCTTATCAGCCGTGGAACAGTATTTTTCTCTCACAGCAAATCAGTCACAGCCGGCTTATAAGAAAAAAAAAAAACAGCCTGCCGAACAGGGCCGATCTTTAGGCGAGTGAAACTGAAAACCACCAAACCGATGCGTGCTCCTGGCTGCTCTGCCTTTCACTGCTCGCTACTCTCGACACGCCCACCAAACGGCCACCCTCTGCGACACGCAGCGATCAAATGCCAGGTGGGAGCATGAATTCTTCAGTCGAGTTCGTGAGGGTGATGCAATCATGCCGTGATTCCAACAAGTACGCCGAACTGCGTTCGTACTTCCTTCAGTTCCTTGTAAGCATGGCGGGCGGGCGAGCTCGACAGGGTCAGTAAGCATCTACTGGGACGCAGCACAAGGGTACAGTGTTCAGGAGGCATAGGGCCCAATGTATATTGCATAAGTACTAGGTTCAGAGCACAGACCTCAGTGTAGCTCTAATCTCAGTCAGACGTAATGTAACAAATCCTTGAACGTCGTACATTGAATCACGAGAATAGCATGTTCCAGTTTCCAGCACTCAGCTTGATTCAGCGGTAGTATATGTTTTCCAGCGAGTCACAGTGGCCTACTACGAAGACTGTTGGGTATACTAGAAGCTCCTCTCAAGGGAGCTTCTCTAATATTGTTAAAACTTTTTGAAAATGTAGTAATTTTAGGAGTTTTCATGCTTAGAGAGATACAGGAGATACTAGAGAAACCACATTTTTTTCAGCTCTTCAACGCAAAAATTGTTCCAGGTCCTTTGTGTTTCATGCATGAAGCTGCTCTCCTTGGCCATTTGGTAGAGTTTCTCAAGAAGCCGAAACTAAAGCCGGCTTTGAAGCCCTACCAATCAAGGCAGTGGCTCCGGCTCAACCCAAATTCAACTCTAGGACGAGCGAAACCGATGAAGCCAATTTTTTTTGGCTTTATCCATGAGTCATGTCAGAGGAGCACCGCTAAGCCCTGTCAAATAAGTCTTAGGTATGTTTGGTTCAATTATGAGCTATGAAAAGGTTGTTATGAGCTATGCGTTGTGATTTTTTTTTATGAGCTAGCAATAGGCACCCGCCAGGCGAGGATTGGAAGGGCACTCCACATCTAAAACTTTGCGGAATGCGAGGGCATTTTTCCACGCAAGCATAAATAGCAACATCATTTCTTCATGTTTTGGAGGACCGGTTTTTATCTTCTTCTTCTTCTTCTTTTGCCAAAAATCTCTTTGGGGACTAGAGTTATGTTGTGTTTGGTTGTTTACTCATGCGTGTCAAAGAATGTCAGACCAAATCTTGGGTATTTTAATCAAAATTGGCCTTCATTTGGTCGGGTTCCAAATGTTGGCTCGGCATCCCTCCCATTTGCCTATTTTAGTTCATTTTAGTGGCTAAAGTTGGCGAGAACCATGGCCACCAATTTGGTGTAAAAATTTGCCTTGGCTAATACATGGCATATTTAGGTGACATACCCCTCAACCTTTTAGTGGTGCTCTTACCGTTCTTTGTTTTTTTTAAAAAAAAAATCAAAACAACATTCCAACTTGCCAAGATCCCACGGTCCAACGATCCACTGTCTCGCAAAATTTTACAGTTTGATCATTGTTGCCTTAAATGCATCCTAGAACACAACGACCAAACACCTAGAATCTAGATAGGGCATATTTGCTTTAAACTTTTAGACTATAAATTTCCATTATCATCCATGATCTATAAGCTACTTTTAAAAATCCATAGCTAACACAAGAAGAATCTTATAGCCTGTCCGTAAGGGTGGGCAAAATACCCGATACCCAATTCCCGAACCTGAATTACCCGAACCTAGACCCGAAGTACCCGAACCCGAAATACCTGATCACAATTTCGGATAGTGATTGTAAAAACCCGAAATTAGTTTGGGTAATTCGGGTAATGTTTCCCAGTACCCGACCTACCCAAAATATCTCAAATATTTGCTCTTCTATTCCTAATATGAAGACATAAAGTATTTCAATGCCATATAAATATATTATTTGGTATGAATTAATGTAGATTTATGCTAACTTGATAATTGATTTGTTGGTAATGATATGAAGACATGATGTGATTTATAGGACTATTGTTTATTGCTTTAAAATGGTACTTGAATTCTTCCAAAATGGTTGGTTTTGTCAATTTTGGGTATATCGGGTAAAACCCGAACCCGAATTATCGGGTACCCGAAATTTCGGGTAATGCTTTTTCGGGGCAAAAATCGGGTAGCATTTTTAATAACCGAATTACCCGACCCGACTTTTTCGGGTAACCCGAATGCCTAGCCTTAACTGTCCGTGTCTGGGTAGCCTATAGGGCACAAGAGTTTATACGTTTAGACAAAGTGCTCTACGTCTAGTGAACGAAAAGTGTTTGTGCAACGAATCCTCAATTCAATGTTGAGTAGGGGGATAAGATGTGGGATTGTTCGTAGAGAGTGTATAACTAGAACCATGGATGCGGATATGCCGTGAGCGGTCGTGTTCTTCCATCTCGTGTCATCTTTTTCTCTTCGTCTTCTTCTCCCTCCTGCACGTCTCCTCTGCCGCCCTTTTCCCCGCCATCGACCACCGACCCTCGTCCTCACCCCCGCCCCCGCCCACTGCCCTGCCGTGGCGAGACCCTACCGCGTCCTCGACGCCCTCCTCCTTTCCCTTCCCCCTCCCGTCGCCGCCATGGCCATCATCGCCCCCGCCCTGACCTGGCTCGTCCCCCTCCTCTGCCGCCAGAACCCTAACGCCACCCTCCCGACGGGCCCACCCCTTGGCTGGCCTACCTCCCCCGACCCCCCTTCTAAGTCCGCCGGAGTTGGGAAAGAAGAGTGGGAGAGCCTGGACTTGAGGAAGGAGAGAGAGAGTTTGAGCGGGGTCAAGGTGGGAGCACGGGCGCGTGGGATCAGGTCGCGCTGGAGCGCGACGGTCACGTGTTTAAGTTTTCCTTTTTATTGGTTTAGCTCTCATAAGACTATCTCCAACAACCGTCACCTAAAATACAAGACTCATTCCACGTTTGGGTAGCGTTGCAGGAAAGGATTCAATACTTTTTTTTTTGTCTTCTCCAACAACGAGACCCAAAAGAGAACCCTTTCTGTAAATAGGTCTCTAAGAGAGAGAATACTTAAATTTTGGTATAACCTCTCCTGACACTTGTGTTTTCCATATAGATAGTCTGTTGGGTTTGGATCTCCTGTTAAATGTAGGCCGACCTTGCTCTTACCATATGTTTTGGAAGTGTACATACCAAAAACATTCGCCATAACCTGCTCCTCCAAATGCTCCAAATAAAAGGCATAACCCTCTTTTGTATACAGCTATTCTTTGCTTCTTGAAGGCTGAAACGCGACCAAGAGCGAAGAACGGCGCCAAAAAATTACAGTTGAATAAATTAAGAGTCAATTGATCCTAGCTATCAGAACTTCATACATTTTTTACGGCACAATGGGCAACAGCAGAATCGGGCAGAACCGACTAACGAACTGGGCAAAAGACATGGAGGAATGGCACGCGGCAGAGTCGGCGCCGCGCATCAGCGGCACACCTTGCAGATGCAAACGAGCAAGATGACCAGGAACGCCAGGCAGGACAGCCCGATGGCCACCCCGAGCACCGTCGCGCTGGGTCCACCCCTCGTGTCGGCGCGGGCGTCCGCCTCTCCGTCCCCACCGCCGTCGTCGTAGTCCGCGCTTCGCTCCGACCGCGCCGTAGCCGGGGGCGGCAGCACCGGGAACCCGTACTTGTCGCACGGCGCCACGCCCACGGCGATCTCCGCGGACAGCACGGAACGGTTGTAGCACAGCTTGCCGTTCCCGGCGGCCCTGAACACGCGCAACCTGGACAGAAACTTGGCGGTGAACGGCACCATGCCGTCGAAGTCGTTGTTCTCGAGGTTGAGCTCCCTCAGCCCCCGCATCTCGGCCAGGAACAGCGGTATGCTGCCGTTGAGCCGGTTGGAGCCCAGGTTGAGCACCTCCAGCTCCGGCAGCGTAGAGAGGGTGTCGGGGATGCCACCGGAGAGTGTGTTATTGGACAGGTCCAGGGTGGTGAGCGAAATGAGATCGCCGATGGAGGTGGGGATGGGCCCGTTGAGAACGTTGGAGCTGAGGTTGATGTGGGTGATGCCGGCGAGGAGTGTGAGGGTCTCTGGGATGGCGCCGGTGATGCGGTTGCCAGACAGGTCGAGGTGAGTGAGGTTGGGGCAATGCCAGTGGTGCGGGAGGAAGCCAGAGAGGTTGGCGTTGGAGATGGTGAGGCGGGTGAGGTGCTCCATGTGGGAGACGACGACGGCGAGCTCGGTGGGGGAGCCCGTGGCGAGGAGCGTGTCCGCGACGGTGAGCTCCGTGAGATTGGTGAGGTGGGAGAGCCACACGGCGGAGAGGCGGTGGAGCGAGGCGGTGCAGGAGAACGCCTGGAGCCCGGACGCCAGCTGCTCTGGGGGCAAAGCTCGCGGCGGCGCGGCCGGGCAGTCGGTGAATGCCAGCGCCCGGAGCGACGGCGCGAGCGCCTCGAGCGCCGCGGCGGAGACGGAGGTGGTGTCGGAGCAGTTCGTGAGGGCGAGCGACGTGACGCGACGGAACGGCGCCCCCGCGTCGCAGGAAGCGTTCACCGCGCCCACCACGGCCCCCGCGCCGCAGGGGTCGGCTCGCGGGTGCGCGCCCAGGCCGAGCGCGCGCAGCGCCAGCAGCTGCTGCGGGTCCAGCGGCGCCGCGCCCGCGATGACCGCGACGACGAGGAGGGGGAGGAGGCGTGAGAGGAAGAGCGCAACGGCGTCCATGCCCGTGGACGCAGAGCAGGCACGCACAGCACAGTGGCGATTGGCGAAGCGAGCGAGAGCGCGCGTGGGTGGGAACCCGAGAAAGGCTTCTTCAAAGCCGCGAGGGGAGCGGCGCGGTGTAAACCGCGCTCTCCACGGGCACGGGGCCGGAGCCGCTCTCCACCGTCGGATGCGCGCGGATTGACGGATGGGAAGGGCGCGCCGGCTGGGTATTGGGGGACGGGGGGGCGGCATGGGACGGTCGCTTTCGAGGGCTATGCTTGCTCCGGGGCGCGCAGAGGCCGCCTGCGACCGCGGCAGGGGCAGCAGCGTGCCTGGTATCCGTGCAGTCCCTGTGTGCCTATCTCATGGTAAGACTACCCACAGTATCAAAGGGATACTCTAAAGTTTTGGATTACGAATACAGAGTAAAAACTGTTGCACCGAGTATTTTAAAACGATACTCTATCATTTTTCTTACTTTATATTTAGAGTGGTATGGTGCTTACTCTAAGTGGGCAGTGGCGGGCCCCACTAGCTAAACAAAGGAAAAAATGCTATAACTCACGAACCAAAAATCCAAATTAAATTTCGATTGCACCATTAAATTCATCTCAATAAAACCTTCAAAACTAGATCACATATGGATATATTTAGATAAAGTGACAAGTGGGTCTAACAGTGGATAGAGTGGATAGAGGATGATATAAATGATGGATGAGTGCGAAAAAATTAAGTATAGAAGAGAGAATCTTGCTGACTAGGACATATAGAATATAGAGGTCCTAAGACTACCCGCACCGCATACTGGATCTGCCTCCTGGAGGAACATATAGGGGATGAAATTCCTGCACCGCTGTACTCTACGCAGTCCGCTAAAGAAGAGAGTCCGCCAAATGTGGAGGAGGAGCGAACGTGCGCTACCGGTCATGCGCAGATGACAGAGCTGGGCCCCACTATTTCCATTAGCTAAAAAATTTTATAACTCACAAACTAAAAAACCAAATTAAATTCCGATTGCACCATTGAATTCGTTTCAATAAATCCTTCAAAATAAGATCTCACATGGATATATTTAGATAAACTTTGTTTATAAATATGTGGGTCTCACTGTTAACAGTTGATATAGAGTACGAGATATAGAGGATGATGGGTGCGGAAGAAATGTGTATAGAGTAAAGAATTTTGATGACTAGGACGGATAGAGGATGAATTTAGAGGACAACGAGTGCGGATAGTCTAAGGCTGTCCGCACCGGCCGACTGGAAAACGCCCGGTACGCTACATTTGGCGTTTGCACGCCCGCACCGCACAGCGCGAAACGAGCCGCCATCGTTGCGTTCGCTACAGCAACACGCCACAGGCAACGTTCCTGCGTGAGCACCTGTAAAAGGAAAGGAGGAGAGAGAAAGAGAGAGGAGAAAGAGAAAGAGGGAGGAAGGAAGGAGAATAAAATATGGAATAGTGGGTATAGAGTATGAGATAGAGATAGTGTAGGAGAAATAGATATAGAGTAGAGAATCTCGATGACTAGGATAGAATATTCCTTTTTAGAGATGAAAATAGAGGTTGATGAGTGGGGATAGCCTAAAGCTGCGTCGAATTGACCGCTGTGGAAAGACGGGACCGGTAAAGCGGGATGTGCAGCGCGTGTCAAATGGGAGGAGAGGTCTCATTGGCCACCGGCTTCTGCCACCCTCATGTGATGGTGCCTGGCCGCTCAAACATGGGATGGTGCCGTGCGGCGCGTACCAGCTCTGTGCCGCGCTCAGGATTTGGCGCTTCACCGCGACGCCAAGCAGCGGCGCAGGGGGTAGAGGCAGCGGCGTGCGAACTGGAACTGAGCGCGCCCGTGACACATCGCGCTGCGAGTGGGCCAGTGGGGTTGGGGACCTGCCGAGGCGCTCTCTCCCTCATGTCATGTGGCGTCGTCGGCCCTCGGCTCCTCTGCGACTCGGGCCTCGGGCTGGCCCGACCTGCTCCTCAGGCCGTGCTTTTCGGGCCAAACCGGCCCGGCAGGCCGTGCATGGGCCGCTGGCCAGGCACGAGGCCTACAGCGGGCCAAGCTTTCACCGGGCCCGTGTAGGGCGGTCCGTTTGCTCATATATTCTACCAGCTTGACTGACACTTGTTCCTTATTTACGTACATATACGCTCCTCTCGTAACCCATGTCCTTGCTGGGAGCACATGTTATATACAGTACAGACGATCAACAGGTCAGGAACGGGGTTGAATGATCGATCGGGTAATTAGTTACTTTGATTTGATGACTCATTTGAGACCACGCGGGCATGGACATACGTATACGGACATAATCACTACACGCAACACGTACACACACACACACAGACACCAGTAATGACAATGTTCAGACGAACTCATCCTCCATTTCCTGCATGGACTTGCCGGCGGAGGCGATCTGGCGGTTGGACGTCATCTTCTCGGCCACCATGAGGCCCTTGTAGCTCCGTATCTCCGCCCACTTCTCCTTCTCCAGCCTTTCCATCTCCTCCTTCCGCTTCTGCCAATTCAGTGATCGTTAGACGCCATACGTAGCCGCGCTGTCAGCAATGTTATATTTATAGGGGAAAAAAACATGTAGCTCTCAAGAAGAAGGCTCAGATATCAATCAATCATACCTTCTCTTTCAGCTGCATCTTCCTCTCGGCCTTTTCTGCTGCATTTGATGCCTCTTTCTCGGCTGCACACAAGGGAAGAAAGATTATTAACGTGCATCTGCCATGCATGATGCATGGTGTACATTACATGGGCAGATCAGCTGCGTCTATGTAAGCACCTTTCAAGTCTGCTCGGCGTTCTACCCGCGTTTTATTCAACCTGTTGATGATCTCGTTGACACGCTTCTCGACTGTAAGCACATGGACCTGTCAATCAGTAGATAGCTAGCTAGTGTGAATTATACGCCCCACTAGTTTGCAAATTGCTCAGCCAACTGACACAAGGAAATTAATAATAAGCAGTTGAGCTTCGGTTATATATATATGACACAAAGAAATTTTTGCTACTCCTAGGTAAGTAGTAGTACGTAGCAAGGAATATACACAGGACATGGTTTCCCATTTTCAGGACTGTAAGTAGCATATAAGAGATGTTATCAGGTGTCAGTATTGGCAATGCGTGATCCCAAACTGGCTACAGGCACAGGATAATCTAAGAAACTCCAAAAGGATTCAAATCTGTCGTCCAGCCAATATGCTAGCTAGGTAGCCCTAAAGGAAATCCAAAATGCTTTTCCAGCGAGATATATGATGCAAAAGGTTGGATTGGATGCAATAATGTAACATTTGGACATGATGAAAGTGCTACAACAATCAGACAAGTGGTCTGCCCAGATACACCTTTAGCAGCACTGAGGTGTTTCCTCACCTTCTCCCTTACAATATTAATTAACGGTTGTTTTTTTTTTCTTCATTCGAAATGAGCCCCACCTTTGCATTATTTGAGAAGACTTATTCAACGAGTGAAAAAGGGATGCAACAGTGTAGAAGTGCGAAAGGTCAGCGTTACAGTGACAGACTAAACTCTACTGCACTACACTACTACTCTCTCCGTCAGCGTTACAATATCAAAGAATGCTTTAGTAAATAGTAATTTCTATGAGAACATTTTTTAGTAACAGATCAAGTAATGTTAAAAATGCATTACTAATCTACTTTGCTCTTTATATATTCACGATCAGAACTCAGTAAAAAGGCTTAACTAACCCAACAAGTCCTAAAACCATTTCGTGAGTGTTTTAGATGGAACGAAGCTCTGAGATTGCTTGATCAACACTAACAGAGTGACGAACAATTTAATTTTAATTAGCAAGCGCATCGAATCGTGGGACCATTCTCCCACCTGGCGGAGGATACGATACGAGTAGACCCAGATTTGGAGGGAGAAGGAAAGGGCAAAAAAAATGTGGTGGGATATATATGTGCAGCAGTAGTAGTGAGTGATTACCATCCGTGGGTTGTGGAAGCCAACTTGGCCGACATCCATGGATGGGGACTTCTTGAGATTAGACCAGGGCGTGTAGATCACCTCAACGTTGTTCATCTTGTTCCCTGCACAACAAGCACATGCAGCAGAGAGAGAGAGCCGCGTCCGTCACCCAATTCCAATGCAATTCAGTTGCTGTCACGTTTTCATGATCACGAATAATCACCATCGCCCAAATGAATATACGTACTATACGCGCCAAGATAATTGAGTGAGTGGTCCCGTGCAGGTGCAGCTAGCGCCAATAATACAGCAGAAAGAAAGAAAATGGCTCTCTCCTCAGTCCTCTCGCTGCAGGAAAAAGAGAGGGAGAGATCGACCGATCGATGGAGGGAAAATTAGAAAAGATTCCCGCCGCCGCAACATGCAATGTGGAGCTGAACCTTTGTATGGCAGGGGAGTACCCGACAGGTCACTTCACACCGTATTCTATTTTGATTCTCCTGTGGGGGAGAGCATAACTGGAGATGCAGATACTTAACTGCTACTTGCTGTTGCTGGCGGCTAAGAGGGTGTTTAGATTGAGTTGCTAAAGTAAAGTTTAGCCCAGTCCAGTTTTATCTAAACACTAGGGGTGTGTTTAGTTGGTGCAAAGTAGGTGAAAAGTTCATGTAAAACATTTCGTTGTTATTTGACAAATATTATCCAACCATGAAGTAACTAGGCTCAAAAGATTCATCTCGATATTTACAGACAAACTGTACAATTAGTTATTTTTTTATCTACATTTAATACTCTATACATGTGTCCAAATATTTGATGTGATGGGTGAAAGAGAAAATATTTTGGGTTTGCATGGGAAGTGAACACACCCTAGGACTAAATGGAACTAAATGTGCATTTAGCCATTAGTCACCAAAGGTTTGCTAAATGGACTAAAAGCCCAGGCTGCCTCACCTTTTAGTCCGTTTGGATCTAAACACCCTGACTAAAATTGACTAAAAGACTCTTTTACTCCACAAAACTAAGCTACGCCCATGAATCTTTGAACTTCTCTTGGGCACTCTTTTTCTTTTGCTCTTTTTTTTCTTGATTTGCATGATTTATTATAGTACTATACTATCATAAACTGTCAGGCCACGAATATGAAAAACTATCAGAAACTGTAATACCATGCCATCCATCATTATGCTAGGTCGTGATATGAAAAACCACTGGCGGCATCTAAGTTTTATATCCTTCAAAAGTGAGTGTTGCTCTACGTCTACTCCTACTAGGACTATCTAGCCAAGGTGGGGAAAACACACTTCTAAAATTGGCACGTACGTACCTTGAATGGAATGAGCCTTTACGAGCTGTGCACAGTCCTCCAAGAGGCCCTCGCTGATGGTATCTATGGTCTCGCCTTTCTTTAGCCTCAAATAGACGTGCGCCGAGGATACCTTGTCCACATGGAACCTGCAGGGGCACCCAACACATATATTATATATATGCTTTTGTTTGGTTGTTAGGCGAGCAAGATGATAGCTGGTATGTATAATTCTTTTCGCCTATCTCGATTAACGTTGCCAAACTAATACTAGAGTGCTCCTACATACACCTAGGGTGTTACAAAAACATGATATCATATACTCCAAGCCTGCTATATATACGAGGTGCGTGTGTGAGGGGACTTGAGGTCCCCTGGAGGCTACTACTCGCAGTACAAGATAAGATTCACATAGCAGCGCCCAGCAGTAAGCAGACAAAACGACTTGTACATCCGACAGAACGCGGCCAGAGGCTAGACGACGACGATGGGACGTCGTCCGACTTTGCGCGAGTCGTTTTGTGCTCCGCACCGCAGGTTTGGTCGCATCTCGATAGGCCGGTAGTTGGGCGTTGGGGATGGGATGTCCACGCCAGCCTCGTCAAGGCCCAGTCACGCGTCAATCTGCTATATATCCGCTCCTCGCCGCTCGCCCTCCCAGTAACTGAGGAGAACCTAGCTATTTCACCACCGCGACACCACGTCCACGTGCTTGCCGTCACCGGCGCCGGCGTGCCCTCGCCCTCGCCTGTGGCCACCTGTGGGCTCTCCCTTCCGCTCTGCATGCGCTAGCTGTAGGCTATAGCACAATGCTGCCTCGACGTACCGGAAGGGCGAGCGAGACGCGCGCGCGCAGAACACGCGTCGCGGTCGGAACCGGAACCACCATTGGATCGCTATGAGTAGCTAGAGCGTCGTCGCGAAGAATGAAATCAGAGGCCGGGCCCGGGACCGGGTGCGCCGGGATGGAACTGGATGAGCTAGGTAGCGATAGCGACGTACCAGACGTCCTCGGGGAGGCCGTACTTGATGAGCTCCTCGTTCTCGTTCTTGTCGGCGCCCATGTAGATGGTGTAGTCGCCGGCGGCCGGACGCGCCTTGAAGTAGACCACCATCGCTCAACTCTATCTTCTTCTTCTTCTTCTTCAGGCCGGCCTCTTCTGTCTCTTTTACTACCTGCCTACCGGCTACCGTCTCTGGAGTCTGGACTCGGCCGGCGGCGGCTGTATATACTACGAGTATATTCAGGTGTAGCTCTGTCGCCGCGCGCGGCAAATAAAGCAGCGAGCAAAGGAGGCCAGGAGGGGGAAGCAGCACTACAACAAACGGCAGGCAGGGGAGCGGAGGGCCTGTGCGGCAACGAAACAGGCGAGGGCCAGACAGGGGCGGGTATATAACGGCGTCGGGAGGTTGGGGTTGGGCCGCCACGTGGAAACACGATGGATCCGATTAAAAAATTGCGGCGAGGACCCACTTGCGGGGCCTTATCCCTTCGCGGCTTTTGCTCTCGTTGCTCTCCCCGGCCCCTCCACTCTCGCTTTCGTTAATGTTAATCCCTCTTCACTAAGTATTATTTATCTCTCTTCGGCGGCACGACCAGTCCAGTACCAGCACCCCAGCCTGTGACAGGCAGAGAACCCCCCCCCCCCCCCCCCCCCCCTGGTAATCTCGCCTGACCTGGGCCTGCCATGGCAAAGGGGTTGGCCGGTTGGGGATATACTACCCGAGTAAGGATGAAAACGGTCGGAAACGGTCGAAAACGGACTTACGATATGGAAAAACGAAAACGGTCGGTTCGGGATATTTCTACATTTAGCAATTAAAGAGTATAAAAAATGATTGAAAATGGTTGTGAAACCAATTGAAACTGACAATTTTTCATGTTAAAAAACGGTTCATAATATAGAAAACGAAAACGGTCAGTTCGGAATATTTCTGTTCCGTTTTCATCCCTATACCCGAGTTGACCTGCATCGGTTCCGTGTAACAAAGCGCCGGATCTTTTGCGACAACGACGCCCGCTTCCTCCTTGGATCGGTGAACTTAGAGCATCTCCAAGAGTTTGCCAAATGAAATTGGCATCCTTTCAATTTTGGCAAAATGAGAAAATTTGGGTTCCAACAGCTTGGCAAATGAGGTTGGCATTCTTGGCAACTTGCCATTCACCGGCCTCGCACGCGCAAATATGCGCGCGCGGAGCGGACTTGGCATCCGTATGTACGAGAGAGGTGGAAGGGCACAAAAATAATTTTGTTTATCTCTCAGGGTTCCTGATGTAAGTTTTTAAGAGGTGGAAGGGCATAAACATAATTTTGTTTCTCCCTCAGGGTTCCTGATGTAAGTTAGATCTGGGTTTGGCAAGTGAATTATACCAAACTCTTGGAGAGAGACTGTTTTTTTACTTGGCATATCTTTTTACAACTTGACAAAACACAAGATTTGCCAAATGAAAATTGCCAAACTCTTGGAGATGCTCTTACGGCCAAACTAGGGACCCCTTTTCCTCTCCTCGCCAACGGGGCGTGCAGCGTGCTTGCCCACCCACAGGCCCACAGCTCTCGTCGGGTCCGTTCATAGTGATTTCATGATTACCGTTCAGTCTGCCATAGTACAACGAGCACAGCGGGGGTGGAGTGACCACTGCCGTCCGTGCCCGGCGATCTCCGTGCGCCTGCCATGCCGGGTGCCGGGTGCGAGCCTGCAAAGTGGTTCTGCAAAGCTCAGGGGTGAAGTGACCACTGATCCGGAATGGAGATCGGCCACGTACGACCACGAGCCGGCGCCCGGCGGGGGATGCATGGTTCTGCCGTCTTCTGCGGCCGAAAGACGCTGGCGAAAAGCGCGGGGCCCCGACGCGCAGACCGATGCGAACAGCCCCGGCCACGCGAAGCCGGATGAGGAGATCTCAAATTCTCAATCCGAGTCACGATGGCAGGAGGGCAGCGTTTCCGCGCCACGAAACGTGGGGAGACGGAGACGCGGGGCGCGGCGCCGGGTCGGCCGCTATCTACCCGTCCGACGCAGCAGCTCCTACGAGCGGCTGATACCCACCCAGGCGCACGCGATTCGCTCTATCTGTTCGCGTCAGCCTTTCGGCATTTGCATTGCATCGCATTATTTTTGGATCGGCGATCCAAAGGTACACCGGCCTGAATGACGATGGAATCGGAGGCGAAAGGAACAAGCAAAGGACAGCCTATCAGATTATATGGTACGAATAGTGGCCAAATTGGTCGTTAAATAAGAGTGGCCGAATCAACGAGGACAAAGGAAGAGAAGGAAAAGGGTCGATCGCACGGATCGCATCATCCACCACCCAGTACTAGATGAGAAGATTGTCGGTACAGAAACCCACGTGAAACTCGAAGCAAGAAATGCTGGGAAATTTTGGATAAAAAAGGGGGCTGGTTCATTGGTTGGTGTTCTAGGTCGCGGCATTTAAGGGCCTATTTAGTTGCACCCTAAAATGCTAAATTTTTCAAGATTTTCCGTCACATCGAATATTTGGATGTATGCATAAAGCATTAAATATAGATAAAAAATAAAACTAATTACACAGTTTAGACGAAATGGACGAGACGAATCCTTTAAGCCTAATTAGACCATGATGAGACAATATTTACCAAATAACAACGAAAACGCTACAGTAGCGTGTGCCTAGGTGGGAATGATCGGCTGTTCTATTAAATTTTAAATTCTATCTTTCTCTTACCATTGCCCAAAAGCACCTGCAATTTTTCGGCTACCGCCCACCACCACATCGACAGTGTCAGGCACGTACCTTCATGACAAGGGTTTCAAGTTCATTGTGACACACTTTAGTAGTTGCAAACAAACAAGATGGTGTGCACACAAACTGAAACATAAATTGAAGGCTTCGGTAGAACTGCAATCAACTAGGCACGGGCTGAAGTTCTAGTCATGGGAGAAACGAAACATAAATGAATACCTTGGAATATTCAGGGAAAGGACAAGAGATACTCTGACTGTTAAAATGATTGATTAATGACCTATAGGTGAAAGCGTGGTACCATTATTATGATACAGATGTTCAACAACCGGGAAAACCCTACATCTATCAGCCTGTTCGTTTCGCTGGTTTATTGTGGCTGAAAGTACTGTTCGTTGGTGTGTTATGAGAGAAAAACACTGCTGGATGGCTGCTGATTCCGCTGATAAGCTCAAACGAACAAGCTGATATGTTTTCAACAAAGAAAGAGAGCAAAATAAGTTGCTTACAAAATCTTTAGGGCATTCTTTAGAATGCTTTGAAAAGACTCTTCCACATTAGTTCCTTCGTAGGCATATATCTCAAAGAGTCAAAGTGAAATATATTGCCTTTGAGGCACATCATGCCCTTGATGACATTAGCACCCACTATATTAGCACTATATAAATGCTCATAGTTGAGCACCCATTGCATTAGCTACATTAACTTTCATGTAAGCCCAATAGAGAGGCACAACTGCCGGGCAATGCACGCACTCAGAAACTTGCTGGATGCATTCTCGGATGCTACAGGCCTCAAGATCAACTACTCACGTTGGTACCCATCCACATGGAGCAAGAAGTTGCAGCTCAGTGTGCGCACATCCTTGGCTGCTCTCAGGAAACTTTCCCTCAGTCCTACCTTGGTCTTCCCCTGTCAGATCACAAATTACCTGCGGCTGCCTTCTCAGCTTACATTGACAAAACCGACAGATATTTATCAACTTGGCAAGCTTCTCTGCTGAACAACATGGGAAGGGTTGTGGTTGTTCTGATCAACTCTGTACTTGACAGTCAACTTGTGTACATCATGTCGGCAACACAGGTGCCGCAGGAAGTGATCAAGATGATAGACAAAAGAAGGCGTTCTTTCCTGTGGTCTGGGGACAAAGAAACATCACCGGCCAAATGTCTTGTCGCCTGGGCAAATGTTTGCACAACAAAAGACATGGGTGGACTCGGAATCAAGGACTTCGGTACACAGAATGTATGCCTCCTCCTTAACATTGTCCACCGCTTGCACTGTGCTTCTTCATCGGCGTGGGGACGTTGGATTAGGCAGCATGTAGACCTCTCCAACATGAATGCTGCAAATATGGGCAGCCATTGGGAACTGCTACGGTCTCTGCTGCCGCTCTACCAAGCATTGACAACTGTACAGCTCGGGGATGGAAGGTCCACTTCTTTCTGGTCTGATGTGTGGTTCGAGGACGATGCATTCGTTGATCGTTTCCCAAGACTCTTCAGTCATTGCACGAAGAAGGAAGCTTCTGTGCACCAGGCCATCACCTTCAACCTTGCTGGGGCCTTTGTAAACAGGATGTCTACTCAAGCTCGGGATGAGCTGCGACAGCTTACCACAATCACCCAGGGTCTGACGCTCTCCGATGAACCAGACACTCGGCTGTCACCCCTATCTCGCACCAAGGAAAAACTGGACTCATCGGCAATATACAAGCTGCTTAAAGCGAGAGGGCAAGCGGCTGATCCGGCTTCGTCCTTCATTTGGCAGAATGCTGCGCCTCCATGTGTTCAAATGTTCATCTGGCTCCTCTGCAAAGGGCGAGTGCAGTGTCGGGCGAACCTCCATCGAAAGCACATTGTGGACTCTCCTACCTGCGCAGTATGCGGAGCAGCTGAAGAAACAGCAGAGCACATCGTGTTCCACTGCGATTTTGCAGTCCAATTCTGGTCAGCCTTTGGTTTGCAGTCGAGTCAAAACCTCGGATCCAGTAATCTGCACTGCATCCAGACAATAGGCAACCTCCCAGACGCCCAATACAACACGTTCATCGTCCTGTGCTACTGGCAACTCTGGAAGCGGAGAAATGGGTTCGTCTTCCGCGGTGAGGCACTCAATCTGAGACAAGTTATCCTATCTTCTAAATCTGAAGCAAACCAATGGCGTGCCAGAATGCCAAAAAGAGATAAAAGGATAGTTGATGAGTGGTGCAGATTGTTTGATCAAGCGATGAGTTTCTAAACGGTCTGTGCCCCTAGCTTTTGCTATTTTTCTCTTAGCCAAAACTTTGCAGCGGTGCCCCCCTTGTAAATTATGTAATCATATAACACGGGTCATATATCTATAAAATCAGGTGGGGTAACACCCCCTGTTGAAGTGTTCAAAAAAAAACAATTGTTGTAGACGTACTGAAACAAATGTATGTCATCTTTCTAGCATGCAATTAGGTTTGGCGGCGGCAGCAAAGGAGTAGGCTAAAAAAATTATGTAGGTCAAAAAGGAGTTCAAATAATCGGGAGAACAATATTATTGAGTTGAAATAGCATATCATCTAATTACAAACAGAAAACTAAAAATTTAAAAGATGATAATATTACATCTAGGTCGTTTGGTATTCTTCTTTTTCTAGCATTTATTAGTGTAGGTGATGCTTTACATGATCATACACCCAGCGAACACCAAACAGAGAGTACAATACTTGTACTAGATCCCCTGAGCATTCTCAAAACACTAATCATGCCGCAAGATCCAACGCTCTAGATTTAAACCGAATGCATAAATCAACAGTAAGATCGACGATCTAAACTCGCTACTTACATAGGAGTGCCTAGGGGTAACAACCCCTTCACAAAATAGAGATAGCAAAATAACCTTGCACATACAACCACAATAACAATCTTGTCATAGTCATCACCGTTGTCATCGCACGAGGTCTAAATTAAACATAATGGTAGCTTCATGGATAAATTCATTCAGACTAGACTTTTTTTTAATCTAGGTTGCTCTTCATTACTCATCGGCTAAACAAATCGTTAGTGATGATCACAGATACAATATCAGGCATAGAGTTGGTGATCAACACCTCACCCTCATTACACAAATAACCCAATTTTGTGCTAAAACTTAAAGACATATTGAGGGAGGCCATACTCCATTTTCCAATGATGAACTTGGCGAAGAGGGAAGGAGGCAACCTCGAATATGGAATATTGTGTTTGTAATTTCTATTGTAATATACGTGGATTAGCCACGCCGTTAATGAGAAGTTTAGGCATACTATTTTTTTTATAGAAACTACCAAACCATATTAAGTATTACCGCTATAATCTGTCCCAAAATGTAAGTAACAATGAGAGGTTATAAGTGGGCTATATGCTGAGGTGGAGGATAGTGGGGAGGAGAGAGAAGAGAAACGAGTTGTAAGTTTAAAGCCAGCTTACAAGAACTAAAAAATTTGTGAGACACATATTTGGGCAATAGATGAGCTAACTACTATACAAGTGAATTGATAAATTAGGTGTAAGTTTATATGCTGCCAACAGCAGGGTGCATTATGAGCCTTTTCTCTTAGTTACTATACTCCATTTGTTCCTAAACCATGTTGCAATGAGTCGTTATAAGAGTTCGATTTTTTCACCAAGTCAACTTTCTTTGCTTATAAACAAACTCAAATCTTAACTTTTTATTTAGGCCATGTACAGTGCACAGGCTCTTACAAAGGCGCTTAGTGGGAGAGAAAAAATTTTGTCAGCAAGCGTCTAAACTTATACAATCTCCTACAACTAAAAAGAAAGAAATGAAGACAATTGTTTCGTGCGACAATTTTTGGTGTTGCCGTTGCCTCCCCTCGTGCGATCCTGCGCCCAACGTACGCATGAGGTGGAAGGGTGCAAAGAAAAATAAAGAATAAGAAAGGATTCCTCATGCAAATGTTGAAAGGTCCTTGTTTGGTTTTTGTAATTGAGTGACAACTTAGGTGGACTAATTGTGTTTTATGTGAGATACACAGGTGATTAGTCCATAGGTACATGTGTGTGAGCAACATATGCCATGGAGGTGGAAACGGTTTGGAGATGTTGCAAAGCTTGCACATGTGATGATGGAGGAGCTTATTGCACGTGAGACATGATATTGAGTTATGTGATCAAGGTGGAGAAGATCAAGACATGACTTGGCTTGATGGATCGGTTGCAAGTGTGAAGGGCAAGTTGGAGGCTTTGAAGCGAGAGACCACGTGTGACGGTGAAGCTTGAGCAAGACTTAGCGCCGATGGACCAACACAATAGTAAAGAGCAAGTGAGGTCAAGATCGATGAACCAATACGGTCACGTGATGATATGAAGTGGATCATATCATTTGGTGATTGGTTGGTGCATGTGTTGCATCAACATTGAAGGAGATGGAATGGAATGCGCAGGGTAAAAGTATAACCTATGGTATTTTATTTCACCGGTCAAAGGTTGTGTAGAGAAGTGCATGACTAGGTTTAGGATAGATGGTCGTACTATTAAGAGGGGCAAACTTGCTTGCATATCGGTCATCCAGTGCCAATCGAATGATCTAACTTTGCATCGTTGCTAGAATCGAGTGGTGTGACAAGTTGAGTGGCTAACTTCTTTGAAGAAAATGATTGTGAAAAATGCTAACACACTTGCACATGGTGGTGTTAACACATTTGCAAAGGAGGTGTCGTTTGAGAGGTGGAGAAGAAACGGAGGCGAACGAAGGTCACTGGTAGTGACCGGACGCGGTCTCAGCACGACCGGACGCGTCCGATCAGTGGTAGCAGCAGTTAAGCGTATGACGCTAGGGCTTTGCACTGGCACGTTCGGTCGATCACGGAACCGGCGCGTCCGGTCAAGCCCAGAGAAGCTGTGAAGCACACGAGGTCGATTCGACGCGGTGGCGCATCAGGTCACGATCAACCGGACTCATCAGGTCATGAGTGGGTGCTTACTGGAAACAACCGAACACTGGCACTGTGGTGTACGGTGCGTCAAGCGTGCGCGTCAGGTCGTGGTTACACGCGTGCGGGCTGTGCGTGACCTGTGCGTCCGGTCTTGGCTAGCGGACGCATCCGGTCGCTTGGTGACCGTTGGCGCGTGGTGACCGTTGAAGGATTGAGCGGCCGCGGTTGAATACATGGCAACACGTGAACGGCCAGGAGCGACCGGACGCAGTGTAGCACGTCCGGTCATATCGACCTGCGCGTTCGGTCGACGCGAGTTGTGCCCAGTGAAGGGGTACAACGGCTCTTTTCGTGGAGGGGCTTATAAATAGCCCCTTGGCCGGCCGTAGCTATAGCTGGGCACCTTTGGGACTTAGTGTCCATGCTTGGGGAGTGTTAGGAGAGCCTCTAACTCACTTGTACTTGCAAGAGTACGAATCAATTGCTAGTGAATGTGATTCTAGTGCGTTGCATCGTGAGAATTGCGTCAAGTGGCACTAGGTTTTCAAGTTGCAAGCCGGTGGTGCTTGTTGCTCTTAGAGGTTGCCACCTCCTAGACGGCTTGGTGGCTTGTGGCTCTGTCGAAACTCGCAAGAAGATTGTGCGAGGCTCCGGAAAAGCTTTGTGAGGGGTTCTTGAGCCTTCCCCGTGGGAGATCGTAATTGGCTACTCTAGTGGATTGCTCGTGGCTTGAAGGATCCCCATCTTACATTTGATGTGCGTCACCCGCTGAGGGTTTGGCTTTGAATGCCAATTAGCTCGTGATCCATCAAGTGGGTGTATCGCTATAACGAGGACTAGCTTGGTGGCAACCAAGTGAACCTCGGTGAAAAATCATCGTGCCAACTTTGTGTATTTCTTCATGGTGGTTTGCATCCTCTCTACGCAAGCTTGTATTTACATTATATACTTAAGTGCTTGTGTAGTTGCTCTTGTAACTAGTTTGTTTGTGTAACTAGCTAGTTACCTTCTTGCTTGTGTAGCTAGAAGTATCCCCTTTGCGTGGCTAATTTGGTTTGTGTAACCTTGTTAGTAACATTGCTTAGTTTGTGTAGCTAAGTAATTTGTGCTCTCTAATTTGGCATTGATTGCCTTGTTATTGAGCATTGCTAGTGAGCTTAGGAGCTTTGTGCTTTTGCTTCACTAGTTGTGTAGGAGCTCCCTCGGTTGACAAAGTACTAGTGCTTAGGTTTGTGTGATTTTGCTCGTAGAATTGGATAGGTGAGCTCTTGCTAGTCCCGCACCTTGTTTGCTTGATTAGGACCTTTTGTAAGGTGCTAAAGTTATAGATAAAGGGGTGTAGTCTTGGTTAGACTGATAGTTTTATTTTCGTATTTATTTCGGTTAGCCGGCGCAATTAAGTTTTAGAAAGGACTATTCACCCCCTCTAATACGCCATCTCGACCCTTCAAATGTACAAGTAAAAAAGAATATATAAACGTGGAGGTGAAAGGGTGTGAAAAAATAAATAATAAGAAAGGATTCTTGATCTTCCTAATCCCAAACATCGTGCCTGCCTGTCCTACCCTTGTCGTGATCCCTCCCACAAGGAAACCGCGATGTCAATCATGCTCCCTATCCCTCAGCCCTTGCCCTCTCGCCACCACCATCGGTGCCGCTGACAGCACGCACCGTGACATCAATCAAACCCTCGCTCTCTCGTCACCACCATCGGTGCCACCAGCAGGCACTGCCCTCACAGGGAGCTCACTAGAATCCCCTCAATCCGATGCGCCACAACTGCCCCTCACCTCGATCTCTTAGTTGCTCATGCCGGTGACGGCGGGGGCGGGTACAGCAACTTTGTCCACGTCATGCACGAGGCCGATGATGAGAGGCCGCACTACGGCAGCGGCGACGGCCTTGGCAGCACCTATGGGGGTGGCGGATGAAAGCCCAAGTTTGGTTTTGGTAATTAATGACACCAAGTTGCTAATGCCATGTGTTAAGTGTTTTGAGTTAGGCATAAGCAACACATGTGATGAAGGTGTACGTGGCAAGGAGTGGTGGCCACAAGATCACAAAGAAATGGGGCATGGACATGAAATGACGATCATGGTGGAGATGCATATAATATGATGGACATGATGATCAAGTGGAAGAGAAGGATCTAAGAGCGCAAGGCAAAGGTATAACCATAGAGTTTTCCTTTTGCCGGTCTAAGATGAGTAGAGAAGTGATTGACCGGATTTAGGATACATAGCCAACTATCAAGAGGGGCAATCACGGTTAGCTCGGGAATCAAGTGCCACTGGATCAATGTCTTGAGCATATGCATTAGGATCTAGTAGAGAGCTAACATAACGCCTTAAAAATGTTTGTGAAATGCTAACACACATGCACATGATGGTGTACACTTGGTGGTGTTGGCACATTTGCGAAGGTGGTGGTGTTTGAGCGGTAGTAAGGGGTTTGGGGTTCGCTCTCCCTATTTTCTATTGCGCCAGAGGCGAGAAAAGGTGGCGAAAGTCCGAAATGATTATCACTGAAAATACAGTGACCGGACGCTGTGGTCGAATTGACCGGACGCGGCTGGCGTGTCCGGTCAGTTCAAACCACAGACAGACGCGCGTGTAAGAAGGGTCGCGGACCGGCGCGTCCGGTCCCTCGCGGAACCGGCGCGTCCGGTCACGCACCTAGGAGTTCAGCACGGAGGGCAAATGCGATCGGACACGGTGGTGCGTCCGTTCACGTTCGACCGGACGCGTCCGGTCACGAGTGGACCGTTACTGGACTCCGATCGGACGCGGCTGGCGCATCCGGTCACGTGCGATCGGACGCGTCCGGTCTCGACGGGAGCTTACTGGACCGTGACCGGACGCTGACACTGTCGCGTCCGGTCAAACGCTAGAGCGCGTCCGGTCACGGCAACAGCTAGTTCTAACGCGCACTGTTCACGCTTGTCCTGTAGTGACCGGACGCGTCCGGTCACCCTGACCGGTGCGTCCGGTCAGCGCGATTTCAAGTATGTCGTCCGGTAACGGCTAGCTACGTACCCCTTCGCTATAAATAGAAGATGTCCGGGGTTTGAGGGAAACTCTTGCACATTTTGAGACCTAGAGACATCCTTTGAGCTAGAGAACAACCCCTCCACTCATCTCTTTGCTTGGTTGCACATCTTGAGTGAGATTGAGTGAGATTCAAGTGCATTGCTTGAGAGTTGCATTCTAGAGGCACTTGATCTTTGAGTTGCTGTGGATTTCTTATTACTCTTCTATGTTTCCCGACACGGTAGACGGCTTGGAGCAGCGGAGGTGATTGAGCTCGCAATTGGAGATTGTTGGAGCCCTCACCGAGTGTTGTAAGGGGTTCTTGATCCTTCCCCGCGGGTGTTCGCAAATTGGATACTCTAGTGGAGCTCGTGGCTTGGAGGATCCCCATCTTGTGTGCGGTTGTGCGGCGCCCGCCGAGGGCTCGACTCTTGATAGTCGATTAGTTCGCGAACCGACAAGTGGGTGCATCGCCACAACGAGGAGTAGCTTGCCGGAAAGCAAGTGAACCTTGGTAAAAGTCTTGTGTCATCTCTTTGCCGAGGATTTCTCTTGTGGTTGATCATTGTGATTGATTCTTTGAGTGCATTACTTCTCTTCATCGTTGGTATAAGAATCAAGTCACTTGCTCTTTACTTTCTTGTACTAGTCCTAGTGTAGTTTGCTTAGTGTAGCTTTTATCACATAGGAGTAAGTAGCTTAGTGACTTAGTCTTGTTGGTGTGTATTAGAGATCATAGCCTTGCTTCACTAGAATTGCATAGGTAGCTTGCATAGTGTAGTTAAGCGCTAGAATTAGCTTAGCCATCTTTTATACTAACGTGTTTGTTTAGTGAAGCTTGTAGAATTTTAAATAGGCTATTCACCCCCCCTCTAGCCATTTGGACCTTACAGCGGATCAGAGTACAGCCATGAGGGTCGCCCGCACCACCACGGTGGCAGCGGGTACGGCAGATCCGAGTACAGCCACGAGACACGCCCACACCATGGGGCCGGGGCGAGGGTGCCGGCGCACCGCGCCGGTGAGGCAGCAGACGTACATGATCTACTGCAAGGCCGAGGACGACTAGTACAGCCTCACCGCTGCCTCGTGCGCACTGACCGCGACAACGACGCGCAGGTAACGATTACGGTGGTGCCCTCTTGATGTTGGGTGTTGATGTAGATGTGGCCTGATCCTGATCATGTTGAGTTTGAATTGCCCTAAATCCGAGTTGTGATTGCGGGGTCTGGACAAAGACTCCCTTCTCGGCCTTGCTCGGAAATTTGGCAGCTTCATTGATGCGATTTTCTTTCTTTCTAGGGATTGGGGAACACATAAGAAAAAAAAATTAGGAGTTCATCAGTTTGACATTGTCTCCTTGCCTTGTGGTGACGTTATTCAACTTTGCTTATGACGCAAGTACCAATGTTGAAATCAGGATATGTGGTTTTTCTGGCTTGGATGCAAGTACTGATGTTGAAATTTAGATGGGCATTCTTGGATTCATTTTTTCTCATCATAGATTCAATGCATACCTATGTTCCTATAATCTAAAGGGATAGTTGATTTGAAATATGCCTTTGCAATTGTCATGAATAAAACTATTTGTTGTTGCTAGATTTCTAAAATAAATCTTTTGCTCGAATAATTTATCTTTTCATGAAGTCCTGATGCCCTTGTTCAAAGTTTACTCCATGAGTTTCCATTTTTATTAGCACAAATTGTGTTATTTTATAAGGCAATTTATATTGTGAGCAGTATACCATTTTAAATTGATAAAAATTTTCAGTTGCATGGATATGATCATACATGGAAACATAAGGAGACTCAAGGGTGCTACTGCTCTCTATCTGCTGCCACACTGCTATCGCTGCTCTCTGCTTGCTGACAACCAAGGTGAGTTTGGGAAATCCGGAATGGTGTTTCCATTCAGATAAATGAAGTGGATCCGACTGAGAAGAACGTTATTCCAGGCTTTAGTGTCTTTCATATTATCTACCTTTCAGATCAATGAAGTGGATCCGGCTGAGAAGAATGTTGTCTCATGTGGCTTCTTAATGAAACTTTTCAAGGCATTTTGGATTTCACAGATTTTTCAGTCAGCCCCTACTGAAGATAACAGATACTCCTTTGTCCTCTGTTTTAATCTTCTCGTTCTACTTTGCCAAATTTCAGATCTAAGCGATGTCAAACATTAAGAACAAGGATTAGTTTTTTCATGTATCATTCTTTCCAGCTTTGGGCTGAAATGGGGTGAATTTGTGTCTTAAAGGTAACAAAGGTGTAACCTTATTACCGAAGTGATTTTGGCTTGAAAATAACTACAAATAATGATGCACCGAACAAGAAATTTCGGAACCTTGAAGCCTCTTTTTTTTTACGGTGATATTCAAATGAAGAACTAAATTAAGTTTTTGAGACATAGTGAAATGTGCCTTTGTGGAAACAAATTGTGATCAATAGAGATTGGTATTTTTTTCATTTATACTGATAATTAGAAGAGATACTCTCCAATATTTACAGTGGTACTAAATGGCATAATGGAGTATCTTAACATAGTGAGCAATTATTAAAATGGAATACGTCAAAAACAAAGGCCACATTGTTGCAGTTTGAGGGATGCAGGCAAGCTCATAGTTGAGCTCAGCTCAGCTCTACTATGCTTTACACTCTCCCTCACTAGCATACATATTTTGGGTAGCATTAAAAAGTAATTAATAACCATCCAGGTGACACTGCATCACTGTGTCTGGACAATGTGCCAAAACTGAACTAAAACTAAAGTTGAAGTTAGCAGAACAATATGTGGCCAATTTATTTGCAAGCAACAAGGAGCTCCAAGCTGACTTGTTCTTTATGCTAGGTTATAGATAGTTTTTCATTCTCTAAGAATTCATACAATTTTTGTGGATTCGTGTGCATTGTTTCATTGAGTGAGAGTAAGGCTGGATAACGAGCCAGCTCGGCTCGGCTCGTTCTGGCTCGTTAGGATAACGAGCTAGCTCGGCTCGGCTCGTTATCTTAATGAGCTAGAATGCCAGCTCGGCTCGACTCGTTATGAGCTCGAGCTGGCTCGTTAAGCTTGCGAGCCAGGTATAAAAAATATACAAAATATAATAGTTGTATTTATCTAAAGCATGAAAATAGTAATAATACAAAAATAATATATCCAATAGCCTTAAATCGAACAAATATTCGTATGATCTAACATATCAACCATTTGTAAAGTGCAAAACATGAAGTAATACAAAACTAATATAAGTTATGATGACTTTTCCCTAAAAATGTGACTCGTTTGGCTCGCAAGCGGCTCGCGAGCTGGCTCGAGTTGGCTCGTTATAGCTAACGAGCTAAAATCTTGGCTCGGTTCGGCTCGTTATGATAATGAGCCGAGCCGAACTAGCCACGAGCTAAGCGAGCTAACGAGCTTCGAGTTTTTCGTCCAGCCTTAAGTGAGAGACCCAGTGATGCAAAAAAATGTTGTTCAATCCCAGTATAAGCATGCTAGCTCTGATGAAAAAAAAATAAACATGCTGCTACTATCCCTGGGCTCTCACAGATGCAACTCTAGATAACCAGTTCAGGAGTTAGTATCCTTTTTGTGTTGACCAGTTCAGCAAGGACTTACACATAATTGCATGAAAATCTATTTCAATGGTTACTGGGAAGCACAAGACTCTAATGGCACCTTTTGATCGGTTCTGGAGCTACGGACGAAAGGTATACTCGTTGGTTTATTGTGGCTGAAAGTACTGTTCGCTGGTTTGTTGTGAGAAAAAAACACTGCTGGATGGCTGCTGATTCCGCTGAATAGCTCAAACGAACAGGGTGATAATAGTTGAGGATTTAGCTGTTTAAGAATTTATTGATTGTGTATCACGATTGATCTGCAATTATTTGATTTCTAAGGATTTCTTGGACGTGGTTGGTGTGTGGATATGAAAGGACTTTTTTGAAGCAAGCCTACTCTGGTATATGCCCACCGATTATTCATTTTGATCTTGTTCCTAAAGATACATGGAAATCATTATTTTATTTTTTTCTCCTGATTATTGACTAGAGCTATTATTTGATATAATTGCATCTCTAAATTATTTTTCAGTAACTGAATGTTTCCTTTGTCGGGTAGGACCCTAACTTTCAGAGAGATGGTGTTCTGATCCTTGCCATTGTGTGGCCAAATAAACATCCCTCTTTTCCAATTAATTAGTGTTATGATGTGTCCGAGAGAATAATTATGTTTGTTTTAGCTGTTGCAATGATGACTTGTTTCATTTGTTACAGTTGCATAGCTGTAGTCACACGGAAACAATGCAACATTCTGTCAAAGTCATGAGAATTTGTAAAATGTGAACATGGTGTACGACCGAGTTGAGGCAAGACGGTTTTACGCCTTAGCTTCAGTGATTTTGCCTTCTGTTACAATACACGGCTATTTACCTATTACATTAAGATTATGACACTAATGACAGTACATGTGACCGTGGCAACTTATTTTACTCCCTCCATGTGATCGTGACAATTTATTTTACCTAGCATAAACATGTACATGGAAACTTACGTGGTGAAGTTAGTGCAGTTTCACGTGGACCGGAATAACAAAGCTGAAAATATAGGCAATGTTATAAGTGATCAATTAATCTTCCACTAATTAAGTTGGTGGTCCCGATGTTAAAGAGTTTTGGTTTTTAATTTGAACATAACTAAAAAGTCACTGTAGGCTCGGGGTGACTAGGATGGCGGTGCGGAGGCGGGGTGTGGTTGTGGTAAGTCAGTGCAGTGCAGGCAGAGCAGTAGCGCCGATGTAGCCAATTAATTGTCGGCCCCGTTCATGGCGATGTCAAGCGGCTCTGTGTTATTTTATCGTGCGGTTCACGTATTTTTAGTATTAAAGTTTTGTTGTCCCGTAAACGATCAGATACGCTAATGAAAGAATAAAATAAAGGCGCTTAGCTCGTCTGGTACGAACCGTTTTGTGCGGCGGCGAGGTCCATCCTGGAGTACAAGCTGGCAAAAAAACAGCCCAACGGGCGGCCCATATCTGTCCATAAGCGTCGACCATTGTACAGGCCCTTACCGGGGAGCGCCAGTGCATATACAATTTACAACTTAAAACCACCACTCACCCGGTCTAAAAATTTCATGAATCCGAAACCACAGAAAAAAAAAGAGAAGCAAAATTCAGTACCACAGCCTTGACATGCGCATGTACACGAACGAACAACGAATTCACGATCTGCTCTAGCCTGACAAAGCGCCCAAAAAAAATGCCGGGTGTCAATGTGTTACGGCTGGGCGCGTCTGCCGGTGGTGCGCCGGCTCATCCTCTCGGTGTCGCCGGCCGCGCGCCTGCCGTGCGCGCCCACGGCCACCTCGCCCGTGTCGCCCGCGCTGCTGGCCGTGTACTCACTGGATGGGTTCAGCCCGTACTCGCTGGTGCGATCGCTGAGCTCGCTGCTCGCGTACTCCGTGATGGTCCCGGTCCCGGTGCTCCCTCCCGCGCCCGGCCCGAACGCCATCCGCCTGAGCCGGTTGATCTGGTCCGTCGTGCCGCCGCCCGACCGCTGCATCGCGCTCTGCCCCGGCATCACGCCGGCGTTCAGGTCCTCCACAGACAGCTCGCCCTCCAGGTACCGGACGATCTGATCATTTGGGAGCGGGAAACGAGTGTTAAGGCTTGCAACCACGGCTGCATCCAGTGTGAGACGCTCTGGAGCAGGAGTCTTGTTACCTGGCTCATCCGCGGGCGCGACCGCGCGGTCTGGCGCACGGCGGCCGCGGCGCATGCGACCAGCCGCGCCATGTCGTACGCGTCGTAGTTGCTCTCCAGCCTCGGATCGATCAGCTCATCATAGTTTTCCTCCTCGACAGCTCTTGTCAGCAATGGCCTAGCCTGTTGAACAGAAAAGATATGCTTCATCACCCGTTGCCGTTGCATATGGACTGGGGAATCAACGTGATGCTATTTCACAGTACCGGTATTTAGTTAGTGTCATAACTCATAACTGAGTGGTGGTAACTAATTTAGGCAAGCAACTTCTGGAGTAGGACTCGAAGGACACCGTAATATGAATCACAGAATGTTACAACGACATAGCATTGGGTCCAAGAAGGGCCACTCACCCAAGAGACCAATGTCTCAGGCTGATACTCTGAAGATGTCATGATTGGTTTCCTCCCAGTGATCAGTTCCAGAAGCATCACGCCGAAGGAGAAGACGTCGGACCGGTCGTTAACTTTGCCTGTGGCAGCGTACTCTGGCGCCAGATATCTGCAAACAAAAATGAAAAGACAGCACAAATTCAGTCTCATGTCACTAAATGCACCGGTTCATGCGTCAGCAGGTTATGATGTACTGTATGTGGGCAAATTGCTGGGTGTGCCAACATCACAGAACGATTACCCGAAAGTTCCCATTACGCGCGTAGAAACAGCGGTGACTTCAGCTACTTGGTATTTGGCCAACCCAAAATCTGCAACCTATACCAAAAAAAAGTGCACCTTTCAGTTAAATATGCAGGCAGGCAGGCTAAAAGATTTTCGGCTGTTAAGGTCTACCTTTGGCTCGTAGTTGTAATCCAGAAGGATGTTCGCAGCCTTGATGTCACGATGGATGATCTTAGGATGACCTGACAGCAAACAAAAAGTCAGTCTGTTTTGTCAGGGGCAGAAGCTTCAAAAATTTCGCAGAGAGGAACAGAGGGCAAGAGCCAAGAACTCACAGTCTTCGTGCAGATAGGCGAGGCCCTTGGCCGAGCCGACCGCGATCTTCCACCGCCTCGGCCAGTCCAATGTCGGCCTGCCACTCCCTGAGATCAAGCTCCAATGTCAGACCCAGTCGCAGCCAAAAAGTTTCGATACAGCCATCGGTCGCACGGTATTCAGGAGATGGGGATGCATTTGGCGAGAGCGTCCGTACCGTGGAGCTGGAACTCGAGGGTCTTGTTGGGCACGTACTCGTAGACGAGCAGCCGCTGTTCGCCGTAGAGGCAGTAGCCGACGAGGGAGACGAGGTTCTTGTGGTGCACGCGGCTGATGATCTCCACCTCGGCGCGGAACTCGCGGTCGCCCTGCCCGCTGCCGGCCCGCAGCTTCTTGATGGCCACCTCCTGCCCGCCCACCGTGCCGCGGTACACGTGCCCGAACCCGCCCTGCCCGAGCAGGTTCGCGTCCGAGAACCCGTCCGTCGCCGCCGCCAGGTCGTCGTACGCGAACGTGCCGCCCGTGATGGCCGGCGAAGGGTTCAGCGGCGGCATCGGGGACTCGGACGGGCCGCGGCTGCTCTGCCACGAGTGCATCAGCGGCGGCGTCGAGGATGGCGTCGTCGACGGCGCGTGCGACATGTACGGCGGCGTCACCGGACGCCGCGGGTCGTAGAACTCGCCTGGTGTGTCCCAGGGACAAGAAAGCGCAGAACGATCGGTCAGTCCAGCAGCGTCTAGAGAGCAGAAGTGGCGCGAACGCGCACCATTTCAGCTGCGTGCGTACAAAGTGGCAAATAGTTCGCCATCCATGGGAGTCGCGAAGTAAGCCGCATGAGCGAGCGCGATGCCATCTCGCGTCGATGTGACCGTCACCCGCGATACGCGGAGTGAATTATGGCCCGTGGAATTGCGCTTTGTCACCACGGTCACCACGCTAATGCTGAGATGGGCCTCGCGTTCGGCGTCCGAACTCCCGAGTCGCGACGCGTACTGTCGCATCAACGTGGCCACGACGGAACATTACTCTTGTTGATCGCACGCATACCAAGGAACATACGCGACCGCGCTGTATCTGTGCATACGCGTGTACGTACCTGGGAACCCCTGAGACGGCGGCGGCGACCGCCGCCGGCGTTTCCTTCCCATGAAGCAGTAGATGAGCCCGGCGACGAGGCCGAGCACGACCACCGCCGCGACGGCGACGCCTATGCCCACCGCGGTGCTGTTGCTCGACGACTTGGAAGGCGATGACGACGTTGGTGGTGTTCCTGTCGACGGGGCTGGCGGCGGAGGTGGAGGCAGTGACAGATGTGACGGCGGGGGCGCGGGTGACGCCGGGACACCACTGGGAGGAGGCGGGCTGCGTACAGGCGGAGGCGGTGATGGAGTTGGCACAGTCGCCGGTGGTGGAGGAGATGCCGGTGGAGGTGAAGATGGTGTTGGTACGCTCGCTGGCGGAGGCGGGGACGGCGTCACCGGCGGTGGGGGCGACGGAGACGGAGGAGGAGGGGACGGCGTGGGCGTAGGCGGCACCGGCGCGGGAGTGGGGGGGAGCGGCGATGGCGTGGGCGGCACCGGCGCGGGAGCTGGTGGTATCGGCGATGGCGTGGGCGGCACCGGCGCGGGAGTCGGCGGTATCGGCGATGGCGTGGGTGGCACCGGCGCCGGAGTCGGCGGCTGCAGCGATGGCGTGGGTGGGACCGGAGCCGGTGGTGAAGGAGATGGCGTAGCCGGCGACGTTGGCGCTGGAGACGACATGGCGCCGCCCCGCTCGCTTGCGGTGGTGCGGCGCGCTTGTGCAACGTTTGTCGCCGCCCCGTTACCGGTGGACTACGACCAAACTAACACCAGCGAATAAGCGAAGACCGGGGCGCGAACGCGATATCTATGTGCTGGAACCTGGACCTGGACCTGGACCTGGACCTGAACGCGTTGAGCAATGAACCAGTTAGAGCTTTCTAAAAAAATTTTTGGTAAATCAGGGTCTGTTTAGTTTCCGAAAAATTTTAAGAAACACTACTGTAGTAATTTTGTTGTTATTTAACAAATATTATCTAATTATAGACTAACTAAACTTAAAAGATTCGTCTCGTAAATTTCGTCTAAACCGTATAATTAGTTTTATTTTTTATCTATATTTAATATTTTATACATATATCTGAAGATTTGCCCGAAGCGACGGTGGCAGCGGACGCGGGCGCCGCGACGTGCGCTTTAGCTTTAATACGAACGGGTCTTTTCTTCACTTTTTTATTAGGGTTGTTGTATAAGATTGACCGCGCAGAAGTCAGGGCCTCATGCTCCATGCTGAACAGATAACGTTACGGAACGTGTGTTTGCCAAACTTTTTTAACTTTAATTAGATTTGTAAAAAATACATACAATATTTATATCTTTAAATAAATTTATTATTATAGTATATTTAACGATCTATCTAATAATATTAATTATGTATTATAAATATTATTATTTTTTGATATATAATTGGTCAAAGTTTTAAAAAGTTGATTTTCTGAAGAGTGAGAATGACTCCTATTTAGAGATAGAGAGAGTAGAATAGAAGTCCTGTTTTGTTTAATGTTCCATTGGAAGGGCCCTAAGAACAGGTATAATAATGGGCTTATAGCCAAATTAGTCAGCATTTTACTGACGTGGAGTAGAGAGGAGAGGAAAGAGAAGAGAGCTTAACTCTCATGCAAGCAACAAGCTGGACACAGAACTATAGGCATCTGTGGGTCCAAACAAAAGTGTATATGAAGAGGAATAGGAAAAAAAAATAAGACATAGTACCACGTAATAATAAAAAACTTTTCTAAAGCCAAATAGGAGATAACTATTATATAACTTGGCTCTTATGACTTCTCAGGCCTGGTTTACTTCCCAAAATTTTTTGCCTCCTCCCATCACATCGAATGTTTGATACATGCATTGAGTACTAAACGTAGACGAAAAAACAACTAATTGCACAGTTCTCAGAGAAATCGCGAGACGAATCTTTTAAGTCTAATTAGTTCATGAAATGCCTTAAGTGTTACAGTAACCAACATGTGCTAATGACGGATTAATTAGTATCATTAGATTCGTCTCGCAGTTTCCCGACGGGTTCTGTAATTTGTTTTTTTTTTAGTATCCGAAAACCCCTCCTGACATTCTTCTGACCATCCGATGTGACACCTAAAAATTTTCTTTTCGTAAGCTGAACGCAGCCTTATAGCCTGCTAATCATAGCTATGCAGAAACGTGTTTGGTCAGAGCTTTCGACGGCAGGTAGCCTGCGCTAGTACTATGTAAGACAAGGTCATGTACAGCAGGAAAACAGCACGGCAAGCGGCAGGTGCAACCTCACCACCAACTTCGGTTGCCATGGCGCGACGACACGGCCTGACCCGAGTGCCCGTACCCGACAGCTAGCTCGTTGCGTTGCGTGTGGTGGTAGCAGACACATGAACGGCTGCGGTCAGCCAGAACTAGGACGTGCCCTACTGCCCTAACCGCGTTGGACCTTTCTTCCGCTCGGAAGGTCGCGAACGTCTCATTCCCAATCGGAACGGTGAGTTTTCTTCTCCGGAAGCTTGCCGAAATGTGCTTTGTTGGATTAGTAGCTGCACGCAATGCTTTGTCTGCTGTGTGAACCCGATTGCTGTATACATCTGTCTGCAACTTGCATAGATGTCGTTGTCATCGACGGTTCATGAGACGATTCGACAGGGATGTTTATGTGCTGACCTCACAACAGAGTGACCTTCGATCCATTTGCTATTGCCAGGTTGGATGCATCGATCGCGCACGATTGGAGACGCCAAGGTAAAAACTAGAGACGCCAAGGAAATAAGCAGGCAGCAGGCAGCCGGCAGCACCCCGCAACGTCCAGTACGAATACATGATGATGGACCATCAAACATTCCGTTGACCGACCCCATCCGTTGGCCGCACAGGTCCTCCAGCGATGTACTCCCTCTATCCCTATTTATTTGTCGCTGTTAGTGTTCGTACCATAAGTTTGACTCAATTTATAGAAAATGTGTGCAACATTTGTATCTTTAAATAAATTTATTAAAAAACTAAATTCAAATATCTTTCCAATAATACTAATTATGTACCATAAGCATTAATATATTTTAATATATAATTAATCAAAGTTGTTTCTTGCAAAACGTAAGCGACAAATATTTAGGGACGGAGGGAGTACCAGAGACCTGCAAGAGAAAAATATTGTCATGTTTGCTCGGCTGATAAGTCATAACTAAAAATATACCGTTAACTGTTTTGTTATGAGAAAAAAAATATTATACCATAACTAATAAGTTCAAGCGATGGTTCTAGCCTTATAGGCTCGCATGACATTTTCTGTGATTTGTTCCTCGGCGACCAAATCACGAGGCGTTTTTTTTTTCTTTCCGGAAATGAACTCAGAACAAAACTGGCTATTGTACAAACAAGTTGGGATGCTGCTGACTAGGTCTGGGAATAAGATGACGAATACTGCACAAGTGCTGATAGTGAATGCAGACATTTCATATTATTCATCAATATTATTGAAAATTCTGGACGACCAGAGTAACAAAATCCAGTAAAAGCAAAGATAGGATTCCTCTTTATCACCCCACTTGCACTACCATCTACCAGGTCGTCGCTGTAGCTTGAACTTCCCACCACGTGACATAAAAGAACAATTGAACAAAAACCACACGTATGGCAGCCTGGCCAGGCGTGAGGTGCAAAACAGAGTAACGCTGCGTGTTTGTGAACGAAGGAGAGACGGTGAACAGTTATGTTTCAAGAGGAGGCTGCATATCAGCGATCTAACGTCAACAGATGTTCCAGCAAAACAGCTTCATATTGATCAAGCTCAATTTTGAATAGCCTAGCATCAGTTTTACAATCACAAGCTAACGGCCAAGTTGAATCAATCCTCAGCATTGTCAGATTATTTTCAAAATTGACTCGTTCAATTCAAACCCCTTTTAACGTAATCAAAGCAATTTTGATCCAATCCATGTGCCTGTCAGACAAGCGGAAGAGGAAGGGTTGGAGTAGTTGGGACTGAAGATGATGTTTGCACCATGAGTTGAAGGTGATGGAGGTGGAAGTGAGCCAGGTAAGTTGAAGACTGTGTGTATTGTGGTTACAAATATTGGAGTCATCTCTGTCGAATCATTCCTTCTTTTTTTTAAAAAAAAAATCCTAAACATGTTTTTCTGGACCCGAAATAACATGAATAATACACAATAACATGAAAGTCTAACTGATCTTACACAGATTGTACTAATCTGAGATCATGCTTTCTTCTTGATCCAAAATTGGCAATAATTCATGAACCTTTTTAGAACACCCTTTTAAGAAGCTGCCTAAATTGGCCAATTATAAACTAATACTAATAAACATAGCTTATAGTTCTTAGTGCTGCCTTATGCTGCTGATGAACAATTATCTGCTCAAAAGCACATGCAATTCTGTGCAGCAAATCAGAGAAGTACTTTGTTTCTTAAATTGGTTTCAGAACTCAATAACATAATGGCAGGTGATGCAAGAAGCTACCTTAAGCAAGAGTAGTTAAATGACAGCTACTTATAAATTATGGAAAAAAAAAACTCCCAGCTCCACACTTGAAAAAACTGGAATAATATGTATCATCCAAAATAGTCATCATTTAACTGGAAGGCCAAGTGTAGTAGTCACTAGGTTATTAGCAGACTAATAGCACTAGATGTGCTTTGGCACAAAAGCTTCACCAAAGTAAAGCTTGACGACAAACGCCAAAAGGTAATCCATGTACTTTGGAGGCAAGAAACGAAACAAGGTTATACCAAGTTTCAGCAAATCCAAGAAAACAAATGTAAGGGAAACCCATGTAATTAAGGAAAGTAATAGAAAATGGTCAGCCTGCTGCAACTGCTTGCATTTATAACTACAGTACAGCTCAGTTTGTTTTTTGCAGCTGCAAATGGCACGAGAGCACCTATATATTGATGAACAGTTCCATATTAGACAGAAAATAATGGTCAGAATGTGCTTAAAAACTACAAAACTCCAGCTTCTTGCTGGAAGTGATTAGGTTCAGATAATTTCTAAGGATCCAGATCCAAATCCAAATCACCGTATCGTAGCAAACCTCTAAAGGCTAACAAACTTACAGTATGTTTACATAGGAAAGGGTCACAAAGGTAAGTCGATAGGATGCCAAAAACCATATATATTACCAGTTTCAATGAGTGACTGAGCTTAAACAACTTATAAAGCCTAAACATAACTTTTAGTCTCTGTTTGGCATGGCTCGGACTCCTTGACTCCTTGCGATGGTGTGTGAAACCGGCACTGGTGAAGCAAAAAATAGTGGCTTAACCGGCTCCTAGTTTATTTTGATAAAAGAGATAAAAATGACTTCTTGCTACAGTTCATGGAGGAGCTAGCCAGAGGTCCAACAAACGGGGCCTAAACAACACTTTTACACTACCGATTCCAGATGGGTGTAAAAGAAAATTCTCATTTGCAAAACAACTGATGAAAACACCCAAGAAATGCCATGCGACACTTGATTACGCATCGTTGCAGTGGCCACAGTATGATTACAACGGTTGAGAAACAAGTGACATGCTGCAAATAAGATGCCAGATCCAAGTAGGTATAACACAAGCCTCAGCGTATTTAATCACACACAAGTACATGACATGTGAAGAGTGCTAAGCAATGGGTTTCAAGCCAAAAGTAAAGGGCATTGTACATGTACTGAAACTAATAAGCAAAAAAGAGATGAAAAAAATCAGATTTCAAGTACGCTGCCTAGCAAGTATATTGTACTCAAGATTTATCAATTCAGGTAAGGCTGTTGAGAACCTAAGTGCCAAACTACAACTGTTTTGAGCAGCAAAGCACAATTGCAGACATGACATGCAGAGCACCAATCTGCTCAAAACTATAAATCTTAGGTTTTATTGACTACTATACAACACCTTAACTTCACAGAATTATCCTTTTCAACATCTGTCCTGCTATCCAACTAATCTCAATTAATGGATGAAACCGCTGCCCCTTGAGAGACAAGTCACAAACCCTGTGAAGCTGCTAACCCATTTTGGCAAACAAAACTAGATCTTCATCTAGGTAATGCTGAACTTAAGCATCAGCAAAAACCGCCAAGGCACTAACATCATCTAACTTAAACTCTACTACTGAACATTTACAACATATTTAGTTTGAATATGAGGTTATCCTGCCACTATATTCGCAATATAACATCTAAGGAAGGCAAAACAAAGCAAGCCACACACTCCAATCCAGAAGTAAACTGAATAACTGAACTTTGCCTTCATGAATATCCTATAGTCCTCCACAGCGCTCGCATAAAGTCATAAACAATACATGACAATGCTGCTATTTTACCATAAAAAAGTGACCAAATCAATTCAAACATGTTCAATTTCAGTAATTGAAAAAGACGGGTCATTACACCTTATTCATTTGGATCCGACACAACAGTTCAGCATTCCAAAATGCTCCATCAGATTCAGACTAAAACAATACCGGCACAAACCGAATGGAAACTCCCCTCCTCGCAGCCCGGTCGAGGGATCGACGTCTCCTGCAGCCCGGGACGCCGCTTACAGGAACTTCCTGTACGGCCGGCCGGCATCCTCGTCCTGCATATGCTGCATCCAACCCAGCAGGCACAAACAGAAAATCGATCTTAGGGTTTGGGGAAAGGAGAAAGGGACAGCGGAACGGCAAGAGGGGCTATAGTGGATTACGAATTCGCGGACGATGCCCTTGTAGACGAGGATGGGGACAGCGAGGCCGAAGAGGCCGACGACGGCGAGGCTGCGGCGGGTCCAGCGGAAGTTGAACTCGAGGTTCTCGCGGCCGGCGTTCCACTCTTCGATCCACCGGTTTTTGTGCACCTCCATGCCGCCACCCATCTTCTCCTCCTCCCTTCGATCCGCCAAAGAGAAATGTGTGCTGGTTGCTGCCGAGACGATGAGAGTGATTTGGTTCGGGGAATTTTGGGGGAGACTGCTTCGTCTGGTTTAGAGGACCCAGCGCCGCAGCAACCATTCCAATGTCCGCTTATTCGGTACCCGTTTTTCCTGCATGAAGACGGGTTTGGGCTTTGTGGGAACACGAACTACTCCCTCCATCCCAAGTAGGAGACGATTTGAATTTTCTATGCACGATGCAGTGTGTATATATATATATATATAGATAGTAAAACCTATGTATTTAGAAATGTTTAGATGTTTTATAATTTAAAATAGAGAAAGTAATAAATGCCCATAAAATAAATAAAGAGTTTTTTTTCCAAAAACATGTAAAAATGCGCTCACAAAAACCTACCAAATTAACATGTGCACGTATTTAGCATATCCTTACAAATGTTTATACAGGTGAACATCTCAAATCCTAACTTAGTAGAATGCATGCACACACTTGAATCTCATATTGATTGACCACCAAATCAAGTATCTGTGAGAAACAAATCAAGCTACATTCCACACACAAAAAGATACACTTACGAAATCGAACTATAAGTGTACCAAATTGGACCAACAGAATAGTCCTAGGGCACGTCATGGTGGCGGCGGCAATATTACGAACGAGGCTAGCCAAAACCTTGTTTTGGTGACGTAGTCGATGGCAGCCAGTCCTAGGGCACGTTACAACGGTGGCTCCACTAGACATCATAAAGAAGTTATGAGAGATGAAGGAAACCGGGGAAACACCATGGAAACGAAGAGGTGGGGGACGGGAAGAGTGAAGGGAGCGCTCGGGATAGTGGCTGAATATTTTCCTCTCACCATCTATACAGTGACATGTGGACCAAGAACATGAATAGTAGTGTGAACATGCCATAGAGGATTTACAAGGTGTATAAAAGAGGTTTCGGGCCATGCCTAGGCCGTGGTTCTGATGGTCTTAAGTGTATATTCTCTCTTGATTCATACCTCGAAAATATTTGATTGCACTTTAGTCTGTTTTAAAATCTATATAGTCGAGAGACTAAAATGTCATATATCTACTGATCTACATAGCTGTGAGAGGAGATCAAGCTGAAGTTCATGTGGCTAGCGGTGGCAGTGGCCATGCAACAGGCGTGGATTCAATTCTTAGAATCAAATTCGCGTCTCTCATCGAAACTTTTCCAAATAAAAGTCTACGACCTCTCTCGTATGAAGCCACAAAGGGGATGTGATCCTCTTGTCGCCTATGGAACCATAATTTAGTTTTGAATATATGGTGAGGTGTAAGTGTGAGTAGACGTGAATAGATACTACAACTTTACTAGACGAGAGGTTTAAAAAACAATAGTGGTCGAGAGATAAGAGAGAGATCGAGGCGGCACACAAACCATGAGTGCGAGTGCGAGTGCGAGGGCGAGGCGTGATGCCCCATGTTTGCACCCGTGTATAGTCCCCACCAGACCAGATCGACCGCTAAACCTTATACAGCGCGCGTGCGCTCAATGAGATTGCGACGCGCGCCTTCCTTTTCTGGCTTCCACGTCTCCTTGCGTCCAGTTCCTTTCCCATTCCCATCACTTTTTTATCGCACTCTGTCTAATTGCGAAGTATTACGCCGCGTCGGTCATTTAAATAAAACAAAACAGCGCTCGTTCCTTTCCCCTTCCTCCCCACTCAACGCGTTTATTTCGTCTCCTTCGAGGCGGAGGTGGAAACGAGCGGCGACGCCGACGAGGCATCGATTTTGGGCGGCACCAGCTGATCTCCTCCTCATCAACATCGAAGCAGAAGCCTCATCGACGCCGATGCAGCCCTCGTCGACCGTGGAGGTGAAGGTGCATCCTCGCTGGTGCAGGTCGATTTGGGGCGGATTTGTCGGCTTGGCCCCGATTCGAGGCGGAGGTGGAGGAGGATTGGAGCGTGCTGAGGGCTGAGGAGCAAGGGCCCCGACGAGTCCGCTGCCCATCGAGATCTGGTAGCTGCAGTAGAAGGAATTCAAACCCTACTGCGACATGACTACCGGTTGCGCGGCTGCGAGGACGTCGACATCGTCACCGACGACGGTCTCCAACGAATCCAACTCCTCTAGGTAGGCGTCGCTGCCCCATCCCCCTGCCCTTTCTCCGCTCTTCGCCCCTCTGCTCCCACTAGGTCCATGTGCGAACTTGTGTGCAGTGTCAGCTGTCGTGGCCGGTGGCGACTCAATTTGTGGAACCGAATCTAAGGTTTGGCGATTTGTCCTTCTAATTTTGCCATCACAGTGATGCATATTGTTAGCTCATCTCCTATGTATGTTTTTGATGTATTAATTTTTGCATGCTACCTGACAAAAAAATACCTACGACTGATTTGAGTTTGGGGTATTTGATTTAGCGATTTCTAGGTTGCATCAATTTCTGGTTTCTATATATATTTGCGATGTGTAGGTTTCTTCTAAGGATTTGAACTAGGCATGTATTTTTCCTTGTTTGAGTTCTGTTTTTGCATGTCTTGGATCGGCTAGCAGATTGATGGATCTGTCCATGTAGAAGCAAAACATTAATGATCAATATTCTTTTTATTTGTGGTAATAATGCTTTTACTGTAAGACTAAGTATAATTGGGCTAACATATCTAGAAGCTAAGACATGAATAATCAATATTCATGTTTTTGTATCATGGGTTCTCATAATGGTACCATATGAATTAGTGGTGCAGATATCATGTGGCAGAATCGTCTAATCTAATGCCCTCCCAAGAGTACTCATCTTCCATTAGACACTAAGTACCCAAGAGAGGACAGTAAACTACACGATTCCGTCGAGCACACCGCAAGGGAGAACTCGAAGATCCACATTTTACATCAGGATCACAAATGAGAGAGTAAAGCTTACAACATCCTTACCATTTCTTACATCACTTTTAGTACAACATCAGAGTAATTCATTAAGTAGTTATAACAGCGGAATATAAAACATTATCAGAGTTCAGCGGAAATGAAACCATTCAAATGACAAGTTAAACATTAACGCGAAGAACGTTTAATTGCATGAAATGATTACAGATTAATAGTACTTTCCTTGTAAAACTTTTAGTGAGAGTTTTAATAAATAAACTCTACTCTGCATCGAAAAGGAAATCCTCGCTGAGCCCACCAGGAGATTTCCACACACAAGTGTCAGCTTATCAGCATCTGCCACCTGCAACAGGGTAGAACAAACCCTGAGTACTCAATTGTACTTCGCAAGACTTACCCGTCAGGAGGAAAGAAAAAGACTCCAAGGATTATGCAAGGCTTTCTGGCTTGTGGGTCTCTTGTTTGCAAGAAGCAGCGCTAAGGGTGTGTCCTTAATTTCTTATTTTTAATAGCTGCATTTTATTTCTTATCCAACCTTCTATGTAAGCACCTAGTCTATAATCAAGCAGGGTTGAGCAAACAGAACCATTTCTTCATCTTTCAACTATCAGTTCTTACTACGATGCTAAAGCGTAGTCAAGCCGTACCGTCACGCAGAAACGGCGATTCGCGAATCAATATGCCCAGCTGGGTGCCCCCAAAAACACACGCCTTGCTCGTACCCCGGGCACAAGCAAGACCAACCCATTCCACTCCTGTCAAAAGGTCCAGGTCCCCGTCCAAGCTCGGACTCTAAGCCCCAATACTGCAGGCCCGACCTCAGTATGGTGCTTAGACCTCAACCCAATATATATAACCACCCTAAAAAGTCGGTCTAGAAAGAGCCGGAACCCATGACAAAAGAGAAACAAGTCTTCCCGCTCCCATAAGCAAGTATATGCTCTGGACAATAAATCTGTGACTTGACCAGGGTCCATGCAACGAACGGTCCTTAATTGACACAGGCGAAACAAATGCATCCAGAGCCCCGCTCTGTTGCCCAACCAGGTCCAAGTCCATCCAACCCGTTCCGCCCAGTCTCCAATTATCCATATACATTTATATACCATGTGATAGTAACATGATAATAATAGTAACAATATTATAATTCCTATCTCTCGCGAGTGACAGGCAATCACTCGACTTCTACCGGGATCCTATAGCATAGCACACTACACGATCCTATCATACTAGCAAGACTCATAGGACAAGGATATATATATATGCAAGTGGGTTCCATTCAGCTCCTTTAAACTTAATGCACAAGCATAATTTAAAGTGCAGAATAATAGGGGTTATGCACCGGGGCTTGCCTGGGTAGAATTTAACCAAGTTAGCTTTTCATCAAGGCGGCACGATCCTCCGCACACCATCCTTTCGGCTACTCCAAATAACTTCTCAATCCATCATCGTTCTTATTATGATATGCGCGAGTGCAATCGTAGAGACATAAATAATCAACGGAACTTGCAATACTTAAAATACGATCGTGCTCTCAAGCTAACAAGCTAACTCTAATGGCTAACGCACTAGCCTGGTAACCCCGTCGACGAGTATAGCGTCATTTCCTGACACACGTTTTAGTTACTCGGACCCAATACGCTGTTTTATCCATTTTATCAATTTAATAGATATTTAAACTAGGCTCATTAGCTATCCTAGCAAACTAAGTATTTTGGAGCTATAAAAATTACGGAGAGCAGATAATGACATTAGGAGTTTACTGTAAAATTTTTAGAGTCAACACTTTTATCATTTTCTTCCAAAAATTCTCACAAATTTATTCTTAGCAATATTAAGCATTTTAGAATAATTAGCGAACTCCAAAAAATATTATACAACTATGTGGATAAAAACATACTAACAATTAAAGCATGATTTTTGGAACCTAACAAAATTGATTTCGCTATTTTTGGGCCTCCACATAATTATATTTTGAATTAACAGAATTAGTTCAGTATCTAAATTAGAACGCACTAACCAAATTGCTTTGAAAAAGGAAAAAGCAAGCGGCCTAGCAGTGCGCGGCTTGCGCGCACGAAGCGGCCAGCCGACCCACGACCAGGCGAGTCGGCCCAGCAGCAAACCGTGGCCCGCGCGCAGCCGGCCGGCCCAGCAAGCGGCCCAGGCGGGGAGCCCACACGCACACCGACAATTTCGCAAAACGAACCCTTAGCTTCTAACGAATTAACCTGCGGTACGTCAGGCACTATGCAGCACTATTCACTAGAGTCACAATATATGCATTAAGAACCCTAGAAAAACTTCTATTATATTTTTCTCACCCTGGAGCGTATAGCAGAGCAGAGCACGCGACGGGGACCAGCCAGCTCGCGCTGCTTCGGCTCAGTGGGTGACCGGCGACGAAGGAGGCGGTGCGCAGAAGCAGCGGCGGTCCTGGCTGCATGCACGGGCGGCTGCTGCTCGGCCGGGCGTGACCGGCGGAGGCGGCGTGCGGCAGCGCTTACGGCGCAGCGGAGAGGCTAGCAAACTGTGTGGGGGCCTGCGCGCCCTCGGGCTGGCCGAGGCAAGGCCCGAGCCGGCCCCTTTGCGTCTTGCCCACGCGAGTCGTGGTGGCGGGCACACCCGCTACAGCAGGCGGCGCCGGCGGCTCCCGGCGCGAAAAAACCAGGCGAGCGTGTACTGGGCATGGAGAGAAGCGAGGCAGGGCGGTGGTGCCGGTGGTCGAGCATGGGAAGGGACCGAGTGGAGGAAACGACAGTGGTCGAGCTCGAGCCCGACGGCGGCCATGGTTGGCGCTTGCGTTCAGCGAGCAGAGCGAGAGAGAGGGCCGAGGACAGAGAGACAGCGAGGACGAACGAGGAGTCGTGCGCATATGCCTCCTCCTAAAGCTAGGCGCGGCAGGCAGGGCAGTAGGGGCAGCGGCAGACGCCAGCGTGGGTGGCCTGGGCGCGGCCAGTGCCAGTGCATGCATGCGTGAGGGTGCAGGCAACTTGCTTTGCCGTGGCTCAGGGTGATGGGACAACGTGAACAGGGGCCGGTCGGCATGCAACGTGGGAGATGAACTGAACGTGAACACGTGGTGGCGAGCTCAGCTGGCTGCGTGCTTGCCCCCTCGCTGTGCGCTTGTACGAGTGCATTGAATTCGCATGCTGTTGCTAGTGTTGCATGTGTGTCTCCTCCTTGAATGCATGTACATTTTGCGTTACGTGTTGGTGTTGCTACTGATTCAACAGAAGGGAGAGGGAGAGAGAGGAGGATGGGTCCCACAGCACATACGGCGAAGTGAGGTAGTGGGGCCAACGTGTCGCGGTGGTGTGCGAGCACCGCGGCAACCAACACAAATACGACCTATACTAAGCTCAAGTGCTCACTGAGAAGCAACCGACCGCACAAAAATATGAGGATAGTGCTTTAGTATTTTTATTAGAGTTTAAATGCTAAAACGGTATGGTCTAACTTTGTCTCTAACTAGAAAGGTTTTCGAGGGTTCGGTTATGACTACCCGTCATTGGCACTTTCGCGTAATTTTTAACAAATCTAAATCTTGTTATGCTCAACTAACCAACATCTCATGCAATAATTTATACCTTATTTCATGCCCTAGGAACAAAATATGTAGGCATTGTTTAATTATTTTGCACCATATTATTATCCCAAAATGGCACCTTTTAATTATAGACTCGTTTAACAAAATTGTTTTTTTATGCCGAACGTTTAAAACAACTTATCCTATTTTCCTTATTATAATTTCATGAGCACGTTCGCACATCAATTAAACTACTTACACTATTCATTTAGCTTTTTCTTACCACAAAAGCGAATCATGTAGAACTGTTTTCTCATTCCCTGCGAGTTTAAAATTTAAAATCCGAGGAACTTGTTTTGATAATTTTTCTTAAGCCTTAATTATCATGCTAAGTAAGCTCATAACACCAGGGTGTTACATATCATACCAACCAATAAGTACTTTTGACTTGTTTCAACTTTAAGGCCAAATTAAACTTGGGAGTCAAAAAAAACTTTGGTAACTAGACTTGCCATTGCCGGTTTTTATAACTCGCTGTGCTGCTTTCAAAGAGAGGCGAGGCACTAGCAATATTGCTATTGCTATTTTGTTCCACACAATTCATGTTGTATGACATAATAGCACCAATAAAACGTTTGTCGGCTATTAGTTCCTCTCAACTTGAAGCAAGTCATCCCTGGATTGTTTTGATTGATTGTTCTAACATCTGATGGTTTGTGGGTTTTATTTCTGGTTCATTAGGATGTTGTGTGTATGGGTTCATGGTGTAATGAAAGGGTCAGAGGTGAACATCCGGTAGTCTGCTACTCTTGATGGCGATTTTTTACTAATTGTAATTTATTACTGCTTTAAAAGATGAGATGAGATTTTGGCTGGCAAGCTTGAGACAATCCCCCTCCAGCCTGAAGGCTATAGCCTAAAGCGGGATATGGATGTAATTTGTTTCTAGGTCAGAGAGAATCCGAGAGGAATACTTGACCACACGGCTCACCTTGCATGTTATACAATTATTGAGTCTCTATTTCTAATCTAAGCACACCAATGCAACTATATAATTATAGTCTCTGTTCCCAATTGGAGATTGAAATATTTTTATTAGAGTATGAAAGCCCAAGTTTGGTTTTGGTAATTAATGACACCAAGTTGCTAATGCCATGCGTTAAGTGTTTTGAGTTAGACATAAGCAACACATGTGATGAAGGTGTATGTGGCAAGGAGTGGTGGCCACAAGATCACAAAGAGATGGTGCATGGACGTGAAATGATGAACATGGTGGAGATGCACATAAATGATGGACATAATGATCAAGTGGAGGAGAAGGATCTAAGAGCTCAAGGTAAAGGTATAACCATAGGGTTTTCCTTTGCCAGTCTAAGATGAGTAGAGAAGTGATTGACCGGGTTTAGGATACATAGCCGACTATCAAGAGGGACAATCACGGTTAGCTCTGGAATCAAGTGCCACTAGATCAATGTCTTGAGCATATGCATTAGGATCTAGTTGAGAGCTAACATAACGCCTTGAAAATATTTGTGAAATGCTAACACACATGCATATGGTGGTTTACACTTGGTGGTGTTAGCACATTTGCGAAGACAGTGGAGTTTAAGCGGTAGAGAGGGGTTTGGGTTCCTCTCTCTCTCCCGCCGAGCTTGCGAGGTAGGATTCGACGCTTTTTGGGGAAGTGAAATGCCTATTTTCCACTGCGCCGGAAGTCCGAAAAGAAACAGAGGCGAATGGCGATCACTGTGGTGACCGGACGCTACACCGGACGCGGTCACGGTGTGACCGGACGCGTCCGGTCAGCTCTCGCAGCAGTCAGGCGCGCGGGTGCTAGGGTTTACAACCGGCGCGTTCGGTCCCTCATGGAACCGGAGCGTCCGGTCAGGGACCCAGAGGGGCAGAACTGGTCGTAGAGCCGACCGGACGCGTCCGATCACCCTGACCGGAGCGTCCGGTCAGCTCGTTTTTAACTGCGTCGTCCGGTAACGGCTAGCCACGTACCCCTTCGTTATAAATAGAAGTTGTCCGGGGTTTGAGGGGAACTCTTGCACATTTTGAGACCTAGAGACATCCTTTGAGCTAGAGAACAACCCCTCCACTCATCTCTTTGCTTAGTTGCACATCTTGAGTGAGATTGAGTGTGATTCAAGTGCATTGCTTGAGAGTTGCATTCTAGAGGCACTTGATCTTCGAGTTGCTGCGGATTTCTTGTTACTCTTCCGTGTTTCCCGACACGGTAGACGGTTTGGAGCATCGGAGGTGATTGAGCTCACAATTGGAGATTGTTGGAGCCCTCACCAAGTGTTGTAAGAGGTTCTTGATCCTTCCTCGCGGGAGTTCGCAAATTGGATACTCTAGTGGAGCTCGTGGCTCGGAGGATCCCCATCTTGTGTGCGGTTGTGCGGCGCCCGCCGAGGGCTCGACTCTTGATAGTCGATTAGCTCGCGAACCGACAAGTGGGTGCATCGCCACAACGAGGAGTAGCTTGCCGGAAAGCAAGTGAACCTCGATAAAAAATCTTGTGTCATCTCTTTGCTGAGGTTTTCTCTTGTGGTTGATCGTTGTAGTTGATTCTTCGAGTGCATCACTTCTCTACATCATTGGTATAAGAATCAAGTCACTTGCTTTTTACTTTCTTGTACTAATCTTAGTGTAGCTTTTATCACATAGGAGTAAGTAGCTTAGTGACTTAGTCTTGTTGGTGTGTATTAGAGATCATAGCCTTGCTTCACTAGAATTGTATAGGTGGCTTACATAGTGTAGTTGAGCTAGTGCTAGAATTAGCTTAGCCATCTTTTATACTAACGTGGTTGTTTAGTGAAGCTTGTAGTTTTTAAATAGGCTATTCACCCCCCTTTAGCCATTTAGACCTTACAGAGTAGCATACTATTCTTATTCAGATCAGATCTTATATTAGCAGAGAGGAAGTTGAAGATTAGTACGTACAAGGTACATAGGAAATGCGAGCAGCGTGAAGGGACTATGAATGAGTTTCTTTTGGTGCGTGGTTCTAGTTGCTAGTGCAGCTTCTCTGTTATCTGCATTGCAGGCACACAAGCAGACAACTCTAGTTATGTTTTCAGACTCAAAAACACATCCAGAGTCCAAAATAAAGCATTACTTTAGCTTATCTTAATATCTTAAAGTCTCTAAGTTTATTATTTTTTATCTATAATAAATATTATTCACTCCAGTATAAAAAATATGACCTTACCACATGTTAATTTGTTAGGATATGATGTCAGTATGGCTTAGTTTTATTTACATGATGAGATCTCTGCATTGTTAGGAATGATTTATTAGTCTGCTACACAGATTACAACAATTTAATGGAACTTGTTACTGAATGTGCTATAAATTGTACTGTCTATCAAAACTCTACAGCTATCTATAGCTCTGCAGAGAAATAACATTGTTAATTAATTATCATGGTATATTTTTTGTTTTGCTTTTTGCTGTTGCACTACTTAGACTAATTGTAGGTGTGTTAGGAATAGATTTGTAGCAACTTTTGAATCTCAGTTTAGAGTTTGAAGCAAACAGAGATTGTAGCCTGCCGGTAAAGAAGTCATCCATCAGTATCACACACCACCATTGGTATCAAAATAGTATCTGCTTAGTGTTTGTTTTTTTTTTGTCTTGACATGCCTACATCTATTCATCGTGTTTCAGCTTGCTTTCAATGTTATTCTTTTTTTGTCTTCTATCATTTATGTAGGAACTCCTAATTTCATTCTGTCAGTATGGAAGACACATTTAGTAGATACTAGTTGGTTTTGTTTTCTATGTGAACTCTGAAAAAATAAATTTTTAGCAATTCGTTTGAGGAACACCTTTTTTAATTTGTGGGAAATATAAATTATTGATGAACTTATGCATTATTATAAGTGTAAAGTTTAAATTATGAGTGTAAAGTTTTGAACCTAGCAGTACAAAGTTTTTATAATATAGTGTGTTAATTCAAAGTTTTCCAACCTAGCTCTACAAAGTTTGTAATATCATAGCCTAAATTTTTTTACTAATTCTGTGTGTAAAGTTCTGAAGCTTGGGCTACAAAGTTTATAATGTGATAATTCAAAGTTTTGAAATTAGAGCAATACAAAGTTGATAATGTCACAAATTCAAAGTTTTATGATTCCGAGTGTAAAGTTTTGAATCTAGCACTACAAAGTAAAGTTTGTAATTTGATAGTTCAAAATTTTGTACTTAGTGATACAAAGTTTGTAACGTGGTAGTTCAAAGTTTATAAATTCTTTGTTTAAAGTTCTTAACCTAACATTATAAATTTTTTAATGTGATAGTTTAAAGTTTTCAACGTAGCAGTACAAAGTTTGTAATTGGATAGTTCAAAGTTTTATAAACTCAGAGTGTGAAGTTTTGTAGCTAGCACTACAAATTTTTTATCATACAGTGTGTAAGTTCAAAGTTTCTCAACCTAAGAGTATAAAGTTTGTAATATCATAGTCCAAAGTTTTTTTACTAATTATGTATGTAAAGTTTTGAAACTTGAGCTACAAAGTTCATCATGTGATAGTACAAAGTTTGAAACTAAAGAGTACAAAGTTTGTAATGTCAAAATTCAAAGTTTTATAATTCTGAATGTAAAATTTTAAACTTAACAAGTTTATAATTTGATAGTCAAAAGTTTTGAACCTAGTGATAGAAAGTTTGTAATGTGGTACTTCAAAGTTTATAAATTCTTTATTTAAAGTTCTTAACCTAGAATTATAAAGTTTTTAGTGTGATAGTTTAAAGTTTTGAACCTAGTGATACAAAGTTTGTTATTGAATAGTTCAAAGTTTTTATAAATTTAAAGTGCAAAGTTCTATAGCTAGCACTACAAAGTTTGTAGTGTCATAGTTTTAACAATTATAAATTATGGATGCAAAGATTTGAAGCTAACAATACAAAATATACATTGTGTTAATCAAAAGTATTGGAATCTAGAATTACAAAGTTTGTAATTTAATAGTTTAAACTTTCTAAATTTCTAAGTGTAAGTTTTGAACCTGGCACCACAAAGTTTATAATGTTCTAGTTTAAAACTTTTATACAAGTATTTTTTAGCTTCTGATGTGGTAGCTGAAAGTTTATTAATTATGAGTTCAAGGTTCTCAACCTAGCATTATAAAGGTTTTATAAATTCTGAGTGTGAAGTTTTTGAACCTAGTAATTCAAAGTTCATTATATGTTAGTTTAAAGTTTTAAACCGATTATGAATTTTATAAGTTTACGTATTTTTTAATCTGTTTATCTTTTTTGTCTTTTTTTTCAGGATTTTCGTGGCAATTTTTTTGGTATCGAAGAACAGAACCCACGTGTGCTTTTTATTTTTAGCTATTTTTACATCTTCAACAAATATGATGTACTTATTTTTGTTGGATTTTTAAAAACTTGATGACCAAATTTTTATTTTTTTGGTACTGGTTAAATTGTTAATCACGTATAAAGTATTATGGAAAATAAAATATATAAATTCTGAAAATAATACTTTTATATCTATTTAAATTAAAACCATTCCCCTGCCCTTTTCATCACCCACGACTCTGCTGTCCCGAAAGAGAAAAAAAACTCGTAGAATGGGCCGGCATAAATAAAACTAGATAAGAGAAAGAAAAAATCCTAATGGGCAGCCTAACAGAAATTAGACCTGAGAAAGAAAAAACTGTGTTGGTCCAAAACGTGCGCCGCTTCCTCTTTGCGCGGGCGCGCCTCGGTTGCGCGCGTGCGTTGCCATCGTTGTCAGCGCATGCGCGTGGAGGAAGAGTCCCGGATCGACCCGTGGTCTCGGTCTTTCCAATCCAACAGGTGTTGCCTGGTGCCCAGTCTCCCTTCTCCAGTCAATTCCCAGCCTCGCCTCCGCCAGTCCGCCCCCGCCCTCTCCTACGGCCTCCGCTTCCGCTCCCGCCCGGAGGCTGCATCAAACCCTACCTCTCCGGACCTCCCGGCCGGCCGCGAGATGCGACGCTTGTCCGGCCCCTAATCCTCCTCCACGCTGCTGCCCCTTGCCCACCTGCCGGCATGGACCGCTACGGGTCCTTCCCTGCCGCCGCCGGGGATGGCGGGGGCCCCCTGCCCCTGCCGATTGTAGCGGCTGAGGGCGCGCTGGCTGTCCTGGACGGCGCTATTGCGACCGCGGCCTTCGTGCAGGTGGGTTGATTCGATCTGATTTCACGTGTTTTCGTTCCCCTTGAAATTAATGGCGGAGCTACGAAGTAGAGGAATGATGTGGATGTGTTGGATGGTGGATTGGGATAAGTAGTGGATGAGCACGTGTCATCTATGCCTGTTTCCTGATAATTTTGCTTGTTTCAGTAAGAGGCTTTGTTCATCTAGAGATTCCGACATGATACTTGCCCACCAGAGTTTTGCTTTGGTGTCACTGGATGTGGGAGCTTTAGTCTGTTGAAATGTGTACTATTCTGCACACACCGTACCCAGCATTACTCTATGTATCAATGTATGTATAGTGATTGCTATTTTTGACCAGTTGCCATTCACACCAACTTAAATTGTTTATTTAATATCTTCCTCTCAAACAAGTTACTGATGATCACTTTGTTTGTAACATGCAGCTAGCAAGGATTCACAGGCACAACCAGCTACAAGGATGGACTCGGCAAAAGGTATCCAAAGTTTCTAAGTGCTGGGTGTGTTTGCATCTCAGGCAATGTGTAGCCTAGCCTTGCCTAGCAAAGACATGCATTTGGTATCGGTTGAAGACTAGCTAGCCTACATCGGCAAGAAACGGCTTGCTTAGCCAGGCGAACCGAATTGGTTCTCCATCGTCTACAAATGAGTCGTTATATGAAAGATCGTGTGCTTTGGCATGCTGCAGCTCTAAGCAACCAAACAAGAATCCTTGCTTTTGGAGGCTTTTCCAAAATGAGCTAGTTTGACCTGGCCTAGCTAGGCAGGATGCGCCAATGCAGAGCTTGAACAACATCATAAGGCAGGCCATCAATGAATTAGGGGGGCACTAATGATGCATGAATCTTAGATTATTGTATCTTCAATAAGAAAATTTAAGAACCTACGGGTGGCCATGGCCCAAGTTAGTCTTATCTATCCTTCACCCCTGCACCAATGATCCAAACCATAGTTTTTAAGACGGTAAGGCGAGTTGCGGCGCCCGGCCCCCTTCCAGACGCCTAGGCGCTTAAGGCGCAAGGCAAGGCGACGCCATACAACCAGCAAAGCAGAGTAGAAGGAGCAGAGGAAAGAAAGAGCAGAGTGCATGACAGAGGCAATTACCCACAGAGCAGAGCAGAGGAAGGAGAGGCAGAACAGAGAAAGGAGGGAGGATGACTGGAAGAGCAAACAAGGGGAGGAAGAGGGGAAGCACGCACCGAAGCTGTGACAGAGCCGCTGGTGGGCGGATCCGGTGGGGACTGGGGAGGCGACGGATGAAGCTGGGCAGACGGTGCCGGCGGCTTCCAGGTGCTCGCTCCCGTCGCCCTCTTCTCTTCCCCTCTCTCTCTCTTCCCTCTCCAGCGAGTGCGCAACTTCCCGCGAGGCCGCGACTTCCAGGCGCACGACTTCCCGCGAGCAGCGGGATATGTAGGCGCGGGAGCGATTTCCCCTCTCCAGAGCGCGCGGATCCTGCCTTTCCCGCGCAGGTGGGATTTCCCTCTCCAGCGCGTGCCATCCTTGGCTTCCCGCCCTTCACGCGCGCTTTTCCCTCCCCCGCGCGCGGTTTTCCGCCTGTGCTCGCGCGTGTGCGGCGTCCGCCTAGGGCAAAGTCGACGCCATGGCGACGACTTTGGGTGCAAGGCGACGCCATACGCGAGGATGCCGTGGCGAGCCCGACGCCGTGGTTCAAAAAACGCCCGGACGACAAGGCGACACCTTAAAAACTATGATCCAAACATACCCATTGTTTCCCTATCTGCCCATCTTTCTGGTATGTTGTTTTAGGCTGCAGTTGTACCGAATAATGTCTCTATCAACACAGATAGGTTCTTATTTGTCCCTTGAACTTTGAATGTGGCTTAGGTGAATCATTTGATGTTATTAACTTTGAAATCAAATTTCCATTAGCCTCTTTTATCCCATAGCAAGAGGTTTAGTTTCATTTAAGTCCAACTGTTCTCTGCATTATCGAGACTAAATTTTGGAAATGTTAACCAAAAGGTATTTTAGGTATAGTAACGCTGACCTATAAGCATGTCACAGTTAAAGTATAATGATGTGAATATCGCATTATCGCTTTATGCTATCATATGACAGTAACATTGTATAGTTCAAGTCTGCTTTGAAAGCCACAACCAAAAAGTTTCTTGCAATATGGTATATTTACATCAGTACTTGGGTCATAGTTAAATTATTATAAATCATGCTAAATCAGTTCTTGGCATTTGTTTCCCTTTGACCTATGAGTTCGGCTGCCATATCCTTAAATGATATATGCCTAATCTCTTGCAGATATTCCATTTAATGATTGGCCTATCAAACATAGGTGAGACACATTAGTCTGATAAACTCTTTTATTTCTCTCATCTTTTGTACCTAAGGTTTCTTTATTGTTTGCCTTTGTTGTACACTGGGAATTTCTGCGTACTCATATTTAGTGATTGTCTTTGTTTGGTTAATTACTATTCAAGTTTTGGTTAATGCCGTTCAATTATTAGGCTAGGCTATCAAGTTACTATAGAAGTACCTTTTTTTAAAATGGAATGTAACTGCTACAACATTCAGGAAATATGTGCATAAGAACATAGCTATGTAGAACCTAGTATGGAATGTATGCTAATTTCCACTTTTTTTTGCCTTTCTCATGTATCTTGCAGCTTTTTTATACCTTTCTTTAAGTAGGTGTGGTACATGCAAAATAACCTGATTGTCGATGACTCTCAATCAACGTTGAATTGTATTTGAACTGACTTTTAACTTCTTAGACAAACACAGTTTATTTTAGACATCCTACTACTTGCAGTCACTCAGAGTGTCCTTGAGTAGAGTTGTCACAGCTTCTAGTTCCCACAGAGCGTTTTCAGTAACAAAAGAGTGTCCTTGAATAGAGTTGTCACAGTTTCTAGTTCCCACAGAGTGTTTTCAGTAACAAATTTTCAATATGAAGTACTCATAGTAGATCTAGAAATGAAGCAGAACAAATACAAACATTTCCCCCCTTTTTATCTTATGTCAGTGTTCCTTGCATATTTTCATGTATACCATCGTCACTACTAACTCAAGTAATTTTCTTTTTTCCTGTGATAGTGTTCCTAGTGTATTTCGTGTCTACCATCATTGCTACTTGTCAGAGATGGATTTGCTGGGTACATGGATGTGGATTTGTTCTCATGGGTATGTTGGCCAGAGAGTATGAATTTACATTTACTATAGCTCTTTCATTGTTCTCTTCTGTTACAAGTCCTTTTCTTGTCCATTATTCCCTGACCATGTCTAAGAATTATCCTTTCTCATTATTGTGCAGCTAGTCCCCAGATATTGCTTCTTGCTTCTTTCCTGTTGCTACTGTCATTCTGGTAATTTGCTGAACATTTATTTTAGTATCTAGTAAAAAAGGGCAGACCCAGTGCCAGAGGCTCCCACACGAGTGGGGTCTGGGGAAGGGAATAACCGAAGCAAAGTCTTACCCCCGCAGAAATTCTGCAGAGAGACGGCTTCGAACCCAGGACCTGGTGACTCGGCGAGCTAGCACTCACCAACTGCACCAGGCCTGCCCTTCTTATTTTAGTATCTAGTATGCATGATTAATTGATATGCGTGTAGCTTTGTTAAGATTTAAGGTGCTAATCATAAAGATGACCTTTGGGGTCCCAGTGCATGCGTAATTGTGCTCTATGTTTGATGTGTCTCTTTGAAAGGTGGAGGTGTAGGACATAAACGAAGAAAAAATGCTCATGATCAGTCGAAAGAGCTAGACTGTTGTAATATGTACCACTTTAATCCTCGCTTCCCTGTTCCCTCTTAGTTGCCCCTGTCTAGTCAACATCTTTTATTGCTGAAGCTTGCCCTATGTGCTTTCCAGCTGAACCATCTGAAAGAAAAACAAAACAAAACAAAACAAAACTGTGTACCTCCAAGGTGTGCTGCGTTCGCCTGGACACCTAGGCGACACCTTTGAAACAGAGGCTGCTACGCTTGTAATATAGCTCAGAGCCTCAGACCCTTTTAGGTTTTCCTTGCTTTCTCTCAATGGTCAAAACTTTGCTATGATGGGTTGGTTATCAATTTTGGGGGTTTCTCTTGAGTTGTAAATGCCTTTTTATTTAGCTAATTAGCTTTATATTTCTCAAAATCATGATCTTACAGGGTTGACCTGTGTCATCAGACAAATGATGAAGACGAAGAAGATGGAAGGAGTCAGAGTCACCATGAAGCTTTACTAGACAGAACAAAAGTGAAACCTGGCATCCGTCCTATTAATATCCGTCAGAGGTGTTGCCCAGGAATACAGCTTGGAAGCCGGCAAAAATTTGTGATTTTGGCAAGTTTCCCTCCATCATTATGAGTTACTGATTGCATAATCATGGTCTTCTCAGATCTACCTTTTACTTGGTTCTCTACTTATTTATGCATTACGCCTTAGTTTCATGGAGAAAAATTTGTTTTGTCGTCTTTAATCATTTGGTGCCTCTAGATTTACGAAACTAATTCTTAGCTATACATTTTTCCCTGCAGGTGCTTGTACTGTCATTTGTTGTTATGTTCGCCTTTGCAATCCTCATATGGATTGGCAGAGGAGAAAATCCTATCGATTCTTCTCTACTGAAAAGGGTACAAAGAATTTAACCACATCACATTGTGCTGGGTTTATATCGGATATCTTTAATCAATGTTCATATTGTTGTACTGCATAGAAGACAGAAAAGCTACGTAATTAAAAAGCCAAAACGTCTTGTAATTTGGAACGGAGGGAGTATTTCTTGTTCTATTGCCTATCTGCCCATGCATTCACACACCTCTGTTCATGTTGCGTCTTGATTTTCTGCTTTTTAGTCAACTCAAGAATTGTTAGCCTATGCATCTCAGAAGAATTTTGAAACTTTTCTGTATCATTACTTCATGGGCAAATATCTATTATAGAGCCGAAACTGCACCTTTATGCTGTTGTCTGCACGTTGTATCATGACATTTTCGGCCAAATTTCTTTGGACTTCTGGATGGCATTTTATTAAATTAAGAAGGCAGAGAGCAAAATTTCATTTTTCTTTTCAAATTAATGCATTGATAAACCTACGCGCTTCTGGGGAATGCAGGCAATAATGAGAGATTCTTCAGAATAAAACTGAGAATGCCTAAATGTTCTTTGTAATATTTATCATGCATTCATGCTATGAGCCTATAACTATGGGATCTCTATTCAACAGTCAACACTGTCCGCTATATTTTCTGGGAAATGAATGTTGACTTGTGTATCTTATCTTTGTCAAGTGTACACACATTTTTGCTATGCGAGTAATGATTTTTCATGAACTTTTTCATTTGCAAATTTATTGCTTTACAGATGTCAACCAACATTTTATTTTGCAGGTTTATTTAGATGTATTTTCAATAGTAGTTATTGTTCTTGGTGGTGCTCTGGCATGTTATGGTAAGCATTCAATATTGTTGATGTGTATGGTATGCCATTATTATGTCCTATATGTTAGTCGGGAATTTTAAATATTATACACCTTCTAATTGTATGCACTCCCTTGTTGTGAACGGAAGTTGCATTCCACGTATTCATCTGTGTTAGCCTAGTAGATTTAAGTTTTACTCTAGTTGCAAATGCTTGTTTGTTTCTATCTTATTCCTTGGCAAAATTACGAAATTATCTGCCATTCATCCACCACTAGCCACAGTTGCATTGCACTCATGCACATCATTAATTTGAGAGTGAAGCTTCAGTATTATAACTTTTATTTTGCTCAGATTTTCTTTTTGGTCCTACGGTCATGTAGGTGCAGTGTTATTCTCGAAGATGAGCAAAGTTCGTTCTGAAACGGTATCCACTGAGAAGTGGAAGGTATATCTGGCCCAGAACCATTCTTATTGTGGCTTGCATTTTGTACTTTTGAATTTTGATAAAAACACAGCAGTTTGTTCCTTTGGGTCTCATTTTTGACATATGAGTATTGTTTAAAAATGTTTAAACTTAGAATTTTCTTGTGAAAGTTTGAACCTAGATTTCAATCAGTCTTTTGTGAATAGTTATAACTTAAAAAGCATGCATTGCTGAAGGAATTCTATTCTGTATGATCTCTGCAACGGGGAAAGCATTATGCCGATTGATTTCCCTTGAAGAAAAAAACATATATGTGTTGAAGTGTCTTTGCTATTTATTGGCAGGAGCTCATGAAAAACGTACAGATATAATATGATGAAAACATGAATGCTCATGCTACTCTATTCAAATTGACAATCCTTTCGTACAGGTTGCCAGTTTAGCTGCTGTCTCACTGATTTGTTTCTCGTCTTCTGCTATACTTGCACTTGTGACCAATGTTCCAGTAAGTTCATTTTTTACAATATAGTCGATGTAAATCCATGAGTTCTTAGTCCATTTTTAAGTGACTTACAATTTTCCATATTTTTTGTTGCAGGTGCTTTTGTATTGGTACTCGACAGATGTGGATATCATCAACAGTGCTGTTATTTTGTTTATATATTACTTCATAGGTATCTTTATTTTCCTTTATGCCTAGAAATAGCACACCTGTTGTCTCATCTACAGTCTTTTTACTAATGCAATTTGTGTTTCCATTGCCATTTATACTCAATAGTGGGTGTTTTTGGTATTAGGCGTTGTTTTCTATGCATTTTGCCATCAGGCATATGTGCATATGCTTCTAGACCAGATGGTATGTGCCTTTTTTCCTTGCATCCATGTTCCCACAGTCCGACCTGCAAGCATTCATGTGATTTGGTGTTGGCACTAGTTTTCTGTAAGGACATTACAATTCACTTTCCTTTGTGTGTCTGGGTTTATGTGAATCTCTGTCCATGTCTTTGCAGCTTATTGCCAGGCTGTAGTTTTACGAAGCAAATGACATGCTGCTTGGTTTGTAGGTGCAAATTATTGTTGTGAATAGATCTAAAAAATTTGTACTCGGTGCACTTGTGCTGCGCATGTCGAAGTGCAATGAAGAATGCTTTTAAATGAAAAGTAGAAAGTAGAAACCATGGTGTATGTTAGCTTGTTTGCCTACTTATTCCTCACAGATGGGTTTAACACAAGTGCACATTAAAGATCTAGACTAGACTACCTCTTGAGTTTTCTCTGTTCTAATTGTGCTGATTTACTGGATCATTGATGTATATTGATTGTAGGCTCGTCAGTGCCATCAGGATTTGTTCTATGGATCATGAGAGAGATGCCTCATCGGCAGGTAGTTGAAAGGCCCACAGAATCGACGGTGGTTACTTTGTTCAGGGAAAGGCCATCAACTACGCAGGATCCACAGTGGAGGACAGCTGTCACATCCTCAAACAAGGTACTCCAGCTCAAGTGAAATTATCAATTCTAGGGTTGAATATGCTCCTCAAGCACTGATGGCACTGCATCAGGATCTGCTAGATTTATAAAAATCTCTCTATGTAGGCCCTCAAGTCAAGCCCAATTTAACCTGAAGACAAACCATCGACAGTGATACTTTTTATTCTGCTTAGTGTGCTGGGACTTACCAACACGTCAGGGTCGCACTGGCGTCTGCTGGCATTGTGATAACTGTTGGGTACAAGATGAATCTGTAATCCTACTTGAAGGCAACATTGGATAGGTGACGGAATTAGTTGTGGCTGTACCATACTTCTAAGCTCTCGGCCAAAGGGTGCACGTTATGAGCTGATGCACTAGAACTGAGGTTGGGGTAATGTTTTAAGAATTAACAAATGTAAATAGCTTTGGCAGTTAGTGTCCCCTTTTAGATTTACCATACTCTTCCCTTTGGTTACATGTACCTTGTTTTATTTAGTGCTTCATCTAATTTACCATAGAAGGGCCCTGTGTTCAACAGATCTTAATTACCTGCAGACACTATGAATCACTGAGAAATTGTAACATACTCCTTTCTTTTATAATGAAAATTGTAACATACTCTGACTAGCTGTAAAATGGGCGAATCCTGCTGCTTTGTGTTATGTATTTTTACTTCCTTCACTCAGCAGTCAGAAGAGACCCCCTTTACATTGAGAATACGTAGATCAGTATTGTTAGTTTGTTACCCCCTTCACATTGAGAATACTTAGATCAGTATTGTTACATACGATGATAAGCTATTTAGCAGTTTATATTTGGACCATCAATTTCAAATTATAAGGCATTTTGACTCTTTTAGATTTATGACTTTTTTATGCACTTAGATATATGCTGTATCTAGATGTATAATAATAAAAATGTATCTAAAGAGCGAAAACATCTTATAATTTTGAATATAGGGAGTAAAATTATTTAGTACTCCCTTTGAACCCGCCGTGTGACTCGATGTTCACAGCGTCTCTTGTACTATGGCATTCAGCATCCTGCGACATTGACTTGGTGTCGTGTGGCGTCACTCGGCGCAGTGGTGCTCCGCAGCTGGTCGTGGCTCTTGGTGTCCTGCCGTGGTCTAGGGGTACTTGATGTTCCCACAATGTCCCTTGCAATATTGCTATGTTGTGGTGTCACTTAGTGTCTCTTGATAATCACTTGGGCACATGCCGCTCTCAACATCCCGTGTTGGTGCTCTCTAGCTCACTGTGGCACTCGGGTGCCCTGCCGTGGTCTATGGCGATACACGATGTTCCCACAACGTCCCTAGCTATACTATAGTGTCAGTGCCTCTTGACAATCACTAGGACACATCGTCGCTATTGACATCTCGGGTGGTGCTCCGTAGCTTGCCGTAGCACTCGGCATCCTGTCGTGATCTATGGCGACACTCGATGTTTCCACAACATCGCTCGCTGTACTATGGTGTCACTCAGTGTCTCTCGACAATCACTAGGGCACATTGCCACTAACAATGTCGCCAAACATCTTATTGTATCAGATAAGTCACTTTCATAACTGTTTTATGTATACACACATATACACATGGGAGTACAAATGATTTTTCATGTATATAATTCTTTGATTTTCTATTAAGTTGGCACCGCCTTAGCAGTTAAGGTGGCTACCCCTAACAGGTGCACTCTGGTGCTTTGTTGCTTTTCCCTCTACGATTTAAGTACCCCATGACATATGTTCTAAGCGTGAAGCTTTGTTCACAACGATGGCTTACACCAAAACTCTGCAGGCAGCCCCTAGGTTTCAAGACTATGGTCTAGTCGACAACGTATGCCACACAATGAACAACTCACAACGGAAAAAAACGATCATCAATAAGACAAAACAATAAACTTAAAATATGCTTTACCTACTTTTGTGACACATGTTTTGCGTAATAAGTTTTGCTCGCGACAATGGGTTATCCTATGAACCCAACGCTATACAGGTCATAGCCTAATGTTAGCTCCTTTTTTTTTTGAGCAAAGCCTAATGTTAGCTTCTTACACTATACCACAGCCAATATGTAGCGTCAGATAACAGTCGCTAAAAGGATAATATAGCGTCGAACTATCTGTTGCTATAGATGGGTAACCGAGCATCGGTCGCTATAGCCTTTTGTAGCGACATCATATCGGTCGGTACAGATATTAACCTGTAACGTTGGAGCATCGGTCGCTAAAAACAGGTATTTGGGTCCAACTTTCGGTCGCTATAGCCGATTTTCACTTTGGCGCGCTGGCCCAGCCCGCTCGCGCACAAAACATTTTCATGGCCCACCGGCCAGTCGCTTTTGGAACCCTAGCTCTCTGTACCGGACCATCCCTTTCTTCCACTTCCAGATCGAGCCGCCGCCGCAATCCTCCGTCCGCGCCCCATCCGCCTGCGCCGCCGCCCTAGACTTCGTCCTCCATTCGTGCATCCCTATCCCTATCCACCCGCACCGAGCTCGGACCGTAGCGACGCCTCCCTCTACTTCTCTCCCGTGCTCGCCGCTCCTCCCGTCCTCCAAGGGCCGCGCGAGCTCGCTGCAAGTGCCCGTCCGGAGGATGCAGCGCGAGCTTGGCCCGCCCGTCCGCCAGGACCGCGGCAGCTCGTCCCGAGCGCCCCTCCCCAGGGGCCGCGCTAGCTCGGCGCGCCGTCCGCAGGGGGCCGCGGCAGCTCAGCGGGAGCACCCCCCCTCCAGCGGCGGCGCGAGCTCGGCGCGCTGTCCGCAGTGGGCCGCGGCAGCTCCGCTAGAGCGGCCGTCCCAGGGGCCGCGCGAGCTCCCAGCCAAACCAGTGGAAAGCTTGTCTACCCTGTCCGCTCGTTGCCCCCCATCCCAACTCGGTGACTCCTCAGACTCGATGCTCGCGACCCCCTTCCGTCGGCCCCGTCTTGCTGCTATGCTCGGATGACCCCATCCTTGCTGCCCCCTCCCGAAGATCTGTCGTGCCCTTGGACAACTGCCTCCTGGTGAGTGCCTACTTCCGTCACAAGGTTAGAGATTTTGAATGCTTAATCTTATTTCTGAATTAATGTTAATTAATCTGACGCAAGAGCAGTTAGCATTACTTACATGATTCCAGATTCTTTAACGAAATGTTCCAGATTTGTATGAAGCACTGAAAGATCTGTTTCTGAGTGCTACAACAATATGTTGTTTCCGTTGCTTGGGGAGTTATAAATACTGGATTGTACCAATTGACTAGTTAATGAAGTTCCATCATGCCAATCTCTAGTTATTTGAAAATGGAATAATAGTGCATGGGGGCACTATTGTTAGCTGCCTAGATTAGTTTTTGCTCATCTATGTTGGCATAAATTATTTGGGGTCAAGAACTGAACACCTGTTGTGCTTCATATAATCTCTTGGTTCAGTCCTGTTACTCACACATTCTCTGTTACTCTCTGTTCTTCGCTGCTGCAGGTAGCCTACTCAATTCCACCTTGAGCCCTCGCATAAGGAAAAACCTCTCTTAGTCCCTTAAGGGCTCCAGGTACTCTACTCCTCTCCACTCCAATCTGTCCAAATTATGTTATGATGTGCTTTTTGGCTGTTCCTATGGATTAGAGCAGATTCCTAGATTTTTTTACTGTGTTCTTCGCTATTTGTAGCATATCCTTGTGTGTGATTTTGTGGACATCTTGTTATAGGCGCCTAGAAAGTTGCCCTTCCTAGGTTCCACAATTTGAACCAAAGTTCCAAACTGATAGATAAAAAGTAAGGTATTTTGGAGTCATTTTTGCCTAAGATCAAAGTATTAGACATTGCGAACCACTGGTAAAGCTTGGTCAGTGTTCTGTTTTTATCTTTTTCAAGCTTGCATGCAAACTGTTGGTTGGTGACTAGTAGGGAAATTGCATTGCATGTAACTATACAAATTCTGATGGTGATAATAATCATTTGAGCTCATTGCACTAAAAAATTGATAAATATTTTCGCAGCTTTCAGTGGCTCCACCTCTTCCTTTTATAATTCCACTTGGAGGTTGTTGACCTATCAGTACTCTTTTCCTTGTGATATGATACATAAGCCACTGTAACATGCTAGCAATTGACCTCTTTTATTTCGAGTGTCCTCTTCTAGATATCAGTACAAAATATGTTATTTGCTTGCGTTTTAACTAATTCTTTGGTGCAAGTAGTTGACAAATAAACGATGATTTCTTTTTTATGATTTGCAGGAGGTTACATAGATCTAATTTAGATTCTTACAAATTGTATATAAACAATGCTTTCTTATGTATGATTTGCAGGAGGTTGCGTAGATCTATTTTAGATTCTGACAAATTGTATGCAATCTCATCATATTTGGCATAAGCTTTAAATTTTCAGACTAGTTTGCCTGTCTTATATTGCCAATCCCAAAGTAGGGATACTTCACAACTTCTATGCAGTTAAAAAGAACCAAATGACAGTGATATCTTTGACTCTCCAGACTTGATCATTTCAGTGCCTGCTAAACTATGCACCTTCATGCAGGTTACTTATGCTTTGTATTAACTTGCACTGCACTTTACGTTGATCTGAATTTATCATCTCCTGTTCCTATCAAACCTGTTGTCTAACTCAGCTCCACATGTTCAGACTTCAGGCTGAACTCTTTGTTTGGTTGGCTACAGTGTAATGAAAAACACTTTGTTTGGTTGGCTGGGGTATCGTTTTCCATTCCCTTCAGTGTTCAGTTAGGGACAAAGTGCTTAGAGTTTTTCTGATATGTGCATGCAAGCTAGTCATCTTTGAGTATGAATATAAACTGTGAGGTCATCTTTGTTTGAATTTTTTTACCTATGTAGGTCCCATTATTAACTATGTGTGTACTGTGTTGTTGTGTTCAGGTGGAGGGAGGCTTTGGAGGTGTACATGATGCTGGATAATGTCACCAGGAAGCCAACATATGACATTTTGCTTTTGAAAAGATGGAGATGAGGCATTTTGTAGTGAATCTAGTTAGATTGTGCAAGCAAACATATGACTTGTGCCTACCATTTGACCTAGCAAGGTTTTATGTGTGCCTTTTCTTTTGTAATGATGACCTGTCATGGATCAAGATGATAGAACTTGATGTATTGCTAAATGTGGCTTAAATGAAGACTTGAGAGATACTTTTATCTGATAATGTGGTTGATGAGTGTTGTGGGCAGCTATGACTTATGTATGTGGTTGATGAGTAATGTGACATGTTATGGATGTTTATTAGGTTTGAAATCTGGTTAATATGAAATTAATATTATATATAATAGTGTTAGTTCATTGCGACTGATTATTGGTCGCTAAAACGTTTGATAGCATCAAACGATCGGTCGCTAAAACATGTGACAGATCATCGGTCGCTATAAATATTAGTGTCCAATCATTGGTCGCTATAAATCTCGTCGGTCGCTATAGACTTATAGCGACGCCACTTACAACGACTTATACATCGGTGGCTATAACGTTATAGCGACCGATGATCAGTCGCTATAACGGCTTATAGCGACCGTTTTGGAGACGCTATAGATTGGTTGTGGTATAGTGTTAGGCATGGGTGAAAGCCCTAGTTTGAGTTTGGCTAATTGATAAAACCTTAGTACTAACCTATATGCTAAGAGTGTGAATTAGATGAGATTGGTATAATCCAAGTGGTGGAGCTAAGAAGATGATCATGGTGTATGGTGATGACCAAGAGATGATCAAGTGCTCAACTTGAAAAAGAAGAAAGAGAAAAACAAAAGTAGGTTAAGGCAAAGGTATGGGCAATAGGGTCATTTTTATTTTGCACTCAAGACACCGTAGAAGGTGTGAGTGACTTAGGATCGATAGCCGTACTATAAACATGAGAAATCTTTGGCTAAACGGTTTATCGAGTGCCACTAGGTGACATGATTCATGCATTGCATTTAAGAACCTAGTGTGCTAACATGTGACCCTTGTAAAATGCTAACACACGTGCACACAAGTTCTACACTTTGTGGTTAGCAAAAGGAAAGTAAGGGCGAAGCGGTCACAGACTTAGAAAAAGAAAAAGGAGGAGATAGCTGTGACCGGACTCTGGCGCCGAGGTGACCGGACTCACCCCGGGCACGTCCGGTCAGTCAGTGGAGGAGAGCGCGCGGCACAGAGAGGGCGACCGGACGCTGGGCGCGTCAGATCAATTACTGACCGGGCGCGTCCGGTCATTGAAACCTTGCTCGGGAGGCTTACTGGAGTTGACCGGACACTGCCGGGCAGTGCGTCCGGTCACTCTCTCGTGCGTTAGGTCTTCGGCTTGGCCTCGTGGGCGCAAGCGCGACCGGACTCGATGGTCGTGCGTCCGGTCGCTGACTTGTGCGTCCGATCGCATATTTGACTGAGTGCTGACTGATTTCGACCGTTTGAATCCAACGCGCGTGGTTAAACTCATTAACACGTGGCAAGCATCGGGTGACCGCACTCACCCGACCGGACACTGTGGTGCGTCCGGTCACCCCGCATGCAGAGCAACGGCTCTATTTCGTTGGGGGCTATATAAATAGAAAGGTATCGATTCTTGGTACTTTGACATACTTGACATCCTTGTAACCTAAGCAAACACCTCTCACCCATCTTCATCCTTGATTCATCATCAAAGTGAGATTGAGAGTGATTCCTAGTGCATTTGCTTGAGCAATTGCATCTAGTGGCACTTGGGGATCGTTGTGGCTACGGATTTCTTGTTACTCTTGGTGGTTGCCGCCATCTAGACGGCTTGGAGCAGTGTGAATGTCCGGCACGTGTTGATGATTGTTTGTGGCCGGCTTCAGTGATTGTGAGGGGTCTTGTACCTTTCCCGGCGAAGAGCCGAAAGGTAACTCTAGTGGATTGTTCGTGTCATTGAGTTACCTCACTTGTGGGTCGGTTCTTGCGGCGTCCAACATGTGGACGAGGTTCGTGTAATACCTCTTAGCCGCCGAACCACCAAGTGTTGGTCGACACAACGGGGACTAGCATGCCGGTAAGCACGTGAACCTCGGGAGAAAAATCGTGTGTCTCCATTGTGATTGATTCATTGAATATCTCCCGATGATTGGTCTCCTTCTTAGTGTGATTGATTCATTCCTCGACGCGGTGGTATAAAGATCACATTCCTCTCATTTACATTCTCATAAATTAGTTGTAACAAACTCTTTAGTGTAATTATTTTTAAGAGCTTGCATTACCTTTGTTAGTGTAGCTTCTCACCTAGTTGAGCTTTTTAGTATAGCTAGCTTTTGAGAGCTCGTAGTGACTTAGCCATTGATTTTCTTAGAAATTATAGCAACTAGAATTGTTGAGATAGGTGGCTTGCATCACTTGTTAGAGCTAGTGCAAAAAACTTTATAGCTAATTAATTGTCTAACAAGTTTGTCTAGTGAGTTGTAGATTTTAAATTAGACTATTCACCCCCTCTCTAGCTAATTAGGACCTTTCATTGGGGCTGTGGTCTAGTAGATAAAGTGCATAACAATCTCACAAAGGGTAATATGCCTTTGTATATTTTATCTTATTCAGAATACCACATAAGTGTCCACTAATATTTTTGTCCCTATATTTTATCCTATACTACTTTGATAACTATAGTCGGTCACAACATCGCCGCTGTCACAGAACCTCCTAATTATGATGGCCCACATGTATGTTATAATGACCTCTGATAGCTGTACTTATGTTCCTCATAACTTAAAAGGTCTGCTTTTTTTTCGAACAGGATCCAATCACAGGAGTATTGCAATATTACAACAATTTATTTAAAATACCATCAGAGTAAAGTAGCGGAAGTCTTACAATAACTTAAGTTTACAAACCATAGTTTCCAAACCTCAAACCTTATGTAGCATTATTACAACCCGATAGTAGAGAAGTATCAGTAGTAACTTTATTACAAGCACACAGACGAGATGCCTTGCCCATAGGCCACACAGTCTACTCGTCGTCACTTTCTTTAGCCATAATGGTCATGCAACAAGGCTCAAAGCATACTTGTTCATGAACCGCACCTGCAACAAGGGGTTCGACAAACCCTGAGTACGAGAGTACTCAACAAGACTTACCCGACTAAGAAAAAGACTCTAAGGGCATGCTAGCTTTAGGGAATCAAGGTACGGGTATTCCAGAATCAAATTTTCTTTTGCAGAAAAGCTTACTAAAGTAAGTCTTTACCCTCAATATTTTACTTTTACCATTGATGGTTTATTAACCCATTCTAGGTGATCCTAATCTAGATCAAAGTAATTCTCATCAAGACTTTTCTCATTCTTTCTTTCAATTCCAGTTCTTAACTACGATGTAAGTCAGGTGATCGAGTCTCTATAACCGAGGAGCAACGACGATTCGAACCGATTATACCCAGCTGGGGATCTCTAACCTCACGGTATATGTAGAACCGAATCTGACATATGCCAACCCTCATTTAGATTTTCCAAAACCAGAACATGTTCATCGCCACCCGAGAGTACAGTACTCCTCGAACCCGACCCGATTCTAGCCCCGAGGGTACACGCTACTCCCGCCATCTCTCCACTCCCAGTGCGAGGTTAGACGTTCTCAAAATGGAATCACTAACATTTTGGGCTTACCCAAGGCATGAGGTTAGTTGCAAAGTCTCGAAACATAAGCAAGCCTACAACGGACGGTCCTTAACTGACAAGGCGGAAACATTACATTGAGACTCCTTTCTCAATGCAAGTTAGCAGTGACCAAACCACCCGCCCAATCTTTCAAGTTCATTCTCACATTTCAATATTCATCAAGTATGCCATCATGGCCATGTAAACATTTTGTTTAAAAGCGTAACTCATTCAGCATAGCGAAGCATACTACGCATTTTGTAATAAAACAGGTACCAAAGGTGATATCGCAATAAACAAGGATGATAATGCAGCAATTAGGTTATCACTCAACTCCTAATTACTTAATGCAGTAAACCATAGTACCAGTGATAACAATTTGTAAAACTCAAGGAAGGGTTTAAATGCACCGGGGCTTGCCTTGCTCTGACGCAACGACTGACTCGGACTCGAGGACTCCGACTTCCGGTCCAGAACCCACCGACGACAACTCTTCTCCGGAGGCTTGTTTGGCAACTTCAACTTCTTCGAAAGCGGGAACTACACGAGTATAGAACATGCCTCAACATGATGCTTGATGATAAATATGATGCTTGATGATGATATGCCACGGTTTATGACTTAAGTACAACTTTCCTTCGCGGTATAGTCACAAAACAGTGAAACCTACTGACTAATAACGATAACTTAGGCGATACTAGCTTTTATTACCAAGTATGTTACTAACGAGCTCAAACATGAAATTAAGGTGCCAAAGATCACCAAGGGTTAGTGACCTAAGGACATCACTCAATCAAAAGGGCACACAACACTTAAAGTTATCAATTTAACATTTATTTAACATTTAATTAACTAGGGCATAGTTAATATTTGATCATACTTCATCTAAACATGCTTCAAATTTTTCTATGGATTAATCATGACCTAAAATAGTGTCAAAATAAATTTCATGATTTTTGGATTAATAATTTAATTATTAAAATTCATGGAAGTTGCATTTAATATTTAATGGAACTAATTAAATATCCTACACAAAGTAATCAAATTTAGCATGTAATATTTTTTCTAGGTAGTTTACACCTTGAAAAGCTTACACAAAATTTTTCATGATTTTTGGAGCTCTACAGAATTTTTAATGAAATAAACAAATATCAGTACTATTCACATTCTTGAAAAAGAAAAACAAAATCAAACTCGGGCCGACTCCCTTCTCTTCTTTCTCTGGCTCGGCCCAACCGAGTAGCCCACTCGTGCGCTCGCCCCCGCGCGCGCTCGCCTGCGCAGCCCAGTGACGCGTGCGGCCCAGCAGCCGGCCCAGCGACGCGCCTGCGCCCGCGCTCGCGGCTCTCTCTCCCTCTCGCTCGCTGATAGCCATGCCCCACATGTCATCGCCTTCCTCCGTCTCCTTCGTTCTCTCCCGCGACCCGGCCATGCCTGCGCGGTGGTCGGCCGGCAAGCACAGCGTTGGTCACCCAACCGAGCGGCTCGACAGCATCAACACTACCTGGCGAATCCATTTTCACTCCTAACGGCTACCCTACGACCTCGGACGGACCCTCCCGACGGCCATGGCGGACCGGCGGTCACGGTGACCGGCGTCCCGATAATCTACTACGGTAGCGTCTAAAGCAAAAGCACGGTGAGCATCAGGAGCTCCTCGGAGCGGCGGTGGAGGATGCTGGCCACGTGAGGCGGCTCGGTCGCTGGAGTTGGACACGGGAACGGGTGGTGCGACGGTTCGGGCGAGAAAATGGCTAGCTCAGGTGGTTCACGAGGTGCGCGAGGGCGTGGCGATCTTGCTGGTGTGGTTTGCGTGGCCGGTGGAGGCTCAACGATGGCAACGGCGAGCGGCGGAGCTAGCGGCGGCGGTGACCAAAAACAGAGAAAGCAAAAATGGTTCACGGTGAGCTCGACGTATATATAGGCATGGCCATGGTGATCAGTTCTAGAAGGCGCGCGTCGTCGCGCTGGTGGTCCTGGCGCGCGCGAAGGGCCTGGACGTCGCCCGGCGGCTCGCCGGCGCTCATGCCGTGCGATGCCCGGCGATGATTGGTCGGGCACTGTAGCTTCCCCCCAACTTTGTAAAATCAAACTGTATTACTCAAATTACTCTCAAATTCATGTAATAACTTGAAAAATTCCCAAGATATGAAATCTTCATAATTTCAAGCTCTACAAGTTTGGTATTGAACACTTTTTCAAATTCGAACTGGATTTTGAAATTTGAGTTTAAATTCAAAAGGGGACATTTTATGAAAATTTGGTAATTTAGAAAGTACTTTGTATTTTATATTGAAACTTCAGAAACTCCAAACACCAAAGTAGTACATCTAGCCAAGACCTACAACTTTGCTATTCAAAACATTTTCAAATTCTGCCTCCATTTTGAAATTTGAGTTTGGGGACAAAAGGGGCCAAATCTGAAATTTGCTTATTTTCAAAATTGCTCCACATTTTACACTAAAACTTTGAAAACTCAAAACACCAAAGTTGTAGTCCTTGAAAAGTTCTACAAACTTGGTTTTAAACTTTTTCCAAAATTTTGCTTAGATTTTTAATTATTTAAAAAGGGGTAAAACAGGGTTTTGGAATTTAGGGTTTTCGGAGGAATTTTCAATTGAAATTTGTTGCTACCTTAATTGATGATTACTTAATGATCAAACCATCATCCAAGGGCATCATTTGGACAAGTATGACATGGTTGACCAAATGCCACTCTTGGTTGACCAATCTAGCTTTTGAAACTCTTTTAACATTTCCCCAAATTTGAATTTAAATTCGAATCGGAAAACTCGTGACAAATTTTTGGATTCCAATTCAAACTCAAACTTGGAGCTTCATTTTATGTGTTGCACTTGAGCTCATACCCTACACTTGACACTAGTGTGTAACACAGTCACACACCTCAAATTACGCAGGGCATGGACTTAGTATTTGCGGTGTCATTCGAAATTAGGGTTTTTGGTTCGGATCACACCACTGAGAAACACATCCAATCTAGAAAGGTAAACTCTTTTTAGTTAATGCATCACAGGGTTTACCTAATCATGGATGTTTTGCAATGCAATATGATGATATGGCAGATTAATTAGCAACTATAACACCCGGGGTGTTACAGCCGCCATCGTCCCTGGATGGACCACTCAAGCATGTTGCCATCAACAACGGCACCAACCACGACCACTCGGGCACACCGTTATTAGGTTCACCTGAGTCGGTCATTTCAATGCCAGCAATGTCGTCAGCCATAACCACTTGGGCGTTGACGCCGCTGGGCTCATCCGATGAGCCAGTCACGCTGCCACTGGCAATGTCATCAACCACGACGCACTGTCATAGGGTGTACCTAGGTCTATCATACCACCGGCGACAATGTCACTAGCTTGATTGTTCAAGTATGTCACCATTCAAGCGTGCCGTGATTGGACTGAAGGCTAGGCCTGTGACCCTAATCAACACGGCCTAGTGTCTACGGGCCGGGCTTTATCCGGCCCAACACCGATTGACTAACTATACATCTAAGGGCATGTTTGGATCCACTTCTCTAAAATTTAGACCTCTAAACATTAGAGCTAAAGTCTCCAAACACGTGGTTTAAATTTAACTTTAAAGTTTAACTCATCTCACAGAAACTGAAAAGTGCTCTAAAAATTTTTAGAGGAGGGGATCAAATAGACCCAAGAGAGAGAGGGGGACGAAATAGACCCTGTATTTGTCGATCCCATGCCCACTGACCCCCTATTTTCTCATCTCAAAGTGTGAACCACGCCTTCCCCTTTGCATGCACAACCCAACCATTTACTCTTCCACGTGGCCTCCTATAGCTCACATAAACATCTACTATTTCCTCGTCCTGATAGTATTATTATACATAATCCATAATTCTAGATCTCCAACATTCCATATAACCGCCAGTCTATGCAACCACCCTCCCCCTGTCCCTGTCTCCCTCGCGGCACTGCAGCAAGCCATGGGCGTGAGCACCACTGACCTGTCCGCGCCACCCCACTCCGTCAACCTGCCCGGCTGCATGGCCTCCTCCTCGTCCCCTTCCTCCGTTGTTGCCCCGTGGCCGCGTTCAGGCAAGCACCGCGGCGCGGCCGCCGTGATCCGCCGCGCGCAGCTCGTCCTGTCGCGCGACGTCGGGTGGTGCGGGCAACGCGCGTGGCGGAAGCTGCTCAGGCGGCTGGCGCAGGAGACCAGGTGCATCTGCAGCTCCCCGACGGCGGCCACGGGCAGGCCCATCACGTTCGGCTACGACGCCGCCAGCTACGCCAAGAACTTCGACGACGGGCGCAGCCCCGCGCGCGCCGCCGCCGCCGTCGTCGTCGCCGCCAATGCGGCGGATAAGCCGAGCGGCAACTGACCCGATCGACGTTCTTCTCTCCCCCTCCTCGATCCCCTTCCGATCCTTTTTTTTTTCTTGTTTCTCTTCAATTATTTTTCGCGTTGCTTTTATTTCCTTCTCTTTCTAGCGCCTCCCTGGTGATGGTGATATTGGTGTTGTAATGCCTCATCAATACCCCAACACATATTTAGTAATTTGTACATAGCTTTCGAGATAACACGAGTGGAGTTTGGCCGAATGCACATAGGGGGCAATGTATCATCCCTGAACGACTGAATCTCATTTCTTGCATTGCAGCATTGGTAAGAAATTTCAATCAGAATTCAGGTGTTGCAGGGAGCCATTTCCTGCCCAATCTTTCAAATGTCCTTGATTAATTTCTGATTTCAAGATTACGGCAGAGAAACAATTATGCAGGCACTATATTTCTGCCTAATCTGAAACGCGAGGATAGTGGTCTTTTAACTCATCTGGATATTTGATTGTTTGATTGATCGGTTGGCAGTTAATCGTCAGCGCTAACTTGCCAAAGAAAGAAGATCTTTTTAAAGAAAAGGAAACGACCAATGGGTGGTGCAGATCAAACTACTCGTGGAAGGACCATGCGATACAGGACAAAAGGCAAAAGTGGACGGAGTTTATTGGTCTTGATCTTAGGTAGGGCCATACTAAATTTATTTTCTTTCAATGTGCCTGCCTAGTTAAGTACCGGCAACATTTCTCAGATTCAGGCCTGTCTGGTTACCGGTGGCGGAGGCAGGAATAATTTTTAGCTGTGGCGGAATCATAAAGATCAATTTGCTAAACATGTATAACATAACTATGAGGAGCTTACTGAACATTATATAAATATATACATTACTTTGTGATCAGCAAATAGAACGAAAATCCAAAAATAAAGCATTGGCACCTAAAATACCTTACTAAATAAAGATAACATGATTGATCACCAATTTATCACTCCATCAGGCCCACCAGGCACCAGCCCAGGTGCCCAGCCACTAGATCCGGCCATACTGCAGCCATGTATTGATGTATTTCACATATATACATAATATATACTAGTCTTTGTATAAATTTTAGGTATGACAACCGCCAAACCTTGCCATATAGCTGCCTCCGCCCATGCCGGTTACCACGGAACGGAGGACTAGAATTATTTCTAGCCGGATTCCTTGTGTAATTTGTATAACCATTGTTGAACTGGAATGATTCCTGGCACAATCTTGACTAACCGAACAAGGGCGAAATGCTTCCCTGCAAATCAGGGCGTGTTGGAAGTGTAACGCGAGACCTTTTTTCTTTGCTTGATGAATATCGTCACAATTCATCATTGCATTGTCTACACATGCTTTTTTTTTTCCTGCGATCCTTGTGTTCCTAACAGCCATGGAATGCCGATGGAAGAAGCTCTTTGTTTGTTATCTTGTATATAGGATTCTTCCTTGATTCGTTGTCGCTAGCTCCTCATTGGCTTTGCCGCTACACTACACGGCGGTTGCTTCCTGCATGAGCAAGGCCATTTGGTAATTGCAGGTCGTTGATAGGTGCTATGCTAGCGCTACTGGCTCCATACCAAAAGCGAGGCAAAGCTGAGCGATTTGAGGCCTCCCCGGTTGGGCGGGGCGGTTGCCCTCTCCCGCCGCAAAAGGCAGAAGCTTCCATCTCGTTAGGGCTGCTGCCTCTCCGCAGATTTTCCGTTGCTGCAGAGGGAATTTTCAGGTGCAACTACCGCCGGCACGCGCGCCGAGGCTGGATCCAAGCACTCTGCAGCCTGGCGCCTGCCATGATCGCTGCAAACTTTTGATTCACTTGACCCATGGCCATGGGCCATGGTAACGTTAACATCAAAATGCAATGATTACTTGATTAGTCTCAACTCTGAAGAGCGAAGACAGTGACCAGCAGCTTCAGCTTCACAGAGAAAGGGAACGGCGGAGTACATACGAGCCGGTAGAGAGGGAAAAGCGGCATTTATGTCGTGACTCGAAAACAAGTCCAAATACGACTACTAAAAGCACCACAACGCAGCAAGGTGACGCAACCTTCCCCCTCATGGAGTCATGGTCATGGATGGAGTCATGGTTGTTGCAAGTACGAGAAAGAAACGAACGCACATATAAATCCAGCGGCTCAAGGCTGTAGCACGGTCACCGGGCGGCGGTAAATGGCGTGGTCCAAGCGGCAAGTAGTTCCACTCACTACTGTCAGCATAACATCAAAGAGAGCATGTACTGACCTGAACAATGCTCACCAACACCATGACCAGTAGAGTATGGATGAATGACGATCCTGTTTTTTTTTTTTTTTTGGGTATGATTTTTTTGGAAAAAAAAATATATTGGTAAACCTACTAAAAGCTATCTATCATTAATAAATAAATAACGCCAAATAAAAATCAGATTAATATCAAGCAGCAATGACTCCGTGGCCCAATGGATAAGGCGCTGGTCTACGGAACCAGAGATTCTGGGTTCGATCCCCAGCGGAGTCGCTTGTCTCTTTTTGCTTTCCTTTTTTTTTTTCCATTTTGCTTTCTTTTTTTTATAGGCCCCTTTTGCTTTCTTGGGTGTGTTTGCAGTGTTCTACCGAGTATTTTCTTTTTTTCTTTCCTTGGTGTGTTTGCAGTTGTGTTGTATGCCTGTATTTACCTGTCTAGGCCTTGTTTAGATATCCAAATTCACATCCAAATTTCACTATGCAAAAAGAAGATTCCCTATCATATCAAAATGTCGACACATATATGCAGTACTAAATGTAGATGAAATCAAAAACTAATTGCACAGTTTTGTTGTACTTTGCGAGACGAATATTTTAAGCCTAATTAATCAATGTTTGGACAATTATTACCAAATAAAAACAAAATTGCTACAGTGTGACGGGACACTTACTATGCAAACTTTGCCTCCAAAGTTTGGAATCTAAACAAGGCCCTAGTGTTCTACCGAGTAACAGTTCGTACGAGCTTACATTCTTATGAGCCCTCAAACCTTACATATAGGCATGTACAGCTTACAGTTACAGGGTTGCACAAGTTATTTTCAGTTTGTGTACCTCCATTTTTTGGTTTCCCTTTTTACTTTTTTTTTTTTTTTTGCTCTCCTTGCCGTGTAGTTGTGTTTGTATTTGCCAGTCTAGTGTTCTACCAAGTAACAATTTGTCCGAGCTTACATTCTTATAAACGCTCGGACCTTACATATAGGCATATATAGCTTACAGTTACAGAGTTGCACAAGTTATTTTCAGTTCAGGTACCTTCATTTTTTCATGGTGCGTTAACTCAAAGAAATCCGAGGAGCAAGCTAACAAATTTTCAGTTCACTGTACCAACGCTATTAAAATCTGATCATGCTGCTAGAAGCCTAGAACCAAATCTGACAGTGAATGTGCCTATGCTAGAAACAACATTGTCTCGGCGCGTTTGGATTCCACGCCGGTGCTCACTTTGCCTGTGCTTTCAAGACTTCTCCTTGCTTGCTAAAGAGAGCCAATCCGGCTCGCCTCGGCTGACGAGGCTAGCTTTATCGAGCGAGGCCAGGCAACACGGTGAGACATCCAAGCACACCCTAGTTTGTCGAAACTGTTCATACATTATCCCTTTAACCAAATTATTTGACAGTTTTCGGGCACCACTGGAGTAATACAACATTCTCAGTTGATAAAGGAACACACAATTATTAGAAAGAGTATTTCTAATGACCGATGCAACAGCTTAAGCCGTGTCTAGGACTTGGCAGGAGGTGGCATTGTTGTTGTTGTTGTGTAGATGGATTTCAGCTGCCTGTTTATGAGCTTGCTGTCATAGAGAGCCAGCTGCAGCTCCATGCCATCTGACCACCATTGCTGTAGCCCATGCGCCTCAAGGAACTTCTGCGGGCCTTTTGATGTCACAAAGAGCTTTGCGACCACATCACCAGCAATCTCACTTGCTTTGCGTTGTTGTTGCTGTTCATCGGAAGCACCATCTGTTGTTGTGGACGAGCACGAGGGAGCATTGTAGTGGCAGCAGATGTAATCACTGTTGTTGACATACAAATGTGGCACCCATTTCTTCTCGGTGCGCAATCTCTTCTTGTCACTTGCCTCCACCTTAGCAGTCTCAAGTGGTGGTGTTGTTTCTTCCTTCAGTGGCAGACTCCCTTTGACTTTCTTCCACAGGTAGCTGGCCTTCTCACTCATGCTCCTTACACCCATGGCCAGTGAAACAGAAGGTGGATTGAAAAGATGACACTCCACAAAAACTCCTTGTTTGGCAAGCTCTTTGCAGACTTGAAGTGCAAAGCCAGCTCCCAAGGAGTGCCCAGCAACACAAACATTGGCGCTGCCAAACTTCTCAACTGCTGATTTCAGTGCCGCTAAAGCACCAACAAATCTCACTGAACCTTTGAGGCTCTCCCATACCAAGAAACGAAGGTCATCCTGCAGGTCCCTCTTCATAGTTGGCTTCTGCAGGAGGGTTCCTCTGAGAGCTAACACAGCCCTCGGTGCCCCGCTTGGTCTTATGAGGATAAAGTCAGATAAGGCAGAAGAACGATCCCACTCCAGCATGGCGCCATAGATGGAACCATCTCTCTCATCCACCAATGTCTGTGTGACCTTGTACTTGAAGGGTTTCCACCATTTTGGAGCAAGGCCATCCTCTTCGCCTTTCTGGTCCTGCCTGTCCAGTTCAAGCAGGTAGACTGCTTGAATGAAGCAGGCCATTACCATCCTTTTGTAATTTGGATCCTTCCTGCAAATCAATTAAAGCAAGAAAGAATGTTTAGGGGGCAAAAAGGTGCATCATGGCCTATGGGATACAAATCATACAATGGCGTAAAGTCTAGTACAGATTTCAAATGGATTATTTGGCATTCACATAAGGCTTGCCAGAAGCTGCCTTCCCCATACCAAGATTTTATTTTTGATTAATATTTTAAAATAACTCTCGTCAACTAAATTTTCAAAAACGGTATTTAGCCACAGAGGCCTATTGCATGGACAAAAAGGTTTGCCATGGAAACCATAGCTGGAATTGCTATGGAAACCATATCTGGAATTGCGCATAGACTTAATGGTGAAGTAATAGCAGAAAGAATTCTGTAAATTGCCATGGAAACCATAGCTGGACACAGACTGTTATTATACAACAAAAGCGTGTGCACAGAAAACGTGTTTTGTACTGCCATGGACCCACGCACAGAACACATTGGTCTTAGGAAACTTGAACTGTTGTTCCTTGCTTTCTGATTTCCTCCAAGAAGGCTACAACAAAACTTGAGGAACTGCTCATTGCTTTCTTGTTTTCTGTTTTCCTCCAAGAGAAGGCAGGAGCAGTGCCTTTGTTTCTTCTAATCAACCATAAGTTAACCTTGCTTGCAGGAATAGTAAACAACTATGTTACTCCAAAAACTGCACACTAAGCACAAAATGGAAAAATTCCACAAAACTCAACTCTCGAAAAATTGTTTGCCGAACTGCAAACGGTGGCTAATCACCAGAATATTTATGGGCCCTGTAAAAGGTGCAGCCACTTATGGGATAGTTTCTATACTTGTTATGTAGCACTACGTAGAAACCAGTAAATTCACAATGGATGGTTCCTTCAAAGTAAATGTTACCCAATCCCCTGTTTTATCTCTCCATCATCTACCATGCAACGGGATACTGCAAGATTACAATGTCGCTAGTTGAAAAGGTAATCAATTTTGCCGCAGGCCGACTGAAGAACCTTCCATTCTCATTCAACCGCGAGCAGGGAAGGGGAATCACGCAATCGGCGCCAGCATTCGTTTATCCCCTCCCGATCAAAAACCAAGGGAATGCCCAAAAAACAAGGTGCCAGCTGCAAGACCAAGCGACGGCCCCCGATCCAACTGAAACCTAGAAGCCCGCAGCTAGAACGAAACCACATATATACAAATAACCCGCCATCCGGATCCGGCCATCCCATCGTTATTCAGGAATGAAAAAAAAAAGTACGTACATGATTTCAAAGACACGGGAAGCGCGATCGCTTACCAGCTCGATCTGATTATCTCCTTCCAGTTGGGCGGCGGCAGGTTGCGCGGCCCGGACACGTGGAAGTCGTAGGGGTGACCCTCCGCCTCCGCGTCCGCCGCGGCCACCACCACGGCCCCTCCGCCGCACCCTCCTCCCTCCACCTCCACCACCACCTCCTCGTCCTCCTCAACCACTTTCACCTCCTCCGCCACCGGAGATGGTGCGGGGGGCAAGTCGATCGGCATCGCCGCGGCGCAGGCCATACGCCCCCGCCCCTGCCCGGGCCCGTGCTCGCGGCGCGGGGTGGGGATCGCGAGATGGAGAGCGCGTGAGCGCAGGGCGATCGCCAACGGTCGAACCGTCGTGGGGGCGAGGAATGTCGAGTGCGCGAGCGCGAGGATTCTCGGGTGCCAGGTGGGAGAGCGCGGCGGTGGGGTATTTGGGATCTCAGGAAGGGGACAGCGGCACAGCGCCCCAACGGTCATGTTTGGAAGGGGGTTTCATTACTGCAGGGTCAGAGGTTGTGTGGCTTAAGCGTGTTGGCAATGAGTATGCCTTCCTTGTTGAAAGGTTGTTGATCTTTTCCCTTTCCGTTCGCATTTCCGGCCGTGGTTTAAGAATTTTCTTTTTTTATTAAAAAATAGTACTCCCTCAGTTTCAAATTATAAAATATTTTGGTTTTCCTAAATATATACTATATCTATACGTATAAGACGTTTTGGTATTTCTAGATACAATATTTTTACTATGTATCTATCTAGTATATCTAGAAAAGTCAAAACGTTTCATAATTTAGAACGAAGGGAGTAGTATAGAGCTAGAATGAGCCGGGGTTGTATGCTGATGTGGAGAGAGATGAGAGAAGAGAAACGAGTCGTAAGCTTACATCCAGCTTATGCACAAGAACCAAGAAGCTCTGTGAAATAGACGAGTGAGTTGTAAGCTGGCTAACTATTATACAAGTGGCCTAATAGATTGGCTATAAGTTTTCATACAGCCAGCAGCTGTATTATTAGCATTAATCGGTTGTTATATATACTCTCATCATTCTAAATTATAAGATATTTTGATTTTTTTTAAACATACATGACTTTTGTTATACACTTAAATAAGAAAACAATGTGTTTAGAAAAGTCAAAATCTCTCATAATTTGGGATAGAGGAAACTCATTAAAAGTTTTATGGTTGCTATTACCATTTTCTTCCTACCATGGTCCGTGAATTTTTCTTTTTTGATTGAAAAATAGTACCGACCCAAACTAAGTCGGGTTATTATATAATTATTAAAGGTTGTTTGGTTGTCGATTATAATTTTTCATGCTTAAGACTTAAGAGCATCTCCAAGAGTTTTTCTTAAACTCACTCTCTAAATCATTATTTGGAGAGTCATTTAAATAAATATAACTCGACATCTTTCAACTCTCTAATGGTTTCTCTATATTTTGTCCGTACTTTAGAAAACTGCATCTTTGACTGGCCAGAAATCTAGAAGAGAGAATGACTATATTTGAAGATCTAGTTAAATAAACATGATACTTTTTCACCATAATATCTATTTCTATCAATTAAGAAAGATATGAAAAGACTCTTAGAGTTGCTCTAAATGCATCTTCAGGAGTTTTTCTTAAACTCACTCTCTAAATAATCATTTAGAGAGCTGTTTGAAAATCGCTCTCTCTATATCTTTCCATCATCCAACTGTTTATCTATACCTTATGCACATTCTAGCTAGTCCCGCTCTCTATCTTTGGCAAGCGAGAAATCTGGAATACATGATGACTATATTTGAAGATCTAATTAGAAATAGTTGGAGGGTATTTTTAATCAAAGTCTTTATTCTTGTCAATTAGAAAAAATATAAAGAGGCTCTTGGAATTTCTCTAAAGTTAAGTAAAACCACACCTGTGGCTAGCCACATTCTATAGTAAAAATAGAGTGTTTGGTTGGTAATTAACGTGAGACAAAATCAGTGTGGCTGTAACTTGGATTGCTCTGCCACAAAAGTTTGGCAAAAACCTTTGGTAGCTGTTTGGATTGTTGTCATATGTTGGTAAAAACTTACAAGCACAAGATAAACTGGAGATTTCATGAAACAATACCGTTCTAGGAAAATGAAGTCTTACCAAACAGAAGGAATATATGGGTTTGGTGAAACATTAACATTCTAGTAACACCCGGTTTAAATTACAAAATCAGCATCCTGTCAACTACATGACCTATCCATTCTTCATGATCACACTTGTTCATCGAACAACCACCATCATAAGATAAATCCTATAGGTTATAATGCCTTCTTTCTCACAAAAACTTGAAGACCCATGCATGTAGAGTATCAAGACTTGCGTTGCATGACCAGCCACGATTACCTTTCTTCTTTTTAGAAGCCAAATATTCACCAACAAGAACCCTCCACTCAGAGTTACATGAGGGTTAATTAGTAAGCTGTGCCATTTCTAGAGCAACGGTTGCAGGAGATGCTTCCCGAGTTGATTTCATCATAATAGTGATTCCATGTATTGGTAATAGTTTGATGTTTTTCTCGAGAGATCGATGTAAATTATACTTATGAGTAAATTAAGAAAATAAAAGATTTTAGATGAGAAAGTGGTAATAGATAAAGAAACTATTAAAAAAAGTTTGGTTGGTTAGAAATGGTTCGGGGTTCCCAATACAAAATTATTTAGAAAGCTATTTAGGAGATTGTTGGAGAATGACAAAATTTAAGTTTGTTATTTCTTCTGTTAGTTGCTAGATCTATTAGTTTAGAAAGTAATAATTATGAGTAGAATGTATGAATAGTCCATTAACTTGTGAGAGTGTGTCGATTTGGTCCATTATGTTTTAAAGTGCATTTTTCCAAAATCTTGATCAATTGTGCATAATAAGTCCATACATCTTCATTTTATGTTTATATTTGTAGAAATCCTCCAGTATTTATTTTTCTTTCATAAGCTTACCCTTCACGTGCAAAGGGGCTGGATCGGGGGGGCATGCACGGGGTGCGGGAGATGCGTGAGGTGCAGCGGGAGGCGGAGCAAGTCCGGGCGCTGTGTGAGCAGAGCTCGAAGCAGTGTGCGGTGATCAGCGCGCTGGCCAAGCGTGTGTACGCGCTGGAGCGAACCGTGCAGCAGATGGAGGACGCCGAGAGCCGTCGGCGCCGGGCTAAGAAGCTGAGCACAGAGGCCAAGTGAAGCATCAACGTTTTCCAGCGATTGATGACACACATACATTAATAAAGATTTAAAAAGCTTTATAATTTTGCATTGCTTCTAATTTGTGCGTGTACGTGGCCGGACCGGCGGGTAGCGCGGAGGCGGACAAGGAGCGGATCAACCATGCGTGCTTTAGCCCGGACTCGCAGTGGCTGCTGTTCACGGCTCGTCCACACGCCGCTGCACCACGATCGCCCCCGCGCCAGTGGCGGAGCGTGCTTGAACGTATAGGGGGGCAATTCAAAGGTATAGTGCTACAGTAATTACCAATAGCAGTACAAATAACTGGAATTCTGTTCAAGTTCTATCTATGTAGGTTGCAATGAACAACTAAAAATCATGTTAAAGAAGAATGAATTATGTATAAAGATTTGCATTTGCATACTTACAATCGCTGCGATCCACTCATCAGCAAGTGTAGTAGCTAGCAAGCTGTAACACCCCTGGTGTTACGACCTTGCTTAGCACTTTGGTTAGGGCCTAAAAAAATTAATTAGCAAACCAAGTTTTTGGGTTTTAAAATTTTTAAACTCACAAGAAATGATAAACTAATCCTTTGCGACTCGCTGTTGGGGTTGACGGAAATCAAATAAATATCGTAAGTTAGTTACTTAGTGCATAATCATGTTAAAGAGAAATCCTAATAAGAAAAATAGAACATGTAGTTTAATCCTTTGGCACGGAAAACAATTTATATAAACATAAATAAAATACAACTTGTATATAGTACTTAAATAAGATTTGAAGTGTACGTTTAGGTGATGGAAATGCAACTTTTGTTTTGGGAAATAAATTATTTCATATTTTCCTTAAATCACTTCTCAATTAATTAAAGACGTGAGGGAGCTGGTTCCTAAGAGTGTGAACCTTTATGAACCAAGTCTAAATCAACGCATGCTGCCACCGCTCCTGCTGCCTGCGCATGCAGCTCCTGGCCTCTTGCGAGTTAATTTGACCAAGAGAGAGTTGAGTGGTGCAGACGTGCAGGCCTAGCACATGCAACCGGAGTGACGACTGGGGAGGCTGGCCAGGTGCTTTGACTGACTACGCGGTGCACGCACTCTTTTCTCACGCCAGCCTATAGCAGCAGGGAGTTTCAACCTGTCAGAACGGTACCAGAGCAAACTTTTCTCACGTAGCAATGCAGCAGTGAAGTTTTTTCAACACGACAGACTGCAGAAGCGCAGATTTTCCATACGTCGATACTGTAGCAGTGCAGGAAGCACTGTTCACGCGTGGAAATCACTGTTCACGCGCAGAAGTACTGTTCATCCGTGGAAAAATCAGCTAGCCAGCGGAAAATGTTGTTTGTCCATGCAGCACGTCGTTCCCGCGGCGCTTTATTACCTTTAAGCAAGCTAGTTTAGCCACTAACCTTATGACGCGTCGTTGTCATGTCTTCGCTTCTCTATTCCTGCGTCTTCTGTCTTTAAAAGGATACGCCGAGCTATTTCGCTCCGCTGCTCACTTGTTTCTTCCTCTCAAATCAAGTTCTTTTGTTCTTGCCCGAGAGAGCTGCGTCTATCGATTTCTCCCCGAGCTATCATCAGCTGAGGTAGCTAGTTTACAATTGATCTTCTTATTCTCTAATGTTTCCTTGACCTGTGATCTCCTCCTCAATTAATTCCTTGACCTGCATAAATGAACCAGCACCCCACCGCTGAGCACGTTCAGCCCAAAGCCCACCCTAGTCCTGACATGCTCGTAAGTCCAAGACCACTCAAAGTTCAATCCTTGAATTAATTCTCTCATGACCAAGACCTCACCACCGCACACGGCACGGAGCCAGAGGACAACCCTGCCAACTCGTTTCATGCTTCCAGACTACTTAGCTTGTCATGACCACCCACGATCAGTGCTATATATGGCTCTGCTCCACTCCACGCAGGGCAAGCATTTGCTAAGCTCCCTGGTGTCTCTCCTCTTGCATTGCCTCCGCACGCCCGCAACATAGCGACGCCCACATGTGACTCCGTCTCTGCCAATCTGCTGCCCTAGCTAAGCTTCAACTTATCTCTTTCGTCTTTTAAATATCTTGTTTATGCATGTTTCGCTTAGACAAGCATATTGCAACGATGTATACCATTTAGGTGCGATCGTGGATTAACTGGAGTAACCAAAAGAAGGCGTGATGGTGACCACACCCTGCGGATGGAACTTAGTTATAATGATATTTTACCCAGGCAAGCCCCGGTGCATAACCTCTATTATGCTGCACTTTATTTATGCTTGTGCATTAAGTTTTAAGGAGTTGAATGAAACCCACTTGCATATATATATATCCTGATCCCATGAGTCCTACTAGTATGTCAAGATCGTGTAGATTGCTATGCTACAGGACTCCGGTAGAAGTCGAGTGATTGCCTGTCACTCGCGAGAGATAGGAAATATATTATTGTTACTATTATCATGTTACTATCACATGGATGATACATATATATGTGGATAATAATTGGAGACCGGGCGGGACTGTACTTGGAATTGGATATGGACTTGGTTGGGCAATCCGAGCGAGGCTCTGGTTGCATTTGTCCCGCCTGTGTCGATTAAGGACCGTTCGTTGCACTGGATCCCCGGTCAAGTCACAGATTTATTATCCCGAGCATATACTAGCGGATGGGGGCTAGGAAGACTTGTTACTCTCTTGTCATGGGCTCCGGCTCTTTCCGGACCGACTGATTGGAGGCGGGGATAGGTGGAGGTCTTAGCACCGTATTAGGGCCGGGCCTCAAGTACGGGAGCTAGGAGTCCAAGTTTGGACGGGGACCTGGAAACCTATGACAGGAGGGGAACGGGTTGGTCTTGCTTGTGCCTGGGGTACAAGCGAGGCGTGTGTTTTTCGGGGTACCCAGCTGGGCACATTGATTCGCGAATCGCCGTTTCTACGTGACGGTACGACTTGACTGCACTCTGGCACCGTAGTAAGAACTGAAAGATGAAAGATGGAAAAATGGTTCTGATGGCTCAACATTTGCTTGAAAGTAGAACAGGTGCTTACCTAGAATGGTTGGTTAATAAACTACTGATAACTGCTAATAAAAATTAAATATAAGGATGCACCTTTATTAATGCTTCCTGCAGTTGCAATAACCCACAAGCCAGATAGCCTTGCATACCCTTGGAGTCTTCTCTTTCCTTCTGACGGGTAAGTCTTGCGGAGTACAATTGAGTACTCAGGGTTTGTTCTACCCTGTTGCAGGTGACAGATGTTCTTGAAGATGACTTTTGTATGTGGAAACCTCCTGGTGGGCTCAGTGAGGATTTCCTGTGCGTTGCGGATGTAGAGTTGATTTGTAACTCTCACCAAAAATGTTTTACAAGGGAAAGATTTATCACCTGTTATCATTTTCTGTATATAAATGTTCATCATGATAATATTTAACTCATCATTAAATGGTTTCATTTCCGCTGAACTCTGATAATATTTTATATTCCGCTGTTATAATCAAATAATGAATTTCTCTGATGTTGTAATAAAAGTGTTGTAAGAAATGGTAAAGACGTTGTAAGCTTTATCTCTCATTTATGATCCTGAGGTAAAAATGTGGATTTTCGAGTTCTCCCTCGGGTGTGCTCGACGGAATCGCAGAATTTAGTACACTCTCTTGGGTACTTAGTGTCTAATGGAAGACAAGTACTCTTGGGAGGGCATTAGATTAGGCGGTTCTGCCACACAAGCATAGGACAACGAGAGAGCTAGAAATTAGTTACATATGCATGCAGTGACATGCAGACTTCCAGTGAGCAGCCGTGTATTCATGGACTAGAGCAAGGGGAGGGGCATGGCCCAGGTTGGCCCCAACGACGCTCCGCCAGTGCCCCGCGCTACGCCGTTGCCTACCTGAGTCCATGTCACGCTAGCGCCGCTGCGTCCCACGCTGAATGGAGCGAGGGGTCGGGAAAAGGGGGTGCCCCCGATCTGGCCCCTTTGCACATGAAGGATAAGTTTGTGAAAGAAAATAAATATAGGAGGTTTCTATAAATATAAATATAAAATAAAGAGGTATGGACTCTTTATGCACCAATGATCAAGATTTTGGACCTAAAAATACACTTTCAAATCTGATAGACCAAATCGACACACCCTTATAAGTTAATGTACTATCCATACATTTTACTCATAAATTATATTAAATTTCTAGAGATGTTATTATACACTTAATTTTAGACAAATGGAGTATGCCCCGAAGAAACATACCGCAGGCACAACATAACACGCCGGCCTACATTTCGAGCTTCGGAAGGGAATTCCTTCTATTGGACCATGGGCGATAGCTCGGATGATCAAGCCCCGGTTAGCACAAACTTGACTCTTACGTCAATCTTAGTGAGAGTTTTATGTGAGTTTTATTTGCATTAAATAGGCTGCCACATAAGTATTTTTGATGACATGACAGTGTATTTAAGAAGAGGGAGAGATGAAGATGAAACTCTCTTAGTACAATTACCAGCTATGAATGAGTTATGAAATTAAATGCTTATAAAATTATAGAATGAAACTTTACATTAAGAGTGGGTATTTCATCGGCCTATTTGGCAAGACTCATCCCCGGCTTCAGCTCTAGCTCATCCGTTGGAGCCGTGCCAAATCTCAGTGGGAGTTTCACGTGAGTTTTATTTGCATCAAATAGGTTGCCACATAGGCATTTTTTTATGACATGGCAATGTATTTAAGAAGAGATAGACGAAATGGTGAAACTCTTTTAGCACAATTAGCAACTATCAATGAGTCATGAAATTAAATGCCTATAAAATTATAGAATGAAACTTTGCATTGAGAGTGTGTGTTTCATATATGGGCTTGTTTGGCAGGGATTCTCCCCGGCTTCGGCTCAAACGTTTTGTCGGAGGAGCCGTTTTTCAATGAAAACAAATAAGTCGAATCTGTTTGGGATGAGCCTCATCAAACACCCCTTAAGTTTCATTGTCTTGAAAAGAATGCAATGAAACTAGCCATTTTGGAGGAGCAACAAATTGTGACGTGGCTTCTCCAAAATAGTTCTAGATCCTCCGGATGAGCCCCGTCAAACACCCCTTAAGTTTCACTGTCTTGAAAAGAACGTAATCAAACTGTCCACTGAGACTGGTCTTACTTGTCCAAGTGGCATAACCCGTAATAGGCCCAGTAGGCCTCATTTGGTGGATGGTGGACTGGTTTTGGACTTTGTAAGTTCTCATCCTCGTCCTCAGAGTCCAAACGGTTAAGATCCACTCTACACGTCCTCGTTTCGCGTAAAAGAATTAACCCGAGAATAGTAAGATGGACTCTAGAAGTCTTATATGTTGGTCTAACCGACCTTTAACATCCAAGGTGGGGACTAAACCCCTAATATCTTATTAACATGCACATAGGTCACTATAAGCCAAATTCCAAACTGAACTGGACGTCACAGACTTCGAGGCTGATGTTCGAGCCCGGACCAGGCAGATTTGGTTTCCTTGCCAATATACCCCCTGTTCGGCTGAGCTTATCAGTACGGCTTATCAGCCGTGGAACAGTGTTTTTCTCTCACAGCAAATCAGCCACAGCCGGCTTATAAGAAAAAAAAAGCCTGCCGAACAGGGCCATAGTTTGGTTTTCTTGCCAATATATACTTCAGACCCCGTAGGCCTCATCCGGCGGACTGGTTTTGGACTTCGAGGCTGATGTTCGAACCCGGACCAAACAAATTTGGTTTCCTTACCGATAATGATCAGTTTCCTTGCTAATATATAAATATATAAGGTGTATGATCCAGTGACTAAAGTTTAGGAAGTATCACATAGGGTATCGCATAAGGAGTCCAGATACTAATAAAAAAATAAATTATAGAATCTGTCAGTAATCTGCGAGAAGAATTTATTAAACCTAATTAATTCGTCATTAGCACATGCTTACTGGTGCACCACATTGTCAAATCATGGACTAATTAGGCTTAAAAATTCGTCTCGCAAAATAGCTTCAATCTGTACATTTAGTTTCGTAATTAATCTATATTTAATACTTTATACATATATTTAAATATATTTGATAGGACACCTACTATTAGGAGGATATAAACACTCCCCCTGCTTCGGGGTCCGGTAGGCCTCGTCCTGATTTTGGCCTTCGAGGCTGATGTTCGAGCCTGGTCAGAACAGATTTGGTTTCTTTCCAATATACTCTCTCTATTCTTTTATATCTGTCGTTGTTACGTGTGTATTATAAATTTGACTCGATTAAAAAAATACGTGCAATATTTATATCTTTAAAAAAAATATTAAAAAACTAAATTTAAAAATATTTTTAATAATACTAATTATATACTATAAATATTAATATTTTTAATATATACTGTTTTTCAGTAAATGATAGATATTTAGAGAGACAGAGAGGGGGGAGTAGATCGGTTTCCTCGCCAGTATATACTCCGGATACCCCAGAGCTTGCTGCAACTTGCACCCTCGGACGCCGGACCCCGGATCCATCCCACCAATCCTTCTACCCTCCGAGTCTCCGTCTCTGACTCCAAGCCGCCCCCGATGGGCCGCCGCCCCCGCAAGCGCCGCCGCCGTCACGTGGGGGCCGCGGCCGGGGAGGGCCCCGATCGCTTCTCCCACCTCACCGAGGACCTCCTCCGAAGCATCCTCAACTGCCTCCCGACCCGCTCCGCCGCCAGGCTCGCCGCCGTGTCCCGCCACTTCCGCCACGAGGTCTCCCGGCTCCTCGAACGCGTTGAATCGCTCACCCTCCACGAGCCCCACTTCCCGGACCCTCTGCGGATCACCCCGCCGCTCCTCATCCGCCGCCTCGCCCTCGCCCCGCACCGCGCCATCCCGCCCTCGTCTTTCCGCCCCATCATCGAAGACGCCGCCCTGCACGGTGTCTCCGAGCTCTCCTTCCGCCTCACCCGCCGCGCGCGGTTGCCCAAGAACGTGCTCACCGTGAAATCCCTCGTCGTGCTCGCGCTCGACACCTGCGCCGTGCCTCCGTGGTCCGACGTCAGCTGCCCCTGCCTCCGCACGCTCAGGCTCCACCGCGTCGCCATTCACCAGGAGAACATCAACAAAATCCTCGCCTCCGCGTCATGCCTCGAGACGCTCGAGATGGAGTACTGCACGGGGCACGGCGCGGGCAAGGGCTGCACGGTGGAGTCGTCCTCCGTGAGGAACCTCATGTTCAGGCCGACGCTAAAGCTGGAGGGGACCGTGATTAGAGCGTCGGGGCTCAGGGTGCTCACGCTGTACACGAGGAGTAGGGCGAAGAGCCTGGAGCTGGCTCCTGCGCCAGAGATCAGGAAGGTGTACCTGCACATCTCCAAATCAAATAGTATGAAGAAGTCAATGGAGTCATTCAGGGTTCGGCCGTTCCTGGATGCTGCCGTGAAGCTGGAGTGCCTCACGCTCAGAGGCCACGCCATGAAGGTGAGCTCGATCTCTTGCATCGTACGTTAACTTAACTGCCACTTGCTTGCTAGTTCGTGTTCTGTGCAATGTTTGGGTAGCCACTATCAACTAGAACCCTCTTCATGATTGTGTTTGATGGAAGCATAAATTTGGTATGTATTGCATGACATCAGGAATAAGCAAAAGTTGGCAGTAGGCAACATTTTCGTTTGTAAAGTTTTCTGAGCATGTGCTTCTATAGCACAACCTGATGCTCAGATTAATCATAATTCATAAGAGTTCAGACCTTGAAATCAACTAGACATGTGCATTAGGAAGGACAGAGCTTTCAATCTTGAGCCTTATAGTAGGATTGACATAATCAACTAGACATGTGCATTAGGAAGTACAGAGCATTCAATCTTGAGCCTTAGAGTAGGATTGACATATCATAATATCGTGGTTGCATGGAATTATCTTAGCTAGAACTGTTATAATGTAGAATCGATCCTTAAACCCCCCCCCCCCCCCATTTAAATGCCCTGTGAGAGATCAATTGCTAGAGTCACTTGAGAGATCAAGTGCTCTGAGATTGCCTTAACCTGGTTAACAATGCGGATTGCTCTGTGAGAGATCACTTTTTGGTTGCCATGTTAGACTGTTAGAAGAACATGTAATAGGGTGGCTCATGCTTTCGCAAGATCATTGGAACTTGTGGTTAGTGCTGTTTGGGTTGATGTGGTGCCGGAGTTTATCTGGTCAGTTGTTTATCATGCTCTAAATGTTTCAGTTTAATAAAAAAGCTGCCCTTTACATAAAAAATGCACAATGCTAATGACTCATGTGATTAAACGATGTCAATATGAAAAGAAAGCATTAAAACTTAAAAGAAGCAAGGGACTGCAAGACAATGGCTGGAGCATGCGATTAGTGTTTATGTGCCATCAACAACAATGGAAGACCCTTTGAGGCAAACATTTTAGTTCGTCATTTCTTATGTTTTGTGCTTGTCTGGGGTTTTATATCGTGAAATTAAGTAAACATGCAACAAATATTGTTGAAAGACTTGCTTCTAGGAAGGACAGGGCATTTAACCTTGAGCTTTAGAATACAGTTATATCTCATAATTTTTTGATTGCAATTTAGTATGATCTATTTATGCTAAATAGGTGCCAAAATGCACGATGCTGGTAAGCTGACATGCTTCATTGTGATTTATTGGTATGGTAAAAGTTAAAAGTTTTAAGCAATGTGGATTCTGGCACAACAAAAAGTAATCTAGCATGTATGAAGTTTATAGCATACAGTACTTGTGAGTATGAATTTATGTCATATGTTGGATGTCTTGATATTATTGCAGGTATTGTCATATGAATATGAAAAAAACCCTAAGTTGATGGTTATGTTTCAAGACTTGAGGATTCTATCAGTGAGCTTGAATCTCTCAAGTGAACAAGAACCTGTTTTCCTTCTGAAGCTTCTTGAGAGCTGCCCTAACCTACAGAAATTCATTCTTTCGGTACCTAACACCAGCCTTCTTATTTACATTAGAACCTTATCATCTCAAGTTTCATCTTGTGGTTTATCACTAACACACCTTCCTTCTGTACTAGGCTGCTGAAACAGACAATGGCAGTGATTTGCCCCGTTTCACTGATCACAAGGATAGGCTGGCAAGTATATCTTGCCTGACTACCAGCTTGGAGCAGTTCAAGTTTCTTGGGTTCAAGCCTCAAGAATATCAGAGGGAACTGATTGTTTATCTGCTAACCGAGGCAAAGCAACTGAAGAAGGTTGGGGTGGAGTTTGACAAGAGCCAATTAGCTGCTGTGAAACAGATTCTGTCAGTTAGGACATCCCCGATTGAGAGGACATCCACAAAGTACAAGAGAAACTACTACTTGGAGTTGGAGTACTCCTGATAGAGTTAGTATATATAGCTTTAAGGGTTTGAGAGCCTCTGATTGGCGATTTTTTTTTTCCCACCACAGCAAAGCCGAATTTCATTACTGACCAACGAAATTACAAGAGTGACCAATAAATTGCTTTGGTGTTAGATCAAACTTATCATACTTTTTATTGCTTCGTGTGTCATCGTGTAATCTTTGCAACAGTTCATACATTGGAACGTCCCACTACACAAACACTCGAAATACATTCGTGCCGTAAACTGAATTTTCCATAATGCCGTCGTAATACATTCGTGCCGCAAACTGAATTTTCCGTAATGCCGTGGTACGTTTGAATATCGGTCTCTGCTGCCACGATACAAAAGACTGGAATCAGTCACTAGGAGGAAGCTCTGCCATAGACGGTGTTCTCATATTTGCCGCTCCACCTGCACGTTGTAGATGTCAAATGCGTTAGTTAGCTATCTAGGTAGGATCCATGAGTGATGTGGGCGACGGAGATTTGAGGTGAGTCACAGCCCACCTGTTGGAATCATCAGATGGGACCTGAAGCTCCTGCTCCGAACTGAACGGCTGGAACACACGGTCAATGTCCTCGTTCTTCACCTCCTCAAGGGTAGTGGGATTCCACTGCGGCATCATAGATAGAAAAGTTAAGAGAGAGAGAGAGAGAGAGAGAGAGAGAGCATGGCAGCGATATGCATATATTATTGAGCTACAGAAAGGAAGGAGAAAGAGAGAGGAACCTTAGGGGCATTGTCTTTATCAATGCTAAGAGCTCTAATGCCCTGTCGTAAAATCAAATTGAAAATGTCAGTGGCCAAGTTCAAAACTCATTTTTAAGGCAACCGCAGTTCATTGGTACGACATCCATACCTCATAAACATCCCCATTAACAACAGACCGCAGTATATTCATTGTAAGCCTAAATTCCTTAGTCAAACATTCAGGCAAACTCTGTTTCCGACCTTCTCTGATCTGAAAGTTTTAAATCATCAAGGAAACTAGAGCTTAACTTCTGGAACGAAAACTCATAGAAATCCACTGCAGTGCATAATTACATAAATCTAAAACAGTAGTTTTCACAAGAATAAAGCAGGTGGTCATGGAGGGGGGAGCTGCGCTAGCCTTCACCTTATAGACAAGCAAAAACATAGAGGTCGACGGGATAAATTTGATTAGGTTAACAATAATGTGAGAGATTGTACCGATCTCAGGGTGATCTTCAGTGCAGTTGGAGATGATCTTCTCAGACCCTTTAGGACTGGAGCTATCCATTGGTTTCCATCTATGCTAGCTTCTGATTCCTGCAGTGACGAAAACTAAGGTGTTTGAATAATGATACACATATGCTGCAAAGTAGAGAATTGCCTTGTTACAAGGACAGTGGTACAGAGATGGTTTGATGCTACAACAAAGGATGAATGCATCTTAGGTGCTGGAAAAAATCGGTAGCTCGTTATACAAGGTTTTAGTTTCGTTTTATTAATATATGGCAGGTCACTTTCAAATTATACCAGATTTTCGTTTGAAATCAGGATTAAGGTATGCAGATCTTTTGCCAAAAAAAAAAAAAGAAGGTCAGCTTCAAGGTCTAAATAAACCATGGCATATTACAGAATGTAGAATAAACACTAGCTAACACATCAGTTATCACCAATAGTCTGAGAAACTGATGGAAATCACACAGCATAAAGTGGGATGGCATGAGTGTTGAATTCTTACAAATGCCTTTATGATGTCCACAACAGTCTCCGCAGAGAAGCATTTGTTGATAGTTGAAAGCCTATCAAAGAAAGATTGAGATATCAATGTCAATTTATTTTCAGTATATGCAGGATACTTATGTGTAACAAGTTCTATCTTAAATAATCATCAGATTCAGTACTTGTTCAAAATACTATCTTCATCAGGTTGAACATCTGTTGAAAATTCTTCAATAACAGCTCGGACTGCAGACTCATCACCTGTGTCCAAATTCAGTAGACGTTTTTCAAGTTCTTCCAATTTCTGCCATAAATATCACAAGTGCTTTGATTAGTAAAACTACAGGCAACCACTATCAACAAGCAGTCTGACAGTCTCTACTCCCAAGTTTCCATTGTTTGCACATGCAACCAAGTGGATTAGTGCAGCAAAGCAAATAGAAGTAGAAATGCTAGCTGCTGAATGTCTTACTTCGGAACTGACAAAATGAGTAGCAAGACCGGCAGAAATCATTTCCTTCGCATTCAGTCTAGCACCAGTTAAAGCCAGATACTCGCCTGATAGTTCAAAAGAAGACAAATCGTCATGACTCATGAGATGCATCATAAATATATGTCGCAGTCATATATTTGATTTTTAAAAAATGAAAAACAGCACTCTACATTTTATTTGCAATTGCCAGTTTTTTCATTATAATATTTCAGCAATCAAGCTCATGCATACCTTTCAATGTATGAAAATTTATAATACAATACTTACCTAAATATCCAGGGAGCCGAGAATGGATGTAGGAAAAGCTACAATCTGTGTGCAATCCAACACTAGCCTCAGGAGTAGCAAAGATCTACCAAAAAGAAAAGGAGAAGATAAGTTGATCACTGTTAGAATCTCCAAAAGGATTCAGAACCACATTTAGAGGCAATCAAGTGGATAACCTTTCAATATTAAAAAATTTGATAACATAATGCCCTGCTTACATAACAAAAGATCGTATGAATAGGTGCACAAGAGTACAGGTTTTATCATAAGAAATGCAATGAAGATAATACATGTAGAAGAGTTAAGGTAAAATAGATTATAAATAATATAGGCCTCAAAAGTATTCTTGGCACATACTGTTTTCTCTGTGACAACTGCAAACTTTAGTGGCGCAACCATAGCAGCACCACCACCCATCACAAGCCCATTAACAAGAGCAACCTACACGAACATAGGATAGTAGAGTTTCAGTACATTATTTTCTTCAGAAAGATGAATGGTTCTCTGGCAATCATATACCGTGGTTTTCTTGTACGTATGAATGTGGTAGCAAAGCCAATACATTCTATACACAACCTCGAGGCAGGAATCATCTGCAAAAGCAGTATTTGTAGCTCCAATCCTAAGTGACATGATTTATTGTATGCAAATGCACATCATGGTAACAGAAATCAATTGAGCTAGTAAGAAATTGAAATGATTTGATAGCAATGCCATGCAATTGTTCTGCAATGTCCATACTTGATTTCCCTTCATAAAACATCTTTAGGTCCCCACCAGCAGAAAATGCACGTCCAGCTCCCTATTCAAAATCAAACAAGTACATAGCATGATCACCTTTGTCTACCTGGAGCTTCTGACAACTGCTTAATAATGTATAAAAACAGATCAATAGCAAATCTTCTTTCACAGCAAGATGGATCACTCATGTCAACTCAATACGTTGATACCCTTGCAGACTTGCTGAAAAGAAGATTTGGTCGTACCGAAATTGTTGCACATTACATTAGGTGGTCAGATTTGAAGTTACAAACTCTCTTCGCTGTAGCATAAAATGTTCAACGCAGTTACAAACTTCAATATTCATTGTTGCAGATGGTAAAGAACAGACAACTTTCTTGGCTCTCGTAATTTGAACAATACACACCTAATCTGACCTTGGTCCATACCGTCCTAGAGCAGCAGAGCAGCTTCTATTGGACATATATATGCCAATGCAATGGTGCTACTATATATGCTGTGCCAACAATTACTAGCGCCTAACGTTGTCAAAATACCATTTCATATTATAATGGAAGGTACGCACCTTAAAGATGACTAATTTGGCGTTCTCATCCTTCTCCCATTTCTCCAGGAACTGCGCGAGGAGGTACACCTACAAGCAGAAACCACGCGCACACAATCGAACCACAAAGAAGCTTCTAGTTCAAGAACCAGAAAACGGGGCAAGGAGCCACACCACCCTGTCGGAGATGCCATTGAGCTGGCGCGGGCGGTTGAGAGTGATCACCCTCGCGCCCCCGGCCTCCTGTCCGAGCACCACCTGCACCAGCAGAGCACGGGGCCATGCTCCCCTTAGGTTAGCTGATCAAGCCCAATTGGCAATTTGGCACGCAGCGGCAGGAGAAGGCAAGAGATTTGGTGTGCAATCAGTCAGCTGTGTATCGATCGGTGCTACCTCCTCGGGATTTGTTTGCTGCTGAGCCATGGTCGGCTGAAGCTTGAGGCTCCCTCCTACGTGCGTATTGGTGTTGCGACGCGAGGTGAGCTGAGAAGAATTTGTTGGCGGTGGAGGTGAATGGTGGCCTGGTGGACGGGGTGTTGAGGGTGTTTGGCGTGTGTAGGTCAGTGTGGTGGTGGAGAGAGGAGGGGTAGGTAGTGTGGATTGTGGAAGGGTGAGCCCGCGAGTCGCAGGTGGAGGCATGGAGCAAGTTTGCAGTAGTAGGCGGGGGTAGGTGCGGCTTGGCCTCAGAAGTCGCAGACTCGCAGGCTGGCAGTGGCAGTGCTCCTGCCCCCTTTTTCCCGGGGGGGGGGGGGGGGGGGGGGGGGGGGGGTGGGGGGTGAGTCTTTTATTTTCTTGAGACGATAGTCTAAAGATTTGAGTAATCCCATTTGACATCAGCGTTTTAGGCCTCATTTGAAATGCAGGATTCTCCAAACACAGGAATATGAAAAACACAAGATTGAAGTCACACAAAACTTATAATTCTGCAAGAATATATAGTGTAGGATTTTTTCCAATATAATCTTTAAATGAAACACAAGAAAAATATAGGAATCGAAACAGAGAGAGAGAGACGGTTATACACAAAGCAAAGTTTCCATAAGATCCAACCTCATATTAGTTTTTCTCCAAAATTTCTATGTTTTCATGCATCCCCTGACAATCCTAAAGAAAAATATAGGAATTGGAACAGAGAGATAGATATACACAAAGCAAAGTTTCCATAAGATCCAACTTCGTATTAGTTTTCATAAGATCCAACCTCGTATTAGTTTTTCTCCAAAATTCAATCTTTTGTTCCAAAGAGGTGTATAAAAAACTTTCCTATAGAATTGAAGTCCTCTGAATTCCTATGTTCCAAAGACAAATCTAGGTGTACCATTGCTGATTTGTTGTGAGTTGTAACTATAGGTATGCTTTGAGATGGATACAAACTTTTCAAATAATCTCTTCATCGCCGAAATGTCTCTTCATTCATCTCTTCTCTAGTAAGAACCGTCTCTTCATTCATCTCTTCAGGTTAACAATTGTCAAAGTAGTAAAAGGGCATGTAGCCTAGTAGTTACAAGAGTCTTAATAGCACTTTAGATCCCCGTGGGAACGAATTTTGCAGGATTTAATGGCGTTGTGCTCACACTCACCACCGGCAAGCGTGACTGTGATTTAGAGAAATACAAAACCCTAGGGGGCTGGTAATGACAATACTCTGGGCCAGCGTGTTCATCTTTATGGGCTCCCAGCCCAGCGTGTGACAATCCATATGTGAAATCCTTTACCGTACATAAATTTTCTGTTGTTTTTCACCTTTCTGATCTGATTGATATATTTTAAAATAAATTTTATTGCTCTTGTTCATAGCAGAAATTCAGTAACACTAGAGACAGGAGCAAACTTTTTTTAGGAATGTTAATATAGCCCTCGCATAACTTCAAAGTGTCCTGGCTTACCAAGAGCAAGGTACGCTACTTCTTGTTGCAAAGATCCCACGGACGGAATCATACATAGAGCTACATAACTACATTGCTGTAGCCACATTTGACGCAATCATTGTACATGTTCCAATCCCGCCCGGGGAGGTCTGGATTCTGAAACATAATTACAAATACAGCAAGTTACAGGGTTCAGGCATGGGGCACAATCGTCCTGAACGAGGAGCAACTCAAGTTACAGGGAAAGTGGGATGGGGCCACAAATCACTTACAACAATTAAATACACCCCTGAGAACGAGTACAGAGAAGTTCATTGTTCGGAATTCAGACCAAGCTGTTTATGTTAAACATCTACACTCCCTCTGGTCATAACTTTACACATTTGATTTTGCAAGGTCTTCAATGATATTTTTTACCACTATTTTTTCGTAACAATATATTCTTGAAATCGTTCAGATACAAGAGATTTTGCAGGTATTTCGAATGCAGATCGACACATACACCTACATGGGGGATGCTGGTTCCAAAGTAAATAATATACTCCCTTTATCCCAAATTATAAGTCATTCTGACTTTTCAAAATACATATATTTTACTATGTACCTAGACATAATTTATATCTAGATATGTAGCAAAAGTTATGTATCTAGAAAAGCTAGAACGACTTACAATTTGAAACAGAAGGAATAGATAATTGTAGTTTTTAAGGTTTGACCATATCTGTCCTAAATGACAAGTTTCTGTGACCAAGGGGGAGTACATAGTTAGTTTCCCTAGCCAACAAAGTTCAGAACAGCAGATGGACCTCGCGTTTAAAGAGGATACCATGCAGGTCCCTCCATCCCATCTCTGATTCTCCATCATCCCCGGATGCTCTAATGTTTGCAAATGAGCACCGACATATCGTGTTTGTATATTACTACTGCTCAGCTAACCTGTAGAAAGCATAATTTCGTTGGTGAGTTTGGTTTCCTCCCAACAAAACTAGGTATATCACAATGCATCAATACAGAATTGTTGCACAATTCTCGCAGCAGCTTTTAACAAGTTCATAAAGCAAAGGCTGCTACTGAAGATGGAACAAGCTGTAAACTTACTAGTCCTAAACATATAGGGCCTGTTTGATGTGGAGCCAAGGATGGCTCGAGCCCGTCGGCCAGGCCGAGGCCAGCCAGAGTCTGGCTCCCGTGGGGCACCCCCTTTTGTTTGATTTTCTGTTCCGAATGAGCCAGCTCATGTTGGGATTGTGTTTGATTTCGTGTACACATGGATAGAATGACCTTGCATCTCAGACCGGGAGGTGAGATGACGCAGCTCGTGAGGATGGAGCGAGCCTGGCCCCCAAAAAACGACCTCCAGGAGCGTTTCCCGGGAGCCATGAGAGAGAGGATGATTTGCATCTGGGGAGGCAGGCTGCGAGCTGGGCCAAGCAAATCAAACAGGCTGAGTTGTAGGCTTGTAGCTGGGGAGCTCGGGCCACCCCTTTGGCCCTATATCAAACGCGCCCATAAGGCCTGTTTGGTAGGCTGCACTAGGAAGGCCTATGGGGGGGCAGACTGGCCAGGCCAGATCTGGAAAAGCTGAGGAGGTGCAACCACCTGTGTTTGGTCGAGGTGTTTCACGTTCATCAGAGCTTGGTTCACTGCAGCCCATGTTTGTTTGGCTACACGAGCTATGGGCCATAGCTCAAACGCAACAGCTGAGCACCCCTTTTTGGTCCAACTGATGCGAGCGTGAGCCAAGCCTAGAGAAACAAACTTCATTTCCGTTTCCCTGGGTGCAGGCTTTTGGCTGGTTTAAGTAGTGCCAGCCTGGCCCTCGAGGCTCTCGAGCCTACCAGACACGAGAAGCTGAAGCCAGTTAACCAGGCCCAGCGCTCGTGCCGCCTACCAAACAGGCCCTTAGTAGATAGAACAGACATGCTAGTAAACACAACAAGTCTAATACAAAAGTACTCAAGTTTATAATGTTTAGGTGCAATGATATCTGAAAAGGCAATGGAAGTTTTGAACCCATGCCCTTTCTAAGAATCATTTCTACAGCTCTGAATTATGGCAAATGACTAGAGCCATTGAAGGGAAACACAGGGACCAAAGTTTACTTACGTTTCAAAATATGATGTCTCCTGCGTGTTCTAGTGCGACGCCGAGCAATGCAGAAAGCAAAAATGCATACAAGAAGGCCCAGCTCAAAAACTAGGGCCATTCTTAATCCTGCATTCATGTAAAAATTGAAACCACATCAAGGACGCAAATTGTATTCCTGTCACAGCAACAAGTAAATCTTACATAATAATGGCCAATACCTCTTATCTTCTGGACAAGGTCTTTGCTGTTGTTGTTCTTAATGTGGTCTTCCATAGCAATTGCATGTTTACCCATAAACTCGTTGGTAGTAGCATCTAAATGTGTTACTGAGAGGTCGCTGCCACCATCAGCAGCCTCAGCAATATCCTTTATATTTCTACACGTGTTCTGACAATGGATGCCACTTTCGTACTCATCACTTCCATCACAACAATCTATAGAACATACACAATCTGTCAAGAGTTCTGATATCCACAAAGGAATAAATGCAGTGAATAGAAACTAGCTGCAGATGTTAGAAAAGACAGCTCAAAAGTAGTAAGGAAAAGTGGAAAAAAAACTTCCAAACTATTGCAGTTAACTTCTTTAGTCTATAAACAATAGCATACCGCATATTTTGTCATTCACAAACGAAGAGAACAACAGTCGAGGGGTAGCTCCGATATTTCTGCAGTAAAACTTGCCTTCTGGACAAGCTGAAGTACCTACATAAAACAAATAATGTGAAAAATAGAATTACAATGGAGGATACCTTACACATTGATATTAGCACCCCATACAAGAAATGGCCACATTTCAGCAGTAGAATTTCATCAGGTGAGGCAGCAAGGATTTCACAGATATGAAGGCTACAACATACTGCATATTCAAATCTGGTATATCCCTGTTTCATTTGGCTAAATGTGACATAGTCAAGTGCATACAGGTACATCTGGTCATTAGTTTAGGCTCTGCTTAACAGTCCTCTGATCTCTGCTCACATGAGTTAACCTATTCCCAACATTGTAGCTCTATAGCAAAGGTCACATAGTTCGTTTGCTGAATTCGGAAAACTCTAGCAGCAACAGCATCAGTCAATCAACAAGAGAAAGATTTACATGAATTATAATGCCCAGTGCATTGTTAATTTATTGCCACCAGAACCAGATCTCACAGCAATGGGCGAAATCCTCCAGATCTTCCACAGTTCAACTCTCAATCCCCGGTCAAGTTCGGACAAATTCAGGAGAGATGGAGACAGAGACCTGGCTCATCGGTTCCATCGACGCAGTCGCAGTACCCGTCGTTGAGCCGGCTCCTCGGGAAGGAGCCCGAGCCGTCTCTGCAGGCGATCACCTGCGTCGCGAAGTACGCCTCATCTGGGGGAAACGGCTCAGTGAGCAAATCAAGAAACGAGGTGCGGAGGTAGGCACGTGAGCGAGCGTCCCGTTCACCTTGGGGGGAAACGCCTACGAGCGGCGGCGCGGCGTCGGCGGCGCCGGCAAGGAGGAGGAGGCGGAGAAGGAGAGTGGCGGGAGCGGAGGAGACGACGCGACGACTCGGTCGTGGGGTCCACATCTGCCGTTGATGTGAATCTCCGTCCCCGATTCGTCACTCCGGATCACAAGGAGCTCAAGTTGAAAGCCTCTGCGAACTGGGTGGACGTCAGGATGATCTCACGCGTCCGTTTTAGACCAAGAATTAACAGCCCGTTTGCCGTAAATATTCAGCCTCAAAAATTAGAATTAGTTTTGAGTTCAAAAAATTTAGAATTAGTTTTGGCTAGCTCCAAATACAGATGGTTGGATGGTTAAGAATTTAGAATTAGAATTGTACCTTTAAACCAAACATTATTCACTATAGTTGCAACCCTTCCTCTTCGATACTGAGACATCCCCTTCGTACTGCTCAGCATTCAACAGCCGCCATGATGCTTCTTTGCTCGGACACGCCTCCATCGCCGACGCACCACCTTGAAGCGCACCGTCACCCCCCGACATTCCTTTGTCCCCGCTTCTACCCTCGACGTTGCTCCACCACCACCAATGCAACGCCCCGTTCTTTCTCACCACCACGAATGCAAGCCTCTTCTTCCTCACGTCCGGCACCTTTCCCAAATTACAATATCCAACCCAATACAGATCAACCAAACATATTTTGTATTGTGCCCAATTTTAATACCAAGGCTGATTTGGTACCCGATTCAGTCTCAACACCTCCAATATTCACATCCAAACAAACCTAGGAAATTTCGCTCTTTTTTTAGCGACTTGTCTCTTACCATGTGTTTAGCTATGGAGACTATAAAAATAGGGGATATATTAATCCCCTTTTATTTGGTGTTTAGTTTGGAGTGAACGAGGACATGACGGTCTATTTTGAGCTTTTGGCACCGACAACTCGGCCAGCTACGGAGTGGGGCATGGTCGGACAGGCAGCTCGCATCGACAGTAGAGCTATGAGCTTTTCCAGCAGCCCCCTATATAACTCCCCCAATAGGATGGTACTGGGGTAGCCCAATATCACTCTATAGATTTATTTGGGGAGATGCTATAGCAGTACCTCAATATATCTCTCCCAATACCCATACGAAAGGTGGGTTTCCACGAGAGTGTAAGAGAAAATATGGCTGAAAAATGGTAGTTGGGATGGTCCCCATGGTATTAGGGAAGTTGTATCTTCCTTTTTTTAAGGAGAAATGAGAAAAATATTGGTGGCCATAAAAAAATGGGTGATGTATTGGGGAACTGTTAGAGCAAGAAAAAAACATAGCTATCTCTAACATGACAGTTTTATGGAGATATGAGAGGTATATGGGAACTGCTAGAGATGATCTAAGGTCTCTAGGAAAGGGCATGCCCAGCGCTAGCTAACAGCATCCTATGCCTCAGCTGAATTTGTCGGTCCACGCATGCAAGCAAGCACTAGGGACGTGTATCCCTCATCGCCGGCAGGGAGATGGGTGCTTTTTTGTCAGAAGCTTTTGACAGTGCATGGAGCAACCTTTCTTGCTTTCTATACTCCCGAAGCAGTTACTTTCCTCCCCAACGCGTTTTTCATCAGTGGCTTCTGTTTTTTTTTGTCAGTTGAGACTACCGGCTCCTCTGCAAGAGACTATGAACAACTGCGAGACCACCACTCTCGGTGACATGGAGCCTAGACGTCTGCATGGATGTTGGGTCAGTACGCCACCGTGTTGCATTGGGAAAGCCCTAAGAGAATGTAATGAAATATTTGTTCAGATGCATAGCAGTCAGAAAAATACGTAATTTTAGAATGGTTGAAAGTACTAGCACTGTGTGGCCTGGACAAACATCTTCTTGTATTCTTGAGCTCTTGCTCAACAAATCATAATTACTTTGGTTGTTATTTGTTAACTAACAAAGCTCTCTCTAGAAGAACCTAAATGTTGTAATTACTCCAGTGGTTAATTAACAGATCTCGCTAATTCAGAGCTTGACGGCGAGTTTAGTCACAGAAGATCCAGGGTGAGGACTGAGGAGACGTGGCGAAACTAGCCACAACTCTGCGACAGCGACATCAACGCCTTTTGTCAGAGCATCTTCCATTACGATGATGTTTTTGGTTGGCCTCCCGCGTTGCCTTTGCCCCCAAGAATTGAGACGCCTCTGGCGCACCCAGTGTCCACGTTCCGTCAATTGCCACGAGAATCTGAACGACCGAACGCACGAGCCGACTAGGCAAACCACCATTTAAGCCGCCCCCCTGTGGCTATAACAACTTGAAAAGAGTGTTTAGCCACGCATTGACAACCGGAGGACGCAAGCGCACCAGAGATGGTTGCCAATTCACATTCTGCGTGCTTTATATACTCAATCACATGTCATCAGCAGCCCTCGTCTGGGAATTCCGCCAACTCAAATAGCGCAGCCACTGCACAACTTTCCTCCTCCCCGAGGCACTCTCTCTCCCCCACAGGTCAACAAGAAGCCACAGTCTCGTGCGGTCGTCTCATGCCCAGCCCTGGCCACACGAGCAGGTCTGCCGGTGTGCGAAAGACATGAACACGTACATGTCTCTCTCCTTGGAGCGCAGCAGCAGCAGCGTGGTCCGCGACGTCGCCACGCCCGCGCCTCCGGCCAGCGGTGCCAGTGCCTCGTCGTATCCACGCGCGGGCGCGGGTGCGGGCATGGGCACGTCGCTCTCCCTGGCCAGCGCCGCGGCGGCGGCGCACGGGCACGGCCAGTACCTCCCCCTCAACGAGGACGACTCCCTGGACATGGTCCTCTTCGACGTGCTCCGCGAGGCATCCGGCTCCGCTGCGGCGCCCGCCACCGACCAGCCGCCGCCCTCGTCGTTGCCTACGTTGAAGAAGGCGCTCGCTTCCGGCGCCGCCGCGCGCAAGGGCGGCGGCGTCGGTGGCACCAACAGCAGCAGGGCCGCGCACGCACCGAAGGCGGCCACGGGGACGGGGCGGCACTACCGCGGGGTGAGGCGGCGGCCGTGGGGCAAGTACGCCGCGGAGATCCGTGACCCGGCGCGGCACGGGGCGCGGCTCTGGCTCGGCACCTTCGCCACGGCCGAGGAGGCCGCCACGGCGTACGACCGCGCCGCGTTCCGCATGCGGGGCGCCAAGGCGCTGCTCAACTTCCCGCCGGCGGTCGCGGGCTGCGGGAACGCCGGCGTCGCAACCGCCACGTCGGAGCAGGCTGCTGGGGTGACGGAAGCCAAGTGAACGGCGAATGCGATCTCAAAGGAAACGGGTCATTGGCAGCTGATGATGGCCCCCCTCTGATAGTGAATGTTTCTACTTCTAAGCATTATTAGTCAGTCCGTTGACCAGACTCCAGAGTGGAATGGTAGCGATCGCTCTTCTCGTTGTATGTAAGGACATGCCGTGAACTGTGACGGGTTGAATTTGAGGGGATAAGATAGCCATACAACTCCAATGTTTCTTTTTGTATTTTGAGATCCTTCAACATTTGGTTTTGGGGGCGAACGTGCACGATCTTATTTTTGGATATATTTATTATTAATAATCGTGAATATATAGAAAGGCCAAGATGAAAACATGAATGCTTAGTTTAATGAAGATTTCTCAGTGTGAACAAATGTTGAGTACAGAATCAGCCAACCAAACCAAACACGACGTGGTTGCATTCTTACCCGGATTTTAAGAACCGAACCGGATTCCAATAGGATGCAATGCCAACTAAACACGCATGATGGGGCTCCTGAATCCTGACCCCTGAATGTTCGCTCACGGAATCACGGATAATTTGGTGCGTCGAGAAAGAAACATCTGACGTGATGCCTCGAGATGACAGGTGGGTCATCCGGAACTTGGGGAGGACAAAATAGATGTTAGGCCTCGGTTAGTTTCAAGATATTTCACGAAAAAACGGTAGATTCTTAGTCACATCGAATCTTTAAACACGAGCATTAAATATAGATAAAAAATAAAACTAATTACATAGTTTAGACAAAATGGACGAGACAAATCTTTTAAGCCTAATTAAACCTTAATTGGACACTAATTACCAAATAACAACGAAAAATGCTACAATAGCATTTCGCAAAATATTTTAAGAACTAAACAAGCCCTTACCCGATCCACTAACCACGATTGAGTCCATTGCCCATGTAACTGTGGCAACTTGTAAACCAAAACAAAAATTCAAAATTCATTTTTATAGAACATTCCCCTCCCCGTCCATGACTCACCGTCTGCGTGACCTCATGAGTGACGTCACCGTACCACTGGCAACGTGGGCATCCATGCTTCACCCACTTTGACAGGATTTTCTTTTTGAAAAATCTTTGACAGGAAATTTCAGTCCTACCAGTTTCCACCTTCCCATCGCCCAATGTCAGGTCGACAACAGTACAACACAATGAGCTGTCCATACAGCAACACAGACATGCAGACTAGGGTCTTGATTAGATGCACCCAAAAGTTAGAATTTTTTCATTCTCTTTTCATCACATCAATTTTTAGCCGCTTGCATAGAGTATTAAATATAGGTAAAAAAATAACTAATTATACAGTTTAATTGAAAATCACGAGATAAATCTTTTAAGCCTAGTTGGTCTACGATTAGACAATATTTGTCAAATAAGACGAAATTGGTACTATTCATCGGGTTGAAATTTTTTGCAATCTAAACGTGGCCTAGTACATCAGAATTCGTCACCAAATTTCGTGGGGTATTAGAGGATATACCTCTCCATTCGCGAGCACAGCATAAATCTCAATATACACTTCATTACGGGCAAGTCTAAGCCCAGGTCAAAAACACGGCCAGTCTGCCTTGCCACCGCAGAATCTGAAGAAAATCAGAAACGCAGAAAAAAAAAATCTTGTGGTTCATTAATACTTTCGAAGCCTTCGAAGCCCCACTATGCCATCTAGTCACACTCTCTGACTCCTGTTCCATCCAGGAAATTCTAACCGTAGAAGAGTCTGCACCAACCGGACGACCATGGCACTTGATGCACCAGAGCACATGCCTGAAATCTGTTTACGATACCATGATGTTGACCTGATACCACTTCAGAACTGGAAGCTTAAAAATAACCAGTTGCGTGTTGCCTTGCTACTCCAGTTGTGGATGAATCACATGCATGGAACCCTGACCACATTGGTAGAACAAAATATTCCTTAGCTTCTGATTATACCACCAAATTCCGGCATGCAGTGTTTTGATGTTTATCCATATAAAGCACTGTTAAAGCTGCGATCGTGCTAGGAGATAGGAAATTTGACGACAAGCCTGAGTAGCCAATCTCTTCCCGTAATAAAGTATCCCGTTTCTTGATGGGTTCATAGAGAACCTTGAATACTTGGTCAGCTGATTCAATTTGCATCTGGCGGATTTGATCGTTGGAAATAACCTCACTGGTCCAATCAAATGGGATAGATACCATGAGGTCCAATTCACATCGTAAAATGAAAATAAAATATTGCTAAAAAAATGGAAACACAATGTGACTACTGAAAACACAGAAGAGGCAATTGTAGTAACAAGCAATAAAGTCAAGGAGCTGAGACACCTGAATGTATGACAGGACTATAGGCTATGGATGCCAATATTATCTTTGAAAATTTACTACTCGGGAAATTTGGTTCTGTAGCACGATAGAACATCATTTTCAGAAAATACCACTAAAAGATCTCCAACACGTCAAATATCACCCAAAGAAAATACTAATCGGGAGATCTTTTCATGTTATTTTCTAAAAATGACGTTCTTTCGATGCTACAAAACCATTTTCTCCTTATTGATCTATACCCATTCATACGCAAAACCTGATCAACTATCAAAATTGGTGCTCTGCCATTTCTAATGGTTCACACTACGACATTACAAGCGGTAGGGAGCAAAACCTGTTTGTTCTATGACATGACTTATAAAAAAATGATTTAGAAAAATAGTTCTGACATACAAAAAAATGGAAACTATAATCACTCCAATGAGGAAGCTTAACAAAAGGTAACATACCAATTGTTATTCATTTTCATAAGCGATTGGGTCATAGTTAATGTCAAATCCCACATTAACTTTGTAGCAAAGAACCAGAAAAATTACGATTCCTATCGCACATTTGTATCCTTCTATAATAGGTGGTGGTACTCTAAGTTAGACCATGGGTGCAGAAAAGAAGGCAAAGCAACCCTCAAACTCTCAACCTCTAAATATTGCATATTCCAATTCACTAGAGGAAGTGCATATCAATAGGTTCAGCAAGTTTAATGAGCAATTCAGTGAAGGGCCTTGATTGTGATTATTTTGGATAGTAAGATGCTCCTCTTGTACCTCTAGAAAAAAAAATGTCTAGGTTAGAAACATGTTACCTTAATTTTGCAGCTAGATTCTTAGCTGTACAAGCCCGAAATAGGATCTCAGGCACAATGGGAGAATTCAAGAGAATGTTGGGCAGAGAAATAAAGTTTATCTTTTTCCTCAGGTGGATAAAGCATTCTGTAATGAAATGAGCTTGGTAAGCTACCACACAGGGTAGTCTTGCTAACATTAGTTCCATAACAGCTGTACCTGACGTACATAATGCTGCTCTACTAGCCTGCAAAAGGAAGCATTACCTTCTTAGTTCACTCAAGGGACGCTGAAAGTGCAATCAAATTTGCAGTAGCATCTAGCAATTAACTGCAACAACGAAGTTATGTGATGACAGTTTGCACAGGCAGACCTGGCTGCTTAAGTTACAGACACTAAAAGTTAAACCACAAACCAGGAATTTCTCATTAGCTCTATTTGTTATACTTTACTTGATTGGGTCGAGATGTAACAGATGCTAATGAGGATTAGATAATCTATAATCATACCAACACGTGTACTCCACACATCTCAAGTAGGTCCAAACTAACTGATTGTAAGATACTATCTGGCCAGTTGGGTTCCAACTCCCAAGAGCTATTACTTAATAGCAGCATGTGTATCTCTGAATATGTTGCAATTAACAAACCGATGATCTAACTGGTTGTGGTAGAAAACACACATCTACTTAATTGACAAAGATTCAGGATAATGTGCTGAGCCTTCTGTCCACATTGACAGAAGTAACTGGTATCCATGACATGTCAACAACAAACTGTTCTCAGAGAGCCACTGATAATAGCCAGCTCTACAACTATAATTAATTTGCTCACATAAATCGACAAAAGATTCAGGTGCCATTTTGGAATGGCAACGACACATCTTCCCCTACTAAAAAAAAGGAGGCTGTGTTTAGAGGAAATGGTAATCTGGCAAGAATACCAGGTAGAGCCTTGTTCTCCACAATCAGAGCACAAGCACCTCATTGAAACTGCATATCATCAACAAAACACAAGGGTTGTCTCTTGTATAGAAAGAGGTTGACCTGTATATTACTTTCTGTCCATTATGTTGTTATACTTTCTTGTGATCCAGTGTCACAATGTAGCATCTGATCTTAATAACAGAATTATTTCATAAATCACCTAAGACAAAATGGACAGAAGTATGCACAATCCACTAACTGCACTAATCAACAGTTGTCTAAATTTTTCTTTAATTTTATTCTTTTATTCCTGTGCAGCCAAAAGAAATTAAGCATGAAGCTTTTTTAGAATGACTGTGATAATCCAGAATTCAACTGCTAGGAAGGTATGGTTATCATTGTTTTCAAGTCGTCCGATTAATCGCGATTAATCGTCCTGGTCGGTCTCAGGTGACCGATCAGGGGTACTGTCGACCTGTACAAGTCGTCCGATTAATCGCGATTAATCGTGATTAATCGTCCTGGTCGGTCCCAGGTCGACCAGGTCCGACCAGACGATTTGAAAACATTGATGGTTATTCGAAAGATTTTCACGTCAAACGAAAAATAAAGTATAAAAACTATGTGAAATTCGTCAGAATGAAATGGAGCTTGAGAATTAGACTTCAGACGTGAGCTCACACTGAATGCATCGTATCTTTCTTTAAGTGATCCCCCGGGTATCAACACCACTGGAAAAGGTCCTGACTGAACAACCTTTTCAATATAGGTCCTCACATATCGATGTGGAGCAACTGGGATGACTAGTGATAGTTCATTAAATGTTTGTCTTAAGTTCTGCACAGTATGCAAAAAGATCGGAAGCATTCGAACTACCTCCTGCATCCTACTTCCAGGCAACATGGTTATGATTGTGGCACCTAGCAAGGGTGTATTTTTCATTAGAAAGTGGGCATGTATTGACCACACAATCAACAACTGCACATTAAGACTTAGTGCACTAAGACTAAGAAACAATGATACAACTCCATAGAGGTGAATACACAACGTCTTGATATGAACCATTATTGATGAATGCATAATTCGATGGTTTTTGCGTCGCTCAAAATATATAATAATAATATATCTATCATGTTTGCACATAGAACATATAGCTGACTATCATCACCTTTGAATCCACATTAGCATCAGTTGAAATAAATGGAGCCTTCATGATGGAATATGAACTTCATTTTTTCACATTTAGTTATAACTTTCACAATTGAGGTTGAAAATTAATATAAATGTGACTCACAAGATGTCTAGCTGATTCGAAAGCAGTACGAAACAAGTTATTTGGAACTGGCTCCAAAAACAGAACAATTCACAATGATTGCTCCAACAGAACAAATTTAAATAAAATTTTTATCAACACAGTAGCCTTGAATTTTAATCGAATTGATCAAGCTGCAATACCAACAAAATGGATTTTCATAGCTAAACAGCCTAGCACTAACTGTAGAAAGTAAGTGTGCATGCGATTACTGTCAATAAGAAACAGCAAGAGTAGTTTACATATTTGAAGTTGCATCATTATTGGACAACAAGCTTCAGATTAGCTACTGGAAAAGAGTGTCTAGTTCCTTCCAAGGTAGTAAGGTTTAATTCCAAAAGACACTTTAGAAAGAACATATGGTGCACTAATCTGATAAGTATGAGAGAAAAACAAAAGGCAGAAGGTAGCCATTGGCACTTACAATCTAGCATCTTGTGCATGCAAAAAGTAGTGGCAAACAAATCATATGTATGATTACCTGGGGACAGCCCATGTTCCAGTCGGAAAGCTTCACAACTTCTTTGATACTTGGACTTGTCAGAGGACAATTCTGGCCCCTATATTTTTTTTTCCAGATGAGTTAAATTGTAAGTAAAAAACAGTGATCCCAGGAGAGCTACAATGGATTGATCTTGAGTCTTGACAATTGAATTACATGATATAAACATTTCCAGTTTGCCAGATCAAAATGTTGTATTTGCAATGAAATAATTTGATCACTCACAAATGACAAAAAATACAATGTTCAGTAGTTACTGCATATCAACGGTACATTAGATGAGCACTAATACACTACACACAGGCTTTGCACCCTCTCATCTTTAAAGCTATATTTTGTTAGATGTATATGCACCTCTTGTAATTACTCACTAGTGTAGGGTGCTATCTGCACTTTGTACATCACCATATCTGCCCCTTTGGGCATGGTAATAGATGGGTCGGTCATTTGCAACATGGCAACAGAGCCTAGGTTTAGGGTTCATTATCCCGCCGTCACCGGCGTGCCACCGGCGAGCCGCCGGTGAGCCACCACCGCCGGCCGGCGAAGTCATCTCCACTCGCGCGGCCTCCCGAGCCGTCTCGCTCGCGCCTCGCGAGGCCGCCCGCGCCGCCTCGCACGAGCCTCGCGCGGCCGCCCGCGCCGCCTTGCACTCGCCTCGCGCCGCCGCGGCCGCGGCCGCCTCCCCGCGCGACCGCACGCGCCTCGCGCCTCGCGCCTGCGGCCCGCGCCTCCCTGCCAAGGCGCCCCAGGTGCTGCTCCTCTGCTCTCCCTCCCTCCCGCTCCAAGTGCTGCTCCTCTGCTCTCCCTCCAGGTGCTGCTCCTCTGCTCTCCCTCCCTCCCTGCAGCCTGCTCTGCTCCGCTCTGCTTTTCCTCTCTGATTCCTTGTTTCCAAAAAAAAAAGAGCGCCAGGCAATTGCTGCTTCCATGGCGTCCCTTGGAAAGCCGGGTGCCATCTCTGTTCCTCGCTGCCCCGTCATCTTCAATGGCACAAATTGGGGCGAGTTCGCCTTTCACATGGAGGTACACATGGGCGGGCAGCAGCTGAGGTGCTATCTCACAGGTGAGCGGCCTTGTCCGTCCACCCCACCTCTTCCCACTCCGCCCACCTATGCGCCTGATGCAGACGACGCGGTCAAGAAGCCTCTCCTTGAGGCGTTTGAGGCTCAGATGGAGGCCTACCAGTCAGCTCTTGATATACAGGCGACCTGGCTGCGTGAGGAGGCCTGTGCCAAGGCTATCCTGCTCGCGAGTATGGAGGTTGACATCTCTCTATCCCTCCGTGGTCTCTCCACCTCTCACTCGATGTGGGCTCACCTCCGCCGCAGTTATGAGATTCGTAACGAAGCGTTGTATCTCGCGGCGGTGGAGGAGGCCCAGTCGCTCCGTCAGCACGACTCTACCGTGGAGGAGTTCCACCGTCAGATGTCCGCCGTCTGGCATCGTCTGGACATCTTGGGTGCGGAGTACTGTGCTGGTGGTACTTGTCGGTGCTGTGATCGTCACCGGGGCCAGCGGGACACTCTGCGTCTTCACGAGTTCTTCTCCCGCCTCCGCCCTGAGTTTGAGGTTGTCAGGTCCCAGCTCCTGACCCGCCGACCTCGCCCGTCTCTCGATGAGGCGATGCGGGAGCTTCGTGCTGAGGAGACTCGTCTTCGGGCGGGGGGCATAAGTGGGGCTCCGCAGTCCTCTGTTCTGGCTGCCCGAGCTCCCCTTCTGCCCACCGCTCCTCCACAGCCTCCACTGCCACCGTCCACCGACCCTCAGTGTGGCTACTGTGGCAAGTTTCGACACACCGAGGATGTCTGTCGGAAGAAGCAGCGCGACAAGAAGACTCGTCGTGGGGAGTCCAGTGCAGCTCGCTCAGTCACTGCCTTGGAGCAGGAGGTCCTCACGTTGTTCCGCCGTCTCAATGTTGTTGCTTCCTCACCCTCTGGCACTACTGCTCGGGCTTCTGGTACTCCACCACCACCACCTCCTCCCTCAGGTATCTCATCCAAGTGGTTCCTTGATTCTGGTGCATCCTTCCATATGACTCCGGATTCTCGTCACTTGTCATCTCTGTCTCTTGTTGATCCTCCTATTGTTCAGACAGTTGATGGAACCTCTCTTCCTGTTGTTGGTCATGGTGTTCTCTCTACGTCCTCTTTTCATGTTCCTACTGTCTCTCATGTCCCGCAGCTCACTATGCAATTAATGTCTGCTGGTCAAATTACTGATCATGGTTGTCGTATCATTCTTGAGTCTGACTCTTGTTGTGTTCAGGATCTTCGTACGGGGTTTCTGGTGGGGACTGATGGATAAGTCTCTGTGGCTGGTGGTTGTAGGGCTGCTGCACACTGCAGCACATGATCTTTGTGTCCAGCATCTTTTGACTGCTTTTAGGACAGCAGTTAGCATCTAGGACGGCATCTAGGACAGCATCTGCTTTTAGGACAGCAGTTGGCATCTAGGACAGCATCTTAGACTAAGTGGTTAGCATCTTAGACTAGCATCTTGGCATATGCTTGGCTGGCTAGCAGCCTATAAATATGTATCCCCAACCCCTCAGGTTGGCATGGCATTGTATGAGTTTGTGTGAGAAATAAACCAGAAAATTGCCCCAACTCCTAGTGTCATCCTCTCTCGATGAGAGTAAGAATTCAGCTACTACCAAGAGTGCGAATCCAGCGACTAACAAGTGGTATCCGAGCCGTACTATCCTGTAGCCTGAGCATCTCCTGCTCTTCTCCTTCCCCGGCCTCGCAGCAGCCCCAACCGCAGCCGGTAGCAGCAGCAGCAGCTCCGGCTGCCCCTGCTCTCCACACAGCAGCCCCCTCGATAGCGCGCCATGTCCGCAGGCCAGTCTCAGGGCTCGGTCGCTTCGAGCACGCGGCGTCGGCAGGAGGCCGACCTCGCCGCGGCAGAGAAGCGCGAGCGAGCGGCAGCAGACGCCGCTGCAGCAGCGGCAAGGGCATCGAGGCTGGCAGCAGCGGAGCTAGCAGCAGCTAGAGCGGAGGTGGAAGCAGCGGCGGCGGCGGATGCAGCGCGTGCAGCAGCAGCGGAGGTAGAGGTTCTACGCGGCAACAACAGCAGCTCCATCGCTGCTGATGACAGCGCCGACGCGGACCTCGAGCTGCTGGAGAGGGAGGCATCACGAGGGCGAGCGGCGCAGTGGGCAGCCGTGCACGCCCACGAGCGCGGCGGCAGCCCAGACAGGCGCAGACACGCTGGCGGCGCTCCTGAAGGAGGCGCGCACGGCGGTGGCGCTCCTGGAGGAGGCGCGCATGGCGGCGGCGGACGGGTCGACGGAGAGCGCGGCCTTCACAGGCAGCGCGGCTCTCTCTCCCCGGTTCGGTACCGTGGTCACCACAAGTACCAGGCTGTCGTCAGGGACGTCGGCCCCGGCGGCGGACGAGTCGACGGAGAGCGCGGCCTTCACAGGCAGCGCGGCTCTCTCTCCCCGGTTCGGTACCGTGGTCACCACGAGTACCAGGCTGTCGTCAGGGACGTCGGCCCCGGCGGCGGGTGGCCTAGCCTCACCAAGACCAACTACGTTGAGTGGGCTGCGGTGATGAGGGTGAAGCTCCAGGTGCGGCATATGTGGGATGCAGTCCGGTACGGCGACGTCGACTACGACCAAGATCGACGGGCGCTGGATGCTCTCATTGCTGCAGTCCCGCCCGAGATGCAGTTTTCGCTTACCAGCAAGCGGACTGCCAAGGAGGCTTGGGACGCCATCGCTGCAGCACGCATCGGCAGCGACCGCGCCCGCATGTCCACACTGCAGGCACTTCGCAAGGAGTGGGAGAACCTGGCCTTCAAGCCAGGTGAGGACGTTGATGACTTTGCTCTCCGTCTCAACACTCTGTTGCAGAAGTTGGTGCAGTTCGGCGACGACACCTACGGCGAGGAGAGAGCTGTTGAGAAGCTCTTCCGCTGCGTCCCCGAGAAGTACAAGCAGATGGCTCGCTCAATCGAGTCTCCGCTGGACCTCTCCACGATGACGATCGAGGAGCCATTGGGCCGCCTCAAGGTCGTTGACGGCGATGAGCCACAGCGCCTCTCAGGACCCGTCACCATTGGCGGGAAGCTCCTCCTCACTCGGGAGCAGTGGGCTGCCGACCAAGGTGACAGGAAGAAGGGGGAGCCTTCTTCCACGACAGGCGGCCGCAAGCGTGGCATGCGTGGCAAGCCGCGCAAAGACGCCCAGGCAGGGGCGCGAGGACGTGCCGAGGGTGATGATCGTGGAGGCGCCCAGGGCGGCGCCGCTGGCAAGCAAAAGCCAGCACGAGGCGACCCTTGCTACAACTGCGGCAAGCTTGGTCATTGGGCCAAGGATTGTCGACAGCCACGACGCGGCCAGGCCCACGTCGCGCAGGCGGAAGAGGAGGAGCAGCCGGCTTTGTTCATTGCTCATGCGAGCATCGAACTACCTCCAGCGGCACCGGCCGCAACGGCTCTCCTCCACCTTGACGAGCCAAAAGCACACGCCCTTCTCGACGACAGCTCCGGCAATGACAAGACCGACGGGTGGTGCCTTGACACCGGCGCCACCCACCACATGACCGGACGGCGGGAGTTCTTCACCGAGCTCGACCCAAGCGTTCGAGGCACCGTCAAGTTCGGCGACGCCTCCGCTGTGGAGATCAAGGGCGTCGGCTCTGTCGTCTTCGTCGCCAAGACTGGCGAGCACAGGCTGCTCACCGGTGTCTACTACATCCCCGCGTTGAGGAACTCCATCATCAGCTTGGGACAGCTGGATGAGAGCGGATCGCGCGTGGAGATCGAGCACGGGGTGCTGCGCATCTGGGATCATCGACACCGGCTCCTGGTCAAGGTCAACAGGAGCAACCGCCTCTACTTCCTTCACGCACAGGTGGCGCAACCTCTTTGTCTTGCAGCCCGCCGCGACGACGACGCTTGGAGGTGGCACGAGCGCTTTGGGCACCTCAACTTTGAGGCCCTGAGGCAGCTCGGCAGCAAGGAGATGGTGCGGGGCATGCCGCACGTCGACCACGTGGAGCAATTCTGCGACACCTGCGTCCTCACCAAGCTGCGGCGGCTCCCTTTCCCCCGCCAGGCGAGCTTCCGCGCCAAGGAGAAGCTGGAGCTCGTACACGGTGACCTCTGTGGCCCCGTGACACCGGCTACACCTGGAGGCCGGCGCTACTTCCTCCTCGTCGACGACGTGTCCCGCTACATGTGGGCTGTCCTGCTCGACGCCAAGGCAGCCGCAGCGGACGCCATCAAGCACCTTCAAGCTGCTGCGGAGGCGGAGTGCGGCCGCAAGCTTCGGGTCCTACGCACGGACAACGGCGGCGAGTTCACGGCGGCCGAGTTCGCGGCGTACTGCGCCGATGAGGGGATCCACCGCCACTTCTCCGCGCCGTACACTCCGCAGCAGAACGGCGTCGTCGAGCGCCGCAACCAGACGGTGGTGGCCACCGCCCGTGCCCTCCTCAAGCAGAGAGGGATGCCGGCGATCTACTGGGGTGAGGCGGTGATGACTGCCGTCCACTTGCTCAACCGCTCCCCCACCAAGACCCTCGACGGCAAGACGCCATACGAGGCCTGGCACGGGCGCAAGCCCGCGGTGAGCCACCTTCGCGTCTTCGGCTGCCTGGTCTTTGTCAAGGAGCTCAACCACGTCGGCAAATTCGACGACCGGAGCACGCCAGGGGTCTTCATTGGCTACGCGGAGGGCGCCAAGGCCTACCGCGTCCTCGACCCTGCGACACGGCGCGTGCGCATCACGCGTGACGTCGCGTTCGACGAGGGGCGAAGCTGGACGTGGGGCAAGATGGTGGATGACGACTCGACTCCGACGACCAGCGATTTCGTCGTCGACTACGTCCACTTCAAGGAGGCGGGGGGAGCTAGCAGCTCGTCCTCACCGAGCTCGCCTACCCCACCACCTCGTTCGCCACCACCTCCGGCGAGTCCTTCACCACCGCCACCACCAGCTCCGGCAAGTCCACAGGCTCCGGCGAGTCCACCACCAGCACCGCCGGCCACGCCTCGTTCTCCTACACCGGACCCTACCACTTCAGGCTCGGCACCGGCAGCTTCGGCCCACGACGAGCAGCGCACAGTGGAGTTCGCCACTCCGCTGTCCAACGACGAGGATCGCATCGACGCCTACCACGGCGGCGAGCCTCTGCGCTACCGTACCGTGGACAACCTCCTCGGCGAGCAGCCGGTCCCTGGACTGGCACAGCATGACTTTGAGGCGGAGCTGCACCTCGCACAGGACGATGGCGAGCCTCGTTCCTTCGCCGAGGCGGAGAGGGACGCGGCATGGCGTGCCGCGATGCAGATGGAGATGGACGCCGTCGAGCGGAACAAGACGTGGGAGCTGGCCGATCTTCCAGCCGGCCACCACGCCATCTCTCTCAAGTGGGTCTTCAAGCTCAAGAAGGACGAGACCGGAGAGGTGATCAAGCACAAGGCGCGTCTGGTGGCGCGCGGCTTCGTCCAGCAAGAAGGAATCGACTTCGACGACGCCTTCGCGCCCGTTGCACGGATGGAGTCCGTGCGACTCCTCCTTGCGCTAGCTGCCCAGGAGGGCTGGCGTGTCCATCACATGGATGTCAAGTCGGCGTTCCTTAACGGCGACTTGAAGGAGGAGGTCTACGTGCATCAGCCGCCGGGATTTGCGATTCCCGGCAAGGAGGGCAAGGTGCTTCGCCTGCGCAAGGCCCTCTATGGCTTGCGGCAGGCACCGAGGGCGTGGAATGCCAAGCTGGATTCCACGCTGAAGGGGATGGGCTTCGAGCAGAGCCCACACGAGGCGGCCATCTACCGGCGGGGCAGCGGAGGAAAGGCCCTGCTGGTAGGCGTCTACGTCGACGACTTGGTGATCACCGGCACCAAGGAGGTGGAGATCGAGGCGTTCAAGGAGAAGATGAGGGCGACTTTCCAGATGAGCGACTTGGGCCCTCTCTCCTTCTACCTGGGGATCGAGGTCCACCAGGACAGCTCCGGCACCTCTCTTCGCCAGACTGCCTACGCCAAGCGCATTGTGGAGCTAGGCGGTCTCACCGGCTGCAACCCAGCCCACACTCCTATGGAGGAGAGGCTGAGGCTGAGTCAGGAGAGTACGGAGGAGGAGGTGGACGCGACGCAGTACCGGCGCATTGTGGGCAGCCTTCGCTACCTTGTCCACACGCGACCGGACTTGGCGTTCGCCGTCAGCTACGTCAGCCGGTTCATGCAGCGACCGACGGCGGAGCACCAGCAGGCCGTAAAGAGGATCCTCCGCTACGTCGCAGGCACCTCAGACTACGGCTTGCACTACCCGAGGTGCCCCGGTGCGGCGCATTTCGTCGGGTACAGCGACAGTGACCACGCGGGCGACATCGACACCAGCAAGAGCACAAGCGGGGTCCTCTTCTTCCTCGGCAAGTGCCTCGTTAGCTGGCAATCGGTCAAGCAGCAGGTGGTGGCCCTGTCCAGCTGTGAGGCCGAGTACATAGCGGCTTCCACCGCTTCGACTCAGGCGCTCTGGCTCGCTCGACTGCTTGGTGATCTCCTCGGCAGAGACACTGAAGCGGTGGAGCTCAAGGTGGACAGCAAGTCCGCCTTGGCCTTGGCAAAGAATCCTGTCTTCCACGAGCGCAGCAAGCACATCCGGGTGAGGTACCACTTCATCAGAAGCTGCCTGGAGGAAGGGAGTGTCCGGGCCAACTACATCAACACCCAAGACCAGCTCGCCGACTTCCTGACCAAGTCCCTTGGGCGGGTCAAGTTCCAGGAACTTCGCGCCAGGATCGGGATGGCCCAGATACCCCACAAGGAGCCACACAAGACTTAGGGGGAGAGTGATGGATAAGTCTCTGTGGCTGGTGGTTGTAGGGCTGCTGCACACTGCAGCATATGATCTTTGTGTCCAGCATCTTTTGACTGCTTTTAGGACAGCAGTTAGCATCTAGGACGGCATCTAGGACAGCATCTGCTTTTAGGACAGCAGTTGGCATCTAGGACAGCATCTTAGACTAAGTGGTTAGCATCTTAGACTAGCATCTTGGCATATGCTTGGCTGGCTAGCAGCCTATAAATATGTATCCCCAACCCCTCAGGTTGGCATGGCATTGTATGAGTTTGTGTGAGAAATAAACCAGAAAATTGCCCCAACTCCTAGTGTCATCCTCTCTCGATGAGAGTAAGGATTCAGCTACTACCAAGAGTGCGAATCCAGCGACTAACAGGGACTGGGCCTAGGCGTCATGACTCTCAGCGCCTATGGGAGCTTGACTGGCTGCGTCTTCCTTCGCCCACTCTGACCAGTCAGTCCTCCAGTTCTCCAACTTCCGCTTCAGCTGCTTCCACTACTACTTTTGCTCACTGGCATCGTCGTCTCGGACATCTCTCCGGCTCGAGACTTTCCACTCTTGTTGGTAGTGGTGTTTTAGGTCCTGTTTCTGGTGACGCTGCTCTTCATTGTACGGGTTGCAAGCTTGGCAAACAGCTGCAACTCCCTTATCCTTCCAGTGATTCTATGTCGCAGCGTCCCTTTGATCTCATTCACTCTGATGTATGGGGGCGTGCTCCTTTTGTTTCAAAAGGGGGTCACTCCTATTATGTTATATTTATTGATGATTATTCGAGGTTTACTTGGATCTATCTTATGTCCTCTCGTGGTCAGTTTCTGTCTATCTATCAGCAGTTTGCTACTATGATTCACACTCAGTTTGATTCACCCATTCGTGCTTTTCATGCTGATTCTGCTGGAGAGTACGTCTCTGACGCGCATCGTCGCTTTCTTACTGATCAGGGTACACTTGCTCAGTTCTCTTGCCCTGGTGCTCATGCTCAGAATGGTGTGGCTGAGCGTAAGCATCGTCACATTCTTGAGACTTCTCGTGCTCTCTTGCTCTCCTCTCAGCTTCCACCTCACTTCTGGGCTGAGGCTGTCTCCATGGCTGTTTTTCTTATTAACAGGCAGCCCTCCACCGTTCTTCAGGGGTGTACTCCCTACGAGCGCCTTTTTGGTCATCGTCCTCGCTACAGTCACCTCCGATGTTTTGGGTGTCTGCTTTGTTCTTCTCCCTCCTCGCGAGCGCACCAAACTGATTGCTCAGTCAGTTGAGTGTGTCTTCCTTGGGTACAGTACTGAGCATAAGGGTTATCGCTGCTATGATCCTGTTGCCCGTCGGATGAGGATCTCTCGGGATGTCACCTTTGATGAATCCCGTCCTTACTACCCTCGCTCCTCCTTCAGTTCTTCTTCCACTGATGTTGAGTCTATCTCCTTCTTGACTCTTCCTGACGTGCGTCTTCCGCTGCCTCACTCACGCACTTCCTTGCCTTCTTCGCCTCTACCTACCTCCACTCCACCTTCCATTCCCCCTGTTGTTCCTACATCCTCATTGGAGGTGCCCTCTCACGAGCTCCCTCCCATCCTCACTCTAGCACCCACACATGCGTCTTCTCCGTCGCTTCTTGGGCCTACCCCTATGGGGGACCTCCTCGTGAGTTCACTCACGTTTATAGTCGCCGCCAACGACCTCCTCTTTCCTCTCCACCACCTTCTTCTCCCTCGCTTCTTGGATCTCCTCCAGAGCCGTCCTCTCGGTATGCTCTTCGTGACCGTAGTACTCTCCATCCTCTGGATCGCTATGGCTTTACTGCTGCTGCGCTGGTTGAGCCAGCCACGTACCGAGAGGCTGTTGTCCACCCTGACTGGCAGCTCGCCATGGCTGAGGAGATGGCCGCCTTGGAGCGCACCGGTACATGGGACCTTGTCCCTTTGCCGCCTCAGGTGACCCCTATTACTTGCAAGTGGGTCTACAAGATCAAGACTCGCTCTGATGGCTCCATTGAGCGCTTCAAGGCTCGTCTTGTGGCTCGTGGTTTTCAGCAGGGGCAAGGTCGTGATTATGATGAGACTTTTGCTCCCGTTGCTCACATGACTACAGTCCGGACTCTTCTCGCTGTTGCTTCTGTCCGACAATGGTTCATCTCCCAGCTCGATGTCAAGAATGCCTTTCTCAATGGCGAGCTGCGTGAGGAGGTCTACATGCAGCCACCTCCAGGATACTCTGTTCCAGATGGCATGGTTTGCCGGCTGCGTCGCTCTCTCTACGGCCTCAAGCAGGCTCCTCGGGCCTGGTTTGAGAGCTTCTCCTCTGTTGTCACTGCTGCTGGTTTTAAGCCCAGCGACCACGACCCCGCTCTCTTTGTCCACATTTCCCCTCGTGGTCGCACGCTTCTTCTTCTCTATGTCGATGACATGATCATCACTGGTGATGATTCTCAGTTCATTGACTCTGTGAAGAAGTCCTTGGTCTCGAGGTCTCTTCCATGCCTGATGGCATCTACCTCTCCCAGGAGAAGTACATTCAGGGTCTTCTCTCTCGTGCTGCTCTCACCGATCAGCGCACTGTTGATACACCTATGGAGCTAGGTGTTCACCTGCGGTCTACTGATGGTGCTCCCCTTGATGATCCCACTCGTTATCGTCACCTTGTTGGGAGCCTTGTTTACCTTGGGATTACTCGTCCTGACATTTGTCATGCTATTCATATTCTGAGTCAGTTCGTTTCTGCTCCCACACAGCTCCACTATGCTCATCTTCTTCGTGTTCTTCGATACCTTCATGGCACCATCTCACGCCGCTTGTTCTTCCCTCGCTCTAGTTCTCTTCAGCTTCAGGCGTACTCTGATGCGACATGGGCTAGTGATCATTCTGATCGCCGTTCCCTTTCGGCTTATTGTGTCTTTCTTGGGTCCTCCTTGATTGCCTGGAAAACCAAGAAGCAAACGGCAGTTTCCCGGTTCAATGCTGAGGCTGAGTTGCGGGCTATGGCGACCGTGACGGCTGAGGTCACATGGCTTAGGTGGCTACTTGAGGATTTCGGTGTGACGACTTCCACACCGACTCCTCTATCCTCTGACAGCACTGGTGCGATCAGTATTGCTCGTGATCCTGTCAAGCATGAACTTACCAAACACATTGGTGTTGATGCTTTCTACATGCGATCGCAAGTACATGATGAGGTGGTGGCTCTTTACTATGTGCCTTCAGAGTTTCAATTGGCGGATTTCTTCACGAAGGCTCAGACTAGGGCGCAACATAGCTTTTTTCTTTCCAAACTCAGTGTTGTTGACCCACCATGAGTTTGAGGGGGGTGTTAGATGTATATGCACCTCTTGTAATTACTCACTAGTGTAGGGTGCTATCTGCACTTTGTACATCACCATATCTGCCCCTTTGGGCATGGTAATAGATGGGTCGGTCATTTGTAACATATTTCACCCTCAATTCACTGTAAGCCATATGATTGCATGTGACTTTCTCGGTTTAATACAAGGTGTTTATGCAAGAAAATTTTAACTGGCTACATAGAGAGAGATAAGGTATGTTAAGTGTTTGGGAAAAGATGAAAGAAAGATTTGGATAGAAAAACTTTGAATTAAATAATTCTTTAGGTTAATGGCATTGATGGCTTGATGCTGAGCTAAAGTTACACAGGTCCTTACCATGTTTAGGCCAATCGCATCATCCAATAAGGGGTGGCCCACATAAGTAGCAGGCAACCCATTTAATCTGCATATTTCTTCCTCAAATGGAAGAATACACAACATGTGATCCACAAAATTATGCAACTTAGAGAGCCTGCTTTCACCACCTTTCCAGGCCCAGAATGATGGCGAAACATAATGGATATGCAGAGGACTTTGAACCTTCTGATTGCTTCTGCCTAGACAACAGAAAAATTTTATTCCATATTTGCTGATGAATGAATTAATCAAGAGAAATGCTTCCATTAACACCCTTACATTTCAATTGCTTCAACAGTCGAAAAGAAAACCCCTTTGAATCAACTGTAACCACAGCATGAGGTTGAAATAGCATAGCCGCATTTGCAGTATCTTCAATTTTCCTCTGCAGAATTAAAGTGAGTATAATTAATGTCAAGTGCATCATATGAACAGAAAGCAAAGGAGCACACACACATGTAGTACCTTGATACTATATATGTGCGGCAGCAGCTCCCACATGCCCATAATGGCAATTTCTTCCATGGGAAAAAGTGATTGCAAACCTTCCTTGCACATTAATTCACTACATTGACAAAAGAGTACGTATAATGGGGAAAGAAATGAAAGACCATATTTGAACAAAAACGATAGGATCCACGTTCCAACTTGAAACTGGGTTGATGCATCATCACCTCATTCCTCATGAGCTAACAATTAGTCCTAGTGTGAGGAATGGAGTCATTCCGCCAAATTTGAGGAATGGACTCACGATGCACCACCTCGTCTAGAATGGTTTGATTCCTCGAACCAAACACCCTGTAAATGTCGCTTCTACCTTCGTTCTACTCAATAACTTGGATTTTATAGCATTTATTTGACCGCAACCACAATAGCCACAATTGTTAGATGATCCCCAGCGGTGCATAGGTGTGCATTGACATGAGAAATCAAATGTGTTCTGTGAACCTCGGTAAAACTCGTAAACTCGAGTTTGACGTCCTAAATCTTTGACGGTACGAGGTATTGAACCAAAAGACGGACGAGGGAGAACACATACCCGCCAACGCCAGCGAAGCGGACGGGCACAGGGGACAGCGCCCTGAGAGACGCCATGAGCCGCGAAGCGAGCGAGTCGCCGGATACCTCGCCAGCGACCACGAACACCCTGAGCTCCCCATCGCGAGCGGCAGCGTCCACAACCCTACCATATGAGAGCGCGCGCGCGAGTGGCCTAGGCGGCCGCGCTCGCCGACGCCCCTCGGCTGCGATCCATCGCAGTAGCATCGGCCGCGTCAGAAGAAAGCGGCGCCGGACGGAGTGGAAGCCTGGGTGGGCGACTGGGCGAAGAGCCAAGCCCAACACAAAGTCTCGGCCTACCTGGCCGGGTGTCTGGCGTGGGCCTTGCGCACACGTCAACTGAGACCCCAAAACCCTCGAGCTGCTGCGGCGCGTGGGCTTTCCGCTCGACATCGCAAAAATATCCCGATCCATCCTTCCCAGCTGCCGCCGCCGCCGCCGCCGCCGCGAACGAGATGGCGGCAGCCCTTTTGCTCCGCGGTCTCCGCTCATCGGCGAGCCGGGCACATATCCACTCTCTTTCCCATGCCTCCTCCCCGTCGGCGCTGGGGTCTTCCCTTCTACGCCGCCTCTACTCCTCTGCGGCGGCGTCAACCGCTGCCTCGCCTGCTTTCACGCCCGGCGGCGTCATGGACCCGTCCCGCATCCGCAACGTGGCGGTGATAGCCCACGTCGACCATGGGAAGACGACGCTCATGGACCGGCTCCTGCGACAGTGCGGGGCCGATATCCCCCACGAGCGCGCCATGGATTCCATCAGCCTTGAGCGCGAGCGCGGCATCACCATTGCCTCCAAGGTAGGTAACACATCTCGCAGGATTCGTGCTTGCATGCGTGGTTAGTGAGGCTGGAGCTGGGATTCTTATCCTACTACCATTTCGTTGGGCAAGTTGCGTGCATCACAGCAATTATCTTAACATAATCCGCCTCAGAGGCCATTCTCAATTTTTGGTTTCTGTGTCCCATAATTTTGACATGCACTCCTGAGTCCTGAGTAACACTTCGACCTTTAATTGACTTCGTTGTGTTTGAATTCGAATTGGTCGGAGGATGGATGTCAGCATGTCACGACTGATTCAACTACTGTTCTGAAGTGTACACTGTGCTTGACGACTCATGTGGTTCATTTGTATCAATTTACAAATACCTTATGCCCATTTCCATGAGAAATGAAAGTAGCATTTGGCCCAATACTCTTTATTCAACATTACCCGCACTCTCATGCATCATTGCAGTGATCACTTAATCCTCGCTTTTTTTCGTCCGATAGCGTGAGTGGACTGTATTAGAAGTTTAGAACTTTCCTATGATCTGTAGTAAGTATATCATTTATTATGTGTTAGGCTACTTGTCTTCATGCAGCAAATATAAAATCCGATATGACATCAGTCCACATTCTAGAATCAAGAGTGACAAGTCTGTGTGTCGGTGCTGCATAAAGAATTGTTAAGTTGCTATTGGAAACCACTACATTGTGTATAGAAGATTTTTGTGTAGATCATTCATTTCTGATTCATTATTCCTGCAATGATTAACTTGCCATCTGATTTCTCTTGTTAATGTGCACACAACATATCATGTTAGATTTTTATACCTAAATTTAGTCTTAATTACCCTGCTTGTTAGAGGCTTAGAACTGACATGACACAAAAACTGTGATCAGGGGCAGGCCCAAGATTTGGGATGTGGGTATTCAAAATTTTCAAAGGATAAAGAAAATTATTTTTTTCTATATATTAAAACCCCGTTTGGCATGTATATTGGATTATATAGCATGATAGAACTAATTGTATAATAAGGAGAAGATATATAGCACAGAATTGAGCATTGTATATATAGCACAGAATTGAGCATTGTATCTTAGATCACGCTTTATGATAACTTGAAAGTGTGTAGCATATAGAAATACTAATTGTTTGACAAAAATAATGGGTATTCAGTTGGATACCCTTGACTCTAAGTACGCCCGCCCCTGACTGTGATGTTATCAACACTTCAATTACAAGGGCCTCATAATTAAAATAGTAATCAGGTATTTATCTGATATTAGGCTGTATATAGAATAGGATCTACTAACTGCTCCTTTGCATGTGGATGCTACTTAACTTGCTACTGACTGTAGGCTCAGAACATTCTTACATGATCTTGAAGAGCTTGATTAACCACCGTTATGCGGCACTTCCATTATGTGTCTAGTAAATCAGAAATGAAGAATCTAGTCAAGAACTTAGGAAAAAAGGATTAATTGTGTTCCAGTAGTTCTCACTGAATTGAAGTTAATAAAATAATTTCAGACTACAAAGCATTGTATTCCCTTTGTATGTTTAGTAAGATGTAGCATTGATCTGACCTGTTGATATGATTCGACCGTTTATCCCGTTTAAATGGCCGTTTTGCCGTCTAAGTGGCTGTTTAGCCCGAATAATGGCTGAACGGCAAGTGACCGACTGTTTACCGTTTAGGATAACACTAATGATACAAGTTTGGCATGCCAGCTAACTTACCGTTTAGGATAACACTAATGATACAAGTTTGGCATGCCAGCTAACTTATGTAATATCTCGCGTGCCAAGTTAGTTTTGATGTTTACACCACATGCGCACTCTTTCACCATATGCAAGATTGATTCGAACTAACATCTGCATAGTCTGGTTGATAAACATGCTGGACAAATCACATGGAAATCAGGTGCTCATAATCCACTCTGATTAGCATACCCTTATTTCCTTTTCCTAAGTTCCTGCACTATAGTGAAGTATTGCTGTACTCCATATAGAGCATGCCATATGGAACCTTAAGCAACACTGCTTGCTGATGTTGGCTACTTTTAGGTCACTTCTGTCTCTTGGAAGGAAAATGAACTCAACATGGTCGATACACCTGGCCACGCTGATTTTGGTGGCGAGGTATGTGGTCCTCATATAATTTTCTATGATTTGGACCGAAATGTAGATTTTGATGTGATGTACAATATGATCATTGCCTAATTTGTTGCAGGTTGAACGAGTTGTTGGAATGGTGGAAGGAGCTGTCTTGGTTGTTGATGCTGGAGAGGGACCTTTAGCACAAACTAAATTTGTGCTTTCAAAGGCTTTGAAGTATGGTTTGCGCCCAATTCTTCTCCTCAACAAGGTTGATAGGCCTTCAGGTCTGCATCATTATCAGATGTTAACGTTATTTCAGTAGTATTTTCTTATTGCAATGGATCAGGTTAAAGACACAACGAAACGATGTTTCTTTACAGGTTAACCATTTTAGTGTTCATCATTTTAATTGAAATGCCATTGCACCATTGTTTGTACTAGTTTGTTCGAGTAAATTAACAGATAAAGAGTCTTATGGTGAGCATGTACATCTAATTTGTTACAGTAATATGACTAAATGCAGACTACATGACATCTGAAGTTAAATGGGTCGAATGATAGGTTGATTTAAATAAGGCAAGGGGAAAACAAGTAGAATGTAGATGCTTTAAGATTTCCCCCATCAGGAGACACTAGAAATAAGTAAATTAAGATGAAATGGTTTTGACCAAAACTTCTAAATATTTGTTTGTTCGCAAATTTAATTTGGAAGCTGAACTTTATGCAATGTAGACTTCTTTTAATTAGATGAAATGATGCTATCCACAATTATTTAACTCTCTTATGTTGCAACAACAGTTTCTGAAGAAACCTGCAATGAAGTAGAGAGCTTGGTTTTTGATCTTTTTGCAAACCTTGGTGCTACAGGTCCAGTCCTGCTCTTCAATTTGGTTTCTTTAAAGTTCTTTATTTTCTTTTTGTGAACTTGTTTTGTTTGGATTTTGCAGAAGAACAGTTAGATTTCCCAGTTCTTTATGCATCCGCTAAAGAAGGGTGGGCTTCCTTAACTTTCACTAAGAGCCCCCCTGATAATGCAAAGAATATGTCTTCATTGCTCGATTCCATTGTACAGCATGTTCCTTCACCAAAAGCTGATCTTGAGGCTCCATTCCAAATGTTGGTTAGTATGTACTTGAAGAACACCAGGACTTGATTTTGTTTGAGATGAGGGTTGTGTCTGCAATTTCTTTTCATTCTTTAATTCCATCCTTAGTTATGCATATGGTAGAATCACTGGCCATAGGAGATGTCTTTATTTGTATGAGTTCCACTTGATTTGCAACTAGAAGAATAAGCAGGCCTTTCATTCTTACAATATTCGCTTTGATGCCACAGTCCATGGTACTGATTTGCCATCCCATTTACTGTTCACCAGTGACCTCGGTTACTGTTTGGTTTGGTACCTGGTGAGAGGACATCATAAACAGAAGGAGGTTGGCAGGATTTAGGGTAGGTGGAAGGGACGAGGGAAGTACTGTCAAGAGGCACCCAGGATGGCTCATGGCCCACATTCCAAGCTAGCATCAGAACACCTACCCCCATCACCCCTTGACCTTCATTTATGGCTACCATGTCCCACTACTGATCCTCAACCCAGTCGCAATATCTTTAAGGAATTGCTCTCTGTTTAAATGAATGAGATTTTCAGTAAAGAATAACAGAAGGATAAGTCCTTGCTACACCAAGAGCCTGGTCCCAGGCAGGAATGCTCCCAGTCAAACACATAAAATCTCACTTTGAAGGTAGTAATTCACTTTTCTTTCACAGGTTTCCATGATGGAACGTGATTTTTATCTAGGACGAATACTCACTGGGAGAGTAAGATCTGGAGTTGTCCGTGTTGGTGACAAAGTCCATGGTCTTCGCAGTACAGATGATGGAGTTCAGAAGATTGAAGATGGAAAGGTCTGTCAGAACATTGTGCCCCTTTTCCTTTCAAATTCTGATAATATTCTTTTCTCCTTCATTATGTGTTAATATTGTCTTACTGAAAAGCCTCAATGACTTATACAAATTATACTAAATAATCTAGGTTGTCAAACTCATGAAAAAGAAAGGCACAAGTATGGTAACAGTAGAGGCTGCAGGGGCTGGTGATATAATTTCAATGGCAGGATTGGCTGCTCCAGCAATTGGACATACTGTGGCAAATTCAGAGGTAGCACTATATGCTTTGATTGGCTACTTAACCTTGTCAGTTGCCTCAAATTTACTACTACCTCTGGTCATAAAAACATGTCCTTTAGGACAAGGTTTGATCAAACCATAAAAAGTACAAGCATCAATAACACTTAATTATTTAGTTTGGAAACATTTAAAGTGGTTGCTATTTTTAGGTATTGACTGCTCTGCCTACAATTGAGTTGGATCCTCCCACAATATCCATGACATTTGGCGTGAATGATTCACCGTTGGCTGGCCGGGATGGCACTCATGTAAGTACCAAATAACTTCCCTCTACATTGTGCTTAATGGTGTTCTTATTATTTTTATTTTCTTCCGATCAAACCTCAGTCTTTCCATTGGATTTTGTGAACAGAAGATTAAAGAGCTTTCACACTTGTGAGAACAAGAGTGATATATGAGATAAGATAAGATTTCAGCTTATGTTTATCACATGAACAAAATTACAAAATCAACTAGACCTAGATGAGCCGTGATTTAATATTTGATTTATGATTACCTTGAGTCCCCAGAAAGTTGTTACAGAACAATCAGTGTACCTTATATATTTTGATTGACAAATCAAGTTCATGATGTGGATAGCTTGCTTGGAGAGAGAAACATGCTAGTGGGGTTTGCAAATATAAGATATATAGATATAGATTTGCTCCACCCCTTTACTTAAACTACTAATCAGAACGTAGTTTCTTTCATTATTATGGACGTGGGCCTTGGCCTTGAGCAGCAGCAGGATGCACAGTAGAAGCAGTGCACCGGTCAGCCAACAGAAACTTGCATCCAGGAACTATGTTAGTCGCATTAGTTAGTGGTTAACTAGTTAGTTTGTTAGATGTGCATATCCATCTGTTAGCCTTATCAATCCGTTAGCAGGTGTGCTAGTCTCTACATAAAGAGCACACCATCTTCTTTGTAAACCAAGCAAGAACCCAAGAGAAGCAGTCAGAGCCTCCGGAGGGTAGCCAATTCTTTGTGTTATCCCGTCTACCCCAACCAAATCCATGTGAGTTATTAATTTGATAACTAAGTCAAGACTTAATGATGCTTCTTGTTGTCATTTTCCTAAACGGAACGCCAGTGATTAGCCTCATTTGGTTAAAGGCATAGATCCAGTAAGAGCTATTTATCTACCAGCTTCACGTGTTGCTCAGTACCAACTAAACATGGACAGTTAGTCCAGCATGCAACTAGAACGGATCCATCTGTCATTTTCTCGGAATGGATCCATTCTGCAGAATCACCTAGCTGTTGGCTTGCGGGAGCACTGTGCAGAGTGTCTTCGTGACCGATGAGTTCAGCTCGCGCTGCAAACCAAACAGCTCAGGGAGGTTTAGTTTCTGGTTCCGATGATTCCATAGAGTCATCACGCGAACCAAACACGCGATAAAGGAACACAAAAACAACTGCTGATATGGCTTAACTTTCTATAATTTTGCAGCTAACTGGAGCAAAAATTGGTAACCGCCTGATGGCAGAGGCAGAAACGAATTTGGCTATTAATGTTCTCCCTGGACCATTATCAGAATCTTATGAAGTTCAAGGAAGAGGAGAGCTTCAGTTAGGTCTGGATTGTTGATGAAACCCCACCTATTCTACTGTATAACTGAACTTAAGCTAACTCTTTTGGAAGTTCCTCATACTTTGTTTAATGTGTAATCAAGAATACAAAATGATGATCTGTGTATGTTCCAGGAATATTAATCGAAAACATGCGGCGTGAGGGATTTGAGCTTTCGGTTTCACCTCCAAAAGTGATGTGAGTTGCAATTTTTCACGTAATAGCAAACTATATTCTCTCTGATTGCAAATATATAGATCATTTAGGACATTGGCATGGTCTATAATATGATACTTCAACTTACAATTATTGTCAAGTTATACTATTTAATTTAAAATAGAGCTATGTATTATGAAAGTATTTTCCATGATGAATCTAGTGACATCCATGTTTTATCAATTTATTTAACTTTTCATGCATTGATGGATCAGATCAAAGAAGTTTGACTTGATTAGAATCCTAATAAAATAACCTACATTTCGTATTGGAGTAGCTCAATATCTATTTCTATGTTAGGTTTCTATATTAGATTCTGTGTTTCAAAAAGACCAGTTTTCCTTTCCTTGCTGAGCCTCTTTGGCTAAGTTCGAGTTCCCCTTCTCAGGCTCTGTACAGTTTTTCTGTTGTCTGTTTTGTTTTCCTCTATTAGTTTGTACAGTTGTTCAGTTGTTTCGTTGTTTCTTATTTTTAATAAAATTCTTACAGTGGGGGCCTCCCCTGCTGTATTTACGGTAAAAAAAAAGTAATTCCTTTTTATGGCATGGAACTTCATGTGTGAGCAATTTGCAGCTAGCGTATTCATTTTTTTCCCCTTGAAATAGGTATAAAACAGAGCGTGGTGAAAGGTTGGAGCCTATTGAAGAAGTGACTGTTGAGGTATAAGAAACTGTGGTTGAATCACCTAATTTATCTTTGTTTTCTTCTAATATTAATTCTGAATACGAATGAGATATTCTAGGTGGATGAAGAGCACGTGGGATTCGTCTTGGAAACCATTACACACAGGAAGGGTGAAGTAGTTGACATGGGCCCGGTTCCTGGGACAACTGGAAGAACTCGAATCTTCATGACCTGTCCATCTAGGTCAGTAGTTGGTATTTTATGCTAATGATTGGTTACACCATAGAACCTAGAAAAGCATGTGTAGTATCGATATTTTATGCTAATGATTGGTTACACCATAGAACCTAGAAAAGCATGTGTGGTATCTGCTGAATAACTATCTTTAGGCTGTAGCCTAAGTTGTTCATGCCTGTATTTATATGGAATACCTATCCGCTTGTTCGCAGCAGGGTTTACTGCATAACCAATCAGTGTGGGATTCCAGAGTTTCTTTTTCCTTCTGTGGAGTATTGACCAGTTCTGTTATCATTAGTATCAAATGATCTATTGTGGAATACAGGGGTTTGGTGGGTGTCAAAGGAATTTTCAGCAGCTTTACACGTGGAACTGGATTTATGCACCGTGCTTTCCAGGGTATGATGCTATATTTCTATTGATAATTCAATTCAGTGCTAGCTCACATTAAGTCTGTAACTGATCTATGCTATTGCTAGAACTTGAAATTACTTTCATACGAACATGGAGGCAAATAATGAACTGACTTGCCAATTTAGTCATCTGTAGGTTTTAATGATATGTGAGCGCTTAGCAGAGATGTTATTTTTGTGTAGTTAATGTTCTAATGCTCATTGAAAGATGTAAGTCAGAGATTAAACATAAGCTCTGAAATGATGAATGAAGATAAATGATCTTATAAGTTGAACATAACTATTAAATGGGGAGGACCCAAATTTACCCTATTTGGAACTTTGCGGTGAAGTGGTAGAGTCTCTCCACAAGATTAAACAAAAGTAGGGCTATTTAGAAATTCCCTTTCCCACACCCACCATGTGTGGGAGCTTTCAACACTGGATACACACTATAGCTTGCTAGAATTAAGCATTTGTGAATCATGTCGCTCTGTTTATCATGGCTAGATGGTAATTGCCCTTATGTTTACACGAGCAGTGTGTACAACACATATGCGCAGGTTGTAAATCAATAACATGATGTTAGTTGTGACATAAGATGAGCAACATTGACTGCTTTGTTTGGCCATTAGTCGAACAAGTTCAAATTCATTTGTACCTTCTGCATTGTGTACCTGAGTCATATCGCATTAATTTGTTTGCATGAGCAAACCGGGTCATTATCATATGAAAATCTGGATGGTGTAGATGTGTGGGTTTGTAAGGGTTTTTACCCCTTCTCTTTTTTTAATACAATGGCCCAGCTCTCCTGCGTGTTCAAAACAATTGAATCGTACTAATTGCTGAGGACTAACTAGACTTAATGGTTATTTGACGTGTGGTTTCCTGTGATTGCAGCATATGCTAAATACAGAGGTCCACTAGGCAGTGTCAGAAAGGGAGTTCTGGTAGAGCCATTTTCTTCAACTTCATAATTTTCTATTCTATCATGTCCTCTTTGTTTGCCAAACATATGTTCATAGAATTAGAAAACTAATGCGATACTCCTTTAGCAAATAATTTTGCACAACTGAACAAAAAGGGGTCCTGTTGAATGTTGAATAACAAGACTAAATGTCACTGTGCTGTTCAACTCTGACTCAAATTTCTCTATGTTTATATATAGATATCTGTAGGTAAGGGACTTATCACTTCACATGCCCTTATGAGTTTAGAAGCTCGCGGGATCCTCTTTGTATCTCCTGGAATGGAGGTAACTATAGTACATTTTATTGTGAGCTACTATCTTGGGTCAGAGTTGTACTAACCCCTCTTTCGTCCTCCTGTTTGAAAGGCATATGAAGGCATGATAGTTGGTGAGCACTCACGTGACAGTGATCTTGAGGTAAGATGATTAAATACAAATCACGGCCTATTTCTTTTTCTCTTTCCATACTTGAAATCAATGTCCCTTGGGCAGGTGAATCCTGTGAGAACTAAAGAACTTACAAACATCCGAGCCCCTGGAAAGGATGAAAATGTTCGTTTGTCTCCACCTCGATTGGTATGTTCTTTTTCGCTCTTTTACTGAGATATCATGAGAGGTGGTGTTTCTTTTCTGTAAAGGAAACACAATATGCAACGCCTGATCAATTGGTTAATTGTCCACTGTGACTTAGATCAGCCATGCAAATTCTAGAACCTATTATTGTCATATGATATTATGTTCACACATTGGGGTTTGAGATCTGATGAGAGCAGAGGAAAAATGAGGCTTGGTTTTTTTATTTGTTTGTTTGGTGAAAAGTTTAACATTCCTCTAGCTATCACAAAATCTTAAAAGAATTTGTTGAACCATGCAGATGAGTTTGGAAGAGGCAATTGGATATGTTGCTGCAGATGAGCTTATTGAGGCAAGTATCATGTTCTTAATTCTTGAAATAAAGAATCCTATAGAAATTTCAGCCTTCGATTCTATTTTGTAAGGACTGGAACAAATGTACATGGCCATTTCAAAGTCTTGTTCCAATTCTTCTTTCTTGGGTGGTCTCTATAGATCAGAAATCAGATATCCTCCCGGTAACGTTAGTTTCTGGAAGGTTTTGTGGGGGTTATTGACAATATTGGACACACTAAATCTCTAAACCAAATGGGGATCCTGCAGCCTAGGGTAGAATGCAGTATTATTTCTGTGCGGCTATGCAAAATGATCTCTTGCAGCCAGATAGGGTGTGATGTCACCATTATCAGATAGTGGAAATGAGTATCCCTGGGCACATCAATCGGTGTTACAATTACATACATGTATACAATAGTCAGTGCTAAACGAAGAAAATATTTAATAAGCTCTTTCATGCATTTTGGAATTAATAGAAGGTAGGTTTGGTTCTTTAACAAAAGTATCATCTGCAGTATGTTGCTAGTTTAGTCTTGGTGATTCCTTGAAAGTGCAGGTGAGTCCAAAGAGGAAATCTAATTTGCTGGAGTAACACACCTAGTCTTTATTAAAGAAAGGAGTTCTCTTATTACTAGATTTACAATTTTGTTCCTGAAGCAACTGGCAAGTACCAATCTTCTTTATATTGACATTTGAGCCTCATCAGGTTACTCCCAAGGTTGTACGTCTTCGGAAGAAGTACTTGGATTCCACTAAACGTAAGATGATGAAAAACAAACCCATGGATTAAAACTCCAGAGACACCAAATTACATCAAGCACTGCCAGTATAAGTTACCATCCAAAAGAGACAGCATTTATGTATAGGTTGGTGTTCAATGTTGAAGAGCAACCAGAGTTCTTCACCAGATAACACATTTTGCCGGCAGTTTCACCCAGGTTTTACGTTCACACAGGATTGGAATGGTGTTTCATGTGGTTGGGTACTAACAGAATAAGCCCATCATAGGAGCTACTGGAGGTAGGATCCACGCTGTAAGGTGGTTATATCTATTTATAGCCTCATTAACGGTGAATTTTTAAACACCCATAGATATACCTTTGAACGGTGTATTATTCTTTGGAAGTTCAAGAAATGAAAGTGAAAGAAAGGCTTAGGTATTTTGTTAGAACCGGCTTCTTTGTTGACAATTTTATGAGCACATGTGTTATTATTGATAAATGCAAGGAAACAAATAAATTTGTAACCTATAGCGTTGGTACACCAGCATTGATCAATACAGGATGAATTTGCGATTGTCCATCCTTTTTTCCTTCTTTCTTTCTTTTTTTTTTTTTGGTTAGTGATGGTGTGTTCAAACCGTTTGTTTTTTATCCTGTAACTTGGCATAATCAACAAGTTCATGGGGTTATTAAAAAAAAACAAGTTCATGGCGTTACTCTGGTTGTCATTTAAATAGCGTTTCGTGTGATTTGTAGAAACTCATCACATGCTTAATTGGGTTTATGGATATGGATGCTCTCTGCTGAGTGTTAGAGCTTGTATGGTTAGAGGTGTTAAAGTTTAACAAACACGGTAGCACTTTCGTTTTATTTGACAAAGAATTTCCAATTTTAAACTAATTAGGCTTAATAGATTCGTCTCGTAAATTACTCATAATCTGTGTTGATATATATGTAATTAATCTATATTTAGTACTTTATGCATTTGCCGTAACATTAATGTGATGGGAGTTAAACTATAACATTCGTGAACCAAACGGGGCCAGTTTTGCTCCGAGCGACGAGTTCGGGTCGGACGCCAACAAATTGGCTCTGGGCCTTGTAATTCCTTGCTCCAAGCGGTGTTGCAGACACAGGAGCCCTAAGGGTTTAGGAGCCATTTGGAGTCTTTACAGTGAAAAAAAAGGGGATTCGGAGTCATTTTAGAGACAAAACAGCTCGGGCTCCCTACAGCCCTACCAAACAAGGCCTTGCATTCGCCATTTCACACCTTGCAATATGTAGCATTCGTTGTCGATAACGGGCAGCAGCAACAACATGCGTTGGTGGTTTCAACTGCTGCGCGGATCAACCGTTACCTATTGGCGTAGGGCAGCACGTCCACGTCAAGCTCATGCCTTATTTTGTACAGTAAGTTATGACTGTTTGTTGATTCTTGCTTCGCTGCAAAACAGTCCCACCACCGATCATTTTCACCAGCATCGACCGGACACGAAAAAAGAGAGCCAATTTCGCACAAGCCTTACTACTTTTCAATTTTGCCGAGCTCAAGTTTACAGGAAGCCACGACCACAAGACCACGTTACTGCTGTCAATGCATATTTTATGGAAATATAGAATAGAGACTGGGTTTAGAAAAAGATAACTGATGCATTATAGAAATAAATATCCAATGCCTTCGTGGACTTGTGGTCCATGATTATTGCTGTTACTTCCGTGCTTCGGACTTCCTCTGCTCCTTGGCTGCCATAAACAAAATAAAATTTAGTGTGTGCCATAATAATCAACAAACAAATGAATTTCCATATGTTATATGCCGACTGAGAATACCAAGATTTTGTTGAGCTCAAGAAATATGAGATACGAGCCAATGTAAAGTGCATTGTACAAAACAAACTTACCACATGTTTTTGGAGAAATTAAATGTAAATATTTATATAAAACTTATAACCATGAGGCCAAATAGAAACATGCATGAAGCAAGATAAAGAAAGGGATGTACCAGCTTTCTCCTCTTCGCGTTTCTTTGCAGCATCAGCCCTTTGCTGTCTTATTAAAGCAAGACGTTCTGCATCCAGAAAATTATGAGGTTTATGGCTGTTTTAAGTTCAGGAGCAGCGTTTCAATACTGACACAAACTGACAACAACATTTGATGATATTGCATGCATTTAGACAATTTATATCAGCTATGAACTCCCAAGAGCTGCGCTTGAAGTAGCAGGAAAAAATTGAATGGCAGGTGTGCATTTTACCTTCAAAATTGTTTGGTACATGAAAAGGTAACCATCATATTCCACAATTGCAGAACATCTAAGCAGAAAATACTTTAATTCATAAGTTAAATTTGGGTGGAAATTCAGCAGTTAATGCAGCAAGGAAGTCTGCATATAACCATAAAACCACTACCGAAACACAACTGAGAATGCTTAAAACTTGAATAGAAGACCTAATAGGCAGTGCTTAAAAATAAGGTAATATCATTGTGTGATTGTCTATTTCACTAGCAATTTAGCATTGACCCTTTTACCTGTATGTCTTGCACAATAGGCATCATGAAAAGTTTAACGCTAGTCATGGCTTAGCTTCAGATGGATGTTGATATTCATTCAAATTATTTTACTAGCACCCTGTATCAGGCTACCTCCTTCAATGTAATGTATGTTTTTACAAAACAAAATGGAAACTGTGATGATACTTCCAGAAGCAGGCTGAGACTACAGGTTCTTCTGATCTTGTGCATTTTAGAAATACAAATCCATAACAGTAGAGTATCAGTAAGTGTAACAGAGTTCTCACCCAAATCTTTCCGTGCTTGTTCTGTTTTTCCTTGCTCCTGAAGCTTCATATAACGTTCGTGAGCTTTTTGTTTCTCAAGCTCCTCTCTACAGAATGAACATGATAACATGTAAATATAGGCGATGTATAAGAACATGTTTAAAGATAGTAAGCTCCTCCCGACCACACATCAATGGCCCCTTTTCAGTAATAGGTGAAACATTAACATCAAGAATATGTTTATGCCAAGACAGACTAATGCCTAGGTAGTGAGATAAAACCAACAAGACAGCTTAGATAGGTGATCTCTTGCAATTCATGAGCATGCAACATCATTTGCAAGTGTGGCAATTTGGCAAAAAAGCAAAAGGCTGTCCTGTAACATTTTTCTGTGATCCATTGCATTTTTTTAGGGAAATTGCATATTGTATTTCTGCTCTGTTCGCAGGCTTTAGTAAGCAGTTTTCCACATGCCAAATGATATTAGAAAGAAATAGGTATTAACAGGGAAAATGAACTGCAAATATCAAATATTGTCAGTCGAAAAATAAGACAATGGCAGTATGGCACATTTTTTTAGCTCAAATGAGGAAGTGCACCTTTCGCGCCTTGAGAGTTCAGTTGTCTTTCCAAGCTGTAAAATGAATGCTTTGTTAGCTGGGCATATCATAAAAGATGATTCAACTAATAGAGTATGACTAAGTAATGCAGCAAAAGTGCTAATGACAACAGCTAGCCTGAGTTACATGGATACATCAGGTCACCCCCGTATCCTGTATCGGATACGTATCTGATACAGATATGCGTGGGATACGGCATGGAGACATTCCCGTGGAGTATTGGCGAAAAAATAAATAATGGAATTTCAGATATGTGGACGGAGACGTGTTGAGTGTATTTTTCCTCAAATACATAGGAGAGCTGTGTATCATTGCGTTAAGAAAAAGAGAACTTACAACGCACCCAAAAGCACACTATACCCACGCACAGATGCACGGATTAGAGAGCTACAATCGTGCCCGTTTCTTCAAAGAACACGACCCGATCTGACAGCTAAGCAAACCTTACCTGACTGCTACCTCCAATCGGACTATCCCCTTGGCGCCAGCAATGCACCAAAGTTGAGCCTCAAGGATATTTCTAAACACGAGTTGTATGTTGGGAATAGCTCCATTAAACACATAGTCCTTGCAATGTTTCCAAAGAATCCAAGCACTGAGGGTAATCAGCAAATTCAAGCCACGCTGGACATCCTCAAGGAAGAGAGCAATGATACATATTACCATTTAAAGAATTCAAGCCATGTATTGAAATGTTTTGTGGATACGGCCCAGTCCAGTAGGTCCACTGTAACCCTCGACTCACATGCGCACCACGCCACGGCGAGCCAGGCAGCCAACAATGAACGCTCACGCCGGCGCCCGCCCGACTTCCTGTTCGCCTAGCTGTCCCGCGCGTCCCCACCCATGAGATCGAGCACTGACGGCATGCTCGAGCAGGCAGCAGTTGCGGCGACACACACTGCCCATTTGTGGACGCCTCATGCACGCAGCGCTGGACGAGCTTCACTACCCGCTGGTAATAAATTGATGGCGAGCCAACCACCACAAGTTAGTGGTGATTTCCTCCCTGCTTCCCCTCCTCTCTTGTAGCCACTTCCTACCCCGCCCCCGCCTGCCTTCCCCGTGTCAAATTACTGTAGACTCGTTGCTTAAGAATGCCGTCATTAATCTCGTCTGGAACTGGAGTTGAAAGGGGAAAGGAATTGGATCGGTGATTTACTCATCTCCTCCCAAGCCTAAACCTTCAGGTAAAAAGTGGCCTACTTAGTTGAATCCTCCCTCGATTTGAAAATTCTACTTCTGCACTACGCGCTTATATGTTCTCATTTGGATTTTACAAGTTTGACTTTGAGAATTGGATGGATATGCTGGGCAGAACATCACAATGGCAAGAATGCAAGGCAATTTCAAGTTCCTGCTTGTGTGTTACTGATTTTAGAATTTTAATATGCCTTATTATTTATTTATTAAAAAAATAATAAAACGTATCCCCGCATCGTTTTTTAGATAAATACCATATCCGCATATCCATATCCACCCGATACTGATACGTATATCTGTATCCATGCTACATAGCAATTAGCTATACATGGCAAAATAATTGTGGGAGTCAAATCCAGCAGGATAACATCATAACACATTGTAGAATAATGAACTTCATAGACAAGTAGATACCAAGGGATGTCCCTCCTTGACTATACAACAGTAAATATAACGACAATGCAATGCATTTGTATACCATTATGGCTATGCAACATAAGGAAGGAAAAACTGGGAAACTGCAAGGCATAGTTGACTCCTAAAAGCATGGTGATATTAAGATAATAGAACAAACAAAGATGCTACCAGTAGTCAGCAACTTACATCAACTTCCTTGGCCTTTATATTCTTGGCTTTCACTAAGTTTGGATTTTCAATCTGAATAATACCCTCAGTACCTTTATGTTTCTGGGAATATCAAGGTAGCATATCAGATTACAAATGAAGCATGCACATGGGTATAAGCTAGCTGGATTGGAAGGTCCTTACAGGTTTGTCATCAGACTCGTCTTCAGATTCTTCCTCCTCGGACTCTTCTCTTTCTTCCTGTTCCTCCTGTTCCTCTTCTTCCTTCTATTTAATTTTCAAAATAAACCAATTATTACAGCAAGAACATATACGCCACAATCAAATTTGCAGCTAGGTAATGCCCAAATAGATGAGTTTTTTTATTTAGCAAGTATGCCTAGCTGATGAAACTTTTACGATGACATTGATTAATGGAACCAAATTTTATCATGATTTTTTATTGTATACATTGCATGCATTATATTGAGCAAAGCAATAGCTAAATTGTGCTAGCATCATCAGAGCTCAACAACAGAATGGCTAACGCTTTTGGAACAATATGATCACCAAACTAAATTGGGAATTTAATTGCAATAAGGGCATAGCACAAATCTTCCACGGTCCACGCCAAACATAATTACTCCATAAAATTATCAAATCACTGTACCCATTCTAGAAAGTGATCTTCCATGGGGCAATATGAAATATGAATTGGAGACATCAATAGCTGTATTTAATATTATCCAAAGCAAGTGATGAAGAAATCCATTTTGACTTGTAGGAGTGCAAAAGGGTCGAGGGAATAAAAGTAGCACTCATCATATGGATGAAACTGATTGCATGACTAGTACAGACCTTCTTAAAGGTGCGTGGGCGGCCAGAAGTACCAGCAGCTGCAATTATTTGGAGGGTAAAAAAAGGTTATCAGAAACAAGCCAAAAAAGATGCTCTTAGTAGGACAACCACACAAAGTAACCATCCAATCCCCAGTAGAAATTAACACAACAAGAAGAGGCTAAGGGTGTGTTTGCTTTGCAGCGGGGGAAATATGCCTGCACCAGGCAAGATCTCAAATGTCCATTTTCCTATGCCTGTGGTTAAGTGAGCTGCCTGACTAAGCCTGCCCAGGCCATTATAGCATCCAAACAAGGCCTAAGTGTAGCATTTCTTTCCAGTATCCAGCATCTAACAAGCTTTGTCTGATGCAAGATACAGTGTGCTAATTGATTTATCACTGCGTTTAAACTTCACACAAAACCTTTTCGGTGAAGATCTCTGACAGTGAAGGAGAAATAAAGCTACATCTGAATCAAGAGGAGAATAGTATCAAGTTGTCCTACTGCATCATTGTTGGTGAATAAAAGCAACTAAACCTTTTTTTGAAACACAAATATGAACCAAACTGCACGTGCAAGCAGGTAACTCGGCCTCTAAATCGAACAACTAGATCAACAAATCATCGTTCCTCCAACGATCCGAGACACCATCGAATCCCATGGAAACCTCGCGGCACAGACTAAAAGCAGGAATCTAAGTGGCAACTCGCAGCAAGCTATAGATGGTTTGAATTCTGCTCGGCCACGCAAACCCGGTCCAGAACTAGCTCACCGCGGAATCAACAGATCAAGCAGTGGCCTAGGCTCACCGTGGCACGCTCCAGACATGAAATCGAATTCGACCTACAAACGGGACCAGACGGAAAGGGGGGCGGGCGGGCTCGTCGTTACCGATCTCCTCGGGTGTTGAGAAGTTGCGGCGGCCGGTGGGCTTTCCCTTGAACTTTCCCCTCCCCATAGCGGCGCCGGCGGCGGGCGAGGCTGGTGCAGATAGAGAGCGAGCTGGAAGGTAGGTTGCACGCTATAGGTGGGCACTGACTGAACCGCGCAAAGGAATCGGAAACCCTACCGCATTTTACACTGGTGGGCTGGGAATCGCGGGGTGGGGAATGGGGAATTCGGCGGTTCGGCCCTCCAGACAGACACCAGACTCGAGAGCCCGCCAAACGGTGTGGTGCGACTTGCCAGATACAAGCGACCGCGCCGCTGCGCGCTATGGAGCCAAAAAAAAAAAAAAAAGGGTCGCTAGCACGCAAACACGTGCGCTGTTTCAGCCGTGTATAATTTAGAACTACTTCACAATTACGATTGTGTGTGTAATAATCTAAAAAAAATACGATTGTGTAATTGGATTGTAAATAATCCAGCAACCTACTTTTCCTGCTTATACAGATTGTGAAATCTAGAAAAATCAAACCTCTTCCTGCTTGCAGATTGTGAAATCTGGAAAAATCAAAGTAGAAATCTAGTAAGTTGAAGGTACTCCCTCCGAATGCAATTCTAGCACAGTGTCATGTTTTTAGTATAAGTTTGATCAATTATAAATAAAAATTATTAACAATTATGATACTAAACAAATACCATTAGATTAAGTACGAAATGTATTTTCATAATAAATTAATTTGGAGCCATAAATGTGAATATTATTCATTAGAAACTTTGTTAAATATAAACCATTTTAGATAGCACGTAACTCGTAGTTGCATTCGTATTATTCATGTGGAGTTGCCCACTTACCCTATCCATCCGTATGGCGTATGGTTTCGTTTTCTTGTCTCCATTATTAATCGTTTTTTACACAGGTGCATGGAACTCTTTTTTTACCATTGTTTTTCTCTACTCAAGCAATAATCCTAGCTTAGTTGCCGTCTGTGTGCTACCAGGGAGGCACCGTCCTCTCTAGACCAAACCTTGCACGATGAGTGGGATCTATTTGTTCTACCTAGCGGTGGTTCGCTCTAGGCCCGCTTTCCTTGTTTTTGCTTCAAACTGTTGTGTTCAGTCACTAGTGTTATGTCTTGCTCGCGCCCCTCCATTGTCATCCATCCACCTGGCCTTGTTGCGGTCAAGTTCACAGTGCAAGGTACAACATTAGCAAGTGGTGGTGGCGAGCACATGACATGATGGCGCGAAGGAGGATGAGAGGAGTGTGAGGAGAACACTTGATGACAAATAGGGAGGAAGAGGAGCTCGGAGTGGCACTCAGACAACCTCATAATGATGCTCATGTCTAGCTCCATCACTGTGTCACTGCCAAGCCTATTGCCTTCCCCCTCTCTCCGTGGCAAAGGTCGCCGTGACCATCTTCTTTGCCTAGAGCGGTTGACACTCAAGCCCCATGACCGACGGGTCAAAAATGATTGCCCATCCTCTCCCTGCCTCATGCCTCCTAATAACAGAAAAATGGAATTGTTCTATCCAGAACCAAAACACATGCGATCATTCCATCGTAAAACTTGGGGACAGAACCGTCCATGTCTGGTTGCCTCCAAATCAAACACATACATGCTACATTTTGCAAGCATGTATGCATGCCCTAGATCCAAATAGATTCTTGGATTGATCCATTTAGGATTAAGCGAAAATTATGCATATAGTGGGCTCAAAGGGGTCTTTAGGGAGACTAGTTGGCCCTAATATATGTAGACAATGGGTGGGACCACAATGGCATTGCCTACCTGAAAGGTCTTGATGGCTAGAGGGGGGTGAATAGCCTTTTAAAAATTTCTACAAAGACAAGCTAAACAAGTTTATCAATATAACAAATAGTGAGATGCATGTTTTGCTTAGCCTACGGGGTGTTTACAAGCCACCTATCCAATTCACAATTCTAGTATATTTGCACTCAACCGCACAAGTCAAACCTGAGAAGGAAACTACAACTAGCAAGCTACACAAAAGAGTTACTCTAGCAAAGCTAACTAGCTAGCAAAGTAACTAAGAAATTAATACAAGAGAGAGTTAGAAGGGTATCACCGAGGGGCGAAGTATTGAGCCAACCAAAAAATGATCAACAATGAATACCAAGACAACCGAACACCGGGATCAATCAATCACAATATGAAAGTGATGACACAAGATTTATCCCGAGGTTCACGTGCTTGCCGGCACGCTAGTCCCCGTTGTGTCCCTCTTCACCACATGGTTCGATGGCTAATCGGTCTCACACCGAGCCTCTCAAAAGGCGCCACAAGAACCTACCAAATGGCAAAAGGTTGCAATGACATGAGCAATTTACTAATGTTGCCTTTGGCGCTTCGCCGAGGTAGGCACAAACCCCTCACAATCACCGGAGGTGGCCAAGAACAATCACCAACTCTTGCCAACGCCTCCAAGCTGCTCCAAGCCGTCTAGGTGGCGGCAACCACCAAGAGAAACAAGAATCCCGCAGCAAATCAACCACCAAGTGCCAACTAGATGCAATCTCACAATGCAAATGCACTTGGATCACTCAATCTCACAACACTTCGAATATGCAAAGAAGCAAGAGAGATGAGTGGGAGGGAAGTTGCTTAACTCAAAGTGCTCACAAGTATGTCAAAAGTCTAAGAGAGAGCTTTGAGCCGGCCAACGAGTATTTATAGACGTACCCCTTCAAATATAGCCGTTAGTCACTTGAAACAGCTGAAGTCGCGCTGACCGGACGCGCCGGTCGAATTGACCAGACGCGCCGATCACACAACGGCTACTTTCTCGAAGCACCGACCGGACGCGGTGGTCCCGTAAAGGACCGGACGCGCTGGTCAAGCCTGAGCAGCGCATAACGAAACAGCGACCGGACGCGCTGCAAAACTGACCGGACGCCACAGTACCAGTGTCCGGTTGGAGTCCAGTAAACTCCCTCAACGACCGGATGCGTCCGGTTAGTCGTGACCGGATGCGCCGCGCGTCCGATCAACAAACTGAAACTCACGCAGACGCTGAACGCTGACCGGACGTGTCCGGTCAAACAGAGACCGCGTCCGGTCCAGCGTCCGGTCACCTCTGTGACCTCCGTTTGATTTCCGACTTCCGGCGTAGTGGAAAATAGGCGTTTTAATTCCTCGAAAACGCCTGAATCCTGCCTCGCAAGCTCGACGGGAGGAAGAGAGGACCCCAAACCCTCTCTACCGCTCAAACTCCACCGCCTTCGCAAATGTGCTAACAACACCAAGTGATCACGTCATGTGCGAGTGTGTTAGCATTGTCACAATCATTTTTTGAGGCGTTATTAGTTCTATCCAAATGCATATGATTATGAAATGCACACCTAGAGGCACTTAGGAGTTCAATAGCCGCGTCATTGCCCTCTTTATAGTACGGCTATCTAACCTATAATGTAACCACACCCACTAGGTGTCTTGGTTACCAAAGTACAACCCCTAGCATATACTTTTGCCTTCATCATCATAGGGTTGCACCTTGTTCCTCCTTCATCACCATGGTAAGCACTTCATCATCCACACTTGATCATCATGCTTCACCATGATATGTGCTAATCATCATTTGCTACATACAATCTTAAGCACATGATTAGCACTTGGCATTGTCACTAATTACCAACACCAAACATATGACTTTCACTACCCCGGAGATAGAGGATAGTTGATAAGTGTTGAAGGACCCCATGGTCATCATGCTTTTTTACCCAGTGATGGCAACAATAAGCAATATCACTTGTTATGGGCATAGTTGGAGCTATTTGGAATGAGGGTAGAGACTATAGGGTGAATTGACTAGGACCTGTTTAGATCACTTACAGGTAAGAGTTAGCTTCTAAAAATAGTTGAGGTCCCATTTGGATCCCTATCTAACAGAATCGTTAATGTCTCACCTACCATCCAACTAGCAATTAGATATTAGCCTTTTTCAAATTAACATGGCTAATAGTTAGTTGAGAGGATCCAAATAGGACCTAAGAATAAGAACACATTGGTGGAGGAAGGGGAAAGGATTAATTTCTTATGTGCTCTGAAGCGCCCATGGTTAACCAGGAACTCAAATGTGATACAATACTAGTCCTAGGAGGCTAGTAACACATTTATTACATCAGATAGGTCTTATTGCAGTAGTCTCGACAAACGTGGACAATGAAGATATGCCACAATTAAAAGTAACCACAACATAATACAGGTCCAACAGACCCAGAAAGAGGTCTCGCTAATACATATCATCTGACGGATCCCAATGCCACAGGCTTAGTTAGGTGCAGACACGACCTTATTCGTACGCCACGTCAGGATTGAAGTCCGGATCTTTCTCTGTTCAACAAAGCAAGAGTGAGTACAAAGTACTCAGCAAATCCAACCTTACCCTACGGAATGGGATATCAGTATATGCATATGGATAAATCAAGGATAAGGCTTGGTTTATTTGCATAAAGCTATCTTTTTACACATGCAGGGTTTTATTTTATAAATACCTTTGCAAAAGACATATATTTTTCATATATAATAGAAATTCTGAAAAGGGGGTTGATCATAATTTTAGGTGTTGTTGAACCCTCTGTTCCCGCAACATATGGCAGACAACCATTCATTTCCAAAATCACACTCACTCTCATATTTTCACTCATCCCAACCCATCTAGTTGTTGAAACCAAACCATAACTCGTCCGATACCGCGGACACGTCTATCCGGATAAATTTTATACTCTGCAAAGGTTGTACACTTTTCCCACAAGTAGGATACCATAGCTTAACACCGTCGTGTAAGCACATATCCATCGAAGCCATTACCCTCCATAGCTAGCACTGGCGCTCACCACGGGAACACTAAGGCCACATCTCATAAGACAACAATTTACAGAGCTCTTTACATTTCATATAGTAATCATCATTTTTCACATACATCTCTTAGTGTCCCGTTGCACACCTGCCTCCAGGTGATTGCCATACCAACTAGAGGGATTTAGACTAAGCCTTTTCCATGCAAGGCGAGTGGTTGTACGAAAATGAGTTAGGCAAGATGAATCATCAACTCAGTCCTTAATCGAGACAAGGCGAATATCTTCATGCTTAACCACAAAAGGTACAAGCCCCAACACCATGGCATCCCACAAAAGGAACACCGATCTGCCCCATCTCTAGGGTAATCACCATCTATAACTTGTTCATTAACCCTTTCATAATACCCACAATTCATTTTCATAACTCACACAGTTTTTCTTTTAAAATCATTGTATTTGAGAAAGCCTAGTAATGAGTATCCATGATGAGTATCAAATCCTAAGCATACTAAATAATTATAGTTTACCAAAGCATATTATTTATCCCTAAGTTTGAACAAGACAATTATCAAGTAATATCAATTCAAGGATGGCTATTCAAACAGGTCTTAACTAAGCAGCGAAAAAACTTCGTACGTATATCGCACATGCAATATTTAAAACGGCTTCTACGGGTTGTGTTTAAAAATAGGATCAACATGCATCAAAGGGAAATAGGATGGACTTGCCTCCGTCGGCATCCTCGGCAAACTCCTGCGGCAGTCCAGTTCCTCGGCGTCGAACTCGCGGTACTCGCCTCCGACGTCCTCATTCTCCGGTTCGTTCACTCCGTCAGCTAGAAGTACCCAACGAGCGCAACAGACAAACAAACACAGATAAAATAATCACATAAATTCAAATGAGCTCTAAAAATCATGAAATTTATATGAGAGATAGATCATGATTTAAGATGAATTTAGAAAGAATAATATTTGGAATTGGAGTTGGCATGTGGCTCTGTAAGATGGTCGAATTTTAATCACGCGAAAAAGAATAATGCGCGATTAAGAAATATGTGCTCACGTGGGCATTTGGCTTGGCTGGTAGTGCATGGTGTATACTATGCGTGTGCTATTTGGATGGAGTTGTAGCTTAGGACCCATGCATCATACACACATGCATGAGAAGGGAGAGAGAAAAGCTAGCAAGGGTCTTCTTCTTGCTTCTTGCATGAACGACGCCATGGTTGAGCTCGTGGAGCTCAGGAGCGGCTCGGCACAGGCAAGGACAAGGAGGGAAGTAAAGAGAAGACCACATGAAGAGTGGGAAGAGCAAGGGGATGCTCATGGGCTGCTCACCTCGTCGTGCGACGACGGTCGAGCCCGGCTCGTGCGTGCGGCCGTATACGATGTACACGAGACAAGTGAAATGAGAGCAGGCAAGCGAGTGGTGAGCTGAGTGTGCTGCTGTGGGAGAGCAACCAGGCGTGCCTTTTTATAGGCCAGGAAGCAGGGATGTACCACTAGCTTGCTTGCTTGCCTCCAATGGCATCGCTGTGGTCGGATACTTGGGCGGTGCGGCGTGTAGCGAGTAGATGCTTAGCATGTAAATAGACGGTGCCTAACCTTGCATAGTGGTCGGTGCCTAATTTTGCATGGTGGTCGGTGCCTAATTTGCATGCATGCATGAGCTATCTGCATATGTGTATGTGTGGGTGCACTGCTGACATTTGCTTGCTTGTGCTTTGCATGCTTGTGGTATATGCATGTTGCCTGTGTGCCTTGCTTGTTTGCGTGGTAAATGGTAAAAGTGAATATTGCCTCAGTGGGTGCTTTGTCTCGCTTCATTTGCCGTGTATATACGAACGTGTTGTGGCCATGCATGGAGAAGAAAGATAGAGGAAAAGGTGGGGAGGTGGGACCCGCTGTCCTGGCGGCGTGCGAGCTGCCGCAGTCGGTGTTGACGGTCCTTAAGTACCAAATATAGTTATTAAATAAATAAAGAAAAGGATCCAAATGCAACCAACACCTAGACTTAGGGTTTTATCTGACAGAATTCCACGAGTTTTGGTGTTTGTCTGTTTCTGCAGGGGGTTATCAGAAAATACGGAGGAAAGGCCCACACGTCGGGTTTACATAGAGATAATAACGTGTTCACCGATTTTCTATCATCTAGAAGACTCCAGAAGCCACGAGAACGAACGGGAGGCCGAACGGGCCCGAAGGCAGGGCGCCCGCCCTGCTCCCTAGGGCGCCCGCCCTGGCCTGAGAGCCAATCAGGCTCCGTCTCGCGGATTATGCTCCATCGACCTAAGGGATCAAGGAAAACCGTGCGATTAATGTCGGTTTGATCCGACGGCCCACGTTCACTTAAGGGGGCTATATAAGCAGGACCCTTGGCCCCTGGAGGAGGCACTCTCTCATTCTCATTCTTCAAACCCTAATCTCAGGAGGAGAGTCTCTGATCAAGCCCTAGAGCCACCACATCAACTAGATCTCTAGTATAGCATAGCTACATAGGATTAGAACTAGAAGGAGTCAATCTTCGATTGGTTTCCGGATCTGTCAAGAGGATTCTTGGTAATTCCTTTACTGTTCTTCATTGTTCATCTTTGTTCTTCAATATTATGAATACAACTTTGTTCTATTTCAATATATTGATTATGACTATGCTCTACTTGTTTATGTTTGCGATTATATTGTTCTTAGTTTATCGTAGTTATACGCTTGGCTTAGTTAGATTGGAATTATATACATGTTTAGGATCGTATAGCGTTTATCCATCGGATCCATGGGTAAATGATAAATATTGTGTAGGCGTGGTGCTTAGACCATATTTATCTGCGATTGCACCTTATATGCCGGATCGTGGGGTGGTCCGCGATGGTGACAGCTTCGTTGGTTCTTATATAGTCCCCCTCCCGTGTGTAAGGCAGACAGAGCAACATTATTACGGGGGAGTGATTGCTATGTTTCTCATCTTCCTTGATAATATCACTATGCATGGGCGTAGTCCTTTCTCGCAATGATTGCCAAGTGTACTTACACTAACTATGATATGCTAGACTTTATAGTTAAGAATAACTTAGGAAATATCCTTGTAGTTCGTCCTAATACCATGCTAATGACTTGCTAGAATATCTGTTGAGGTGCTTATCATTATTATATGTGGCTAGCTGATCAGATTAATTATATTTGTCACCATTCATACTTTATCTATATTTTATGTGACACTTACCCCTGTATGCAAGAGATAGATGAATGCTCTCACTTATACATGCAATGATTGATACTCATTCCTATATTCCATTCCATAATCAACATTGATGTTAGTAATCCCTTCCCAGTGGTAAAAATATAAATAATGATACCTGGAATACTTCCCGGTTAAAATGCTACATCGGTATTAATCTGTGCGCTTGTAGATCTTATTTATTATTTATTTAGAAGAGCAGTTGCATATTTCAATACCGCGTCTCTCATGTCATGCTGGGGATGACAACTTGGCTTAAGTGGCATGAGGGATAGGTTCGGCATTTTTGGCGCCGTTATCAGAATTAGAAAACTAAGTCCACTTTTGGTAATGACGTTAAGAATGCCCAACAAGCATTTTTGGCGCCGTTGCCGGGGAAGGTTGATTTACTAACAAGGAATGAATACGGAATTTAAGTCATCATTCACATTATTAAGTGATTGAGATCATCAATTCTCCCATACAGATTTACCCCTGTATTTTTCCATTCTTATTGTTTTGCAGGGTGATGTATGAATAAAGGACATCTTCCAGAAAATTTTGTTGACAACCCCGAAGCATTAATCAGAGGGGCAAGAGCCAAGCTCAAGAAGTCAACACTTCGACGCAACACTTCATCCAATTCAGAAGACCGCCGAAGTTTCATCCGGAATTTGTCAACAGAGTTCGCAGCCATGGCGAACAAGACGATCCGCGAGTTCTCAGCTCCCACTACGGACAACATCCGCACTGGACCTGCCGCGGCCATCGACAAGAACTTTGAGCTCAAGCCAGGGCTCATCAACATGGTACAAGCCAACCAGTTTTGTGGAAAGCCGCACGAAGATGCAAGTGCTCATCTCCAACACTTCCTGGAGATTTGCAGCACATTCACTTTATTAGATGTTCCCAGAGACACCATACTACTTCGCCTTTTTCCATTCTCACTATTGGGGAGAGCGAAGCAGTGGTTCTACGCGATGCAGGATAAGAACACTACGTGGGCACTCTGCTCTATGAACTTTCTGGCTAAGTTCTTTCCCATGGGCAAGACCAATGCTCTCCGTGGGAAGATTACAAGTTTTCAGCAACAACATGATGAATCCGTTCCAGAAGCATGGGAGCACTTTCAAGATTACATCCTAGAATGTTGTTGACGGTCCTTAAGTATCAATTATAACTATCAAATAAATAGAGAAAAGGATCCAAATGAAACCAACACCTAGACTTAGGGTTTTATCTGACAGAATTCCACGAGTTTTGCTGTTTATCTATTTCTGCAGGGGGTTATCAGAAAATACAGAAGAAAGGCCCACATGTCAGATTAATGACGGGATATTAACCGAACACGTAATTATCTTACATCTAGAAGAGTCCAGAAGCCACGAGAACGAACGGGAGGCGTAACGGGGCCGGACACAGGGCGCCCGCCCTAGTCCTTAGGGCGCCCGCCCTGGCCCCGGAGCCAATCAGGCTCCGCCTCGAGGATTATGCTCCACCGACCTAGAGGATCAAGGAAAACCGCACGATCAATGTCGATTTGATCCAACGGCCCAGATTCATCCGAAAGGGCTATATAAGCAAGGCCCTGACCCTGGAGGAGGGGCCCTCGTCTCATACTTCAAACCCTAATTCAGGAGGAGAGCCTCTGATCAAGCCCTAGAGCCACCACATCAACTAGATCTCTAGTTAGCATAGCTACATAGGATTAGAACTAGAAGGAGTCAATCTTCGATTGGTTCCCGGATCTGTCAAGAGGATTCTTAGTAATTCCTCTCTTGTTCTTCAATTGTTCATCATTGTTCTTCAATATTATGAATATGACTTTGTTCTATTTCAATATATTGATTATGACTTTGCTCTACTTGATTATATTTGCAATTATATTGTTCTTAGTTTATCATAGTTATATGCTTGGCTTAGTTAGATTGGAATTATATACATGCCTAGGATCGTATAGCGTTTATCCATGTGTACAGTGGGTGAATGATAACTATTGTGTAGACGTGGTGTCTATACCGTATTTATCTACGATTGCACCCTATATGCCGGATTGTGGGGTAGTTCGCGATAGTGACAGCTTCGTTGATTCTTATATAGTCCCCCTCTCGTGTATAGGGCAGGCAGAGCAACACTATTACAGGGGAGTGATTGCTATGTTCTTCATCTTCCTTGCTAATATTCACTATGCATGGATATAGTCTTTTCTCACCATGATTACCAAGTATAATTGCACTAACTATGATATGCTAGACTTTATAGTTAATAATAACTTAGGGAATATCTTTGTAGTTCATCCTAATTCCATGCTAATGACTTGCTAGAATATCTGTTGAGGTGCTTATCATTATTATATGTGGCTAGCTGATCAGATTAATTATCTTTGTCACCATTATCACTTTACCTTTACTTAATGTGACATTTATCCCTGTATAAAGAGATTGATAAATACTCTCGGTTATACATGCAATGATGTGTACTCAGTTCCATATTCTCATTCCATTATCAACCATGATACTTAGAAATCCCTTTCCAGTGGTAAAAATATAAATAACGATACCTGGAATACTTCCCGGTTAAAATGCTACATCGGTATTAATCTGTGCGCTTGCAGATTCCTTTTATTATTTATCTTGATGAGCAATTGCATATTTCAATACCGCGTCTCTCGTGTCATGTTGGGGATGACAACTTGGCTTAAGTGGCATGAGGGATAGGTTTGGCATTTTTTGGCGCCGTTATCAGAATTAGAAAACTAAGTCTACTTTTGGTAGTGACGTTAAGAATGCCCAACAAGCATTTTTGGCGCCATTGCCGGGGAAGGTTGATTACTAAGTAGGAATGAATATGGAACTTTGAGTCATCATTTGTATCACTAATCTGATCGAGCTTATCAATTCTCTTATACAGTTTTACCCCTGTATTTTCCATTTTGATTATTTATTGCAGGGTGATGCATGAATAGAAGACATCTTCCAGACAACTTTGTTGACGATCCCGAAGCCTTATTCAGAAGAACAAGAGCCAAGCTCAAGAAGACATCGTCAACACTTCAGCACAAAGCTTCATCCAAATCCAAAGACCGCCGAAGTTTCATCCGGAATTTGTCGACTGAATTCGAAGCCATGGCAAACAAGTCGATCCGCGAGTTCTCAGCTCCCACTACGGACAATATCTGCACTGGACCTGCTGGGGAGATCGACCGCAACTTCGAGCTCAAGCCTGGGCTCATCAACATGGTGCAAGCTAACCAGTTCTGTGGGAAGCCACACGAAGATGCTAGTGCTCATCTTCAACACTTCCTGGAGATCTGCAGCACTTTCACCATGGCTGAAGTCCCCAGAGACGCCATACTACTTCGCCTTTTCCCATTCTCACTGTTGGGGAGAGCGAAGCAGTGGTTCTACGCTACAAAGGAGAAGAACACTACGTGGGCACTCTGCTCCATGAACTTTCTGGCCAAATTCTTTCCCATGGGCAAGACCAATGCTCTCCGTGGGAAGATTACAAGTTTTCAGCAACAACATGATGAATCCGTTCCAGAAGCATGGGAGCGTTTCCAAGACTACATCCTAGAATGTCTCCATCATGGAATGGAAAGCTGGCTACTGATGCAGACATTTTATCATGGGCTCATTAACAGTGCCCGTGAAACCATGGATGCTGCAGCTGGAGGAGCATTCCTATCACTCACCATACCTCAAGCCACAGCTCTTGTGGAGAAGATGGCATCCAACCAAGGTTGGAATGAAGAAAGAACTCAGACACGCAAGAGAGGTGGAGGTATGCACCAGCTCAAGAAGGTAGACATGCTGTCTGCCAAGCTAGACCTACTCATGAAGAAGCTCGATGATCGAGCTGGAGAAAAGAAAGAAGTCATGCACGTCTACGACTCCCACATGACTTGTGAGGAGTGTGGAGGTACTGGACACTCGGGCAATCACTGTCCTGAGTTGCTGGAGGACGTGAACTACATCAACAATAACAACAACAACAACTACAACCGTCCTCAGCAGAATCAAGGTTGGAATCAACAGAGGCCTAACTACTCAGGTAATTACCAAGGTAACAATTCTTTCAATAATAATAATAATTATCCACCTTTGAGAGAGTTAGTGTCTAACCAAGGAAAGCTAATGGATAACCTGTCTAAGAAATTGGCATCTAATGATAAAATACTAGAAAATATAAATAATAGAATGGATAATTTCTCTACTGCCATCAAGAACCAGATTAGCTTTAATAAAATGATTGAATCTCAGTTGAATCAAATAGCTGCTGCTGTTCCTGCTACTAACCCCGGTATACCATCACAACCGGAAGGACTAGAATCTGCAAATCTTGTAGACATGTTTGATGCAGGAGATTACTGGAGTAACCCTATCGTGGAAGTAAGTACTGACCGTCTGCCGGTCAAGAGAGGCGATCCAGGACGCCCCGTCATCCCGATCTCCATCGGCATGCGAGACTTCCCAGAAGCACTCTGTGACTTTGGCTCCAGCGTCAACATCATGCCCAGGGTACTCTATGAAAAACTCTTTTCACAACCATTATTAGAAATAACCATGTGTTTGCAGCTTGTAGATAGGACACTGAGTTTCCCGAGAGGAATATTGAAGAACATCTGTGTCCGAGTGGGTTCCTCGTACGCTCCAGCAAACTTCGTAGTGATAGAGACCGGTTCTGATGAGAGGGCTCCCGTCATCCTAGGGAGACCATTCCTGAACACCGCGGGAGCTGTCATCTATGCTAGTGCTGCCAAAATCAGTTTCTACATCAAGGGGAGGAAGGAAATGTTTTCCTTCAAGAACAAGACCGCACAAATCCCAGAGCAACCCCAATATGAACCAAGGAAGAGGACCAACAGGAGGAACAAGAGCAAGAAGCAAGTATGGACCGAGACAGCTAAGATGGTCACTGCCGTGCACAAAGGTCAAGATCGCCAACTCAAGTCACCGTTCTTGCCTAAGAAGGACGACCCAGGTATGCCAAGCATTTATTGCTCCATTAATGGGTCCCACTTCTATAAGACACTTTGCGACACTGGGTCGGGCGTCAACATAATGGCCAAGGTCACCTATGAACTTCTGTTCGGAACCATGCCCTTAAACCCAACATATATTCAGCTCCAGATGGTAGATCAGACATTCCGACAGGTCGAAGGTACAGTAACTGACGTCCCTGTCAAGATAGACGATCACTTTGTCCATACAGACTTTCAGGTTATTGACATGGGAGAAGATGAATACGATCCACCCATCATCCTTAGAAGACCATTCCTTAAATCCAAGCAGGTCAGGACAAGAAGAAGGCGGCGTAACCACAATCAGAAGCAACAGGTCATCAAGGACGGATAGGCAGATTATGAAGGAGAAGTGGTAAGATCTGAAGACATACCACTCAACCAACACTGTCCTAAGGAGACCAAAGCACCGAGACAGGTATAGAAAGAAAAGACAGTTGTACATGAAGAAGAGGCGCTGCCGAAAACACCGACTACGCCATCCACCAAGTCCCAGGACGACTGAACGAATAAGAGTCCCGTTCGGAGGATTTAAAAACACCGAACGCCTTACCAAGAGGTAACTTGGTAGTTATCCTATTCCTTTTAATTATTTACTTTATCTTAAATAGTTTGCTTAGTTAATCATATTCATACTATCTTAAAAAGAAAATAAAAATGTTAAAAACCCTAAAGCCCCATGTGAGTATGCGAGTGGCATAAAACCCATAAGTACATTCACTGTGGTGGCATAAAAAAAAAATATATATAATAAATACATAAATATTTTCTTCTGCTTTATAAAATAAAAAAAAATAACATAAAAAAAATAAGGAGGCTCAGTATGATAAAGGCTAGATATTTATGCTAACACTTAATCAGTTCCACAAAGCTTTGTTGTCTATTTGAGCTTCACAGAATTCAAGGAGACTAGCAGACAGAGGACATTCTAATCGCTGTCAGAGTGCTGCCGACTTTCAAATACATCTCCGCCATCTGCTAGCTACATCAGAAGAGATTATGTCAAGATCCAGCTTGGGGGAGAGCACCCCCATTATCTTGCTAAATATTTCTATCTTTATCTTTATCTTTATATATACTTCTACCCTATAAAAATAAAAAAAAATAAAAATATACATAACTATGAAAAAACCAAATAAAGATTTTGTGCTTATATATATATATACCTATATCTTTTGCTTAGTGTGTTTTAATAAATAAATAAAGTGGCTATGCTAAACTGAATCTAGATAATAATAAAACTCTAGCATGGATATGATGAATAGTTGCTTTGCCTAACTTTCAAATTTGAAGTCCTCTCTCTAAGTTTAGACATAACTGTTATCATTTAAAGCTTGCTCTAAACCTGAACTTGTGGGAAGAGAATTTGATCTAAAGTCTAAGTTGTTAACGGATATGATATGGGAAGGTTGAGCTGCTGTTTATCTATTCCTAGAGATGCTAGAATTCTGGAGAATTTTATCTTTGAAAATCTTAAAATGCTACATGATGAGTTCCTGTATGATGAGAGTTTAAGTTCCTACCACAGCCATACATACATGCTTGCTAGACTTTAAGCCATACCTTTACTTTTTACTGCTTATGAGCATTGAGTGTAGTCAAGCTGTGTAGACCCTTAGGAGCTTGTCATGCGGTTAAAATCAAGATTCACTTGCACGATCACTTATACATGCTGCTTCTACTTCGGAAGTACGCATCCACATATATCCACTCATTCTCATCTCCAGATCCACATAAAATTATTCTACTCCTAATCCGGGAGAGAATAGCCAAAAATATTTTCCCATTCTTGTTATCCCCTGTGAAATAAATGCTCAAGCTATTTTGGTTACTACCACTTGCTATATTGTTCTAAGGAGATGAGTGCTCTATACGAGGAAATAAAAAGGGGCAAGTGCTCGGAACCTCGAAAAGAAAAATATACGAGGAAATAAAAAGGAACAAGTGCTCGGAACCTCGATGAAAAAAATGTGAGAAGAGAGGTAAAAGTGGACAAGTGTCCGACCGTAGAATTAGGGGGTACAAGATACCCACCTGAGAGAAAAAAAAAGAAGAAGAAAGAAAATATAGAGCATCTCATTCTCCTCAAGAGCTTTAGAAAGCAAGAAAGGTACGTATCCCCTCAAAAAGAGCAAAAGTAGAATTAGACTTTCATCATTGTTATCATCACTACCACCATACACCATTCATTCGCCACACATGCACATCTTAATTTGACTTATTGGCTTGTTTCTCTGGATCCATGGTTTGACTATGCAATAAATGTCTTGTAAGTATGTATACTCTATCTCCCACCGATGAGCTCCAGATATCAAAAGCCTTATTAGAATAGGATGACAGAGAAGGCAATGTCACTCTGCCTTATACCACAAATACTACATACATTGCTTTGAGAGAAGGCAGACACCATTACTGCCTTGGTGAGGATCCAGAAATACCACAAAAGAGAGACCTGAGAGAGTCATACAAGGAATCTCTGAGTTTTATTTGAAAATCTGCAAAAAACTCCAAGAGCTATAGCTGATCAAGAATAAGAGACATGGTGCTTGACTAGACTGTTCTATCTTTTAACCGCTCAAGACAAAGGTGACGGTTGCAAGCCCCATGGTGAAAGGTATAATGAGTAAGTTTTAAGTCTTGACAGTTTACTTTAACTCAGAGATGAGACTCTATTTGAAAGCATGTGTACCATCAAAATTCAAAGGCATTTCAGCAACTACTGAGTCTCTCCTTGCTCAGGGACGAGCAAGAGGTAAGCTTGGGGGAGTTTGTTGACGGTCCTTAAGTATCAATTATAATTATCAAATAAATAGAGAAAAGGATCCAAATGAAACCAACACCTAGACTTAGGGTTTTATCTGACAGAATTCCACGAGTTTTGCTGTTTATCTATTTCTGCAGGGGGTTATCAGGAAATACAGAAGAAAGGCCCACATGTCGGATTAATGACGGGATATTAACCGAACACGTAATTATCTTACATCTAGAAGAGTCCAGAAGCCACGAGAACGAACGGAAGGCGTAACGGAGCCGGACACAGGGCGCCCGCCCTGGTCCTTAGGGCGCCCGCCCTGGCCCCAGAGCCAATCAGGCTCCGCCTCGAGGATTATACTCCACCGACCTAGAGGATCAAGGAAAACCACACGATCAATGTCGGTTTGATCCAACGGCCCAGATTCATCCGAAAGGGCTATATAAGCAAGGCCCTGACCCTGGAGGAGGGGCCCTCGTCTCATACTTCAAACCCTAATTCAGGAGGAGAGCCTCTGATCAAGCCCTAGAGCCACCACATCAACTAGATCTCTAGTTAGCATAGCTACATAGGATTAGAACTAGAAGGAGTCAATCTTCGATTGGTTCCCGAATCTGTCAAGAGGATTCTTGGTAATTCCTCTCTTATTCTTCAATTATTCATCATTGTTCTTCAATATTATGAATATGACTTTGTTCTATTTCAATATATTGATTATGACTTTGCTCTACTTGATTATATTTGCAATTATATTATTCTTAGTTTATCATAGTTATATGCTTGGCTTAGTTAAATTGGAATTATATACATGCCTAGGATCGTATAGCGTTTATCCATGTGTACAGTGGGTGAATGATAACTATTGTGTAGACGTGGTGTCTATACCGTATTTATCTGCGATTGCACCCTATATGCCGGATTGTGGGGTAGTTCGCGATAGTGACAGCTACGTTGATTCTTATATAGTCCCCCTCTCGTGTATAGGGCAGGCAGAGCAACACTATTACAGGGGAGTGATTGCTATGTTCTTCATCTTTCTTACTAATATTCACTATGCATGGATATAGTCTTTTCTCACCATGATTGCCAAGTATAATTGCACTAACTATGATATGCTAGACTTTATAGTTAATAATAACTTAGGGAATATCTTTGTAGTTCATCCTAATTCCATGCTAATGACTTGCTAGAATATCTGTTGAGGTGCTTATTATTATTATATGTGGCTAGCTGATCAGATTAATTATCTTTGTCACCATTATCACTTTACCTTTACTTAATGTGACATTTATCCCTGTATAAAGAGATTGATAAATACTCTCGGTTATACATGCAATGATGTGTACTCAGTTCCATATTCTCATTCCATTATCAACCATGATACTTAGAAATCCCTTCCCAGTGGTAAAAATATAAATAACGATACCTGGAATACTTCTCGGTTAAAATGCTACATCGGTATTAATCTGTGCGCTTGCAGATTCCTTTTATTATTTATCTTGATGAGCAATTGCATATTTCAATACCGCGTCTCTCGTGTCATGCTGGGGATGACAACTTGGCTTAAGTGGCATGAGTGATAGGTTTGGCATTTTTTGGCGCCGTTATCAGAATTAGAAAACTAAGTTTACTTTTGGTAGTGACGTTAAGAATGCCCAACAAATGTCCCCATCATGGAATGGAGAGCTGGCTACTTATGCAGACTTTCTATCATGGGCTCATCACTAGTGCTCGTGAGACCATGGATGCTGCAGCTGGAGGCGCATTTCTATCACTCACCATACCACAAGCTGCAGCCCTTGTGGAGAAGATGGCGTCCAACCAAGGTTGGAACGAAGAGAGGACTCAAACACGCAAGAAGGGTGGAGGTATGCACCAGCTCAAGGAGGTAGACATGCTGTCTGCAAAGTTAGACCTACTCATAAAAAAGCTCGATGACAAAGCTGAAGGCAAAAGAGAAGTCATGAACGTCTACGACTCTCACATGACTTGTGAGGAATGTGGAGACACTGGACACTCAGACAATCACTGCCCTGAGATGCTTGAGGATACAAGGTACATCAACAACAACAACTACTACAACCGTCCTCAACAAAATCAAGGTTGGAATCAACAAAGGCCTAACTACTCAGGTAACTACTCAGGTAATTATCAAGGTAATAACTCTTACAACAACAATAATAATTTTCCACCCCTGAGAGAGTTAGTGTCTAATCAAGGAAAGCTAATGGATAACTTGTCTAAGAAATTGACATCCAATGATAAAATACTAGAAAACATAAATAATAGAATGGATAATTTCTCTACTGCCATCAAAAACCAAATTAGCTTTAATAAAATGATTGAATCTCAGTTAAATCAAATAGCTGCTGCTGTTCCTGCTACTAACCCCGGTATACCATCACAACCGGAAGGATTAGAATCTGCAAATCTTGTAGACATGTTTGATGCAGGTAACTATTGGAGTAATCCCGCTGTCGGAGTACATAATGACCTTCTGCCAGTCAAGAGAGGCGATCCAGGACGCCCCGTCATCCCGATCTCCATCGGCATGGTGGACTTCCCAGAAGCACTCTGCGACTTTGGCTCCAGCGTCAACATTATGCCCAGGGTACTCTATGAAAAATTCTTTACATATCCTTTATCAGAAATAACTATGTGTTTGCAGCTTGCAGATCGGACACTAAGCTTTCCTAAAGGAATATTAAAGAACATGTGTGTCCGAGTTGGTACCTCGTACGCTCCAGCTGACTTTGTGGTGATAGAGACCGGGTCCGATGAGAGGTCACCAGTTATTCTGGAAAGGCCATTCCTAAACACCTCGGGAGCTGTCATCTACGCCAGCGCTGCGAAGATCAACTTCAACATCAAGGAGAGGAAGGAGACGTTTTCCTTCAAGAACAAGATTACACAAATCCCAGAGCAACCCCAACATGAACCAAGGAAGAGGACCAACAGGAGGAACAAGCAGAACAAGAATAACCAAGGATGGACCGAATCAGCTAAGATGGTCACTGCAGTTCAAGGAGGTCAAGATGGTCGACTCAAGTCGCCCTTCCTAAACAAGAAGGACGACCCAGGTATGCCAAGCATTGAGTGTTCAATCAATGGATACTCCTTTCAGAAGGCGCTCTGCGACACTGGATCAGGCGTCAACATAATGGCCACAGTCACCTATCAGCTCTTGTACGGGACCATGCCCTTAAAACCAATATACACTCAGCTCCAGATGGCAGATCAGACATCCCGAAAGGTCGAAGGTATAGTAACCGATGTCCCTGTTAAAATTAACGACCATTTTATCCATACAGACTTTTAGGTCATTGACATGGGAGACGACGAGTACGATCCACCCATCATCCTAGGAAGACCGTTCCTAGGCACCGTCGAAGCAATCATCTACATTAGAACCGAGAAGTCCATATGCATTTCCCCTCTGAGAAGGTACGCCGCTACTTTAATGACCCTAACTATATAGTTGAAGATTCTAAGCAGGTCAGGACAAGAAGAAGGCGACGTAACCGTAACCAAAGGAGGCAAACCATCAAGGACGTATGGGCAGACTATGAAGGAGAGGTCATAAGGCCCGAGGATACACAACAGGAGACCGAAGCACCAAGTCGGATATGGAAAGTGAAGACAGTTACACAAGAAGAGGAGGCGCTGCCGGAACCACCGTCTACGCCATCCAAATCCTAGGACAACTAAGAAGAAAAGAAGTCCTGTTCGGAGGACTTAAAAATACCGAACGCCGTGCCAAGAGGTAAACTTGGTAGTTATCATTTTCCCTTTAATTATTGCTCAGTTAATCATGTTCATTCTGTCTAAAAAATGTTGAAAACAGTAAGCCCCATGTGAGTATGCGAGTGACATAAAACCCATAAGTACATTCACTGTGGTGGCATAAAAATAAATAATATATTTTTTCTGTTCTATAAAAATGAAAATAAAAATAGAGAGTGACATTTATCAAGGAAGCTCAAACATGATAAAGGCTAGATATTTATGCTAACGCTTAATCAAGTTCCACGAAGCTTTGTTGTCTATTTGAGCTCCACAGAATTCAGGAAGACTAGCAGATGGAGGACATCCTAATCGTTGTCAGGGTGCTGCCGACATTCAAATACACCTCTGCACCTGCTAGCTACATCAGAAGAAATTACGTCAAGATCCAGCTTGGGGGAGAGCACCCCTATTTATCCCGATAAGTATTTTTATCTACATTTATACCAATGCTTTATTAAAATAAAAAGATGCATAATCATGAAAACCCAAATAAATATTTTGTGTTTATATATATTTGCTTAGTTTAATAAATAAATAAAGTAGCTATGCTAAACTGAATCTTGAAAATAAAACTCTAGCATGGATATGATGAATAGTTGCTCTACCTAATTTTCAAATTTGTTCTCTCTTGTTTAGACATAACTGTTATAATTTAAAACTGGCTCTAAACCTGAACTAGTGGGAAGAGAACTTGATCTGAAGTCTAAGTTATTAGCGGATATAATATGGGAAGGTTGAGCTGCTGTTTATCTGTTTCTAGAGATGCTAGAATTCTGAAAAATTTTATCTTTGAAAATCTTTAAAATGTTGCATGATGAGTTCCTGTATGATGAGAGTTTAAATTCCTACCACAACCATATATACATGCTTGTTAGATTAAGAGCCGCACTTTTACTACTTAGTGCTTATGGGCATTGAGTGTGGTCAAGCTGTGTAGACCCTTAGGAACTTGTCATGTGATTAAAATCAAGATTCACTTGCACGTTCACTCATACATGCTGCTTCTACTCCGGAAGTATGCATCCACATATATCCACTCATTTCCATCTCCAGATTCACCCAAAATTATTCTACTCCTGACCCGGGAGAGAATAGCCAAAAACATTATCCCATTTCTGTTATTCTCTGTGAAGTTAATGCTCAAGTCATTTCTACTACCACTTGCTATATTTTCAAAAGAGGGAGATTGCTCTAAAAAAATATATAAATACGAGGAAATAAAAAGGAGCAAGTGCTCGGAACCTCGAAGAAAGAAAAAGTGAGACGAGAGGTAAAAATGGACAAGTGTCCGACAGTAGAATTAGGGGTACAAGATACCCACCTGAGAGAAAAAAAGAGAAAAAAATAGAGCATCTCATTCCCCTCAAAAGTTTTAAAAACCAAGAAAGGTATGTATTCCCTCAAAAAGAGCATTAGACTTTTGTTATCACCATCGTCACCATACACCACTCATTCACCACACATGCACATCTTGATTTGACTTATTGACTTGTTTCTCTGGATCCATGGTTTGACTATGCAATAAATGTTCTATGAGTATATATACTGTATCTCCCACCTATGAGCTCCAGATATCAAAGCCTTATTAGAGTAGGGTGAGAGAGAAGGCAATGTCACTACGCCTTATACCATAAATACCACATACTTTGAGAGAGAAGGCATATACCATTACTGCCTTGGTAAGGATCCAGAAATACCACAAAAGAGAGACCCGAGAAAGTCATACAAGGAATCTCTGAGTTTTATTTGAAAAATCTGCAAAAAACTCCAGAGCTATAGCTGATCAAGAATAAGAGACATGGCGTTTGACTAGACCGTTCTATCTTTTAACCACTCAAGATGCAGGTGACGGTTGCAAGCCCCATGGTGAAAGGTAAAATGAGTAAGTTTTAAGTCTTGACAGTTTACTCTAACTCAGGGATGAGACCTTATTTAAAAGCATATGTACCGTCAACGTTCAAAGGCGTTGCAGCAACTTCTGATCCATAATGAGTCTATCCTTGCTCAGGGACGAGCAAGAGGTAAGCTTGGGGGAGTTTGTTGACGGTCCTTAAGTATCAAATATAGTTATTAAATAAATAAAGAAAAGGATCCAAATGCAACCAACACCTAGACTTAGGGTTTTATCTGACAGAATTCCATGAGTTTTGGTGTTTGTCTGTTTCTGCAGGGGGTTATCAGAAAATACGGAGGAAAGGCCCACACGTCGGGTTTACATAGAGATAATAACGTGTTCACCGATTTTCTATCATCTAGAAGACTCCAGAAGCCACGAGAACGAACGGGAGGTCGAACGGGCCCGGAGGCAGGGCGCCCGCCCTGCTCCCTAGGGTGCCCGCCCTGGCCTGAGAGCCAATCAGGCTCCGTCTCGCGGATTATGCTCCACCGACCTAAGGGATCAAGGAAAACCGTGCGATTAATGTCGGTTTGATCTGACGGCCCACGTTCACTTGAGGGGGCTATATAAGCAGGACCTTTGGCCCCTGGAGGAGGCACTCCCTCATTCTCATTCTTCAAACCCTAATCTCAGTAGGAGAGTCTCTGATCAAGCCCTAGAGCCACCACATCAACTAGATCTCTAGTATAGCATAGCTACATAGGATTAGAACTAGAAGGAGTCAATCTTCGATTGGTTTCCGGATCTGTCAAGAGGATTCTTGGTAATTCCTTTACTGTTCTTCATTGTTCATCTTTGTTCTTCAATATTATGAATACAACTTTGTTCTATTTCAATATATTGATTATGACTATGCTCTACTTGTTTATGTTTGCGATTATATTGTTCTTAGTTTATCGTAGTTATACGCATGGCTTAGTTAGATTGGAATTATATACATGTTTAGGATCGTATAGCGTTTATCCATCGGATCCATGGGTAAATGATAAATATTGTGTAGGTGTGGTGCTTAGACCATATTTATCTGCGATTGCACCTTATATGCCGGATCGTGGGGTGGTCCGCGATGGTGACAGCTTCGTTGGTTCTTATATAGTCCCCCTCCCGTGTGTAAGGCAGACAGAGCAACATTATTACGGGGGAGTGATTGCTATATTTCTCATCTTCCTTGATAATATCACTATGCATGGGCGTAGTCCTTTCTCGCAATGATTGCCAAGTGTACTTGCACTAACTATGATATGCTAGACTTTATAGTTAAGAATAACTTAGGAAATATTCTTGTAGTTCGTCCTAATACTATGCTAATGACTTGCTAGAATATCTGTTGAGGTGCTTATCATTATTATATGTGGCTAGCTGATCAGATTAATTATCTTTGTCACCATTCATACTTTATCTATATTTTATGTGACACTTACCCCTGTATGCAAGAGATAGATGAATGCTCTCACTTATACATGCAATGATTGATACTCATTCCTATATTCCATTCCATAATCAACATTGATGTTAGTAATCCCTTCCCAGTGGTAAAAATATAAATAACGATACCTGGAATACTTCCCGGTTAAAATGCTACATCGGTATTAATATGTGCGCTTGCAGATCTTATTTATTATTTATTTAGAAGAGCAGTTGCATATTTCAATACCGCGTCTCTCATGTTATGCTGGGGATGACAACTTGGCTTAAGTGGCATGAGGGATAGGTTCGGCATTTTTTGTGCCGTTATCAGAATTAGAAAACTAAGTCTACTTTTGGTAATGACGTTAAGAATGCCCAACAGTCGGTGAGGGGGGTCCAAGCACGGGTGCGTGCTGCGGCGATGGTGGTGGGGTCGGCTCACGCGCCACTGTCGGGGCATCGGACGAAGCGAGCGAGCGGGAGACAGAGTGAGAGAGATGAGGAACGGGTGGGTGATGCCAATGCCACGATGCATAATAAATTGAAGAGAGGTAGTTGGGATGGATATAAGATGGATAAGATTTAGAAGGTTATAGAGCTCAGATGACTTATAGTTTTTGAAATGCATTTGAAAATAATTTTTAACGCGGGTGATTTTTGAATGTGAATTTTTGGGATGTTACAGCTCTCACCCTCAAAACACATAATAAAGGCAACAAAAGTTACAACCAAAATATGAATACATAGATCATGTGATGCACTGTCATCATGCAAAATTTAAGGTGTAACAAAAACTTAAGTAAGGAGTTGCAAAAGATGAAACCTGCATTTCAATAGTTCCATGTTGTACCATTCCACGGTACCTCTGATCCACAGCCTGCTACTATTTAACTGTTGGTTTCACTTTTTTTTAGGGCTTGTCTGCTGACTAGGAAACTCGCATGGGTCAGACATTCGTCACAAGCATTCATTTTTAAGCTCCCAGGATTGGATCGATCTATCTGGGTGCAACCACCAAGCCTATATGTGAGTTGATTCTCTTTTATGGCTCTGGAATTTTTATCTTTTTTTTATGTGGGTTTGTTTTCTATATCTCATTTGACATTGTTATTACTACCATTCATATGTTTTGTTAGATTCTTGCTAGATTAGTCACAGACCTAATCTGACCAGACCAATTATTGGGTTGAGCATATGCCGTATTTTTTTACCTAAAATCCGAGTCAATAGAGGAAACCCCAAAAATAACCTGACCCGACAAATTCGACTGGTGGGCGTAGGCTAGAAAAAACTAGGCAAATGTAGACTCAAGTCAACTAACTTGAGTCCAAATCCAATTTGACCCGATGCTTGAATAAGGCTACGTTTGGTTGGGGGGACGAAGTGGGATGGGATGGGATGGGATGATCCTGGGACGAGGGATGTTTGGTTTGGAGGTGGCCTGGAGTGAGGACGTCCTCGATGGAAATATGCGCCCGAGATGCGGGGGCGACCCTGTCCCCAAACATTTAATGGACAGGGTCGCCCCAAGTGGGACGAGCGGCTCACGTAGAGGTGGTGCGCCAGACGCAGAAGGACGACGCGGAGGAGAAGAGAGGATGGCTAGCGAAGATCCAAGCTCCGTCCAAGCCCTACTGCATGCCACCGTGGGAGAGACCTCCACCCTAGCCTGTGAGCGCTCGGGAGAGCTCCGGCCGGCAAGCTCCTGTACCGCCGGCGAGCGCGCGGGGACCTCCGGCCGGTGAGCGCTTGGGCGAGATCCGGCCCGCTACCGCTGTGCAGGCGAGCGTGTGGCCGAGATCCAGCTCGACGACACCGCACGGACGAGCGCGCTGCCGTGATCGGGCCCACTGCCACCGCGGGTAAGCTCCGTCCACTGCCGTGCAGGTGAGCGCATGAGCCAGCAGCAGCCCCGCCTCGCTCAGGAGGAAAGAAGATGGCGCAGGAAGAAGGAAGGAATGGAGAGGAAAGATGCGCGCGAGCGCTGTGAGGAAGAAGAAATGTGCGTGCGTACGAAAAAGGAAGGGAAAGAAAAATAAATAAAGAGGCTGACGGGTGGGTCCCACCTGTTAGGTGACTCATCCCACCTTTAATGTCCTAGACCCAAACAAAAAACATAGTCATCACGCCTTTTCAACCAAACAACAGATGGGATCGTCCCATCCCTGAAAACTGAGACGAGTCCATCCCATCCCATGTCGTCTTTCAACCAAACGCTACCTAAATCCACCGTAGGCAAAGAAGGGGAAGCCTCAGAGTTGAGAGGAGTCATACCACCAATACAAGATGATCATTCTCTGACCGAAGGCATCGAATCAGTATGTTTCTTTTTTTTCGAATGAAAGGAGTTGGACGGGAGAAGTGCAATTACACCAATATACTCTCCTTGGCTAGTCGTCCTAGAATGAGCGGATTTTGATCATGAAAAAAATTCAAAACAAAATATATTTTGACTGCTAATTTCTCTTACTATATATTATCATTTGCTAAAAAACCAATATAATCTCGGTGGCACTTTGAATACAAACCCATTGATACAAGTTTCATGTTCTAAACTTGTAAATAATTTGAATAATTATTGGTCAAATTTTGTATAATTGACTTTTCTCTGTTTGGGTGGAAGGAGTAAATGAAAAGGAAGGAGCTGATAGCCGGGTAGATCCAATCGTGAAAGTGAAATGCACAAACATAAGATCAAGTTACTAAAAATGACGAATCATGCTCATGCCCATGCATTTTAAGGCCCTTTGAACCAAGAAAAATAATAAAGGTATGGACCGGTATCATATAAGAAAATTTCCTATAAAACGCTTCATAGAGGATTGTTCCTGCAAATTCTACGAGATTCCTATGGGATGATTTGTTTCATGAAAAGTTTTCTTTGCCACTCTTTCATTGAATTCCTATACTTTTTCTGGTCTCCATCCAAACAATCGATCTTGCAGTTTTCTATGTTTTTTAATTGATAAAATTATGAGATATTAGAGTATTTTATTCTTACGTTTTTATATTATTATGTTTAATGAATCCTGTCTTCTAAAGAGACTCTAAAGGTAAATGTCATTAGCCGACAGTGCACTGCTCGTGGGTATAAGAAAGATGGCAAAAACTTTGCCGGATTTTTATGAGGCGAGGAAAATAAAAAGAAACAGAACAAGTAATTAGAGCATCTCTAAGTGTTTGCCAAATCAACTTGGCATCCATTTATTTTTGGCAAAATAGAAAAAAATGTGTTCCAGCAGTTTGGCATCCAACTTGGCAAATTTTAGCAACTTGGCAAATCTCCCCCTCCACGCGCATATTTGCGCGCTGAGCGCGACCGCACATCGCTCGCGTATCCGGCTTCACGTGCATATTTAAGCGGGGCTCTTCGTTTCTTAGCGGGGCTCTTCGTTCGCTTAGCGGGCCTCTTCTTATTTTACCAAGTCCAAATGGCAAACTCTTGGAGAGAGTCTATTTTTTCACTTGTCATATATCTTAGCAAGTTGTCAAATCATGATATTTGCTAAGTGAATTTTGACAAACTCTTGAAGATGCTCAGCGAAATAGGAGAGTTTGGGATAACTACTAAAACGGCACGCAGGCCGACCACCCCACCGGAAGCAAACCTCCGAAAAAGGAAAGAAAACCACAAAAATCTACTGATCCCAACTCCTAAAAAAACTGAGAATAGGCACAGGAACACTCCTTTGCCAACAGAACACAAAGCACTAGAAAGAGTTCGACTATGGCTAAGCAGCTTGAACATTTGCTCTGTTTGGTATCCATCACAATGTTTTCTCCTAATCGTTCACGAAAACATCGGTGCCTTTTTATTCTGTTGCAGTCTTGCGGAGTGATCCCTAAATTCGTAGAGCAAATTGGAAAACGAGTCATACAAGAGTACAAGACCCATGACAGTGAGTAGAGCGTAACATAACAAACAGGTAAGCCAACGGATGAATTCCCCAAGATAAGTGTTTCAAATTTCTTTTATTTGATACTCGCATGGTGCAGTTAGAAGATCGGGCTTGTCCTAGCCTGAAATGATAAAGCACCCCACCACTTCTTTTACGAGCATCCATAATCGTCACCATGACCCATCTGCCAATGGTATATATTTCTCTATCGAGGCGGACTCCGTAATGATCTCACCCGAATCTTAGGGCCTCGTCAGGAGATGGACATGGAAGAATAACTTCTCTTTCAGAGCGAGACAGCTGGGACCATATGTCCATAACGAACTCGTGATGGCTCTGTGCCATCTCTATTCACTGGGCCAATTCATTTTGGCATCAGTCACTAACCACTAAAAAGCAAAACTATTCTCTATTCACGATTCACCAGTTTGGCATCAGCCACAGCAGCAATCAGAACAAAACTATTCGAAAGTTTGGCATCAGCTGCTCCAGCATGGCAGCATTCAAAACAAAAGCATTCATTCATTCAGTGATTATCATATAGCGACTTCTCTCTTATCGGCTTTTGTTACCCAATGTTACGACCTCGGGACCTTAGACCGTAGGAGTGGCAGATGGGAGGACGGGGCTTGAACGCGCGGCGGAGAGGTGGAGGCACCGTGCTCGGCGCCTGGCCAGAGAGCAGATGGGATCAGTGACAGAACGGCGTGCACAATAGCCCGGGGGCCCAAGGGGGAGACAAATCCAATCCCAGGCTTGTTTCATTTAGATCTGAATGTTCCAACTTATACCCATAATCCTAACAAACTCAGCTATCCGTAAGCTAGTAATATTCTTAACAAATCTAACAAATAATAATAGCAAATATCCCTGGAAACTAGGCCCAGGCGCAGGCAAGGATGGTGGCTTGTTGGACCACCGTTCAACCACTAGCCTTGCCACGCCTCTAATAAACCTTGCCGATCATAACATCTCTCCCTACCTCGACAAACAGCTCGTCCTCGAGTTAGAAGTTAGGGAAGTGGGCCTTGAACTTATCGACTGGTTCCCAAGTTGCGTCGGCCTGTGCCATGTCCGACCAGTGAACGAGCACGTGCCAAACTCCTCGGCGTAATTGGGAACGCAGGACGCGAAGTGGACGATGCACCAGCCGACCGTTGTGTAGAGGAGGCAGCGCCGGTACCGACGACGGCGGCGTCCCTGAAAGCTCTATGTTTGGTGTTGGTAATTAGTGACAATGCCTAAATACTAATCCTATGCATTGTATATAGCATATGAGGATTAGTACATTCCAAGGTTGGTGTAACACCCTAGGTGTTAAGCCTGCATTGCATTGCATTACATGAGCATAAGCATCATATATACATGCATGATCATGATCATGTGATAATGATGTGGTTCACTTTTGAAATTCTCTAAGTGTTACTTTGCATTCACATGTGTGACTTTTAAGTATACATGTTGCAAATGAAAAAGGGTTGCTAAGTGATCATCAAAATAAAACGGAGTAACATAAAATCATAAGTTGGTTAGGGTTTATTTATCATTGGGTTAACTTATGTTTTTTTTATATATATAACTGAAAGTTATATTTCCAGAACCCTAAATTTGGAATTCAAATTAAAAAAAACAATTGAATTGAAAACCTAATTTCAAAAGTATTTAGAATTTGGTGATGGCTCCAAAAGCAATGTTGTAGCTCTCTTTATTTTGAGCAACTTTCATGTTGGGAATTTTTCAAGTGTCCATGTGTTTTTAAAAGTAATTTGAATATTTTTTGAAAAGGAGGAAAATAACCTAGCTACAGTAACCGGAGCTTCTCTTCCTCTCCTCTCTCTGCTCACCGTTGCCGCCGTGTCCTCACCGCGCCCTCTCGCGCTCGGCCGCGCGGCTGACCGCGTGGGCAAGGCCGCGAAGCTGCTCGCCACCTCGCCATCTTCATTCAATGCTCAAGGCCGGCCAAACTCCTTTTCCCTTCCCCCTCTTGCCGCCGGTCACATGCCGCTCACTGCAAATCACCGCCACCACTTCATCTCTATCAAATTCCATGCACCAACAGCTTCGCAGTGCACTTCTCCTTCGTTTTGGCATAGCCGCGCCGTGTTTCGCCTCAAGGTGAGGGCTCTCAGCCCAGCGCCACCGCCATGGGCGCCATGGCCGCCGAGCTCGGGCTCGCGTGGCCAGCGCGTTCCATCCTCCCTCCTCTGTACTTCCATCATGTTCTAGCATCGCCATAGGGTATAGAAGCTTGGGCCATAGTTTATTTAGACGCTACCGTCACCACCTCGCCGGAACAGGCCTCGCCGCCGCCGCGCTCTGGCTGCCTCGCCGCCCGCACGCGGCCAGGCTTAGCCGCAGCCCCACCGGACGCAATTGCTGCAGCCCTAGGATCGCGCGAGCTCACTGGAGCTCATGCGCGTGAGCGCCGGCCATTTCCTCACCGGAGCCGGCAAGCCCACCGCCGTGCCGCACCACCGCGCCGCTGCTCACGTGGCCGCCATGGTTAGGGTGCACCGCAAGCTGTGCAACTAGGATAGTTCGACGCGGGAGCTCGAGGCGAACGCGTCGGTGCCGGTCTCGCCGCCGTTAGCCTCACCGCCGGCGAACTCCGGCCGGTCAAGCCGCTCCCCTGCTCTGTGCCGCTGACGAGTGGGGCCGAGTTGACCGCGGGCCCGCGCGTCAGGCCGCGCCTGGCTTCGCGTCTGGGCCGCGCGCGTGCCTGCTGCCTGGCTCGCCGCTGGGCCGCGCGTTTGGGCCGCGCTGCTGCCGCGTTTGGGCCGCGCGCTCGCCTGCGCCGCGCGCGCGTGCGCCGCGCTGAGTTGGGCCGAGCCGGGTGAAGCCGGCCCAAATTTGTTTTCTTTTTTTTTTAGTTTTTGGTTATTTTAATTGTGTGCTAACTTTAAAAATATATAACTTGAGTTAGATAATTCCAAATTGGGTGAAACCAACTTTGTTAGATTCGTGTCGCTGTGCTCTATATGTTAAGGTATAGAAAAGTGCTATTTGAAAAACTTTCATATGCAGTTTGCTTTTGCATAGGAAATAACATGTTTAAAAATGTATTTCTTCACATCATGACACATGTATATATCCAAGTGATAGGGAATTATGTGATACCTTAGTTGGAGCATAGATGGTTACTGTTTTCTCTAAGGAATAGATTTGTGCAGTAGATAACCTTGTTATCTTGTATCTTGCTTATTATGTATACATACATATGTGTAGATAAATAGATTGGAAAGAGATTAAAATACAATATTAACCTTGCCATGCAAGATACTTGCTGTAGTACAGTTTCGCTACCTTGGGAAGTAATAGTTGGTCATGCTATGATATATATGAAACGTTGATGATATAATAAACATACTTGAGATAATATGCTTTAGATAAATTAACAATCTTTGCCTTCTCTACCGGAGAAGAGATTTGCACTTAATCGATAAAAGATTAAATTTAAGTAACACTTTGCACCCTTACCGATGGTCATATTTTAACTTGTCTCTTATGCCCCTAAAGCTGCATGTTATCGTTCTTGATTTCCACATCGAGTCATCATTGTTTCGCATCTTATTATGCATACTCATTCCATACCATAATATTATTACCATGTACATTGAATGCATTCTCTTCATTTATGCATTCCCTACATACATATAGGATCGGAGGAGGAAGCTCCAGTCGAGTACGTGACCGTCGAGGAGGAGAACCCTCAGGAGTTTCCACCCGAAGACGAAGGGCAAGCTTGTGAGCAATTGCCGGAGTGCCCGAACCACGGACCCTCCACTTTTCGCCGAGGCAAGCCCCGGAGCATTATAAATCTCCTATCCTTTCTTTGAAATGCAATTAATTATATTATATTCTTAGGTAATGCATTAGGTTGATAGGATTTGGATGAAACCGTTGTTGCATAAATTACCTTGTCCACAATAAACTTATACCGGTACTCTACTAGATATCATGGATCGTGTGTCTGCTTAGCCATGCTTAGAACGGTAGAAGTCGGATGATTCCTGTCATCCGCAACATATGGGGTGGTTACTTTTGTGATCTTGAATCATGTGAAGGTTAATAATTGGAGACCGGGCGGAATTTGGTGATGGAGGAGCAACGAGACATGGAGGTCTTGTATGCATGCTTTCTTCCGTCCGTGTCGATTAAGGACCGTACCGTGGTCTGGACTTAGAATGAGATTGAACGTACCTTCACATAACAGCCGGATAACTCGTTCCGACTGTGAAACTGAATAGCTCATTTGGGGGTAAGTAATGGACCGTTAGCATTGCTGGGAGGAGAGTTTGAAGGAAGGGGACTGATCCAAGACCCTGCTTGCTACGGGCTACGGGCTGAACGGGCATGTCTTGTGAGGATGCAGGACCATGAGTTTTGCGAAACGGTCCAAACTTATCATCAATTAGAGTGAACGGTGACCCCCGCGGGCCTTGCTAGCCTGCGAGGGTGTGTGATACGGGCTTTACCCAGCTGGTGTAATCGATTCGAATCGCCGTCTCTCCCGGATAGTGAGAAACTCATGTCTTGTTCCAGATGCGTAGTAAAGGATGAAATTATTGAATGTTGTCATGAAAAATCCATTGTTGGTAACTAATCCCTTTAGGTAATTGTTTTGTTCTGTAAATCAAGTGTATGATGTAGAAAGGTGCTAATGTAGTTCTAAATAGTTCTCTACAAAAATCTTGCAGCTAAAACTAAAGGAAAGGAATAACTTTAGTAAGCTCTCATGCAAAGGTTTGCTAGCCAACTAAACCCACCAAATATAGCCTTTCATATCCTTGGAGTCTTTTATCTAATTCCCTGCCGGCCAAGTCTTGCTAAGTACAATTGAGTACTTAGGGTTTTATTCCCATCGTTGCAGGTGACACGCTATATGAAGGATATTGTATCACCTGCTTTAGTCCCGCGATGGACACTGTTGAGTAAAGGCCAATGGGCATGGTCGTATCTATAACTCCTCTACTATGTGTGATACTGGAGGTGGAATAAACTGGTTATGTAATAAAGACTTGTAGTTTCAAGTAATGTTACTCTCTTGTATCATATTAAACACGGTATTGTAATAAGTGTGATGAACTTAGTTTGTAACCGTATCTTCCGCTGGTAACTCTGAATATCATGATGTATATTGTTTCCCTTAATCCTGTACGATCTTGGTTGTGATGTTGATTTACTGAGGTCCTTCGTGACAGTTGGTGGCAAGATGGACATGGTGATCATGATGGCCACACTTGGATTTGGACGCAACCCTACGTGATCAAGGCAAAGGTATATGCTTAAGGGTTGTGTTTTAGTAACCAAGACACCTAGTGGGTGTAATTACATTATAGGATAGATAGCCGTACTATAAAGAGGGGAATGACACGGCTATTGAACTCCTAAGTGCCTCTAGGTGTGCATTTCATAATTTATATGCATTTGGATATAACTAATAACGCCTCGAAAAATGATTGTGAAAATGCTAACACACATGCACATGGTAATGTACACTTGGCGACGTTAGCATATTTGCGAAGGCGGTGGAGTTTGAGCGGTAGAGAGGGTTTGAGATCCTCTCTCCCTCCCGCCGAGCTTGCGAGGCGGGATTCAGGCGTTTTCGAGTAATTGAAACGCTTATTTTCCTTTACGCCAATGTTGAGTTTTGGAGACGTTGTCACATGTTGTTTCACGAGATAAAACATGTGCTAAAGTGACACACATACTTAGTCTAGCTCATATGTGAAAGGGTGAATTAAACGGAGGCGAACGGAGGTCATAAAGGTGACCGGACGCTGGACCGGACGCGGTCTCTATTTGACCGGACGCGTCCGGTCAGTGCTCTGCGTTCGCGCGTGTCTCGGTTTTCTGATCGGACGCGGTGGCGCGTCCGGTCACGATCGACCGAACGCGTCCGGTCGTTGTGGGAGCTTACTGGACTCCAACCGGACGCTGGCACTGTGGCATCCAGTTCGTCTAACAGCGTGTCCGGTCACTGACTCGTTGGAGCGCTGCTCAGACTTGACCAGCGCGTCGGGTCGGTTACAGGACCAGCACGTCCGGTCAAGCTTCGCGCATCCGGTCCGTGCGACCAGCGCGTCCAGTCAGCGCGACTGCAGTTGAATCGAGTGTCTAACGGCTCTATTCGAAGGGGTACGTCTATAAATACTCGTTGGCCGGCTCAAGGCTCTCTCTCTCTTGCAACATTTGACATACTTGTGAGCACTTTGAGCTAAGCAACTCCTCTCTCACTCTTCTCTCTTGCTTCTTTGCATATTCAAAGTGAGATTGAGTGAGCCAAGTGCATTTATATTGTGAGATTGCATCTAGTTGGCACTTGGTGGTTGATTTGCTGCGGGATTCTTGTTTCTCTTGGTGGTTGCCGCCACCTAGACGGCTTGGAGCAGTTTGGAGGCGTTGGCAAGAGTTGATGGTTGTTCTTGGCCACCTCCGGTGATTGTGAGAGGTTTGTGCCTATCTCGGCGAAGCGCCAAAGGCAACGTTAGTGGATTGCTCGTGTCATTTGTAACCTTTGGCCATTTGGTAGGTTCTTGTGGGGCCTTTTAAGAGGCTCGGTGTGTGACTAATTAGCCACCGAATCACATGGTGAAGAGGGACACAACGGGGACTAGCGTGCCGGCAAGCACGTGAACCTTGAGATAAATCTTGTGTCATCATTTTCTTATTGTGACTAATCGATCCCGGTGGTTGTGTATTGTGGAATTCATCTCTTGATCATATTGTTTGGTTGGCTCAATACTTCGCCCCTCGGTGATACCCTCCTAACTCTCTCTTGCATTATTTTCTTAGTTACCTTGCTAGCTTGTTAGTATAGCTCTTAGCTTGTGTAGCTAGTTAGGTTTAGTTGTAAACTAAGTTGTGCGGTTTGACTTGTGCGGTTGAGTGCAAATATACTAGAATTGTGAATTGGATAGGTGGCTTGCAAACACCCCGTAGGCTAAGCAAAACTCATATCTCGTTATTTGTTATATTGATAAACTTGTTTAGCTTGTCTTTGTAGAATTTTTTAAAAGGCTATTCACTCCCCCTCTACCCATCAAGACCTTTTAGTCCCGTGGAATGGTTTGAGCACTCCGACATGGAAGACGTCGTGGATCCGGGCACCGTCCGACAGCCGAAGGCGATACGCCACTGGCCCGATGCGCTCCACCACCTGTAATGGACCGGCGTACCGCGGGCTCAACTTACCACGCGGTCCTAGAAGCAAGGACTGTGCCGGCCTATGAAGGAGACGAAGCCAAACCCAGTCATCGATGGCGAACTCCAGCAGACGGTGGTGAACGTCATAATTCCACTTCGGATAAGCATGAGCCTGCAGAAGACGATCCCGAACATCGGTGATGAAGGCGTCGCAGTCGCGCAACAGCACGTCGACCGTGTCTGTAGTGGCCGTCCCTACAGCATACGGCACAAGAGCGGGCGGCGGGCGCCCGTACACCACCTGAAACGGCGTGGTCTAAAGCAAAGTGTGGTACGCCGTGTTGTAGCAATATTCGGCCCAAGCCAGCCAATCTAGCCACTTGCGCGGCCGATCCCCCATGATACACCGCAAATACATTGTGATGGTTTTGTTGACGATCTCGGACTGTCCGTCCATCTGGGGGTGAAACGTTGTACTCATGTGTAGCTGGACGCCGGCCAGCTTGAAGAGATCACGCCACACGTGTCCAGTGAACACCGGATCGCGGTCACTGACAATCGACGCCGGGAAGCCATGGAGGCGAACGACACCTTCGAAGAAGGCCTTGGCCACTGAGAGGGCCATGTAGGGATGGCTCAACGCAATGAAATGCGCGTACTTGGAGAAGCGATCCACAACCGTCAAGACGACGCTCTTGCCATTAACCCGTGGGAGGCCCTCTATAAAATCCATCGAGATGTCCGTCCACACTGTTGTTGGCACCTCAAGGGGCTGGAGTAGGTTGGCTGGGTGAAGTGTCTCCGTCTTGTTGCGCTGACACGTTGCGCAGGTGCGGACGAAGTCGCGCACCAGCCGACGATCATGGTCGATGACGAAGTCCTGGCGGAGGCGTTGCAGCGTCTTTTGAATGCCTTCATGACCTGCAGCATGCGCGAGTTGGAGCACGTCTGGCAGCAACGCGGAGGAGGCTGGCACGTAGACACGGGTGCCCCGGAGCACCAGGCCGTCCACCACGCGCCAGGGGGCACTGCGGTCCTGCACGACGCTGTCCCGGAATGCCCGCAGCGCCATGTCGTTGTCGAACTCATTGCGTAGCTCGTCGTAGAGGTGGAACGAAGGCCCGCTGCGGACCTCCAGGGCGACCTCCGCGTCCCCGCGGCGGGACAGCGCGTCCGCCATGACGTTGAGGCTGCCGGGACGATAGTGGACACTGAAATCATACCCAAACAATTTGCTTACCCACTGGTGCTGTGGTACGGTGGACAATCGTTGATCCAGCATGAACTTGAGGGCATAGTGATCCATCCGAACGATGAAATGACGCCCCCACAAGTACGGCCGCCAATGCCGCACTGCTTGCACCAGCCCAATGAGTTCCCGTTCGTACACGGCGAGTTTGAGGTGGCGCGCAGCGAACGGGTGACTGAAAAAAGCGAGGGCGCCGTCGCCCTGGTGCAGCACCGCCCCAAATCCGGAGCTAGAAGCATCGCAGTCCACCGTGAAGTCCTTGGTGAAGTCGGGGAGCTGCAGTACCGGTGCCGTGGACAGCGAGCATTTGAGCTTGTCAAACACCGATGCTGCCTCTCGAGACCACGAAAACCCATTCTTCTTGACCAGCTGCGTGAGAGGGGCGGCGATTGCGCCGTAGTCTTGGATGAACCGATGGTAATAGCCGGCAAGCCCGAGGAAACCCCGCAGCCCCCGTACAGAACGTGGTTGTGGCCATGACGCCACGACTTCAACCTTGTCCTTGTCCATGGCGACTCCCTCCGCGGTAATCACATGCCCCAAATACGCAACTGAGGACTGAGCAAACATGCATTTGGAGCGCTTGAGCTTAAGCTGATGTTCCCGAAGCGCTGAGAGAACAGCATTGATGTGCTGTAGGTGTGCTGACCACGACGGGCTGTAAATCAAAATATCATTGAGGTAGTGTTTAGATGGTGTAAAAGTTGGTGTAAAGTTCCTGTAGCACTTTTCGTTGTTATTTGGTAAAATTTATTCAATCATGGACTAACTAGGCTCAAAAGATTCGTCTCGATATTTACAGACAAACTGTGCAATTAGTTATTTTTTTACCTACATTTAATGCTCCATGCATGCGTCTAAAGATTCGATGTGACGGGGAATCTTGTAAAATTTTTGGAAGTTTGAAGGGATCTAAACACTGCCTGAAGAACACCAAGACAAACTTGCGGAGGAACGACCGGAGGACAGTGTTCATCAGACTCTGGAATGTAGATGGCGCATTTGTCAAGCCAAACGGCATGACCAAGAACTCAAAATGCCCCTCATGTGTGCGAAACGCGGTCTTCTCGACATCATCAGCATGCATCCGCACTTGGTGATATCCCGAGCGTAGATCGAGTTTAGTGAAAAACCGTGCGCCCTTGAGTTCATCTAGCAACTCTTCTACAACAGGAATTGGAAACTTGTCCTTGACTGTTTGCTGATTCGATGCGCGATAATCCACGCAGAACCTCCAGGACCCATTGTGCTTCTTCACCAAGAGCACCGGGGCGGAGAAGGCAGACGTACTTGGGTGTATGATGCCCTGCTAGAGCATAGCGACGCACTGGGCTTCAAGCTCATCTTTCTCAAGTTGCGGATACCTGTAGGGCCGCACCGCAACCGGGCCCGTGTTGGGCAGGAGGTGTATACGGTGGTCACACGGTCGCGCCGGCGGTAGGCCCTGGGGCGTGGCGAAGACCTCCTCGAATGACTGTAGGAGCTTCTCAAGGAGGACCGGCTCACTGTGGATGGCTGCGAGCCGACGGGTGGACTGTACATCATGGCGCGTCGATCCAATCCCCCGCCAAAACACCCGGTGGCCGTTGCGTGTGAAGGCGATGCACATATCGTCGAAGTCCCAAAGTACCGGACCAAGTGTTCGGAGGAATGTGACGCCGAGGATCATGTCCCACTTGTCCAGTGGGATGGAGTAGCAATCCACCGAAAAGAACTCATCAGCAATGCGGATGCCGACGTCTCGGGCAAGCCCGTGACACTCGACGCGGTCACCGTTGGCGACGATGACGCCTGCGCCAGGGCATGGTGTGAACTGGAGCCCAACACGGCGCGCCACATCCCCTCGGACAAAGTTATGTGTCGAGCCGGAATCGAGCAGTGCGACGAACTGCTCATTGCCAATGGTGACGTAGACCTGCATCGTGTCCTCTGTCCTGATGCCGGCAATGCCCCCCAGCGAGATCACCACTGGTTTCGGGTCCGCTGCGGTTGGTGCCGGGGGATCCTCGTCGTTGTATGACTCTGGGGGCTCCTCCACGATGTAATCACTGGCTTCGAGATAGAACAGGCAAGCACATTTGTGCCCTTGCACGTACGGCTCGTCGCAGTTGTAGCACAAGCCTTGCTTGCGGTGTTCCGCCATCTCCGCTGGGGTTAGCCGCTTGAACGGCCGTGCAGGCGGTGCTGGTGTTGTAGTGGATGATGAACCGGAGCCCTGCTGCTGCGCCGAAGATGTGGACGATGAGTGGCGCGAGCTGCGGCCTGGGGGCGCCGGAAGTGCCAGCGACGCTGCTGTGTTCCGTCGTTCATACGCGCGCGCCAATCGCATGGCGCGCTGCAGGTCTTGTGGGTCGTGGAGCTCAACATCAATCCGGATGTGATCCGGGAGGCCGCCCGTGAACAACTGCGCCTGCTGCAGCGGCGCGAGCCGGCCGGCATGCGCCATGCGTGCTTGGAACGCATCCAGGTACGTCGCGACATCCGATGTGAAGGGCAGGCGTGCCAGCTCGGCCAAGTGATTGGTCGTCAACGGCGGACCGAAGCGCTGGTGGTAGAGCACCTTGAACTCCTCCCAGGAGGGAACGGCGGCGTCGCGCTCCAGGACATAATACCACTGCTGCGCGGTTCCGGTGAGATGGAACGAAGCCAACCACACCTTATCGGCTTCGCGAGTGAGCTGCGCCCGGAAAAAACGTTCGCAACGGTTGAGCCACCCGCGAGGGTCCTCCTTGCCCTCGTAGGTTGGGAACGAAAGCTTGTGGTAGCGAGGCACACCGGCGGCCGCGGCGTCCGGCGGCACATGGATGAGGGGAGGCGCCTCAAGGGCAGGCGCTCCATGGACAGACGATGGCTGCACGTGGCCACCGTTCATAATGGACGAGAACGACGACAACGGGGATGGCGAGTGGGGAAAACTGATCTGCGTGATGGGTACGGGCTGGGAAGGTGGTGCTGTGGTAGATGCGACATGGGAGGAGGCTGGCGAGGACTGCGCAGACACCTGTGCGGAGTCAATCTCGGACACCGCCGGTTCAAGCAGCGGGATGCCGCCGAAACCGGGCAGACCGAGGGTGTGGGCCGGTGGTGGCGCGGGGAGCGGAGGGGCTGGAGCCGACGGGCCGCCCTCGAGTGCGGAGACACGGATGGCCAGGTCGCCCATCTGGCGCTGCATGCCGAGGTGGTGGGAGCCGGTGCCGAGACCGACGCCTCGACAGACGAGGTGGCGGCAGGTCCTAACATTGATACCAGGCTGTTACGACCTCGGGACCTTAGACCGTAGGAGTGGGAGATGGGAGGACGGGGCTTGAACGCGCAGCGGCGAGGTGGAGGCGCCGTGCTCGGCGCCTGGCCAGAGAGCAGATGGGATCGGTGACAGAACGGCGTGCACAATAGCCCGGGGGCCCAAGGGGGAGATAACTCCAATCCCAGGCTTGTTTCATTTAGATCTGAATGTTCCAACTTATACCCATAATCCTAACAAACTCAGCTATCCGTAAGCTAATAATGTTCTTAACAAATCTAACAAATAATAATAGCAAATATCCCTGGAAACTAGGCCCAGGCGCAGGCAAGGATGGTGGCCTGCTGGACCACCGTTCAGCCACTAGCCTTACCACGCCTCTGATAAACCTTGCCGATTATAACACCCAACATGTCAAAAAACTCACGAACCTGCAACTGCAAAATACCACCAGGAGTTTTCAAGAGCGCTACTGGAGTTCGAGGATACAGATTACACCCAGATTCAGAATAGGATATTGATGGACATACAACGTGACAGATAAATGGAGCCACCAACCTGACAGGTTACTCAACTCGTCCACGAAACCAGAGATTTATCTTACATACAGCTGCACATCGGGGAGATGCTATTTTCATGATACGCCTATATTACAAGTTTACGACGACAACGTTTCACAGATGTTTCCTGTAGATTGGGCCAATTACAATTAACAAAAGAAGATGGTGGGTCATGGTAATAAAGTAGACCCAATAATCATAGCAGTAACTGTGAACTTGAGGGCCAAATATGCCATAAATCGAATATGTGTTTATCTTCTCATGTCCCATCATTTGAGTTCCAATAGAAGTCACTTCTTTCAGTCGAGTAACCATACGGCAGATGAGGCCCATAAACGACACTACCGTCCAAATATGTCATCTGGTCCACTTGTGACCCTGGCTGATAAGCATTTGGAACATTAGCTTGAACTGCGGTATTTGGAACTGAATAGATGTTAGTATTGGCATCTATCGGATTAGCCTTTGTCCTGCTCCGGGCTGTCCGTTTGGTGTCTACAGGACTGTCTGCACTGAGTCTAACCATTTGCTGCTGAATTTCATTCATTGGGTTACAAGCTAATTTGGATTTAGCAATCTTCTTTGCATCTGAAGACTTGAGTTCAAGCCGATATAAGGCAAAAGCATCACATTCATTGATCTCATATTCATAGAGGTGCCATTCATAGCTGTTGGATGGCTGTGGATCCATGTAATAGGACCTCTTCAGACCCCCAAAGTCCTTCATCACCTGCTTCCTAGATTCATGCCAACCACGGCCACTGTAATCTGGCAAGGACCGCTGCTTCCGATTTCCACTATCAAATGCCCTCCTTGGTTTGTCAAAAAACAACCATTCTCTGATAGATTCACCTTCAAAGATGTAAAGATCGAAAAGTTCTGCAATGATACAGAATGGCTAACGATTAGTAAAAACGTTCATCAGTACCATGTGAAGGCACAAGTCATGAAGGAAAAGGTTACCAGGTGCATTCCACGGAGACTTTGCAGTGGCAGCTCCTTCACAGATAGGGATCCCAACATTTTTTCCTTGGATTTTTGCACTAAGAGCAGCAAACAGGGGGCCATCTTTCAGATCAATGCCTCTTGGACGGATCACAGGCATTGTGCCTGGAGGGCCCTCTTCCTGCACAGCCAAATCAGCATGATACATGCTGCAATAATCATGCCATCTTTCTGATCCAATAGCAGGCCTGGGGCAGTCCCAGAGAGCACATTTTGGCTTCAGGAATGCAGAAGGTGCTGAAGTCATTGTTGTGAGCAAATCTGTCATGTGCAGGAAAACACCCCCAGCACTCTGTCCACTGTTACTCATGTCAAGGTACGCATTAGGGGTTAACTCTTGCGGCAAATTGAACTGTGGATATTCCAGCTGAACAATCCCTTCAAGATTATTAAGGACATCCAGATTAGACCCAGAAAGGTCTATCTTGTAATCTTCATCATAAAGAAAATCCTCAACCGTAAGTTCCTGGTTCACATAGTACATCTGCAAGAAGTAAGATGAGAACTTGTTAAAATTAGCACAACTCCACTGAACTTCAATATTTTTGGAGTTGGCAGAAAGGTAAAGTCACTGAACATGCCAATTACATGCATGATAGAATTACCATAAAGCAGTACATATAGCATCTAAACTGTTGCAATATCTAGGACTAAAGAATTACTCCCTCTGCCCCAAATTGTAAGTCGTTCTAGTTTTTTTTAGGTACATAGATTTTCCTACGCACCTAGATGTAAATTATATCTAGATACATAGTAAAAGCTATATACGAAAAGCAAGAACAACTTACAATTTGGAACGGAGGGAGTAGTACTTAAATGCTAAGGAGGTACATAACCAACAGGAAGTGGAAAATTAAAATGGGCACCATACTAACCTACCGAGAGAGCAAAACTACACCACTGGAAAGCAGAAGGATGTTGTTTTCTTCTAAAAAGACAATAGAAATACATTGACCACTGCCATTTCCAAAATCCATTGCATGCTGCAAACACTTGTTACTATTGAACTCTTGCCTAAAACAATGAAATTGTAAGCTCAAATATATTTATCCTACAGTTCTAGTTCTCTAGAAACTGTAAAGCTTTCTATACTTGTGTCAGCATTAAGAATCACTAATATACTTAGTCAACTCATTATATAGAAAATGTTCAATGGGAAAAAAATAGGCCTCTACCACCTTTCATTAATTAGTAGGCTAAATAGTATTACACTAATAAATTGTTGTAGCTTAGTAAAATCATGCAAACATGACTTTGCTAGTGACTTTAGAACTCTGACACATATCAGTTAGAAAAATTATAAAAAAGGGAAGATATTTCAAGGAAAAGCACTACTCAACTCCAATTTTACCCTGGGCCTGTCATGATCCTGGCTACTACTGCCACTGGCTTAGGCTTAGCCAATCTAGTTTGGTCGTCACCTCAACCATGTCAAGTCCTCATGTTCTTTGTCAACCTCACAGCCCTCAAGAGGTCCTCATTGTGTATAACCCCCAAGTCCAGGCATTACTACAGGCAATCATAGGTGAGACCCCACAAAGCACAAAATACAGAGTTTGCTCAAATTATTCAGATCAAAATTTTCTACTAACAAAGGTATGAATCCCTACCACAAGAGATAAAAGCTCCAGCACAAGAGGTGAACAGCTGCTTGCCTTCCCCTGGGCGTTTACTTCTTTAATCTAATGATGGTGGTAAAATACACATGCTTTGCTCAGATTTAGTTTTTACAAACTAAATTATATAGCAGGCTTGCACTCTGCCCTTTACTGGTATTAAATTCACAGGGTTAGTCCCTTTCAAGCTCTATAAGCTACGCTTCTAGGCTTCTACGAAATCCAAAAACAAATGTCAACTGAAAACATGACATGTCCCACAATTTATCATGTGCATAGATCACTAGATCACTCTCCAAAATATTCTCTCGAGTTTTAACATGACAAAGGATCATGATGAATTCAGCAGCAGTGCATCCTTTCCTCAATTTTGCTCACTGTAGTACTGTACTTCGGCTATTTTGTTCCCATACAGCTTAAGTTTCAACAATCTAACTAGGCCCATACAATTAGATTGAGCTTGCAGCCACACATTGCAAAGCTAAGAAACAAGGTGTATACAGTATGAAGGATGTAAGCGAGGTAGCAAAGCAAGTGAAACCAACCACCCAAACTGACAGCTCTCACTTTGAAATGGTCAACTTTTCCTCTTCTATAGTCTCTGTCTTTAGATGTTCAAAAGGCTCAAAGCTATCAATACATTATTATATATTATTATATTTTCATAGACCATAGTTCATTGAACATATTACATCTTTGTCTGCTTTCTTTAGGTAGCGGTCAAGTTTGATATCAAAAGAGTGTTTAAAAGGCCTCCTAGTATAGATTAGATAGATGGATGTTCTGTTATAGGTTCTAAAAGAATTTCAAAACCAACTCCGTAAGACTGATTATCTAAAAAAACTCCGAAAGACTGAGTAGGGGTCAATAGATGTTGACTACTGGGGACAAAGTAACTAAACAAGCATAGATTGGCTAAAGGAGGAGTAGGTGAAATTATGTAGCTCTTGGAGCTGCATGTTGTTCATAGTGGGATGGAAAGCATGGATTTATAGCCATAAACTTCTACTCTGCAATGATATACCACAGACAGACTTGAAGATTTCTCACGAACAACTTTTGGTTAATTTATTGAAAAAGACTTCGATCAACATGCAATCCACAGAAAACTTCCATCCAAAACTCAAATAACTTTTGTTTCCCATTGTCATCATGTTGGAGAACAAGAGAAACCTTCCCATTTTGTCTTGAGCACAGAGAGCAGAGGCTATGTCCAGTAAATTTGTCCCCAAAGACGCAGAAACTGCCAACAAAGGTTCTAACGAGGGGTAGGTTGCTTGTAGATCACACCAACCCAAACTAAACAATGAGGCAGACCACATGAACATCTGTGCAGACTAGACAAATCTAACTAGATCATTTGAAGACTCTACGAGTGACACATGATCACACTCATCCACAAATCCTCGTATCTGCGGACTATAAATCTTCTTCACAAGATCGACAACTCTGTCTGCCAGTCATTCCACTAAGATAAGAAAAAATGTTCAAACTTGCATACAGCAAACAAGGAGTAATGAAAACCTGATCATGGAACACCGCAGACGCGGTAGCAGCACCATTAGGCAGAACCCCCTGACCCGGCAGCTGCGGCTGCTGCTGCTCCACAGCGACGTCAACTGCTTCCTCGCGTGGCTCCGGCTTCATGTCCTGGCGGACCTGCGCGTGCCCCTGGTTCTGGTTAGCTGGGGGCGGAGGCGGGGGCTGCTGCTCGACCATCTTGCTCGTGGCGTCGTCCTCCTCCTCGGCCGCCGCCAACTGCAGCAGACGAAGAGTATCCGAAGGCGGATCCGACAGTTCCCTGGCGTTGCCCTGCCGTCAGCCACAGCCAACGAACAAAACATCAGCCGCGCCACCAAAAAGATGGAGGTGGAATGTGCGGAGGAAGCAAAAGGGACGGTACCTGGAGGGAGGAGGCCGGGGAGGGAGCGCTGAGCTCGGAGCGCCACTCGCGCAGCATCTGTTGGAGCTGCGCCTCGAGGACGGCGGCGTCGGCGGGGCGTGAGTCCTTGCGCGCGGACTGCAGGCCCGAGAAGACCTCCTGTAGGTCGTCGACGCGGGTCATGGCGCGGGCGCGGAACTGCTGGTGCCGCGACCCTGCCCGCGACGATGGCCCCTTCCCCATCGCCGCCGCGATCGGTGAGCTCGGGTGGAAGCCGACGGAATGGATGGGGTCGTGGTTGTTTTCCTTTCCCCCTCTCGCGCGCCGTCCTCTGTTTCGCAACCGAGATGCTCTGCCGAGTTTTCTGGCTGCCACTTTGTTGGGTCGGGGTCGGCGGCCTTGGGAAAAGCGACGGCCGCGGCAAAAGGAGGCGGGCGACGCCGGGGCCCAGCATGCGGATTAGGCATCGCCGCATCGGACTGGTCAAGGCCGAAAGCGTCGTCCAATAACAGCGGGAGACGATAGAGTCGGAGACTACCGTCGTCTCGTGACCCAGCCATCTCCGTGTGTTTACACGTTCTCTCCAGTCGATAAAGATTCTCCTCCACTCTTGTCATCAGCTTATTTAAAAGCCCCTCCCTTGCCTCAAAAGAAAAAGAATGCCCCTCCCTTGGTGGATCTCCAAAAGGTTTTTACCATGGCCCGTGGGTTGAATTTCTTAGGCACTAAGTTTCTTTTAATTAAACTACAATCTATTACTACTATAGAGACATTACAAGAACACCTTTGAAGGTGTAAAATACATGTATATATAAAGATTAATATAATTGTAGGTAGAAGTACATACAATCTTTACTATTCCACTGTTTCTAGAACAGCAAACGAACGGTTCCACAGCAGTAATAATGTCTCATTGTACCCCAACGGTGGTACCACCGCGGCAACATGTGGGAGGCCTACTAGTACTAAGTAATACCGCACAGCACTAACACGAGAGGGTAAATTTGTTGTAGAATATGCTTTAATCGTGACTTAGCCAGAACATTCCTCCTTTTATGCCTATTTGCTACTGGACATTGGCGGCAAATAACTAGTCAATTCTATGTTGAGAGAAACCATGCAAATGCACTGAAATATCCTTTGGTTCTCAACCTAATTCATGACGGGTGATTCAACGCTATATATCATCCACTATTTTCCCTACATCACAAAACATCCATGGTGTAGCAATAAACAAGGTGAGAACTTGTTGACGAAAGCAAGTGGCGGTGCAACATGTGTGACCATGGACGACAACGAAGTCGCATCCTTGCCCCTAAGGTGCACATCCACTACCACCAAGGCAGGGCCCGAGCTCGTCCCAGCCCTCCAGTTTGACATCCGTGCACATGGGTCCAAGATTGGTTTAGTCTATGACGTCAACTTTCTCATGCTCGACGATGAGCCTCAAGTGCGATTTCACGGAGCGTGCAGCGATGAGCGCTATGAATTTGGTCCTGGTGCAGTTCCAAGCGAGGACACGAAAGATGAATGGAAGCGCATCAAGGTGGGCCTCCATGAGAGTAGGGTATGAACGTGCTAGACCCTGGGATCACAAGTTCATCTGCGACTAGCAGAGGAACTTAGGTGTGGTCTCGATGAATTAGATCAAGGAACTAGGTCTAGTTCCTTTCTTTGATTTTCTTTCGGACATGAGCCCAATAAATTGGGCAGAGAAAACACTGATGTGCTTGATTAGTGACTTTCTAGGGAATCTTGGTCACTCTTCTCCGTTTCAATTTAGACCTTAGATCAAATTGCATCCATAGGACCTATTATAACATGACTATCGTATATTCAACACACATATATTAGTTTCTAGACTTGTGTTATTGTCTCAATGAATAAAAGTAAAAAAGATATATCACGTGCATATGATACTTATAATCTTTTCTGTTTTTAGTGATTGATGACCCCACGAGTAAACACAAGCATAAGACTACGTAAAATGTAAATGAGTGAAAATACATATGCACTAGCCAAGCCAAAACTTGGCCATTGCGAAACCAGGGCATGCCAAAAATACGGTCGTATTAGATATGTTTGGATGAGTGAAGTGCACTGTATAAGATTGCATAAGATCTTCCGCAGATAACCAATATGTACAAATTACAATACACAAGTCTAAATAGTAGATACACAGACTAATGCACAGTCAATCGAACCCATACTCAAGGCAAAGCCGTCTGGCTCGATGAGCCAGGGCGCAGGAGCGGGTCATGGAGCTGTACCAAAACGGCCGTCCGGTCATAGCTCCCGCTCTACCGATTCCATGGACTGTGGGTTAATGGACGGACGAGATCTCTCCTTACCTCGACACCGCACGCTCCTGGGCTCCTGGCTGAGACTATCCGCACTCATCGACCTCTATATTTATCCTCTAAAAAGAATATTTTATCTTAGTCACCACAAAATATACAGTTTTTCCGCATCCATCTATCCTCTATATCATCCTCTATCCACTGTGGAGCCTACTTATCACTTTATCTAAATATATTCATGTGACATCTTGTTTTAAAGTATTTATTAAAACGAATTTAATGGTGCAATCAGAATTTAATTTGGTTTTTTAGTTTGTGAGTTATAACATTTTTTACTAGAAAACAGTGGGGCCCACGCTCTCTCTCCTCTCTCCTCTCTCCTCTCTCACGCTCTCTCTCTGGCATGGAGGTAGCGGTACCTCCTCTAGATATAGCGGAAGACCGGACGTTCATTCGTTTACAGGAGGATTTAGCGTACAGCGCTGCACAGAAATTTCCGGTATCTCCATCCTCCAGCAAGTTTTAGCGTATACCAGTGCTGCTAGTCTGAGAACCGGGACACATCGCTCCCATCCCGCCCGCTCGCTGCTAGGCGCAGGCGCGCAGCGACACTTCGCACGGTCGTACCCTGCTCGAGCCACGTCTGCTCGCTCGAGGACACGTCGAGCCCCCACTTCCCCTGTCCCCACATGTCATTCTCACATAAACCGATATACTTAACCCCTTCTCACACTCTCCCTCGCCTCCGGTCTCGAAGGGCGTCGCCGAGCCAGCCATCGCCGCCTCCCGGCTCGCGAGTCGCAGGCGCAGCCGAGCGTTCCGTGGGGACGAGGCTACAGCGCGATGTGGTGGAGGGCGGTGAAGGCCCGCCTGCGGGTCGCCGGGGCGCGGCCCGCGTCCACCGCGGCGGCGGGGGCGGAGAAGAGCTGCCGCGCCGTGGTGGTGCCGCGTTTCGGTGGGCCGGAGGTGCTGGAGGTCAGGCAGGGCGTGCCCGTGCCCGATCTGAAGCCGCGGGAGGTGCTCGTGCGCGCACGTGCTGTATCTATCAACCCCCTGGACCTGCGAGTGAGCTCCCCATTTTGGACCCACGCCCCTCCCTCCATTGGATTTAAACGGAAGCATCTTATGAAAATCTTCGGATTTTGGGGATTCAGATTGGTTTAGGCGCTGCAAAATTAGAGTGACGAATTATCTTGCAATGTTTCGCTATGTACTGTTATCTACTCTCTACAATATTGAACGCTGCCCTTTGAAAGAACACGCATTATAGAGGGCGATATTTCATAATTTTTTCCCCAAATGAGTAATGTTGTGTTATCTACTTATTGGGAAATATATCATGATAGATTGTGCTATGCAGGCACATGAAGGAGGAAAAAAGGTTGATGGTTTAGTAAATTTGGGCGCATAACTGAATTTGTATTCTTCTGTTATTAGAGTTATGAAAGTTCTTTAGGATTATGTTAGTATGTTCGTTATTGTTTCATGCTTAAAAGTGTTGCTTGTTTTTAGATGCGATCTGGCTATGGGCGCTCCATATTCAAGCCACTCCTACCTCTGATCATTGGTCGGGACATTAGTGGTGAAGTTGCAGCCACAGGGACTTCTGCATCGTCATTTTCTATTGGCCAAGAAGTGTTTGGTTCGTTGCATCCAACTGCTCTCAGAGGGACATATGCTGATTATGCTATCCTGTCACTGGACGAGCTTACTCTGAAACCATCTACACTCAGTCATGTGGTAGGTGTCATTAAATTGATTTCCTCTTTCTGTGCTAGTAGGCTTTTTATGAAATATAATGTTAGGATCAATTTCCGTCTGTTATTATGGATGATTCTGTAGGCCAAGTACGGTACTATTACCTAATCTGAACTTGGGAGACCCTGTTTTCTCTTGCACACAATACGTATTGATTTATTCCAAGGATGTACTTCAGATTTTGTGCTGAAGAAGGGCACTATAGGTGACACATGACTTATGATCTGAGCAATGGATGTTCCAAAATGTCATTCATGTTCATTGTTTATTAATGGAAAGTATCACACCAGTTTTCGTCATGACTGAAGACTCAGATGTTTTTAAATTTTAGTCTTACTTGCATGTGATAGGCGCCTTACGACTTATGACGATTTTCTGTAATTGAATTGAGCCTGTTCTATCGCAGGAGGCTAGTGCAATCCCGTTTGCTGCTTTGACTGCATGGCGTGCTTTACATGGTACGGCTCGAATTTCTGAAGGGTATGTCTGATTACATACACCATTTGATAGACAGATAGTCAGTTGCTTCTGCTGCTTTAGTTGATGTTGCATACAATCAGTTACTGTAATTTATTTTTATGTTGTATATTTGGTCCGTGACTTTTAGTTTCATGGTCTTCCCCTTTTTTCCCCGTAATGATGCGAGTCCTCATAGTGTGCTTGTGCAGCGCACAGACAAGAAACATAGGATTTGGGCACTGGCAAAAGTTAATGTTCCATACTGTTGAAATTTGCAAAATTTTGGGTTTATCGTAGTAATGTACTGTGCCACACTTCTCTTTCTTTGTCTTCTACTGTATGCCTGACTGACTTCTGTGGTTAATCTGAAAACCAATCTGTTAGTCAGGTGAACTGCGCATGCTTACATACATGTTTGCTTGTCATTAGCTACAGAATGCTACTGGTTGAAGTAGTGGTTAATCTGAATACCAATTAGTCAGGCTACTGCATACGCTTACATGCATTCTTGCTTGTCATTAGCTGCGTAAAGCTACTGATTGATTGGAAGCTTATTGAATTCTTTTTTGTTTCTTGAGTTTAATGCCATTTTTTGTAATTACAGACAAAGAGTTCTTGTGATTGGCGGAGGAGGAGCGGTTGGGTTAGCTGCTGTTCAACTTGCGGTAGCTGCTGGGTGTGGGGTTTCTGCTACCTGTGGAACCCAAAGTATTGAGCGAGTTACAGGAGCTGGTGCTGAACAAGCTATTGATTACACTGCTGAGGTAAGTAGCCTTTGGTGCTCTTGTCCTTATACAATATTTTAAAGTAATAACATTGTATCTTGAGAGATTAGTTTGTCATGCAACAGTGTACACAAGCTGCCTAACCTTTGTTTGCCGTTGTTGTCTTGTGAAACCTTGCTGCAGATGTGAGCAGTATTCTTTGTCTACCTTCACAGAAGTATAGAAAATGCTGTATTCTATATTAGTGATCATGTGATAGTTGTATGATACTCAATACACTGCATGTGATCTTCATGGCCTTCTTTTATTGCTGAAGCTATATTATTCTTCATGGAGTAGAAGGAAACTCTGGCTAGTTCTTTCGCCACTTTCCTCTATGAAGCTGGACAGCTGCTTCATGCTTTGAATTGTTGTTCTTTGTTGATCCTCCCATTTGCATGACAAACCTGTAATATTATACTCACAGGTCTGTGAAATTCCGCGGACACTTAATCTGTTTTTTTCCTTATGTCTAACGTAACTATTTTTTTTCCTCATGTATTGAGATGAAAATCCAGGACATATAGACTTATAGGGGATGCTCCCATCCATTAGTCTTCTCCATCATGTATTAAGATGAAAACCCAGTATATATGCACTTGTATGGGGATGCCACGGATGCTCTTAATTTTCTGTGCTGGCTTGAATTGCATAACTATATGGAACAAACTTGTAACTGAAGACCACCCCACCACCACCACACCACCCAAAAAAAAAACCTTAATAGAAGACACCTAAATCTTCGATTATTCTTCTGGACTAGAATTTGTGCCAGCTTCTGCTATTGGATAAATGGCTAGTAATTATCCTCATCTGTATTGCATTTTTTTCCCCTCAAGAAATTCCTCTTGCCTTGAGCACTATCTTGTTTATCTTCTATTTACAACCTACCTTACAGGATACTGAAGCAGTAGTTAAAGGAAAGTTTGATGCTGTTTTAGACACCATAGGAGTACCTGAGACTGAAAGAATTGGCATCAGTGTTCTTAGGAGAGGTGGACACTATATGACCCTTCAGGTGATCAATCTGCATTTTGGTTCCTTTTGTGCTTCTTTTGTCTTTGACCTATCTTTTCTTATCATAGTGTCGTGCAATGTGATAGGGAGAAGCAGCTGCACTGGCAGATAGGTATGGATTGGCTGTAGGGCTTCCTGCTGCTACTGGTGCTTTACTAAAGAAGCAGATGCAGTATCGCTATTCTCATGGAATAGGTAAAAGGCTTCTATTTCCAGTATATTTGTATACATGCACTAGTTTCTATGTGTGTATCAATTCTTCTGGTCCTAAACCGTATAGGATCACAACTTTACTGAATGAACACATTGCTGTTGGTCACCAAATGGCCCAAGACAAAGCTGTTTTTTTGCTGGAAGCTTATGTCTAATCTCCCAAATTGTCAGTGTATCTTAACCAAACCTATCCGGAATTTAGCATAGTTCTTTCTCAAATACTAAGAACTTCCAAGAAAGAATACCACACTGCTGACTAGTGTAGTATTTGAAAGCAACCTTCTGTAGCATATTTGTTGTAATCAATGCATCAAAACTTACTGGATAATGGGTTCAATTTGCATATACAATAGTACATACACAAAGTTCATAGCAGTGAACTGTCATTTTTTAAAGTTTTGAACCCAGTAATTGGACATGGAGAATATCTGCAGTGGTCATTGGTGTAATTGCTCCATCGGAACCAGTTGGATCAACTGTCATTTTTTAAAGTTTTGAACCCAGTAATTGGACATGGAGAATATCTGCAGTGGTCATTGGTGTAATTGCTCCATCGGAACCAGTTGGATCTAGATATTTCAAAAGGAAGAAAGAAAACAAGCCAGGAAATGGAATTATGTATGCATTTTATGATTTTTTTATGCATCTCGTATAAAGCTCTTCTGTTGGAGTATTGCATTATAGGTTGCACGAAGTTTTGGAATGTAATATCTTATACAGAAGCAAATTTGGCTATGTAGGTTACTGGTTACTGCTACATATTCCATTTTATAAAAGATGTTCTGATATCTCTATCCAAATAATTTCAGAGTATTGGTGGACATACATGAGAGCTGATGCCGAAGGGCTTCATGAGATCCAAAGGCTATCTGGAGCTGGGAAATTACAGATACCCGTGGAGAAGACCTTTCCCATCAGCCATGTAAGAGAAGCTCATGCGGCCAAGGAGAAAAAGTTGGTTCCTGGCAAGGTGGTTCTCGAATTCGATTAATGTTATTGAGATTTTGTCCATCGGGAACTGAAGGGCTGTGCGCTTGTAAATCATGATAGTATTTTTTTTTTGAAAAATCTGAATCGCTCTGCTGACGTCAGGTTCCAGTTTATCATTCCGTTTCAGTAAATGCGGTAAATAATCATACGGGATATGGGCAAGATTTTGCTGACGAAATTCTTCTGTCACAGTGCATCTCTACTTGCATCGAGATACTTGATGCTTCCTCGTGCATTTTCACCACGCCCATGCTGTTCTGCGATATCAAAGAGCCATGACGCTTTCATAAAATAAAAAAAGAGCCATGACGCCACAGATATTTCATTCCCATGAGCGTTGAAAATTTTACTCGTTCACCTTGGCAGGCAACTTTTAGTGCTCCATTTATTTTTACAAGCCTTATGAGGGTTTCAGTAGTTTATCAAGCAGTCAAGCTATACTAAGTCATCGATTTCTCTTGGCTATACTAAGTCATCGTGAAAGACATGAAATACAGATTTAGGCCTAACTAATTGGCTTAAAAGATTCGTCTCGCAGTTTTCATATAAACTGTGTAATTAGTTTTTTTATCTACATTTAATGTTTCGTGCATGTGTCCAAACATTCGATGTGATGGGGTGAAAAGTCTTTAGGTGGGAACTAAACAGGGCCTTATTAATGTATCTTTTGCGAACTAAACACATACATTTGGACTAATTAATGATCGAAATTTAGAACGTTTCACTTTTTTGAATCCTAATATGCTCTGCCTTCAGAACTGGAGGGAGCAACAGGGAAGTCAATAAAGCATTAGCATATGCCGGACACAAGGTGCAGATACGGTACATCATCTCAGGATTTTGGCCCTGTTCATCTGGCTTATAATCCGTTTTATTCAACTTGTTTTTTCAGCCGGAACAGTATTTTTCTCTCACAAAAAAATCAACCAATAATGTTTTTCAGCCGGCTTATAATTCCAGCCGAACTGATAACAACTTCGATTCAGTTCAAATTCCTATCGAGTACTATTCATTATCCACAACGTAACCTTCAACCTTTCGCCAGTAACTTCAGTCGAATCAATCATGTAACTGAGTAATGCAAGGGAAACAGAGGCAGTCTGCAGTCGGCCGTTCAGACCGCGAGCTATCGACAGTTGCAGAAGTAGAGCAATTACGCAGCTGTTGGCTGCTGAGTACCAGCAGGCTGTGCCGCCGCCTGAGCAGTGCCGAGGCCGCGAAACCCCGGAAGAGTCCACTTCGAGTACTGCCGCTCCATCTCGCTAATCTTCTGCTTCACGAGCTGCACTTCCAGGGCTAGTTGCTCCTCCCTTTTCTTTATCGCCTGTCATTTGGACATGAATAATTAACTATTGATGGAAGAGGATTGAGAAGATGTACCACATAATAACTGCCATCAAGAACAGAGGAATCAGAGCGATTTTTAAGATCAAATTTGTACTCTGCCTTGCATTTGTGTTCAAGAGATATCCTGGCAATGTCATGTTTTCATTAAAAATTGAACTAATGATTCCTAGAGAAAAGATGGAGGCAGTCATCTTACCTCAATTTCCTGACTACGGACTTCCTCTTTTCTGGATTCTGACCTAGCACTTCTTTGCACCTCATAGATAATTGCAGCACCAGCAACCTGAGAAATTATGTGAGTTCACGTCAGCTCTAGTCATTTCTAGGGTCTGATGAGTCATCGTGAAAGTAAACGTCGTTAATCCTTTTTCTAGAATGATCGCATTTTGTTTCTCATCATACATGAAAAGAAAACGTCGTTAATCCTTTTTCTATTCATTTTGCTTTGAAAAAGACCATTGCTATTCAGAACAATGCAAGTCAAGAGTACTTGCCGAGAAAACAAATAGTTCCCCAAGAAGATCTGCAGCAGCTTGAATAGCTTTCTCCTCATTCAGAGGCCGAATGTGAATGTCAGTTGCACGTCCATAAACTCGCCGCTGCATATTTGTGGTGAAACGATGGTTTGCCTGGAAATGCGTGCCATAAAATGTGTCAGTTACAGCTGTCCCATAATGTATGGTGCAGAGCAATGTGATTCCATGTTTGCTAGTTCAGAACCAGAACCTATTCAGTTTGCAGTAAGAGAGCAATACAGTAAGATGCGAAGAAAATAGCCATACCAGCAATAGGATAACAGAGCACTGCGGTTAACCTGCTGCATTTTCAGTTGTACAATGCAAAACTCATTGTGAAAATTTTACTCAGAAGAGCTGAACAACATTTCTATATCCAAGACGCTCCTCCATCGGACAATGCGCCCATATCATCAGCATTGCAGAAGTATTTTACAAGGACTATTGTGGACTTCTTTTTGTGTGTGTTCTGGTGAGGATTGTATCATTGATGATGCTCCCAAAGTATGGGTGAATGAATTGGGCCTATTGTTACCTGATAGGCAATACTGATACAGCGTAAAACACAGATTCAATCCTAAACTGATCCCCAAGGCATCATTCCGAAATGTCCTCACAACTAGGGTGTTCCGATTGGTATGAACATTCAGAAAAAAAAAGTAGCACGGACTTCAGAAACTTGTCCACCCCAAATAATCGATGATCAATACTATAATAAATTCACTATATCACTAACGATTTGAATCAATGCAGTATATCGTCCAATATGGGGACAAAATTCTGAATCCCAGCAGCATAGCACATTGTAGAGATCCATTCCGCAGGCATTTCTCATCAGATCAAACGCAATAAGCCAAATCATTCCACGAACATTATGTGGCACGCTAAAAACATCAAGAATCTCGGAACGTCCGCTGCATCATCGAAGCCGTATCTCCTGACTAAAAACGATCAAGCGTTCAAGCAGCCTCAACTTGCAACTAACAGAAAAACGAACTGCAAGAAGGAATTTCTCCATGGCAAATCGAGACGAAACCAAGCATCGGCGCACAGATTGCAGTACGAAAAAATATGCCAGACGGGATAGAGCGTCGATCACCTGAGCGAGGCCGATGATGAGACCGCGGAACTTGGGGTGGATGCCGGCGTTGTACTTGAGGCGGGCCGCGATGGGCTTGCTCAGCGTCCGGAACGCGAGCGAGCCGAGCTTCACCAGCGGGAGCATCATCGCCTCCTCCTCACCGACGCCGTCGATTTTGCTGCCGCTCTAGCCTCCTCCTACCGAGCTCGCCGAGGGGGAGGAAGAGCCCGGGGTTCTCCACTCATATGACGGCGTGGTCCGTGGGCGTAGGTGCGCGGCGGCGGAGGTTGTTGCTCGCCGCGCTTCCTTTTTCTTGGAGAGGAAGGAGACGGAGCGAAGGGGCGCAGAAAGAGTGGGAGTTGATGCCCCTCGGGTTCATCAGGCTTTAGTAGATCGTTTCGGCCCTTTATTTGTTTCGATAATTCCTTTTCTGCCCCTTGATGATGACCTATTCTCCTCGGCAAAAATGTTCTAGGATAACATGATGCGTACATGAGTCATTGTTAATACAAAATCATTAAAAAAAATGGGAGTCACTCAAACTTGAACGGTGTCGCACACATCTAAGCGCAGAATCAAGGCAACTCGTCCAGGTTGAACCAATACCTTCCCTGGTGCCAAGATTCCACGAGGTAACAGCGAGCAAGATAACACCAGTCACAAGATATCATAAACAAGTTTAACTGCCACAGAGGAATATCAAAGTCGCCAGTAAAAAACTACAGCACCCTCAATCTGGTAGATTATGACTTCAATCAAAAAAGTGTCACCAAAAACTTCTGACGACGGTTCTCATCATCATCAAAACTTCACGATTCACAAGAAGCACGACAAATTGGCTACAATTAAGTAGACTGGACATGGTGGACCGCGTTTCTTGCAAGCCAAGTCCATAGCCATTGTCATCAGAGTATCAGATGATTGTAAAACAGCCAGTGAACTCAATCACGGTCCATCCGGGCATCAGGCAAAATATGCCAGTAACTATGAAAAATAAGGCATCGACAACAAAATTCACATTGAAAACAGAAGCTACAAAAATTTCTCAGAATTGTACATGGTGGTCTCCCTGACAAAATTTCCATCCCAGGCTGCCAAGTGTGTGTGCATTTCATTCCTCACCAAGTGTGCGTGCATTTCATTCTTCGATGTGTGAAGCATGGTGCACACACATCAGCCATGTGCCATCAACCTTCTCAAACAAGTTGGTGGCGATTTGCTTTCCCCAAGTTCTTCCTTTGGTCTTCACCACTTCCAAGCACGTGACATAACCAAGGCTGCCACGGATGTGAACCTCTATATTCTTGAGATCAATATTCAGTGGAAACTCATAATCTGCATTGCAAACCATCTCCCAGCTTTGCATGACCACATCATAACCGGATATCCGACCTGCAGCAGGATGTATAACATATACATGGTCACCCTTAGCCCAGATAGAATACATCGCAGCGATATCTCCATTCTTGAAGGCATTGTAGAACCGTGCATTTGCTGCAAGGAGCGAAGCTTTAGCATCCTCGTGGAGGATACGCAGATCATCCCGGATCTTTGCTGCACGGGCATAATCTTCTTCCTTGATGGCTCTGTCTAAATTTGACTGCAGAGTTTCTTCGTCCACCAAATCCTCAGTTTTCGGATATCCATCAGCCTCCCCACTTTTAACATGGGCAATCATGCATCTTCTCAAGTTGGAACCTGCAGTTTGAATCCCTACACTGAAGATGACATGTTAGGTATTCTGAGAATGGCATATGGTTCTTCATTTCTAGTGCAATGCATTTCATGATTGCATTCATGAAAATATTAATCATGACATTTTCTGCTAGGATCAATGTTCATCAAATCCTTCATTAAAAACTACACGTATCTGGAGGATATGTTGGGAGTTAGGGACTCAGGAGTATGGATATTTGAAACTAGAGCCGACTGAATAGGTGTTAGAAATTGATGATTTCAAACTGAATAGGAGCCGACTGAATAGGTGTTAGAAATTGATGATTTCAAATTGAATAGGTGTTAGAAATTGATGATTTCAAGCATTATGGTCACATGTTTACCACCTCGAGGCCCTAATCATGAAAGTACCTAGGTTTTCATATAACTAAGGTCACACTAAATAAGATCATCGGATGGCTGTCACCCACACAAGTAGTGTATTCAACAATCAAAATGATATTGACACAGCTCAATCCCATATCTGGCGAGATCGCTGATCCGACCACAATTACTCCCCAATACTATTCGAACTTGGAAAGGGCAACAGAGAACGGGGCAAAGGCACAACCAAATCTACGAAGTAGAATCATTATGGGTCAACTCATGCGTGACCTCGAGCAACTGGGTCAAGAAATCGAAGATTTTAGGCGAGAAGGGGCTCACGAAGTTCTATCCGAGCAGCGTCGTCCGATGCAGAGCCGCGTAGGGGCGGAGCTGATGCTACAGGCCAAGAAGGCCGTTTCACGGAGCCGCACAGTTGGAGACGGCCGTAACCATGGGCTAGCAGCCGGCGCCGCCGACATCGCCGGAAAATTTGCCGTCGCAGTTTCGCAGGTGAGATTTCCCCTCGAAATCGTTTCCTCTTTTTTTTTCCCTTATTAAATTCTATTTGACTATCAAGTGTAGTCGTTTATCTTGGAAATAATTCTAAACACGTCCCTACAGAACCACGAAGTTCCATTTTGCTCCTTTTAGAGAAATTGAATACATTTGTCACACAGGTTTTCGTGCACGTTGCAAACATCAATGGATCCTTTGAAAACCAATAGTAATACGAGAACACCGCGCACGTCGCCGCGAGAATATACAATTCTCAGGAATAGATTAACTTTTATAAACTAATGTTAGTGGATTCCCTTTTCTAAAAAAGTGTTAGTGGGTAGCGTCACACGCTGACGTGGACAATCAACTACTGATTTAGAATAATGTGTTTTGTTGAAGTGGATATCATAATTATTTGTGTTAGTGAATTTTAATTGCAAGTGACAGTGAACTGTTGAGGTGGACACCTTGTTTTGTCTAGAAAATTTGTTAATGGAGTTTTGCTTTATAAGAGTATAGGATTAGTTTAGGTGCACCTTAAGCTAAAGTCCCGTTTCTTCATCTGTACATGCATCTGCAAAAAGGTGGGAGGTGGTTTCGCCTAATTCCGTTTCTTCCTCCCTCCTATACTAGCAATTAATTTTTAGTGCAATAAATTTAAATTGATTACATTTAAGTTGTTCAGTGCACACAAAAATTCAGAATTTTAAGCATAATTTGATTTGTATAATTTTAAAGAAAAGATAGACTTTCTAATGTATTGGTCAAACAATCCCACAAAGTGATTTTGACTATCGTCCAAAATATTCTCATTTTTATAAAAATCAGATCCTACTAAACGATTGAACAGAAGAGAAGCTAGAAATGCGGACGCTTATATATATTCAGCATGGGTGTCTCACACGTCGCCAAAGAATAACGGCATGTTTAATCGTGCTCTTCTAAACTTTAGAGCTCTAAAACTTTAAAGCACTTTAGCTCAATTTTGAGATCTAAGGCTCTAATATAAAATTAGCTAAAGTTTAGAGCTAATTTTAAATCACTTATTTGGAGACTTTAACTCTAAAATTTAGAGCTCTAAGAGCATCTCTAAAAGACATTCTAAATTCCATGTTCCGTATCTTCATTTAGTTATCCACTCCGTAAAGATTTTTTTCTCCATAGTTCAGCATACTTCAACAGACTAGCTATATTCAAGAGAAATGAATGGAGTTCAGAGCAGCACAAATATGATACTAGCTGTCAACCTCACATATACTAATAGCAAGTTAGATACCAATTCTCTTGAAAATGCTCTAAAGTTCAGAAAGTTTAGAGAAGGGATTCAAACAGATCAAACGATGGATTGAAGGGTAATGTTTGAGGAAACTAATCAGGCTTACTTCATCGGTGGATCTGTATGGAACTTCGTATAGCCTGTCTGCCTGTGTGATACAATACCTTGTTCGCTGGATGATTTTTGCGGCTGATAAGCCAACTAGTGTTGTTTTATTGTGATAAAAAAACACTATATCATGACTGATAAGTTCAAACGAACAGGCAATATGATAAGTAAGTAGCACGTACACCTATCACTACCGGTCGCTCTCTTGATTTTGACCCGATTGCATATTGAAAAAGATCTACTGTACCACATTACAATTTGCATATAACTGAGTGCTATTGGCAATAAATTAAAGTGTGAGCTGATTCCGCGGGCTACTGATTAGAGCAAGTGTAATAACAAGCTGTAAGCAGGCTGAAAGCTAACGTAGATGAGAGATGAGAGGAGAGAGAGGAGAAGCGAACTGTAAGCTTACAGCCTGTTTAGACACAGGAAAAAAAACTATGTGAGAGAGACAGGTTGATTATGTATTAATGTTAAAGAGCTAACTACTGTATATATAAATAGGCTGAAAGATGAAAGATAGGCAGGAATGATCCTTACATCAGCTAAGCACTATATTATTAGACTTGCTCTCGCTTCTACTAGCATTTGCAAGACGAAAACGACAACCACCTTTCTTCGTTTTCCGTGGAACGTCTGCGAGGAGGGACAAAGAATCCAGGGTTTTTTTTGTGAAAAGTAGATGAAAAGTTCTTATAACATTTTTTATTGTTATTTGATAAATATTATCTAATCATGAAGTAACTAGGCTTAAAAGATTCATCTCGACATTTACAGATAAACTGTATAATTAGTTTTTTTACCTACATTTAATACTCCATATATGTATCCAAATATTTGATGTAATGGATGAAAGAGGAAATATTTTTGATTTATATGGGAAGTTAACACACCCTAAACCTTTCGGTACAAACGTGACACTAGGATAAAATACTTGTACATCGTTTCTGTTGACCTCAAACCCAAATACTCTGCTAGCTAGTTCTTGCAAGTTGCAAACTGCACCAAATCTGAGAGCAAGCCATGGACAACACCAGCCGCGACAGGGGCCTCACCACCGGCGACGAGCTCATGCAGGCGCAGGCCGAGCTCTGGAACCACGTCTTCGCGTACACCAGATCCATGTCCCTCCGATGCGCCGTCGAGCTGGGCATCCCCGACGCCGTCAACCGCCTCGGTGGCGCCGCATCGGTCCCGGAGCTTGTCGCGGCGCTCTCCCTGCCGCTGCCCAGGGCGCCATATCTGCGCCGCCTCATGCGCCTGCTTGCGCACGCCGGGTTCTTTGTCTTTGACGCCGCCGCCGCCAGCTATGGGCTGACCCCGCTCTCGCGCCTCCTCGTCTCCAGGGCCACGCCCGGCGCCGGTGGGCAGGGCGGCCTCTCGCCGTTCGCGCTGGCCATGCTGCACCCCGTCATCGTGTCGCCGTCCCTGTCCCTGGCGTCCTGGTTCCGCGCCGCGGACGCCGTTAACGCCGCGGCGCGCGTCCCGTTCGAGTCCGCGCACGGGCGCGACCTCTGGGCGGTGGCGAAGAACGACCGGGAGTTCGGCGCGGCGTTCAACGACGCCATGGCGTGCGACGGTCGGTTCGTGATGGACGTGCTCGTGCGCGACCACAGCGACGTGTTCCGGGGCCTCGCTTCGCTGGTCGACGTAGGCGGCGGGTCAGGCGGCGCCGCCAGGGCCATCGCCACCGCGTTCCCGCACATCAGGTGCAGCGTCCTGGAGCTGCCGCACGTGGTTGCCACCGTCCCGACCGGCGAACTTGGCGGCGTGGAGTTCGTCGCCGGGGACATGTTCGAGCATGTCCCCAAGGCCGACGCCGTCCTCCTCAAGGTCTGCTTCAGTGCTTCACACATCACTCTCCTATGCCTTGGCCTTGTGAAACTGAAGAATGACGTTGCACGCGGTTGCTGTGTACTTGTGCAGTGGATCCTCCATGGATGGGACGACGAGAACTGCGTGCGTTTACTGCGGCGGTGCAGGGAGGCGATCCCTTCGAGGGAGGACGGCGGCAAGGTGATCGTGATGGATCTGGTTGTGGGATCGAGCCCGGCAGACGAGAAGGCCACCGAGACGCAGTTGCTGTGGGATGTGATGATGATGGGCGTGGTGGGGAGCCCCGAGCGGGACGAACGTGAGTGGCGCAAGATCTTCCAAGACGCAGGCTTCAGCGGCCACAAAATCGTTGCCGTCCTCGGGATCCGGTCTGTGATCGAGGTCTACCCTTGATTTTCTTTAAGACAAAAAACGGACTATTCCGAATCCACACCGTTCTTCGGTGTAATCAGGGTTGTTTAAAGACTCCTCCCGTTTGCTGCGTCCAGAGGAATTAAGGCATTGATGGCTTATTTTTGTGCTGACACATGTTTCGACCTGTTTTGCAAAAAGACCCTCCGATTTTATCAGAATCAACCCGCAGTCCAAAAAAACACCTGCTCCATCCCGCAGGCCGTAACCCTAGGCCGATTCATTTCATCCTGTCTCTCCTTCCTCTCCTCTCCAGCCGCCGCCGCCACCATCGCGCCTCCGCCCCTCCCTGCCCTCTCCTCCCCGTGCAGCCTGCAAAGCATGGAAGTTGCGTGTCCTCACGAACCATGACGACGTCGCGACGGGTCATGGCCGTGGTGGAGCCCTGCTCGACGCCGTCGCTGGAGCGCAGGAAGCCACACAAGCTCGCCGTCGTCGCTGGAGCGCTTCACGCGTCCGCTTGGGCTCCTATCGAGCGGATCTAGCCGGATCCACGTACTGTCCCCGCGGGCCGTGCGCGACGTACGCCGCCGCCGAGCCCTAGGGGACGGGGTTCGTGAAAGCCCAAGTTTGGTTTTGGAAATTAATGACACCAAGTTGCTAATGCCATGTGTTAAGTGTTTTGAGTTAGGCATAAGCAACACTTGTGATGAAGGTGTATGTGGCAAGGAGTGGTGGCCACAAGATCACAAAGAGATGGTGCATGGACATGAAATGTTGATAATGGTGGAGATGCACATAATATGATGGACATGATGATCAAGTGTAAGATAATGATCTAAGAGCGCAAGGCAAAGGTATAACCATAGGGTTTTTCTTTTGCCGGTCTAAGATGAGTAGAGAAGTGATTGACCGGGTTTAGGATACATAGCCGACTATCAAGAGGAGCAATCACGGTTAGCTCGGGAATTAAGTGCCACTAGATCAATGTCTTGAGCATATGCATTAGGATCTAGTAGAGAGCTAACATAACGCCTTGGAAAATATTTATGAAATGCTAACACACATGCACGTTGTGGTGTACACTTGGTGGTGTTAGCACATTTGCGAAGGCGGTGGTGTTTGAGCGGTAGTAAGGGGTTTGGGGTTCGCGATTTAGGCGTTTTTGAGAAAATGAAATGCCTATTTTCTATTGCGCCGGAGTCGAGAAAAGGTGGCGAAAGTCCGAAATGATTATCACTGAAAATACAGTGACCGGACGCTGTGGTCAAATTGACCGGACGCGGCTGACGCGTCCGGTCAGTTCAAACCACAGACAGACGCGCGTGTGAGAAGGGTCGCGGACCGGCGCGTCCGGTCCCTCGCGGAACCGGCGCGTCCGGTCATGCACCCAGGAGTTCAGCACAGTGGGCAGATGCGATCGGACGCGGTGGTGCGTCCGGTCACGTTCGACCGGACGTGTCCGGTCATGAGTGGACCGTTACTGGACTCCGATCGGACGCGGTCATGAGTGGACCGTTACTGGGTTCTTGATCCTTCCCCGCGGGAGTTCACAAATTGGATACTCTAGTGGAGCTCATGGCTTGGAGGATCCCCATCTTGTGTGCGGTTGTGTGGCGCCCGCCGAGGGCTCGACTCTTGATAGTCGATTAGCTCGCGAACCGACAAGTGGGTGCATCGCCACAACGAGGAGTAGCTTGCCGGGAAGCAAGTGAACCTCGGTAAAAAATCTTGTGTCATCTCTTTGCCGAGGATTTCTCTTGTGGTTGATCATTGTGATTGATTCTTCGAGTGCATTACTTCTCTACATCATTGGTATAAGAATCAAGTCACTTGCTCTTTACTTTCTTATACTAGTTCTAGTGTAGTTTGCTTAGTGTAGCTTTTATCACATAGGAGTAAATAACTTAGTGACTTAGCTTTGTTGGTGTGTATTAGAGATCATAGCCTTGCTTCACTAGAATTGTATAGGTGGCTTGCATAGTGTAGTTGAGCTAGTTCTAGAATTAGCATAGCCACCTTTTATACTAACGTGGTTGTCTAGTGAAGCTTGTAGAATTTTAAATAGGCTATTCACCCCCCCTCTAGCCATTTGGACCTTACAGTTCGGTCGAGAGGTCTGCGACAATGGCGAAGTGTTCGAGGGGATCTATAAGCAGGCTCCATGCCGCCCCTCATCTCCTGACGCCATGCCCTGATCTACTTCGACAGGTACAAGATCTGTGCTTTCCCATGCTCACTGCAACCGCGCCACGATAGGTGCGCCTCTCCACCGGCTTCTCCTAGCTCTCTTTCCGGTGTCCAAGTCAGCGTCTCCTCCCCTCTTTATCCACTCCGTCCAGCTGATGTCCTCCCTCTCCCTCCCTCCCTCCCTCCCTGTTGCGAAACCCTAGCCACATCCAAAATCCTTCCTCTCATCCTCTCCTATTTCTCTCTGTTCCTCAGATCTGAACGCCCACACCACACCATTCTGATGGCCGATTTTTGACCTGGTGGCTGTTTTCTTCCTGTGTGATCCTTTGCTGCTTGTTGTGCTACAGATGGGTTGTGCCAGAGATGGAGACGTGACCTAAGACGCCAGGATTTTGACGTTCTTCATTGTGTGCATCGCAAGAAAAGGTTTTTCCTTTGATGTTTCCCCCTATGCTTGTGTCTTGAGTTATCCTTCCCCTTACATTAATTTGTCAGCAGATGTGTCCTAGGATTTGTTTGTTGCGTGATTATTTTAGTTGTAGTTCGTAAGAGTCCTGTTCGAGTGTGTATTGGTGGACTACAATTTCACTTTATCTTGAACCCGACGATTAGCGTAGAACATTTCTTTCAATGGCATTTAGAATCCGGAAGATGAAAAATTTGTGTTGTACCCCACCGCTCTTCATTGATCTTCCAATCTGTGGCTACCTAACTGCAACGGATCAAACGATGCCATTTTTTTTTAATTTCTGAGGCTTCTTCTTACTTATCATCTTTTTGACATTTAGGTGTGTGTCGGTTATTATATGCTCTTTACCTAAGATAGACTCATAGACATAAATAGGCCATTTCTTTATATGCTACTCCCATTAATGTCAAAAAAGGGTTACAATGCTAATCATTCTTCTTCTCTCCTTTGTTGTGCTCTTGTGAGGTTTTCGGGTTAAGGGGACATCCCTCGATATGTTGATGCTTGATGGATTCAGCTGCACATCTATGTGTCTCTGACAACAAAGCACAGGTAAAAAAAGTGGATTCCAATTACAGAACCGCCTTTGTTAGTGATTGATTCTTTGATATTATTTCTCTCTGGTCCTTATCCTGTACTATAGTTTGTCACTACATTTAATTTATTATTTAATAAAAACAATGGCCTCAGCAACTGCCACAATTGTGTGAAATGAGTCCACAGCATATGCCTAAGTATATAATGAATAATTTTGCCTTTTCAAACAATGAAAGGACTGTTTTTTAGTTTATTGCTGTATGATGTATGATGCCTCAGATGCTTTGTGTAGTTTGAGATGGATGCTTCTGTGCTGTGGGCATTACCTTCGGAGGCTGCAAGGTGCTGTTTGTTCATGTCGATTGCCAATAGTGCTTCTGCAGCATTGTTTGTTGCAGTACGCGGTGACTGCCCTTAGCAGCTCTGATGACTTGGGTGATTTGGGACGGCAAGGTCATTTATGACAGTGTCATTGTGTTGTTCATTTTAGTTTTCTTCAGCTAGATTCATGGGCCTTTTTTGTTCTTGCCAGGTTTATCGCTACCGCTTGCTCATTTATCCGCGGGTTGCTGCCTCATCCACGATATGGTCATTTAGTCTGTGTAGTGGGCTGCCGATCTTTTCTCCTAGATCCCTATATGTGGTTTCACTTCTCAATGCAGTCACACACTCCATTTGATGACCTGGAGAAAACTGAGTGAGTAGTAGGAAACACAAGGTGCTTGATTTTTGTAACCTGCTTGATGCCTCATTTGTGATAACGAGTTATTCTTCAATGCATAGCGTACAGATTGCTAGGCTCAGAAAATTTAGTCTCATGTGATGCTTAGACTTAGTGACTATATTGTTAAATGATATGCTAGGGCTGATGAAATTCTTGTTTTACCAATGTAGTGATCATCTACTACCTCCGAGAGAAAGGCATTGGGAAATCTTGAAACTACTGACCGGTGTTTGTTGCTTCTGCTTTTGTTTAGGTAAACCGATCATCCTTCTACTCTTCTCTATATTTTTTTCTCTGCAATGGTTGCTTAGTCAGATAGATATTACAATTTCATTGCATTTTCACTTTGCTTTACTAAATGTTCACCAACTTGAGAGATAATTGTATATTGTCTTTCCATTTGTGCTACCAAAATGTTGTCTGCTATCATGGCATGGCCTCTTATTACACACAAACTGCATATTACACGCTTCCCAGTTAACTAAACCAACTATTACTATCAGAAATATAACCAGCAAACCTGCTCAACTCAGCCCACAAACATGAGTCAAATATCTGATACAAATTCCTCTTTTCCTATCATAAAGCTTTGCATATATACACATGCTCTGAAATTTTAGATACTACACGCATACCCATGATTCACTAAATATAATGCTAAACACATACCTACTTTGCCATTCAGTTAGTGATGTGAGGACAGGTAATTAAATCGACGCTCTACTTCAGAGTCTGATTTATGTTGTTCTTCTCATGCTCATTTCCAAAGGTTGGCGAATTGGGTTGAAGGAAATTACTAAAATAAAAAAAGGAATTTAGTTTGAGGGCATTGATAGAAACATCACACATTTCAAGGAACCTTTGGTTCAATGATCATTATGATTATTGAACAATGTATTTCTGACTTATGGTAGCACGAGAGCAATCGGAGCATTGGTGGCTCCTTCACGTGCGGACACGTGGCCGAGGCTTTTTTGCAAAAAAGACACACTCAGTTTTGATAAATAAATCCACAGTCCTATTCGGTAGGTGTAAGGTCCTAGATGGCTAGAGGGGGGTGAATAGCCTATTAAAAAATCTACAAGTACCACTAAGCAAACTTGTTAGAATAACAAACGGCGTAAAGCGAGTTTTGCTTAGCCAAAGGTTGTGATGCAAGCCTCCTATCCACAAGTCTAGTAGATTAAGATCTCTAGTTCACACAAGAGCTATGTCACTAAGGTTACACTAGTGAACAAACTAACACTACTAGCAAAGCTACTACTAGAGCTACACAAGATAAACTAGTGAATGTAAATGCAAGAGAGAGGATTGTGATTATTATACCGACGGTGAAGTGAAGATGTTGCCAATCACCAAGATGATATACAATCAATCAATATTGACAATAACACAATATGATGACCAATCACCGGGAGACAAGAGACACAATATTTGTTCACCCGGTGTTCACTTGTGCACCGACAAGCTACGTCACCGGTTGTGTCGACCAACACTTAGATGGTTCCTCGGTGTGACCCTCAAGTCACTTGCCCCTCAAGGCACGCCCCGCAAGGCACCGCAAGACACCACTCTCAAGTGAGGTAACTCAATGACACGCGGAATCCACTAGAGTTGCTTTTGGCGTCCCGCCGAGGAAAGCACAAGAACCTCTCACAATCAACCGGAGGTGGCCAAGAACAATCACCTTCTCTTGCCAACGCCTCCAACAATCTCCAAGCCGGCTAGGAGCGGTACCCTCCAAGAGTAACAAGAAATCCACCGGCTAAACCACCCACAAGTGCCACTAGATGCCCTCAAGCTACGCAATGCACTTTGGGATCACTCAATCTCACTTTTGATTTGCAATCAAGCAAGAGAGATGAGTGGGAGGAGTAGTTCTAGCTCAAAGGATGCACAAGAGTGTTAGAAATGCCAAGAGACCTCCCCAAGGGCCGGCCAACAAGTATTTATAAGCATCCCAAACAAATAGAGCCGTTACAACTCCACTGACCGTTTTTCGCGGGACGACCGGACGCGCCGGTCGTAACTGACCGGACGCGCTCAACCGCGTCCGGTCGCCCTGCGACGTCCACGTGTCCACCGATTTCAAACGCGACCGTTAGATCCTCCAACGGTCACTGCGCGCCAACGGTCAAATGAGCGACCGGACGCGCTGCTGCAAACGACCGGACGCGCCGGTGCGCACAGTACCCGCGCCCGGGAAGCAACGACCGGACGCGGTCCTCGCAACGACCGGACGCGACAGTGACCGCGTCCGGTCGGAGTCCAGTAAGCTCCCTTGACGACCGGACGCGTCCGATCGTGTGTGACCGGACGCGCACCGCGTCCGATCGTCCTCGTGAACCGCTGTTCGCCAGACCGGACGCGCCGGTCCCGCGAGTCACCGGACGCGCCGGTGGCAAACCCTAGCTCGCGCGCCTAACCCTGACGCTGTACTGACCGGACGCGCCGGTCAAAACTGACCGCGTCCGGTGCAGCGTCCGGTCACCTCTGTGACCTCCGTTCGCCTCCGTTTCTTTTCCGACTTCCGGCGTAGTGGAAAATAGGCATTTCATTTCCCCGAAATCGCCTGAATCCCGCGCTCGCACGCTCGGCGGGAGGGAGAGAGGAACCCAAACCCCTCTCTACCCGCAAACGACAGCGCGACCAACGCCACCTTTGCAAATGTGCCAACACCATCAAGTGTACATCTCCATGTGCTTGTGTGTTAGCTTTTTCTCAATCATTTTCAAAGGTTTTCCAGTTAGCTCACTAGGCCCTACATGCAATGCACTTCATGAATTCACCTAGTGGCACCCGTGCGTCGAATAACTGATAAGACTTCCCCTCTTAATAGTTTGGCTATCGACCCTAAACCACTCACACCCTCTATGGTGTCTTGAGTGTAAAACAAAATGGCCCTATGGTTATACCTTTGCCTTGAGCCCAATTTGTTTTTCCAAATGATATGTTCCACTTCATATCATCACATGACCGTCTCGATCCATCGACCTTGATTTCACTTGCTCTTCACCGTTGCATTGGTCCGTCGGCGCCAAGTCTTGCTCAAGCTTCACCATCGCATGGTCCTTCGCTTCGAAGCCTCGACTTGCCCTTCACCTTCACAATCGGTCCATCGAGCCAAGCCTCATCTTGGTCTTCACCATCTTGGTCACATGAGTCAATGTCATGTCTCATATTCAACGACCACCTTTATCTAAATCATCCACTTAGATACAAAGGTTAGTCCTAAGTTTCATCAATTAGCCAAAACCAAACTAGGGACTTTCAGTAGGTCAGTATAGTAAAGTGTTCCCATTTTACATAAAATGGCCTGCAGCCAGTTTTGCACGGAACCCCTCCCGTTGCCCAGCGCTCCCACCCCAGCTGCCCAGCCCTACCTCCCCTCATTCCTCATCCTCCTTTCTCTCTCTTCTCCCCGCCGCCACCACCCTCCTCGCCGCTAGCTGCACGTGCCTCCCGGTTTGCCGTATCCGAGGCGGCAAGAGAGCCCTCACATCACGCTGCGGCCTCTTCCCTCCTCTCCCTCCGCCTCCCCGTATCAGAGGAGCGTACCTGGGTTCTTCGGGGCATTCCTCTCCCAGCAGCCCCAACACCACTCTCCGACTTCCTGCGCAGGTGACTCAAGCAATGCCTGAAACCCTGGCTGCCGCCCCTTCCCCTCTCTTCTATGTCTCGACACCATTGGAAGCCTGTGCAACTCAGTCCATAGGACGGTGATGTTGCTGCCATGGTGGAAGAGACGGCTGGATCCAAGATGCGAGGAGGCCAAATTTGTGGATGCCAGCCAGATCCACGGTCTCTTGTGGCGAGGGATGCCGGATCTGGGCGAGATCCTCGCATCAGCTCGTTCGGGATCGAGCCGGTGAGGGGCGGGCCGTCTCTCTCGAGTTGGAGGCGTCCTCTGTTTTCTCACGCTACGGCGATGTCTACCTGGACCGCTGCATAGGCGCGTTCCCCCTCCCCCTCGCCCTTTTCCTTTGTTGTACGTAGTTCAGAACATGTCATGTAGGACAGAATGTGATAGAGGAAATGTGTACTCTGAATATGTTTTCAGTAAATGTCACCACTGCATGTTAAAGAAAAAATAATTCTTCTGAAATTCTTTATTTTCACGTTGAGGTCATGTTTCAAAAAAAAAGCTAAGATTTCTATTGCTGCAAATAGTAAATGTATTTACGTAATAATTTTCTGGTCTTTTGTTTTGGTCATGTCAGTTGGTAAAATAAATGTATTTACGTAATAATTTTCTGGTCTTTTGTTTTGGTCATGTCAGTTGGTAAAATAGATATATTGATGGATACATTTATCTAATCTTTCCCACTGTCCAAGCATTACCTATCAGAACTTTCCCTTTTGCACTTATATTTGTTTGCTAGGTATCAACTAACATTACTTTCCAGCTGGGAGATCCAATATGATAGGGACTGGGCTAAACATAAGGATAGAGGCTGTAGCTATGGACATTCAGTTTGGAGTTGGAACTTTTCTTTTGCTTTTCTATGTCTGAGCTGATTGCATTTTCCGGCTAGGTTTTTTCTTCTTGATTTGATAGATCATTAGTGACGAACACCAAATGGATATGTGCAGTCTTGGCGGCCCTTTTGACCTTTTTGCAAAATGGAGAGAGGTAGCTGATGCCTTGCAATTCATGTTTGGACAACTACATCTACATGCGATTATTCTGATATGAAAGACCGGGTCTTCAGTACGAAAGTCGATCAATTCGAGCGGATATTAGGGAGGTCACAGCATTTATGAGGCAAGGTTCCTGGATTCCAGGAGGAAAATATAGGTTTGTTAAGAGTTAGAATGCCATGGAAAGTTAGAAACCCACGTGCATGAGGGGTGCTTTTAACTAGAGATTGTGGCTGTATTGCTGTTCTTTTAGGCTCAGCATACTGTCTCTGCAGTTTATGAACATATTTCATATTTGCCTCCGTCTGATTCTTGCTGCTATACCTAATACTACCTCCAGTTTATAGGAATAACTTTGTTTTTTTAATCTTGGAAAGTTATCAAAATACCATCTAAAACTTGAACGAATAGAGTTCTGATTCCAAATTTACAATGTGCGTTATAACATAGGCAGGATCCATTTATATAATTGGAGCTTGCATTTTTATACTCTCAGTTTTGTGTATATCCTTCCTATAGTTACAATGAAATATTGATTTCTAGCATAATCTGATGGAGGTAGCTATTGGCTTTACCTTTTGTCTTCCATGGTCTTTTTAGCAAGAATACTTTTGTGTACCCTGTTAAATTCACCTCTAGATCTTCTTGTTTTTATGCTTCTTTTATCATCATATGGATGTCATAACACCTAAAAATGATCCTACACACAATTGTTTGAATGTTATCCTGCAGTGAGACAAAAAAGTTGGAACTTGGTGACCTAACATGTGTATATGAATTTCTTGGTCCTCTAAACAACATAACTCATGACCTTCTGTTTACAGGCAAGAAAAAGGAGGTCACGGTGCTTTGGCCTCTACCAGTTGCAGCGGAGTGCCGATCACCTAATCGACATGTATCTGAAACCTCATTTGCAACTAAAGTTCACTGCTCTTTTAATTTGTCTTTGGTAGACATGAGTTCCGACCGTGAACTAATAGATAAGTATAGGTATGTAATGTATGACCTGATAGAACTATAATGGCTAAGGTAGCCGTGCATGTAAGTAATCTGGCTAAATAGAACCATATCGGTTGTGATGACTATACAACTTTGTCATATGCAAATGCTTCATGATTTTTGCTAAGTATTTGATGATATGATATCTTTGATCTACTGCTATAGTAAATTGTACTTGTTATTTTAGCCGTATCTATTGGTCATATTGTTTTTTTCTTCAAATATTTATAGGGCGCCCGAAGGGCGCCTGATGTTCTAGTCTAAATGCAATCGCCCTGTTCGGTTGAGCTATTCAGCGGAATCAGCAGCTATCCAGCAGTATTTTTCTCTCACAATAAACCAACGAACAATACTTTCAACCATAATAAACCAGCGAAACGAACAAGCTGAATGGTAATAGAATTTCGTCTGTGTTATATTCTACCTTTATATTTTCTTACTACACCACTGATCCGTGATCACCAAACCATCTGATAAGATCAATTGTGATACCAAACCCATTTTTTATTAAGTTTTCAGGTTCGTTTCGTTATTTTCCCCCCAATGGTTCCTACCTAAAATTTAGGACTGCCATTAAATTGCTGCCACACTTGTTTCATGCATTTTTTTTGCAAGCTCGTATTGTTGGTTCCATTTCATGTTAGCTTACCACAATCTAATAGGAGTACTATAAAGAGGGGGAGTTTTTTTAGGTTGTTTTCACCTGACCAAAACCACCTATGCCCTCATGATGGACTCACTTGTTAGGTTATGAGTGTTAAAGTTTATTACACCACACTTCCTACATCTCATTCAACTGAGATTTGTTGGTCGTTCAGGTGACGGTGCCCGCGCTTCGCACGTGGCTCCTCCCTCTCTCCCCTCGCGCTCAAACGGTGCTCGTGCTTGCGGCTAGGGTTCCGGCGAGACCTCGCCGGCGTCGGGTAAGTCCAACGTCCTCTCTTCGGCCTCTCCCCCTTTTTCTTCTCCAAATCTGGCGGGTATAGAAGGGGTCTTGGGGAGGTAGGTAGGCCAAGAGGTGGGGACGGTGGCTGGGCGGATTCGGGGCCCTGGCGGTGGTGCAAGCGGTCAGGTCGAGGCAGGGCCGTTGCGGCCTTTCTCATCGGAGTGCGGAGTTGGAGAAGAAAGCGGCAACAAGAGGGAGGGAGGGGAAGAGGGAGACCGCCGCGGGCGTGGTAGGGTCTCGCCGGAGCTCTGCTGCGCCACAGCGGGGCGGTAGGTGGTGGTGGCGGCGGCGGCAAGATCGCGCGCTTTGGGAAGAACATGTCTTGGCCGTTGGATGGAGATAGGACGAATGAGCTTCGTTGCCCTAAAGAAGCAAAGTTTTCAGGCGCCTGGAATATAGCATCATGCTTATTACACTGTCATAGCCACATTTCCAAAAATGTTTCTACTACACCTAATTTTAGACGCCCAAACACACCCTTTGTGTCATCCCTATGCATGTGTCAATCACAACACAATCAAGCATGATTTCCTTTGTCCACCTTTTAGCTTTTATGTTCACAATCCCTTCCTCAACCTTACATGGTCCTCCCCCACAATTATGCCATGTTTAATCCTCATGTTTTGGCTTTCATTTCCTTCATCTTTACGCATTTAGGCATTTGACCGGGAAAAAAATTTCCCCTGCAGCGCGTGTATTTCGTTCACAATCCTTTCATTACCAAGATCATGCACGGTCATGCTGTAATTATTTAATGATTCCCTCTTTTATTTTGAATTTTATTTCCTTCCTTTTTATGAATTAGATCACCTATTCCCTCCCTCCAACTTTGGACAGATGCCTAAACTAATGTTTGTTTTGAGTTACTCCCTACCAATTATTTAGTTGGTGAGTTTACCCCTTGACAAGATTTGATACTTTATGTTTCTCAGTTTATAAGTTTATTAGTTCTGTGAAGAAAAGAATCGTGGCTGGTGCAGCGTTGCTTGAACCAAACATCTCCATTTTATTGCATCGCGTGCCGCACCATAGACGTGGCTATCTACGGTGGGAACCAAACATCCTCTAAGTCCACAATATTGCACGATCTATCCGAGTCTTCAATATCAACACTTAGGTGGCTGAAGGCTGAAGCTCTCAAATGTGTATGACGATACTTAACGACAGAAAATCACCGAGTATAAGGGTATCTCCTACAACTAAAAAGAACAAAACGTGGACATTTTTTTGGTGCGACATTCTAACGTGGGCCTATGGTTCTGCCTGCTGCGATCCCACGTCCGTCCCTCCTACGCCCGTTCCTTGCGACGTGATTAAAAGGAAGGAAACAAACCTCGGAAGGAAACACTCGAAAAGTCGGAAGGAAACAAACGCCGCGCCCCCATCACACGCGCCCGCTCGCAGCCTCGGCCGGCCTCACCACGCTTCCCTGCACGAGTGCTCTGCCCCGGGAAAAAGAAGGAAGGTTATCCAATCTCCGCTCCAATTCCAATCCTCCACAGCCGCACCTACCCCTGCCCGCCCTCCGGTCTTGCGTCTCTCTTGCGCTCAACCCTAGGAAAATGCGGAGGGGCGTCGCCTCACGTCGTCCTCGGCTCCTTTCTGGCGCTCGCGACCTCTCCCTGGCTAGCAGGCATGCACGGCCCCCTCCTGAAAGTCCTATGTTTGGTGTTGGTAATTAGTGACAATGCCTAAGTACTAATCCTATGCCTAAGTTGTATGTAGCATATGAGGATTAGTACATTCCAAGGTTGGTGGCAAGATGGACATGGTGATCATGGTGGCCACACTTGGATTTGGAAGCAACCCTACGTGATCAAGGCAAAGGTATATGCTTAAGGGTTGTGTTTTAGTAACCAAGACACCTAGTGGGTGTGGTTACATTATAGGATAGATAGCCGTACTATAAAGAGGGGAATGACGCGGCTATTGAACTCCTAAGTGCCTCTAGGTGTGCATTTCATGATCATATGCATTTGGATAGAACTAATAACGCCTCGAAAAATGATTGTGAAAATGCTAACACACATGCACATTGTGATGATCACTTGGTGGTGTTAGCACGTTTGCGACGGCGTTGGAGTTTGAGCGGTAGAGAGGGTTTGGGGGTCCTCTCTCCCTCCCGCCGAGCGTGCGAGCGCGGGATTCAGGCGATTTCGGGGAAATGAAATGCCTATTTTCCATTGCGCCAAAAGTCGGAAAAGAAACGGAGGCGAACGGAGGTCACTGCGTGCACCGGACGCTGCACCGGACGCGGTCACTGTGCGACCGGCGCGTCCGGTCAGTGTCCAGTATCTGCGCTTGATTCGGTTGTTTCATCGGACGCGGTGGCGCGTCCGGTCACAGTAGACCGGACGCGTCCGGTCGTCCAGGGAGCTTACTGGACTCCCACCGGACGCGGTCACTGTGGCGTCCGGTCGGTTCACCAGCGCGTCCGGTCGTTGGTTCGTTTTGCGCGACTCGGTGTTGACCGGCGCGTCCGGTGAGTCACGGCACCGGCGCGTCCGGTGGTGACCAGCGCGTCCGGTCGTTTCGACCGGCGCGTCCGGTTAGTGTTTCGAAAATTAGCCGTTGCGGCACCGGCGCGTCCGGTCCACGCGACCAGCGCGTCCGGTGCAGCGCGTGTTCAGCTGAATCTCGTTCCTAACGGCTATATTCGAAGGGGTACGTCTATATATACTCGTTGGCCGGCTCAAGGCTCCATCTCTTGCACATTTGACATACTTGTGAGCACTTTGAGCTAAGCAACTCCCCTCCCACTCATCTCTCTTGCTTTCTTGCTTATTCGAAGTGAGATTGAGTGATCCAAGTGCATTTGCATTGTGAGGTTGCATCTAGTTGGCACTTGGTGGTTGATTTGCTGCGGGATTCTTGTTTCTCTTGGTGGTTGCCGCCACCTAGACGGCTTGGAGCAGCTTGGAGGCGTTGGCAAGAGTTGGTGATTGTTCTTGGCCACCTCCAGTGATTGTGAGAGGTTTGTGCCTACCTCGGCGGAGCGCCATAGGCCACATTAGTGGATTGCTCGTGTCATTTGCAACCTTTGCCATTTGGTAGGTTCTTGTGGCGCCTTTTGAGAGGCTCGGTGTGAGACCGATTAGCCACCGAACCACGTGGTGAAAAGGGACACAACGGGGACTAGCGTGCCGGCAAGCACGTGAACCTCGGGATAAATCTTCGTGTCATCACTTTTATATTGTGATTGATCCCGGTGTTCGGTTATATTGTGGAATTCATCTCTTGATCATATTGTTTGGTGGGCTCAATACTTCGCCCCTCGGTGATACCCTTCTAACTCTCTCTTGTATTAATTTCTTAGTTACTTTGCTAGAGTAGCTCTTTTGTGTAGCTTGCTAGTTGTAGTTTCCTTCTCGGTTTGACTTGTGCGGTTGAGTGCTAATATACTAGAATTGTGAATTGGATAGGTGGCTTGCAAACACCCCGTAGGCTAAGCAAAACTCGCATCTCGCTATTTGTTATATTGATAAACTTGTTTAGCTTGTCTTTGTAGAAAGTTTTAAAAGGCTATTCACCCCCCCTCTAGCCATCTAGACCTTTCAAGTGGTATCGGAGCCGTGGTCACCGTTTGCAAGGCTTAACAACCTCGGTGCAAGATGGCTCAAGTTATGTTCAACCATGTTAATGGCAAGCCTCCATTCTTTGATGGCGTCTCTTCCTTTGATCATTGGAAAAGGAAGATGAAGCAATATCTAGGCAATATACATGAGAAGGTTTGGGATGTGACCAATGAAGGATACATTATTCTTGATGAAGAAAATCTCACTCCAAATGACCGCATCAACAAACAATGCAACACGGCGGCACTTGACACAATCTACCGTGCCATTGATGATAAAGTATTTGAGCAAATCAAAGATCTTGAAAAGGCAAATGAGCTTTGGATAAGGCTTGAAGAAACATATGAAGGCACTTCAATGGTAAAAAGTGCCAAGCTATATATGCTCAAGGACAAGTTCTCCACTTTCAAGATGAAGGATGATGAATCCATCCCGGAGATGTTCTATAGGCTCCAAGTCATTGTCAATGATCTCAAGGGGCTTGGAGAGAAGGTTGAGGACAAGGACTTCTCACACAAGTTCTTGATGTGCTTACCCAAGAAGTTTACCACCTTGAGAAGAATGATCTTTAGAGAGGGATTGGACAAGGTCAAACCAACCAATGTGCTTGGAGATATAATGACCGATGCTCAATACAATGATGATGAAGATGAGGTAGAAGAGAAGAAGGAGACCAAGGTCAAGCAAGAGAAGCCCATTGCATTCAAGGCTTCATCTTCTAAGGGCAAGAGCAAGGTGGAGAGTGATGATGATGATCCATTCGATGATGAGACCATGGCCCTCCTAGTGCACAAGATGGGGAGGTTCATGAAGAAGAAAGGATATGGGGCAAGGAAGAGAAGGGATTTCATGAAGGCAAAGGAGGTGCTTTGCTACAATTGCAATAGCCCCGATCATATAGTGGCAAAGTGCCCCTATGAAGATAAAAGATATCATGATGGAGAATTGAAGTTGAAGAAGAATAAGAAGGACAAGAAGGAGAAGAAAGAGAAGAAGAGCTTCACTATCAACAAGAAGAAGAAGGGTGGTGGTTATGTGGTCACTTGGGATAGTGACAACTCCGATAGTGATGATGATGAAAGCTCTAGTGATGATGAGAGGACCACTCGGCGAGCCATGGCAAGCATTGCCCTCTCCAACAAGCCATCCATCTTCGACACTACATCAACATGCCTTATGGCCAAGCCTACTAAGGTAAAATATGATGATAGTGATGATGATTCTTGTGCTAGTGATGGTTGTAGGAGTGATGATGAGGAGGATGAGGACTACTCCAAGGATGATCTATTGGGCATAATAGATCAAATGAGCAAGGGCTACAAGAGGACAACCAAGAAGTGCAAAATCTTGGAGCAAGAGCTCATTGCCAAGAGCAATGAAAATGATGCCTTGATGGAGGAGCTTGTTGCTCTCAAAAAGAGTAAGGAGTGCAAAGGAATTGAACAAGAGCTCAAAGCTCTTAGGAAATCCTTTGATGAGCTAGAGGCCTCTCGTGAGTGTCTAAAGGAAGACCACGAGGACCTTGAAGTTGCTCACACTAGGCTTAAGGAAGCCCACTCCTCTCTACTTGAGCTCATCAAGGAGAAGGACCTCAAGTTGGAGAAGCTCATGAAGGAAGCTAAGGAGGAGCAAGTGATTGTCACTTGTGATATTGGACTAACATGTGATATTATTGATGATTCTATATATGTTGGTCCTACTAATGCTTCATGTAGCTCATCATCATCCACCACGACCAACTCTACCTCTACTACTAGTGATTCATCACTTGTGGTTGAGAATGAGACTCTCAAGAGAGAGGTGGGTGATCTCACCCGCGCATTAGGCAATGCCTATGGTGGGGATGCCCGCTTGCTAAAATGCTTGGGTAGCCAAAGGTTCTCTCTTAACAAAGAGGGTTTGGGCTATACTCCCAAGAAGGGCAAGGCGGCCTTTGCTACTCCAAAGTCTTGCTTTGTGAAGAGCAATGGTCGTTATTGCAATAGATGCAAGCAAGTTGGGCATCTAGAGATTAATTGTAATAAAATGAACAAGAACAACAACAAGTTTCATGCTAAAATGGATTACATTCCTTTTGATTCTTGTTATGTTCTTACCAAGGGTGTGAAAGGTGTGCATGCTAAGTTTGTTGGTACACCAATTGTGGGTCCAAAGAAGAAGGCCATTTGGGTACCAAAGAGCTTAGTTACTAACCTCCAAGGACCCAAACAAGTATGGGTACCTAAGAAACATTAATTTATTTTGTAGGTAAATTACAAGGCCGGAGGAAGGCATTGGGTGCTTGATAGTGGGTGCTCTCAACATATGACCGGTGATTCAAGAATATTCAACTCTCTCAAATCAAATGATAGTGGCATTGATAGTATCACATTTGGTGACAATAGCAAGGGTGATGTGAAGGCTCTTGGAAGGATTGCAATCTCAAATGATCATAGCATTTCCAATGTGCTCTTAGTTGAAAAGTTGAACTTCAATCTTCTCTCGGTTGCTCAATTGTGTGATCTCGGTTTCAAGTGCATATTTGGTGTTGATGATGTGGAAATAGTTAGTGTTGATGGCTCCAATTTGATCTTCAAGGGCTTTAGATATGAGAATCTATACTTGGTTGATTTCAATGCTAGTGACACTCAACTTTCAACATGCTTGCTCACCAAATCAAGTATGGGTTGGTTATGGCATAGAAGACTTGGTCATGTTGGCATGAAGCAATTGAACAAGTTAGTGAAGCATGACTTAGTTAGAGGCTTGAAGGATGTCACATTTGAGAAAGATAAGCTATGTAGTGCATGTCAAGCCGGAAAACAAGTAGGCAACACTCATCCATTGAAGAGCATCATGAGTACTTCCAAGGCATTTGAGTTGTTGCACATGGATTTATTTGAGCCAACTACATACACAAGCATTGGTGGCAACAAGTATGGCTTTGTGATTGTAGATGATTTCACTAGATATACATGGGTATTCTTTCTTGGGGACAAGAGTGATGTATTTGACATATTCAAGAAGTTCATCAAGCGAGTGCAAAATGAGTTTGAGACCACAATCAAGAAAGTAAGAAGTGACAATGGAAGTGAGTTTAGAAACACAAGAGTTGATGAGCTATGTGAGGAGCTTGGAATCAAACATCAATTCTCGGCCAAGTATACACCTCAATCTAATGGCCTAGTTGAGAGAAAGAATAGAACTTTGATTGATATGGCAAGATCAATGTTGAATGAGTATAATGTGAGTCATTCATTTTGGGCCGAAGCAATCAACACGGCTTGCTTCTATAGCAACCGCCTCTATTGCCACAAGTTTCTAGAGAAGACACCATATGAGATCTTAAATGGAAGAAAGCCCAACATTGCATACTTTCGGGTATTTGGTTGCAAATGCTACATCTTGAAGAAGGGCACTAGATTGAGCAAGTTTGAGAAGAAATGTGATGAAGGATTCTTACTTGGTTACTCCACTACTAGCAAAGCTTATAGAGTTTGGAATTTGGCTAGTGGTTTACTTGAGGAAGTTCATGATGTTGAGTTTGATGAAACAAATGGCTCTCAAGATGAGGAAAATAACTTGGATGATGTGAGAGGAACTCAATTGACCAATGCTATGAAAGAAATGGATATTGGTGATATTAGGCCAAAGCAAGTGATTGATGTGGATGACAACAAAGATCAAGTGCTCCAAAGTCCAATTACACAAGCTAGTGGGTCTCTAATGCAAAATCAAGCTAGTACATCATCTCAAGTGCAACAAGATCAACAAGTGGCTAGTTCATCATCTCCAACTCATGATCAACATCAACATCCAAGCAATCAAGTCCAAGTGCTTCAACCAACTAACATTGCAAGAGACCATCCATTGGATTCCATCATTGGTGACATACAAAGGGGAGTTCAAACTAGATCAAGATTGGCATCATTTTGTGCTCACTCTTCTTTTGTGTCAATGGAAGAACCCAAGGACATTGATAAAGCATTGAGAGATTCGGATTGGGTAAATGCAATGCATGAAGAGCTCAACAACTTCAAGAGAAATGAAGTATGGGAACTAGTTGAGAGGCCTAAAGATCACAATGTCATTGGAACAAGATGGGTCTTTCGCAACAAGCAAGATCAAGATGGGATAGTAGTAAGGAACAAAGCAAGACTAGTGGCTCAAGGTTACACACAAATAGAGGGTCTTGACTTTGGTGAAACTTATGCCCCGGTTGCAAGATTGGAAGCAATTAGGATCTTACTTGCCTATGCTTGTGCTCACAATATCAAGCTATATCAAATGGATGTGAAAAGTGCATTTCTCAATGGGTACATTCAAGAGGAGGTGTATGTGGAGCAACCTCCCGGTTTTGAAGATGACAAGAAACCCAATCATGTCTACAAATTGAGAAAAGCTTTGTATGGATTGAAGCAAGCACCAAGAGCATGGTATGAAAGATTGAGGGACTTCTTGCTATCTAAAGGATTTGTCATGGGCAAAGTGGATACTACTCTCTTCACCAAGAAGATTGGGAAAGATTTATTTGTATTGCAAATATATGTTGATGATATCATCTTCGGTTCAACCAATCAAGATTATTGTGATGAGTTTGGGAAAATGATGGCAAAGGAATTTGAAATGTCAATGATTGGTGAACTTAGTTTCTTTCTCGGACTTCAAATCAAACAAATGAAGGAAGGAACATTTGTGAGTCAAACCAAGTACATCAAAGATATGCTCAAGAAGTTTGGCATGGAAGATGCAAAGGGCATTACAACCCCAATGGGCACTAGTGGAAGTTTGGATAGTGACAAGAGTGGCAACATGGTGGATCAAAAGCTTTATAGATCAATGATTGGTAGCCTACTCTATGTGACGGCATCAAGGCCCGATGTAATGTTTAGTGTATGCATGTGTGCAAGATTTCAAGCCTCACCAAGAGATAGTCATTTGAAGGCAACAAAGAGAATATTGAGGTATTTGAAGCATACACAAGATGTTGGATTATGGTATCCCAAAGGTGCAAGCTTTGAGCTAGTTGGATATTCGGATTCCGACTATGCCGGTGACAAAGTGGAGAGAAAAAGCACTTCCGGGACATGTCAATTGTTGGGAAGATCACTTGTCTCATGGTCATCCAAGAAGCAAAATAGTATTGCACTATCTACCGCCGAAGCCGAATACATTGCCGCGGGTAGTTGTTGTGCACAAATCTTATGGATGAAGGCAACATTAAAGGATTTTGGAATCACTTTCAAGAATGTGCCATTGCTATGTGACAATGAAAGTGCCGTGAAGCTAACCAACAATCCGGTTCAACATCAAAGAACAAAGCATATTGATGTTCGTCATCATTTCATTAGAGATCATCAACAAAAGGGTGACATTGCTATTGAGAGTGTGGGCACCGAAGATCAATTAGCCGATCTATTCACCAAGCCACTTGATGAGAAGAGATTTCACAAGCTAAAGAATGAGTTGAACATACTTGACTTCTCCAACATGAGTTGATGCACCTCAATGTTATGACATGCCTCTCCTTCGAGCCCCAAGGTACAATTGGTTGACATGACATACATTCTATGCTAAGGACTTGTTTAGTGCATCTAGTCATGATCTACATGTTCTAGGATCATTCATGAAAATCAAATGAATTTGAAGTTTATATGGTGCCACTATTGTTTCCATGACATGTATGATCTAGTGGTAGCATATAACTTGTTTGCGAGCTTGTGATCCTAAGTGTTTAATCTAGATCACTTGTTTAAATATTTGCTTCAATATGGTGCATGATAACCCTTCTAGTGAGGTGTGAAGAAGCTTGCCCTTGGATCAAACCGAAGCATTTTATTTATGCAAGCAATCTAGGTTGATCCACAAACTTGATCCTCACCCCATAATTCAACATGATAATCTATCTAAAATTGGTCCCTTGTGGTCATTGGTGCCAAAGGGGGAGAAAAAGTTGTTCACAAAGATAGCACTCAAAGGGGGAGAAGCACAAAGGGGGAGAAAATGTTGCTTACAAAAATAGATTATAAAGGGAGAGAAAACCTAAAGGGGAGAATTGGTAAAAGAAGGGGATCAACTAAAATTTTGAGCACACAAGTAGGGGGAGCAAGCTCTTAAACATGAATGTTGCATTTCTTTGTGCACTTCATATGTATGATGCATAGTTATGCATTTCTTTTTCTCCGATACATTGCTTGTGTGGTGTTTTGCTAGTATACAATTGAATGGTGTATTGAAGTACTAGCATGAATAGGAAGTAGTTAGATTTTTTTCTTGCTTCATATCTTTCTAAGTGGTACTAGAACCTTGCTTATAATGTTGATCTCACGAGGTTTCTAGTTATGTTTGTGCTTTTCCAAGTGTTATCTAACTACACAAGGTGCTAAGATGGTGTTTATCGCTACTCCGATGGTATCACGCTTCAAAGGTCTATAATCTAAAACACTTAGCACCTATTGGTAGTCAATGCTCCTAATCTTTCCTATCTAACATGTATGCTTCCAAAATCCAAACATATAGCATACATGTAGGGGGAGCCATTGCTATCAATTTGAATTCATGATCACTTGTCCATAATTCTTACACATGGTAATATACTTGGACAATGTGACATGGGTTCAATCAAAATTTTTATCATAATATCTTTGTGAAAGGGTTGTCACCAATTACCAACAAGGGGGAGATTGAAAGTCCTATGTTTGGTGTTGGTAATTAGTGACAATGCCTAAGTACTAATCCTATGCCTAAGTTGTATGTAGCATATGAGGATTAGTACATTCCAAGGTTGGTGGCAAGATGGACATGGTGATCATGGTGGCCACACTTGGATTTGGAAGCAACCCTACGTGATCAAGGCAAAGGTATATGCTTAAGGGTTGTGTTTTAGTAACCAAGACACCTAGTGGGTGTGGTTACATTATAGGATAGATAGCCGTACTATAAAGAGGGGAATGACGCGGCTATTGAACTCCTAAGTGCCTCTAGGTGTGCATTTCATGATCATATGCATTTGGATAGAACTAATAACGCCTCGAAAAATGATTGTGAAAATGCTAACACACATGCACATTGTGATGATCACTTGGTGGTGTTAGCACGTTTGCGACGGCGTTGGAGTTTGAGCGGTAGAGAGGGTTTGGGGGTCCTCTCTCCCTCCCGCCGAGCGTGCGAGCGCGGGATTCAGGCGATTTCGGGGAAATGAAATGCCTATTTTCCATTGCGCCAAAAGTCGGAAAAGAAACGGAGGCGAACGGAGGTCACTGCGTGCACCGGACGCTGCACCGGACGCGGTCACTGTGCGACCGGCGCGTCCGGTCAGTGTCCAGTATCTGCGCTTGATTCGGTTGTTTCATCGGACGCGGTGGCGCGTCCGGTCACAGTAGACCGGACGCGTCCGGTCGTCCAGGGAGCTTACTGGACTCCCACCGGACGCGGTCACTGTGGCGTCCGGTCGGTTCACCAGCGCGTCCGGTCGTTGGTTCGTTTTGCGCGACTCGGTGTTGACCGGCGCGTCCGGTGAGTCACGGCACCGGCGCGTCCGGTGGTGACCAGCGCGTCCGGTCGTTTCGACCGGCGCGTCCGGTTAGTGTTTCGAAAATTAGCCGTTGCGGCACCGGCGCGTCCGGTCCACGCGACCAGCGCGTCCGGTGCAGCGCGTGTTCAGCTGAATCTCGTTCCTAACGGCTATATTCGAAGGGGTACGTCTATATATACTCGTTGGCCGGCTCAAGGCTCCATCTCTTGCACATTTGACATACTTGTGAGCACTTTGAGCTAAGCAACTCCCCTCCCACTCATCTCTCTTGCTTTCTTGCTTATTCGAAGTGAGATTGAGTGATCCAAGTGCATTTGCATTGTGAGGTTGCATCTAGTTGGCACTTGGTGGTTGATTTGCTGCGGGATTCTTGTTTCTCTTGGTGGTTGCCGCCACCTAGACGGCTTGGAGCAGCTTGGAGGCGTTGGCAAGAGTTGGTGATTGTTCTTGGCCACCTCCAGTGATTGTGAGAGGTTTGTGCCTACCTCGGCGGAGCGCCATAGGCCACATTAGTGGATTGCTCGTGTCATTTGCAACCTTTGCCATTTGGTAGGTTCTTGTGGCGCCTTTTGAGAGGCTCGGTGTGAGACCGATTAGCCACCGAACCACGTGGTGAAAAGGGACACAACGGGGACTAGCGTGCCGGCAAGCACGTGAACCTCGGGATAAATCTTCGTGTCATCACTTTTATATTGTGATTGATCCCGGTGTTCGGTTATATTGTGGAATTCATCTCTTGATCATATTGTTTGGTGGGCTCAATACTTCGCCCCTCGGTGATACCCTTCTAACTCTCTCTTGTATTAATTTCTTAGTTACTTTGCTAGAGTAGCTCTTTTGTGTAGCTTGCTAGTTGTAGTTTCCTTCTCGGTTTGACTTGTGCGGTTGAGTGCTAATATACTAGAATTGTGAATTGGATAGGTGGCTTGCAAACACCCCGTAGGCTAAGCAAAACTCGCATCTCGCTATTTGTTATATTGATAAACTTGTTTAGCTTGTCTTTGTAGAAAGTTTTAAAAGGCTATTCACCCCCCCTCTAGCCATCTAGACCTTTCACCTCCCCAACTACTGGCGATCGGAGCCCTCCTACCGGGTCATGGCACTGCACGCGGCCCCTGCCCCCTGGCCGGCGGCACTCAGCTCTTCCTCCCAGTTGGTGCACTTGAGGATGGTGTCATCCGTCAGCGTGGTGTGCTGTAGGGCAGTGGTGCGACGTTCGGAGCAGCAGGTGAGGAGATCGCGAGGAAGATGGTGCTAATCGGGTTCTGGTGCATCCAAACAGTGCCCACGAGTAGGCCATCGATGAGCAGGGTGCCTCATCACCGCATCCGCTGACCAGACCGCCAAGCTCTGGTAGTCCAGCACGGGGAAGGCACTCTTCAGCTTCCACTTCGACGCACCGGCCAGGTTAGTCGCCTCGCCGTCATCACGGACCACGTCCCCACCCTCCAGGTCAAGCACATCGTCGAGGACACTGACGACCGTTAGTGCTTGCCTTCTCAACTCTTTATTTATGCTTCCTTTTTTGTTTTGTTTGAATGGCAAGTCAGCACCCTTGAGATCATGTGTATGATGGAGTTTTAAGGCAAAGTCATGTGTTGGGGGATGCAGAGACCGACGAGTCTGCACTCGCATCTGGGACTCAGAGCTTAGGATAGCATGCTGTTATATGCCTGCACATATTTACTGATGACCACTATCTGGTGGTGATCAAATTCTCCTTTACTATGTAATAATATTATATAAGATGCAATATTTTTTTCTTCCTGTTCAGTCACCTTACTTCTATAGTTTTATCAGCTTAGTGAACTAAGACAACAACCAACTAATGTGGCAGAACTGGACACATCCTTACTGATTACTGCTTCCGGTGTTACTATAGTCTATCCAATGAGTCCATGATAATTTATGCAACATGCCATTTACTCAATGGGGGAATGAGGAAACTGAAAGTCGGTGTAGGATTCAAAATCAAACCTGCTTGCTTTCATGTAATATATCCATGTTGCTCTTTCTCTGCCATTTTTACACTGTAAAAAATTTTAATTGTTTATCCATAATATGGACTGTTTTTTCACGTTACTCATGGGATGCTCTTTAAGTTGTATGTAGATTGGACAACTACTGAAAGAATCTGATAAAGAATCTGGACGTGAGAAGACCATTTCATCATTGTCAAAATCCTACTAAAAACTTTTTTGTCTTTTCTCTGTCTAACAAAAATTGCGGCAAAGCTTTTGCAGTCCTTTAAAAAAAATCCTCAGATTGGTCACATTTCGTTACTGGCTCCTTGGATAAATCTGCTAAGGTTAGAATTTGTTCAAGTTGACTGTCATGAAGATATATATTTATATCTTCCCTGACAATCAAAGTTCCATGCCTAGCTACGGGATACAAGAACGCTAACCCTGATCTAGACGTATGACACAGTATGTTTCTCTTCACAAACTTATTTATACACATCTTTTCTATTCCACTTTCCCTTGCCACATGGCAAAAGCTGAAAAGCAAAAAATGCATGTCGGCCTGTGTAATATTGACACATTGTCATGAGCTTTGTGTCGAATATGTAATTCATGAAGTAGCAACATGGGGACTGTCTAAATGCCCAGGTTATCTGCACTGCTGAGCTAATTTGTTTGACAGTTGAGTTTCATAATTTGTATAGTGGATCTTCATATGCCTGGTATTGCAAAGTAGCTCTTTGTCCAATTTAGTGCATTTTTATGTAATAATCATATGTCATGATTTTTTATATATTTAACAATGCTGTCAGAAATTGCATATTTTGCTGTGTACATTAGGAGAAAAGTACTTTATCACATTTGACATTTAAGCATTTGACCTATGGCTTATGCATTTTGTTAGTTGGTGCGCTTCTTTTTGTATGTACACTAGAACACTATTTATCACATTTGATTTTTTTAAGCCATAGATAAATGCATTGTGGTTATGGTTTACATGTCATTCTGAGCTTAGTGGTGCCATCATCTGTGTTTCATCTTCCTAAGATTTTTGTTTCTGTTTTTATGTGGTTCTAGGAGGTGGTCAGGATGCAATGAATCTGACTACGACAGACCGCTGTGCTGGTAAATTTGAAGCTAAATTCTATCACAAGGTAAGTTCTTTTCCAGTTAATAAAGTATAGAGGTATTAATCCATTTGTGTTGCTTCATTGCTACACGCAGAGGATCTTCGGAGCAGCAAGGAGCACCAATGCAGTATCAGGTATTCAGGATCCTCCCTCTGTTGGAGAGCCCCAACCAGCGAGAGAGAGTTAGATCTTGGCGGCGGTCAGGCGCATGGAGATGCTAGGGGTGCCTAGATGACACGACGGCTAGCAAGACCAACGGCGGTGCGGTCCCGCCTTCTCTGAATTGGCATGTCTCCTGCACTTCCCATGAGGTGTGCAACCTGAAGTAACAGAAACTGCAGGTTAGTCATATCTACATGCTCCCACGTACGCACAACAGGTTTTGTGCATCAATTTGTTGATTTACGTGAGTGATAGATGCAATGATTTAGGTTCCTTTGACAGCTCCAATGGCCGATGTCTTGCTGAAAATAACAGGATTTTAGTCATGTTTAGAACATATAAGGCCGAGCCTTTCAATTAGCCTACAGTTGTGCCTTGATGTTTTCAAGCTGTTCAGGCTTTCAGAATAGAAAATCAATAGAATAAGAAAACAGATTTTGAAGCCTCCTACAAAACTGGCCACTTTGCTTCCTAGCATGATGAGCTTTAGACAAGTTAAAGTTTATATTCGGTTTCTTGAACTTTAGTTTTTAAGTTAGTGTTACAATTTTGAACGAGTTGACTTGAATAGTTTCTAGGAAAATATTGTGCACTATGCAATTTTTCGTCACTAGCATTGTCTTATTTAGTTATTTGCATCAGGTTTTGAAGGGTGCTAAAGTCATAATGAACATAGCACGTCGCCCTTGGCTGTCTGCCACCATGAGCCACTGTCACTGTCGACGCCCACGCCATGCGGTCCACACTCTAGGCCACCATTACCATTGACGCTGGCAAGCCCGTAAGTGAGTCCCCGACACGAAGGCCCATTTGCTGGGCCATCTCCGCCGCCTCTGCCGGCAAGCCCATAGACTGTAAATTTAAACTGTATACTCTTATATTGCTGATAAGGCATATACTGGTTCACTTGCTATATAAACTAAAACTGTATACTCTTATATGCTTGTCACTGTCATGTAGACTCAACAAATTATTGGACACAAGTGGTCTGAATTGCAAAGATGTCTTAGGAAGGTAGGCTTTTCTTCATACTTGATTACTATTTTTTGCAAAAAGGATAAGAAATGAGACATGTCAAAATATCCTGAATTTTCAATTGTCAGATTAATGATTACTATTATTCTGCAATATGTACTCAGTATGGATGCAATGTACTAACTCTGTTCCAAATTATGACTTGTTTGACTTTTTTGACCCCAAGTTTGACCACTCATCTTATTCAAAAATTTGTGTAAAATATCACTTCTTCTTGTGGCTTGTTTTATATTAATAAAAGTTTTTCAAGAATGACTTTAAATTTGATTATATTTGCATAAATTTTTGAATAAGACGAGTGACCAAACTTAGGGTCAAAAAAAAGTGAAACGAATTATAATTTGGAACCGAGGGAGTAATATTTCTTTTTCTGATAAGTGGATTGCTATCTGATTACACAGTTCCTTTATTTGGTATGGATGCCATGCATGGTGAGATTATATGAAGATAAGTTTGTGACGCCATGGCTTTCTTGCGTCATTTAGACCTGGTTGTTCGACATGGCAATGCAAGCAGGATGCAGTGGATGGAGTTGTTTCTATTGCAACGCACGGGTGTTCTCTCACAGTCAGTTGTACGTTGCGATGTCAAGAGCCACATCAAGAACAAATATTAAGATCCTTGTTCTCCCGCTTGATGCGGATGCACAGGACGGGGAGGCCAAAAAGATGGAGAAGAAAAATGCTAAAAAGAATGCTTAGAAAAAATAAGAATGCATCAAATAAAAAAGAAAGGATAAGAAAATCCTAATAGTGGATGGAACTTTCACGAAGAATATTGTATTTAAGGAGGTCCTAACACCATAGGTGAGGTAATAAAAAATTACTAACACATGTATTTTTTCATTCAATTTATATTATACAAATATTATTTCACTAACGCCATATTTGTTGCTGTTCTTAGGAACTTATTCGTGGATTTATTGGTTCACGAAAGAAATGGATATCGAAGATTTCTTCCCGCCGATATAAAATATTATCTTAGCTGCATCACGGAAAGGTCTATAAAGTAGAGTTTATGAGCCTGCGACGTCGCGCTCTTCGTGACTGTGTTAATTTCATAAATTTTATTTTTTAGATTAAATGTTAATTTAACGTTGGTATTTAATTTTTATAATATTGTTATTTAATCGTGCGATATTTCTGTTTTTAATACAAAATGTTAGTTATCCCGTAGCAACGCACGGGCACGCTACCTAGTTTATATAGATATATAAATCTCCAAAAGTAGACAAGCCTTGGGGAGCGGTCAAGTGGTTCTACTAGAGATATCGGGATACTAGTACCTACCAATCCTGTAGCCTGTAGGTTTTGGTGTGGATTATTTTGCCAATGCACTTTGGAAGCATCTAGGTCCTTAGATAAGTGGTAAGTATTTTAGCGATTAATCAAAATCGTATCATTACGACTAGCAAAGTTGTTTGAAAGGACATTGAAAGTTAAGTCACTATAACTATAGGGCATTCTTGGTCCCTAATTTTAACATCGAGAGATCAAAGTATATGGTTGTCAAGACGAAGGATCTTCTAGATCTAAATGACACAAGGAGATGAAGGACACTTAGAGCAGTATAGGTTTTCTAGCTTTCGGTCCTTTTTTTGAATTACTCTCACCATCCCAAATCGTAAGTCGTTTTAACTTTTCAAGATACATGTTATGTATCTAGACATAATATATACCTAGGTACACATCAAAAGTTTTAAAAAAATCAGAACAACTTACAATTTGGAATGAAAGGAGTAACTTTTAATCTTTTGACCATACTATAAAGAGGAGGTAAAGGTTTGTAGTCGAGCATAGACTTGATACTCATTTGTGAAATTCTTGCACTAGATAGCTCAAAGAAGCCCCGAAGTTCAACAGAAGTAAGGAGATTCTTGCGGACGCGCGCGTAGCGCGGTGGTGAAGCCGCTCGGTTGGAGCGCCACCCACCTTAGTTCGATCCCTAGCGGACGCAACTCAGGTGTCGTACCTTTGGAATTTTCCCGAATTTGTTTCTTTCAGGTCCTGGACACTCACGTGACACTACAATGGGACAACGACGTGCCCTTCGTCTACGAGGCTCGTGTGGTTTCGGTGATCTCCAGAAGGACACGTTTGAGGTGTATAGGTTGTAGCTTCTAGGGATGTGCGTGTGTGTGGTGATGTGAGTGTGTTGTGTAGAGTACAGATACTGCAACTTGTACACTAGGAGTCCATGCTAAAAAAAAGAAAGTAAGGAGATTCTTGCAGCTCAAAGAAGCCCAAAGGTTCTACATAAGTAAGGACTTAAAGAAAGATTGAATTCGACAATTCCTGTATTTATTCTTAACACCGTATGATCTAGCGGTTAGAAAAAAATGTGAACATCAGACAATTGCACAGTAACCCTGTGCTTAAGTAGTACCAATGATTATGCCATTGCATACTAGCCGTTGAAACTCCAATCAATGCTCCGGTGACACCGCAGGATCATCCGTTGAGTGTATTTCCAAAATCTCAAAACTTCATAATCCACTCTGTCGAATTCCTTGTATATTGATGATCAAAGTTGAATTGACCAATAAAAATCTAAATGACTTACGTTTGCAAAAATCAGAGTATCTCCTACCAAGCAGCAGAAGACGTGACTTGCCTGAGATGAAGAACAGAGTATTCACACACAATCCACCAGAATAAAGATTCATAAGCAACAGAGCTTAAAACATAGCATTTGCCTTACATAGTGATACAATCACACGGCCTAGGCGACTGGGCGACTGCAACCAAGGTTTGTGAGAGCTAACAAAAGTCATACAGGAGCTGATTTAAAGATACATAGCCGGTACATTAAAGCTGACAAACCTTCCCGTGAATCTAAAATCTGCGAGCCAAAGTACTTTTAGAGTAAATTATTAGCCTCATCGCACAACAGTTCTGAAGGATCAGCCACAGAAGTTACAATGTAGTGTCTCTGGGTATCCTGAGACTTAACCACAATAGCTTGCGTGACAGGGTGAGGCCTGGCGAGGAGTGGTTCACCAACGATCCTTCGTTTACTTGTGCAAATGATTGTTTAGCTTGAGGCAGACCAATAGAGGGAATGATGTCAAAAGCCAGCTTATGACGTACACTGGGGTACTGGGAAAGTAAAACTTCTAAGAGTACATGGAAATACTCGGCAACGTTATTGAAGTAGCATCACATTCCAATGGGGGCAGCACACAGAGCTGGAAGAGCAGCACTCGGGGTTGAGCAGTTGTACCCAAAAAGGTCCAGCATCCGTGGGTTCTGGCACTCAGGCTCATAGCTCACTTCCTTGACGCCATCATCATCTGCTGGCAAGATCTTCTCAGTCAAGGAGAAACCAAAAAGTCTGCAGCTAGTTTTGCGAACCTCCCCTCCACCAGACCCAAGCTTAGAGGCATCTCCAGGTGCTGAAGCTTTTCTAGTCTCAAACTGATCCAAGTTCATTTGATCAGGTGTTTCATGCTGTGGCCTGGTCCAAATTTCCCGCGGCCTATCAAATGGGCCAGACTGCTGGCCATTTGTACCTCCACCACCAAACTTGCTTGCCAGTCCAAGCTGTGGAACCACAGTTCGGTTAAAAATATTATCAGGGTAGAGAGAGGGCACTTGTGCTCCTGGCGGAGTAGATAGTGTGAGACAGCATTCTTGAGTTGTGGCTGATAATCCATTAACAGCAACTGGGGTATGCATATAACTATGCAGCCCATATCTGCCTTTCAGTGAACATGCCTCAGACATCATTCCTTGGAACATAGGAACTGCCCGAGAAATTTCTTGACCTTGCAAGACCTCTGAGAATCCAATAGATTTATTGAAGCCTACAGATTGGTAGGTAAAACCAGAGTTGTGCACCGTGAGTCTGCTTGTTGGACCACTCAATGCGCAGCCACGTGCATTACTAAGGAACCTAGCATCAGAAGATTGAAGTTTTGCAGCCTCAGCAGTTTGAGGAGCACACGGAACATGACGAGTCCTAAAACCCATCAATTCTTGACCTTGCAAGACCCTGGGTAACTTTCCAGTTTCCACGGAGTCAGTACAACCATTCCCTGTAACACCTAATGCGACAGTCAATTAACATAGAGGATAAAGGATAGCATACATATGTACATGCATTAGTGTTGTGCTATGAGAGCTTACACGTTGTTGGAACGTCCAAATTTCCTTGAGCACACAACTTGGTTCTTTTAGAACTAGATGCGGACAGAGAATGAGCGACAGAGACAGAACCACCAGCTATCTCGATCTCCCATGGAGATACTCTATCTTGGCCGTTACATTCAGCGCCGTCCTCCCATCTTACCTGTATAAAAAGGCAACACTTTAGCAACCAGATATTAATAGTGCAGTTCATTATGAACAGATAGTTATAATTTGATTATCATAAGTGATATAGCATATAATATTTCTTATTTCCAAAGGAAAACAAGTCAAACATCATCAGTTCTTGCAAAATGGCAGACATCTTCATCATTATAATTTGATTGTCAAGAAATACTTGAACTGAAGGTCAAAACATAAAACAATTTTAAGTTACTAGGAACCTCACGTGGTAGCAAAATTTTCAGTATCCAGAGAAGCCCTCATAAGCCTGCCCAGGGTCTTGCAAGGTCAAGAAATTTGGACATTCAGGCTGGTGGTATGATTCAAATCTCCTTATAAGTTTCTACAGTTAGGGTTACAGTGTATTTGTGACTCTACCTTGGTACAAAGAATCAAAGAGTTAACACAGCATGTATCACGCAAGATTATTTCCAACAGGTCAAATATAACCATCATACAGCAAATAATAACAAGTTAACAACAGCACGAGACTAGTATTGTCTCTGCTGTTGCATTTCTCTTGTGGTAGGGGTAAGGGGTTATATGCCAAGTTCCTGCTTTATTGGTCAGGGCCCTAAGGTAGGCAACAGGCTATAGGAATGCTTATTGGTTAGCATTCTCCTTCCTTAACTCCCTTAACACAAGACTGCACTAAAACAACATTTTTTACCAGAATCCAAACAATCTCCCAAAAGAATATACATTTACAAAAGCTTCCCAGGAGACCAGGAAGCTGGCAATGATAACATTCAGACTAGAGCTTAACAAAATAAGCTGAAATGCATACCAGCAGGCTTCTCCACTTCGAGCCAGGCCATTTCATGGGATCTATTTCACTAATGCGAACAACCATTCCAGATCGCCTAAAAAACACAAAACATAAGAAACAGGAAACAAATGCATAGAACAAAAATAAAGTTGAATTGAGAAGAAACAGACCTTTCACTAACATCTTCATTATGGTACTGAAAATTGATCCTTGCTCCAATACAGACTGGATGATTGAGGCTCTTCAGGAACTTATGGTATGGAATAATATATTCTGAAGCGGTAGCTCTGCAGAGAAAGAATTCAAATTGAAACGAGTCAGATGATCTTTTATTATTTTATTCTAAACCCACACAGCTTTACTTGGCAGGTATTCAAACATGTCTTATTTTTACAAGGATTTCGACTGATATTTCGTTATATACTAGCAGAAATTAAAAAAAAATACTATATCGTGGAGTAACTTTGGCAACAAATTAAATGTATATTATATATATGTCCAAAAAAGGATTCAGGCTCAGAATTTTTTGACCCAAAAACTGTGGGGGAAATCCTCCCAGGAGAGTAAGAAAGTTGCCCAGCATATCAAAGTTTAAGTTTTAAGCACAATCGCTGCTTAACTTTTAACTGTTGAACTTCTTGCAGTATGTCATCTTATGCCGAATTGTAGCAATTCAGGACTACATGTTTGATTTGAAGTCAAATTCACAGTATAAAAATGAATAATGTATTTTCACCTAGGATTATAAGAAATGTGAAAAACACTTCTGTGCTTCAAGGAATCAGCTACAGCCGACAATGTATGCCGCTTTGTACTGTCGCTACTGAAATCTTCAAAAAGGGCCTCATTTTTAAGATGAATGGCCCTCCGTACACCCAGCCTTAGTTCACCATCATCACCACTACAAAGATTAAAAAGTAAGACACTTTGCTTAATAAAGATACACAATGCACCTATGGCTACCACATGGCTCATCTGCTTACCGGAGAAATAATACAGCATCCCCTGAAACCAGTTTCTTTTTATTGACAAATGAACTCCATCCAGTAGTCAAGAGATGCCTACGAGGCTGACCTGGAATGCAAAGCAATTTCATCACTTGCTTGAACTTAAAGCAAATAACAACACTTCCATCATAATAATAATTCAGATTTCATAATAGATGACCAAAGCAACTCAAGCAACACCAATATCAGCTGGACCATTATTTCAAAGATACTAATTCTTGCACTCCCTCCACCCCAAAAAGAATGGAAGTCTCGCTTCCCGAGGAGTCAAATGATCTAAATTTTGACCAAATATATATTACAACGTGTTGATATTTATGATGTATGATAAGTATCACTAGATTAATCATTGAATATATTTTCATAATAAATCTAATTGAAGATCCAAACGTAGATAATATCTTTTCTAAATCTAGTCAAACTTAAGATTGTTTGACAGAGGGAGTAGTAAACACATTGTGAGTAATCTTCGGCTCTTCACAGTGCACACAATATTCCAGGAACATATCAATTTTTCATGGCAAACACATATGCACGCACACACGCACACGCACAGCACAAGTGTGCACACACACACACACAACAGTGTGCACACAGCCATTGCGGACCTGCCGCCGCACGTGGTGTGCCGTGTCGCGGATGTCGAGCTATGCGTGAGTGCAGCACAAGTGTACGCACAGCACAAGTGTGTGCACACACACAAACACAAAACAGCATAATGTGAAACAGAATTCACATCAAGAAGATTTGGCCAATGCCAAAACAAGAAAAATAGGAAATTGAAAGCTTTGAAGCTACAACAGCTAAATGTTTCATATTGATGATCAAAATATTCATCCAACATTTACGTTACATGTAACATGTTTTAGCATGAACCTTTATTTGCCTATGAAATACAAAATCATATGGAAGCAACATTGATGTCATACCAAACATTCATTCGAAACTTAGTACATACTTTTTTTTAAAAAAAAAAAGCATCGTTCACTCCTTGTCTAATGTCTAGTAAAATCGATCTCACCCCTATATATATGACGAAACTTCCACTTGGCTCCATGCAAATCCTTGGCAACCAGCTCTTGAGAAGGCCTGAGCTGATTATAATCCTATGAAACACAGCAACTAAATGTGATCAGCACTGAAGCACAAGACACGGCGCAGTTTCAAGAGAAATGGCACAAAAGATCAGCAATATCACCAGAGGCGGGAAACAGTCCTCAGCAGCACGGCGAGGAACAGAGAATCCTCCATGTGTGCTTGTGTCAGAGGCTGTAAGTGTTTTGCAGAACATGTGCAACATCCGGGACTTCCTTTCAGCATCAAGTTCCTCCATGTCATTGTCCCCTTCAACTCCACCACGCAGATTTCTCCCAAATGCCTGAGCCATTAAGATGTGTTGGTTCATGCATCAAACAAGATAAGAGAAATGGCATTGTTTCATATGGTAAGTGCTCTTTTTCATCTCTCAGAAAATAAATCCCACGTTCCGTCCATATTTCTTGCTACAATGATTCACTAGGTACTGAAATATGCCAATAGTAGTATGCTAGGCATGCTAAATGTAACCACACCACACGAACATGTCTATTCCAACCTAGTAGCTCAATTACATCTAGTAGAACTAAAAATGTCTATTTCAATTTATCTGCGCCTCCCCATTCTCAAATCAACCTGAGCAGCAAGGCCAAAAGAAATCTAAAAGCGTACACGAACGCACACCGTACGAACGCTTACACCACACTGGACACTGCTAACAGAAAATGAAACAGGGCTGACACACATATCAACCCAAAAATCTTCTCCAAACACGGGGAACATGAATCTCAGCGATCCCCATGAACATGCGAATCCAATCGAGTGATTTTTTTAAGGACATTTTTACCTCGCCCTCCGCAACCAGCGCCAGCCGCGCGTACACCTCGTCCGTCGCCGCATCCGCCTGCACACAGCCATGCGAGCCTCGTCATCAAAACAATGGAGCCTCAATACAGCGGCGCCCCCCCAAAACAGACCAGATGTGGCAAGTACTGCTGCACTCACGCATAGCTCGACATCCGCGACGCGGCACACCACGTGCGGCGGCAGGTCCGCAGCGACGTCCCCACCGCCCGCCGCGGCTAGGTGGCCCTGCGGCAGGTACACGACCAGGCTGCCCCGCCGCGGCAGCGCGACCACGGGCCCCGCGCACGCGTGCCACAGCTCCCGGCTCACCGCCGGCGTCGGGCGGCGCTCCTGGCCCTCGCCGTCCACCATGTTGAGATCGATTCCCATGGGGCGCGCCACCACCACTAGGGTTCCGGTTCGTGTTCCGGCGCCCCGCTCCAGGACAAGCCGGTTAAAAGGCGGAGCCGACCGCGACCTGGCGGGGAGGAGGCGAGGAGGGGGAGGGGAAGGACGAGGAGGATGAGCACCCCATTAATGCCTCCGGGGCCGTCGCGCTCCAGCCATCTCCTTCTCAGTCAGTCACTCAGTCATCAGTCAGTCGCTCGGGACCCCGTGCCGCTCTGCTCCTGCGGCGACCGTCCCTCTCCCTCCTCCCCTCCCTCCACCTCGGCTGCCGCGATCGATGCCGGTCGCTGTTGCTTCCTGGGCCGCTGCCGCTGCCGCTGCCGCTGCGTCACTGGTCTGAGGCTACCCTGCGATGACCATGTCTTTATGACGCTCCTGTTTCGTGAGCTGCTGCTGATGTGAACTTGTGAAGTGAGGTGGGGATGAGGTGTGGTGAGGTGGGGATGAGGTGTGGTGCGGGTGAGAGAGGGAGGCAGGCAACGGGGGTGAGGGGATGGATTGGACGGGCTGTTTCCTTTTTCCCTTGGGCGCCGGGGGTTTTTTTAGGGTGGCCCGCTGCTGCTCGCTGCGTTGTTGCGGAGTGGCACGGCGCTGCGCTCTGCGCTGCTGTTGCGCGCTTAGACTAGGCGCAGTGGATACTCTAAAACGATACTCTAAAGCTTCAGAGTATGAATATAGAGTAAAAACTGTTGTACTGGGTACTCTAAAATGATACTCTATTTTTTCTCTCACTCTATATTTAGAGTAGTACAGTGCTTACTCTATACTCTATAGTGGCGGGCCCCACTAGCTAAACAAAGGAAAAAATGCTATAACTCACAAACCAAAAATCCAAATTAAATTTCGATTGCACCATTAAATTCGTCTCAATAAATCCTTCAAAACTAGATCACACATAGATATATTTAGATAAAGTGACAAGTGGGTCCCACAGTGGATAGAGTGGATAGAGGATGATATAGAGGATGGATGGGTGCGGAATAATTAATTATAAAGGAGAGAATCTTGCTGACTAAAACTATAGAGGATGAATATAGAGATCCATGAGTGCGGGTAGTCTTACTGGCCACCGTGCGCGGCCGCAGCAGGCTGCTGCTTTAGGTGCCACTGTTCCCCCAGCAGGGGACACCCGCAAGCGCCTCGGGGAAAGAGTGCACGACTAGACCTGCACGGTGCCGTCCTCCCCGTCTCACAACTCACGTTACTCCCAGCAGTGGCTCCTCTAAGGCCAGTCTCAATGAGAAGTTTCACCTCACAGTTCCCAACACGTGAAACTTTGACATAAAACAGAGCTCTCTCACAGTGCAAAGTTTCATGGCACAGTTTCATAGATTATTTTACTATTTCATGGGTCCCACCTGTCCCTATCTTCCCTCTCTTCCATGCCTGACGAAGCTCTCGAACAGGTCGGGCGAGTGCCGCAGCAGCTCGCTCGCCGACGAGTACCCCATCAGCCGGTGGAGCTTGCCGTCTTTGCCCATCCTTTCGTCGACGGTGTTGAAGGATGAGTTCCTTGACACGTACAGCAGCTGCCAGTCCTCGGTGCTGGTCGAGTGGCTGACGCCAAACGAGAGCCCGTACTCTTCGGAGTAGGACACCGGATCTGCCTGCTCGAAGCCGCCGGCGTTGTGGCAGCGGCAGCAGCAGCCTCTTGGTGACCACGCGCGCCGGAGCCCTGGTGCCCACGGCCCGACACCGCCGAGGAGCGGCGCTGAGTCCAGGAGCCCGTTGCGGTGGGGGCTCAGGGAACGTGGTTTCGTCAGCAGCCGGTGGCGCTCCGAGGAAGATGTCGCGATTCGGATGAAACGAAGAAAGTGTCTCAGTGCGGGTTTCATCTTGTTTCACGTGTTTTGGAAACAACGCCAGCTCGTTTCATCCCCATGAAACCTTTCCCTTCTCTCTCCTCCCAGTTTCATGCAAAAATCTGATGTGGCACCCTATTTAATGCGCATGAAACCTCCCATGAAACCCTATTGAGACTGGCCTAAAGATACTAAGCTCTAAAGCTCTAGAGTACGAATATAGAGTAAAAACTGTTATAACTCTAAAACGATACTTTATTTTTTCTCTCACTCTATAGCTTTATTCATCCGGCTTATAATCCGTCTTTTTCAGCCAAAACAGTATTTTTCTCACTACAAATCAGCCAACAGTGTTTTCAGTCGGTTTATCAGCACAGCCGAACGAGACCTATATTTAGAGTGGTACAGTGCTTACTCTATAGTATGCAGTGGTGGGCCCCGCTAGCTAAACAAAGGGAAAAAATGCTATAACTCACAGATCAAAAATCCAAATTAAATTTCGATTGCACCATTAAATTCGTCTCAATAAATCCTTCAAAACTAGATCACTCATGGATATATTTAGATAAAGTGACAAGTGGGTCACACAGTGGATAGAGTGAATAGAGGATGATATATAGGATGGATGGGTGCGGAAGAATTGAGTATAGAGGAGAGAATCTTGCTGATTAAGACGTATAGAGGATGAATATAGAGGTCCATGAGTGCGGATAGCCTAAGGCCTTGTTTAGCCGCGGTGAAGGAAAATTTTTTTTGCATCAGATGGGTTGGAAAGACATTTGAAGGGATTTTTTTTATACTAATAAAAAAATTATAGAACCCGTTAGAAAATTGCGAGGCGCTAATGATACTAATTAATCTGTCATTAGCACACGTGGGGTTACTATAGCACTTAAGGCTTTTCATAGACTAATTAGGCTTAAAAGATTCGTCTCGCAGTTTCTCCGAGAACTGTGCAATTAGTTTTTTCCGTCTACATTTACTACTCTATGTATATATCAAACATGCTCTTTTACTATAGAAAGAAAAAAAAAATTTTGGAACTAAATAAGGCCTGAGTCCCCAGCCGCATCGGTCATCAGGTCTTGTAATCTAGGAGTGGTAGCGATGTGATTTCGAGCACCCGGACGTGGTTTTGACCTGAAATTCGTCTCGGTTCGTTTGATCGGATTAGGACATCAGGTTCACGCCAAGTAGATCCTCCAGCCTTTTCACGGGAGTAGCTGACTAGCTGCTGCATTTTGCAGGTGGGTGGGTGAATAGCGCTTGTATAGTTGGGTCTGGTTTAGTTTTCCAAATTTATCCCTAAATTTTATTATGTAAAAAAAAGATTTCCTATCACATCAAAATGTTGGCACATATATGGAGTACTAAATATAGTTGAAATCAAAAACTAATTGCACAATTTTATTGTACTTTGCAAGACGAATATTTTAAACCTAATTAATCAATGTTTGGATAATTATTACTAAATAAAAACAAAATTACTACAGTGTTCAATAATAATTCGGGGCACACCGATTCGGGTATCTAATCACGGCGTTGCAGGAGCTCAGAGATGTCTGTAGCTGTAGGTCATATGTACTCCTACAGTCCTTTGCGGTACAGAGCTCATATGCAAATAAAATCTCAAAAGAATGAAATTCTAGAACAATATCATGTTTTAGTATACCAAATTAGACCAATTATAAATAAAAAATATAAATATTTATAATATCAAAAAAATATCATTAGATTAATTACGAAATGTATTTTTATAATAAATTAATTTTAAGTCATAAATATGAATACTATTTACTAGAAATTTGGTCAAACGTGAAACGTTTTAACTGGTACCCTAGTTTCATCCTTTGCGGCACAGAGGTAGTACTACCACTATGCAATGCAATCGAAGGGCGTTAGACTGCCTACAGCGTGTTCGGCATCGGCATCCGCTATCAGGCCACGTCGGCGTATAAAGGAGAAAATGTGCTGCACCGGAACCTCCATCTGCTCCGCCATCGCGAGTACGTCCGTCATATATAGGAGACACAGTGCCATTTAGCAGTCGTCCTTTAGCGGCTGGAGCCCACGCATGGAAGCAGCATGCGCGTGAGAGCAGGCAGGAGCTAACGTGCCGTGTGTACAGCCAGCGCGAGGGAGGAGCGAGCAGAGGAGAGAAAGTGCGGCCCCACTATTTTATGTAAAAAATGCTATAACTCACAAACCAAAAGTTCAAATGAAATTTTGATTGCACCATTAAATTTGTTTCAATAAATTCTTCAAAACAAGATCTCATATAGATATATTTAGATAAAGTGATAAGTGAGCCCTACAGTAGATAGAAGATGATATAGAGGATGGATTGGTGCAGAAGAATTAAATATATAGGAGAGAATCTTGATGACTGCTCGGTAGGATGTAAAGAGTACGAATATAGAGGTGCGGATAGCCTTATTCTGGCTGGCCTCTCGGTCGGCGGTAGGAGCAGTGCTCTGCTGCCGCCTCCATGCCATTGATGGACACGTACTGTATTACTACTCCGTCCTGAAAAGAGTGACGTTTTTGACTTTTAGACATTGTGTTTGACCGTTCGTTTTATTCAAAAATTTTGTGCAAATTATAAAATAAATAAATTATTATTAAAGTATATCTAATGATAAAATAAGTCATAACAAAATAAATGATATTTATTAAAAAAATTTAAATAAGACGGATGGTCAAACAAGATGTCCGAAATTCTAAAACGACATTTTTTTTTTGGGACGGAGGGAGTACGTAATTCTCACCATGTCTTGGCCGGTGCCCTTCAATGCCAAAGCTAGCAGTCGACGGACGGACGGACGGACGGATCTGCCAGTCGCAATCAATGGCCAATAAGTACATACGCAGTGATTAAGAAATGAGTGTGCCGCCTTCTCTCCGCCAGAGCGCTCTGGCGCGCGCACTCTCTCACGAGTCAGGCCGTCTCGCGCGCACGGCACACAGCACACCCCCCACACGTGCTACGACCACACCGCACCACATCGCACCACCGGCTCTGCCTGCCTTCCTGCCTGTCTGTTTCGTCTCCGTGCCAGACAGGGTACCAACGCCGGTCTGGTGGCAACCGGTCTGGTGCGCCGTCCACCTCAACGCAACAAAGCGGTGTGGCGTGGTCATACGGGAACCGGGGAACGTGGTAGGATAGGGCCGTTTCATGCCGCCACTACCCAGCGCCCAGCGGTGGTGCTCCTGAGCGCTGCACATCGACGCCGACGTGCACATGCGTTTCGCTCGCAACGGCCCAGCCAACGAGGGTCGAGGGGTGAAAACAAAGGCTTTTGTACGGAATCCACGAGACCACCACTGTTCACATACCCTGATGGACGTGGACGTGCTGGGCCTCGCCGGCACGCGGCACTGACACATCAGCGTCACTGCCCGGCGCACCTATACAACGAGACGAGATCTGCCCTAGCCGAGCCGAGCCGAGCCTGCGTGGCGACTGGCGATGGCGCAAAACCGTAAAAAGAGGAGACAGTAGTCACCATGCCCGTGCCCCATGGGGACATCAAAAGGTGGAAGGGAGGAGGAGAGCTAGCCCCCGCCGTCGTATCGTCGCAACTCCCGCGCCTTGGTTTCTTTGGCCACACCCACTGTGACCCTGTTCGTTTCGCTGGTCTATTGTGCTGAAAGTACTGTTTGCTGGTTTGTGTGAGAGAAAAACACTGCTGGATGGCTGCTGATTCTGCTGATAAGTCCAAACGAATAGGGTATGTGTGGCTTTCGATGTGAATTTACCGGTCCTGTGGGCCAGCGGCAACAGCTATCCGAGGGGTGGGGGGCTCCAACCCCATAAACGACGCTCACATTTTCTTCTTCGGGAGGACAGGTGCTCTGTTCCTGTTCTCCCCACGCATGTGCTCAGCTTTGCTCGTCTTTTCAAACGCGAGGGGTGGCAGAGGCATCGGCACCGGCAGAAGTGGACGCGGGGCGACACCTTTTCCATCGAGCGATGAGTTCTCGGAGCGCGTCGCTGCCCGCCTGCTTGCCTGCTGATGGCTTTGCCTATAGGGGCGCCGCACGGCACGGGGGCACGGGTGGCACATCCGCGTGACAAGACTAGAGCCGTTTTGCTTGCGCGTGGGCCTCGCAGGGTGTGTCCACTTTTTCCAGTAGCGGCTCGGGCTGCCTATAGGCGTCTAGCCAGGGGACGGGGGCTAGCGCTCAACAGCGCGTGATTCGTCTCGTCCCATCCCGTCCCCGGCTGGGCAGGGGCTCGCCCGCGACCCCCGTCTCGTCTTACGTTCTTTGGATCGTCTCGCTGGTTGCTCTCATCTTATGTTACGGTTACGGGTGCCCTGGATGGAGCGTGCTGGTGGTGCTGTCTTCCTCCTGGTTTACAACTGTTCATGTGCCATGGAAAGGGCCTCGTCATGGGTGGTGAAGTGCCCTTCTAGCTCGCAGGTGATGCAGGTTGCGAACTTGCGATATTTTTCTCCACGGCCTTGGTGGTCTATACTGCTACAGTTACCGTATTTGCCGAGCACTCTTGCCCTTGTTAATTAATAATTGAACAAGTGTCTTTTCTAGTGGCGGGTGCATTAATTATACATGATGATGATGATGTGTTTTATGGCCTAATAAAGATAGTGTTGACAGTCGTTTTGGGACAAAAGTTAAAAACCTAGTCAGTCCGGATCTAAAGCTAGTCTCAGTAAATGTTTCATTTACATTTGATATTATGACATACTATCAACAAATTTTGTGACTTGTCAGATTAATTACAAAGAGAGAGAGAGAGTCTCATAAAGTTTTATCTAGATAAAACTCGCTGTCACAATTACCAGCGCAACTCTGACGTGACAGTTTTTAGGAATAATATTATGAAATGTTCACATAGCTAATAGCAAAGCTTCAGTGCCAAACCGATCTTTAGTTCGTTGTCAATAACTTTTTTATTTATTATTTTAAATTCACGTATTTTGAGATTCAATCTTTTGAAATTTTTAAACAATCTTTTATGGAGACACGTTCTATACCAAAGCCATAGTGTTTCACAAGATCCGAAGAAGAGTTATAGAGAGCTATTATGCCATTTGAGATAGGACTTTGGATCCGTCTCGCTGGTTGCTCTCATCACATGTTACGACTCTGTAGTTGAAACTTTTATTTTCATCTAAGTTTGTTAAGTAGTATAAATTAAATATTCAATAAAGATTACAAAATGTTGGTAGAAAAGATAGCGTCCTATATATACTCACAAATAAGTATATAATACAGTGATAGAGAGATATTATATGTACTCGTACCAAAACCAATATAAATCAACGTCCTACGTGCTACCTCTCATTAGAAGTGCATAATACACTAATCACTAGTTAGACGCAAAATTTACCGACAATATAAAGACACCACAGAGACGTTCCTCTCCAAATACTTAGTCCCTTTTCCATGCATTGGACTCTAGCAACTATATTTGAAAATTGCTATCTGGATTCACCACGATCCATCCGTATCTGCCGTTCCATCTCCTTTTCACATACTAGTTCTATTTAATGTTGATTCTTTCTTTAGATAGTACATAAACTTAGCTCTATATATTTATCCTATTTTGATATAGGCTGCTTAGCTAAATCTAAATTGCTAGATAACCACTAAAACCAACGGTCTATATTCTTTTATTTTTCGGTTAATTTCATACTTTATGTGTTCTCTAGGCGGCTATAGCCGCTCCTTTTAACACTATTGTAGTAAGAAAATAGATTACAACATCTAACTCGAGCCATTTGTGCTATTTTAGGTTTTATAGAGCTAGACCACCCGCATGGACGTACATATCAACCACACGAGAACACTCTAGTTACTACTATTTGATGCCATCTCTGCTAAAAAGACATAATTCTAGTTTTGTTTTTAATTAAACTATTTAATATTTGACCAAGGATATAAAAAAAATTATCACTCTTTATGATGCCAAGTAAGTATGCTATAAAGAAATATATGTTTCGTGATAAGCTTATTCATAATTTTATTTTGACTCGATCTAACACATCCAAGGAACTACGGCTTAGGTTTCGAAAGATATGGAACTTGGGTCATCACCATTGACCCTTTTGGAAACCTATGGACGTTAACCTGTACAGTAGCATGGTCGGCCTAATGGCCCATATCGAAGGCCCAAGAGAATAAGGCTCCAGTAGGCCGAATCCCTGTCTATTTATCTTGGACCGAGCAGTACTTCGGGCTGTAAAAGGACTTCTTCAGGGCCGAATCCCTTGTCTCTACGTGACCGTGGGCCGAATTGTGCAATTGTCCGGGCTGTTGAAGTTCCGTGATCCATGCGCGCTCGTGTTGGATCATGCTGCAGCGGCAGAAAGAGCGCGAGCGGCAAGAATGGCGGAACAACCCGAATACCCGATCCACTTCAGCTGAGATGGTGCGTCGTATTTTTTTTTACGCGATGATGCGTCGCTTTGCTCACCAATCACCTTGGAGCGAAAGGGTTAAGAGAAGAGAGAGAAAAAAATGCAGCTCCCGGCTGCCGCGGCTTTAAGCTTCAATGATTTCATGTGCATCAATCTAAAAGCGGCAATCTCTTTCTCCTTTACGCCTTGTTTAGTTGGTGGGCTAGAGTTGAAATTTTTTCACTCTCTCCATCACATCAACTTTTGCACGCATGTATGAAACATTAAATATAGATAAAAAAAATAACTAATTATATAGTTTAGTTATAAATTACGAGATGAATCTTTTGAGCCTAGTCTCTACTATATGAAGAACGCAGTGTCTGTCCCATCTGCCAAAACGGTTTTCGTCGGACTGCGGTACTTCGTCTGCACCACGCGATCTCTCCCCCACGCACGGCATGCACCTAACCGTCTCTTCCTCACGCTCCCCCGCTCAGCCCGCAACCCTGCCCTCTTCGTCCGGCACCCGACGAAAAACGAAAAGAAAACCTTCGACTCGCACGTCCTGTCCGCCTCCCCGCCCGTCCGCCACCACGGCGGCACCACCGAGAGCAGCAGCACCGTGAAAGGTGTTGGACGCTGTCGTGGCAGCCCTGGCGTCCTGCTACGACGATGTCTTTTGCGCCATCTCTCCCGCATCGTCCCTCCCTCCCTCTCTTCCGATTTGACATGGCCCAACCGATGGTTCTTCCCATCCTCTCTCGTCGCTGCCGCCGGCTAAGACAATCTCATCGCGTATCTGAGGCCAATAGCAGTGGTGCCCGTTGCCCTCCCCCAGTCAGCATCAACAGTTCGGCCTCCCCTTCCGCCGCCTCGCTCCGCACTCCGCCGCGGACGCCGCAACACACGAACCACCCACTCCCGTACCCTCGTGTCGAAGCCGCCGCAGGCGGCGGTGGTGGGGACGACGCGCGCAAGGTTCTTGACGTCATGCTCAAGCCGGTGCGCTGCAACCCTGTGCTTGTGGGCGACGCCGGGTCAGACACGGTGATGATGGAGGCGGTACCTAACATCCCGTAGGATCCCCTGCCCTCGCCGGAGGTCGCAGGGCGGCACCCTCCCCGGGCCAGTTATCCCGTCTAGCAGGGCGGCGCCCCTTCCCTATCCCATGGCCCTTCAATAATCCAGCCGTTAATGATCTTCAGGTTCGGCGAGACACAGGTGGAGCTTGTGACGCCGAATCCAAGGCCTCGGCCACCTCCTGATGCAGGTCCATGACCATCTTTTCCTCACTAGCCTGCATGTCTAGATCCATGGCGGAGAGGAATTGGAGCAGCGGCATTGAATCTGAGGTGGCTTTCTCATAACGAATGTACTATCTTCATCTCTCCTCCTTTACTTGATTTTGGTACATGCTGAACTGTTACGATCGTGAAGGAATCTATGATCTGTTTATTTGTCCTTCAGAAACGTTGGCTGCTTTAATTCACGAACATGTGCGTTGGTTTAGCCATAATCATTCTGGAATTTGTTGAATTACGAACAACTGTGTTGATCTCAACAATCTATATAGGCATTGCAACAATCTATATAGGGAGTTTTCATTGGTTTAGCCATAATGCATTATTTTGTATTGGAAATTTATGATCTCACCATCTGAAATTCTGAATAGATGATGCATGATAATATTTTACGTATAAGCAGCCATAATTTTCCATTACTTCAACAGCAGGAACGATATATATGGAGCACGAGCTGCAGGAATGTGTTGCCGGAGAATGGAAGCAAGTCCGTTCCTCCTTCGCGACTAGAGGCACTAAGCAATGGTAATCACGTGATATGAGCTATTTTTCTGCAATCCAGCCCACCTTAGCACTGTTGCTTTTATTAGGGCCACTGTTTGATATAGACCTCCTTGACTCCCATGGGAAGACCTTCTGGAAGTTTTCAATCTCAGGACAGTTGCCAATGAGGAGTGTTTCAAGTGAGGAGACGTCATATAGGTCCCGGCGAACATTGGAGGTCATCACATCTTGTAATCTCCAAGAATAGAAGTGTGCCACTGGAAAGTTACTGAGGTCAATGCAGTGAGCAATTTCTAAATGCATGAGATACAGAAGGTTTCTTAGCCCATACTCAAAACTGAGAGCATGAATTAAAATAGATTTCTTCTTAACTTGAAGTGGGGCATAGGCTCCCAATCTGAACCAGCGCATCGAATTAGAGAAGGGCTTCAGTCAGAGCATCAGACCAGCGGAGCCTGTTAATGATCAATTGATCATAGGTCCGATATTACTTTGTAGTTCTGACTTTAATTACTTGTATTTTTTTACTTCAATTACTTTAACGACATAGGCCAGTAAAAATTGTAAACTTCTGACTGGAGTGATTGCCAGGGGCGGAATCCAATTCCAAATTTATTTATTTGTAAAAATTGTGAACTATATATATTTGAGGCGCAACACACTCTGTTGTAGATGTCTTCAGAGAAGCTTTCATTCAGGCGCATGCAAACAAAGCAGGTGGCATAGATGTCTATATGTTTTTTCTTTGACTTTGGAGTTTAAGGCTATCAGGCATCAGCCCATCAGTACTACCCACCCACTATGCATACCTTGACTTTATAGTAAATATGGTCAATATATATTCTACTGTGCCTCACTAATAAAGTTAGAGGGATACATGTTTGGATTTGACAAGTGCAAAGTAAATGACAAATAACAACCTTCATCAAGTCGATAACATCATGCTGGTTTCTTTTATTTCAAAGAAATTAGTTTGAATTATTTGTTTTGGTGTTAATTATTTGTGACGATGGGTGATTTTACATATATTTTACTCGTGCGGCTGTATGTCATGAGATATTTAAGATATTTTGTATACCCATAGCAACGCACGGGCACTCAACTATAATTATGAGGTTCTGTGACATGCCTGGTCAAGTTCAGTAGTTCACTGTAAGGAGGTTCTGTTACTAGAAGCGAGGTAATCTTTGAATCTTTTAGAAGAATGCAATTGGATAATATCACATGACTGTGTAATTTGTATTTACATTATGCTAGCTAACCAGTTTTCTCACATGAACAACTGAATGGCTTGCATTCTCTAGTGATATGATATATTTGTTATAAAGCATTGTTATAAATATTTTTTTGCAGAATAGTTCTGGTTCATATTAAGAAGATATGATATATTTGTGCTTTTTTGTGAGCAATATATTTGTGCGTCTTAGAGTTTTCATGGTTAATTAAATTTATCAATGAATCTTCGTTAATGCTCCAGAATTACCATCCAGAACAGGCCAATTATTTAAGCAGGCCACATGAAAGTAGAGTTTTGGTCAGTACAGTGTATCAACTAAAGTAATGATTTGTACATTTCAAAACTCAAGTACAACATCAGTGGCAATGAACAGGGAAGCAAATATAAGGAAGAAGTTCCATTAAAGTTATATTATTATCTCCTTTATATTGCCTACCTGCATATAATTGTTTAATTGCTTCTGTAAGATCAATAATGGTCTCTACAATATCAGTGATTCCATCTAAGGAGGCAGGGATTTACCTCTCTGTGAAATATGAAAAATGAAGCCATGAAGAAAAGTGAGTTTTCGTGCTCGGCTGTTACCTGCAGGTAGTTATTTTGAGAATTTGATGTAGTTTTTGCCCCCTTTTGAGTATGTGGTGAGGTTTCTCTTGAATGAGTTACGTGTAATGGGCTTTGTCTTCTGAACATGGGACCATAAATGCGATTTTAAATGAAATGGAGAGTTTGCTATGTTGTGTTGACCCGCTAGCAGGTTTCATTGTGGTATTATGCATACACATGTAGCTTGCTTGCTTAATATAAAGTCTGACCAGCACTCTTCGTAGTATAGTATGTAATTTTTGTTTGTCCGTAGCAAAGCACGGGCACTCACCTAGTTAATCTATAATTGGACACTAATTGTCAAACATAAACCAAAGTAGTACAGTTAGAAAAATTCTAACTCTTCAGCAACTAAAGGCGTTAGAAAGGCAACTTTCGCTCCGAGATCTGTGCTGGCATGACTTGACGTCTTGACATGAGTCCTGCTGGAGTCCTTTAAGACTTCCACTGCTTGACAATCTGTGCCTCCTCTTCTGATCATGGCGTATATAGGGCTTCTGGAGTAAGAGTAACTATTAGCAGCGACATTTCTCAAGTGGTGTATTAGCACATCTTCTTTAGAACCATGCTTGTTAGTTTTAGCATGCTAGTCAGTACCAGTAAGAGCATCTCTAAGAGTTTGCCAAATCAACTTGACATCCATCTATTTTTGGCAAAACAGGAAAAATTGTGCTCCAACAGTTTAGCATCCAACTTGACAAATTTTAGCAACTTGGCAAATCTCCCCCCTCCACGCGCATATTTGCGCACTGAGCGCGAGCGCGCATCCGGCTTCGCTTAGCGGGGCTCTTCGTTCGCTTAGCGGGGCTCTTCGTTTCTTAGCGGGGCTCTTCGTTCGCTTAGCGGGCCTCTTTTTATTTTACCAAGTCCAAATGACAAACTCTTGGAGAGAGTCTATTTTTTCACTTGCCATATATTTTATCAAGTTGCCAAATCACGATATTTGCCATGTGAATTTGGCTAACTCTTGGAGATGCTCTAAGGCAGTAACACGGATCCAAAACAGACTGTAGTGCTGGGGCTCGGTCTTTTGGGGTTGATCACAAGACCCCGCAATAAAAAGATTGATCCTCGCTTAGAACCAAAGCATGACAGTAACTCGAGCTAGTGATAAATGGATCATGTGGAGCGAGCAGTAGGCATTTAAAATCTCACGCTGCCAAGATGATGCCCACCCAGTGCCCACGGCCGGAATCCGGAAATAAGCCTAAAAAAGTGCCCACGGCCGGAATCCGGAAATAAGCCTAATCGCCTGCCTGCTCCCTGTTCATACCTCACGAGCCATGACTTCCATCAATGCGAGGCCCTCTGCGTGTCTCCTAGATCTCACATGCTCTCAGACAGGCTCTCTCAGGTAGCCAGCGTGCACCAAATTCCATCATGCACACCGCGCCGCGCACGCTCTCCCGGCCCGTCTGCGTCCCCCACTGAATCCAAGCCCCCGCCATCATCGGCGCCCCCCGACCTGATCAGTGACCACCCACATTGTCTAGGATGCCTTTCTGTTCCCATCAGCTTTCTACCGCTGTTAGCTGCGAGACCTGATTGTACTGTCCTGCACCGCCGGTGGTCGCTGGACCCGGACCCGGACCGCCAATAAATAAGTGGGCGCGCACGGAAACACACACAGTGCCGGATCGAAGCTCGCTAGCCAGCACACCACCGACGGTTTCCGACCCGATGGCTGCCTCTGCTCGCCACCTCTTCTTTCTCGCTGCCTTAGTGGCCGTCGCGGCGCCTCACTCGGCGGACGCGTGGGGCGGTGGCCGCTTCTTCTTCAGCAAGACCACGCGTCCCGAAGCCACCGTTGAGCCCGACAAGGCTGCCGTGCCCAACGCCGCGGCCGCGGACACCGATGCCGCGCCGGCGTTCTCGCGCCCGTCGACCGGCGGCAGCGGCCGCGGGTACGGGCTCTACGGCCGCCCCGAGGAGAACTACCCGCCGGACTACTTCCGCCGTGGCGTGCACCGCAACGCCGAGAAGCTGACGACGACGACGACCGACGTGCCGGCAACCGCAGGTACCCTGGAGGAGGCGACCCCTGTAAGAGGCCGCGGTGGTGACGGCGAACGCGTCCGGACGACGTTCCCCGAAAACGGCAGCGGCAGGGGTCGGCCGCCGACCGACGTGCCGGCCACCACCGGCACCGAGGAGGAGGAGGCTGCCCCCGCGGGAGGCGCCGGAGGTGACCTCGACGGCGTCCAGCCGTACCCGGAAAACGGCAGCGGCAGGGGCCGGCCGCCGTGGTACTACACGGGCTTCCGCCGCGGCAGGCAGCAGGAGCAGCGGGACTACGGGATGAGCGACACGAGGCTGTACCAGAACGGCCGCTACTACTACGACGTGGACGCCGGCAGGTACGGCTACGGCCGCGAGTCTAACCCCATGCGGACGCGCCCCAACGAGGAGGAGTTCGGCTCCGGGTACGGCCGACCCCGCGGCGCCGCCGGCGGCAGGCGCGGCAACGACGCGGAGTTCGCGAATGGAGCCATGGATCAGAACACCAACGGCTTCCAGGAGGAAGCAGGCCAGAACGGATTATACATTCCATGAGTTTGCATTATGTCATGTGTGTCAGTCAGTACTCAGTCGTGTGTTGCTACTACTAGTGGTGATCGCATCGTGTGCTCCATCGCCGAGTAATCTCCCGCATGGGATGGAGTAGCTTGTAACCGCTCCTCGTTTGCTGCAATCGAGTACTTGGTGGGCAGAATCAGCTGCCTGCTTCTGTGCACGCCTACGTGCACTAATGGTGACGCAACCAATGAATGAGTGAAGAAGTGGTGTGTGTGTGTGTACAATAGAACTGTGTACTGTGTATTGCAGAGCAAAATGCCACTATAGATCCACCTACTGTTCATCTGTCGGTGCACACTGATCCAATTCGTGTGGCTGCAATGATCATCAGTGGGTTAAAAACTGAACGAACTTAGGCCCTGGTTGGTTCATGAATGTTAAAGTTTAACTCCCATCACATCAATGTTGCGGCAAATATATGGAGTACTAAATGTAAACTAATTGTATGCATGTCGGTACAAATTAGGAGTAATTTACGAGACGAATCTATTAAGCCTAATTAGTCCAAAATTAGAAATTTTTTGTTAAATAAGACGAAAGTGCTACAGTGTTCATTAAACTTTAACACCTCTGCCTAAACAAGCCCTTACTACGCCGGGTGATTTTTGTAATTTTTTTTCACGTCGATCCGTACCCCCCGTAGGTCGCAATAATTTCATCAGCAGACAGCGAGACGAACGACATGTTGTAGTAGGCCACAATTTCGACGTTCCTGTGTGCATGCATGACAAAACTGTGGACTGCTGCCGGCTGGACACTTGGATCCATCTTGTTAATACTACACCAACCAGCAGCCAATTAATCCATTATCATGCACCAACTTTTCGTCCTCGGTCGAAGGCAATTCGTGTCCCAGCAAAAAGGGGGGAAAAAAAGACATCAACCTTTTGTTTTGTCCTCGAATTGAAGGGCATGATTGATATCAATCCCATTATTTTGCACGAACACCTGAGCACTTTAAATTGCTTCGTTTATTTTCATATAGGAGTAGTAGAAGCTCGAAGTTTATTAAAATTGGTACAATGATTTCATCCCATCTAGTCTAGCGTGCAGGCCATAATTTTGACGGGCCAACGTGCATGACAAAACTGTTGAGTGCTGGACGTACACTTGCATCCATCTCGTTACGCTTATTACGCACCAACCAACGTCCCAATGTCACGTACCCGCTGCCACTTTGTTTGATGCAGCGCAACAGATCGTCCGGTCCATTAAACTCGGCACAACCCCGTCTTGCGGCTCGGCTGAAGTGATTTTCAACATGAACATATCCAGCTGTTTTTTGAGCAGCGCAGCAGTATCGCGCCACCACTGCTTATACAGCTATACTAGTACTAGTATTTTGGATGGTTTTTGATAATTTGGTAGCGTAGCGTAGGGTTTGGATTAGGCCGCCACAACCAACGCAAAAGGTGCTCTCATGCCCAGGCTTAACTTTGTTGTCCGGTTGTTGACGTGCATGGACCACGCGAGGTAGGTTCCGTTCCTATGCTATCCCCCCTATATCTCTCCGCGACCGCCCGTCTCGGCAAGACGGCAAGATTGCCGTGCAGCTCACACGTACGAAACCCGCCCGGAGGAGCCAGGCCCGTCCGCGCATGGGCCGAACTCAACCTGCCTGACGGACTCATGCGGCCAGCCCGCCCCAGCCCAAGCCGGGCCAATTTCACGCAGGATCGGTCGCAACGCCGACCACCCCCGGCCCAGCACAGCCGTAGGGTTTATTGGCATCTCTCTCCGTCCCCGCACTGCTCTACTGTCGCGCCGGCCACCACAGCGCAGAAGAACACAGCAGCAGCCGCCTGCCTCGCCGCCGCAATGGCCGCCGCCGCCTCCGCTGCGAGATCCTTCCTCCGGTCCAGCGGCTCATCGTCCCTCCGCAGCGCGGCGGCCAGAGCCGCCTCGCGTGCCGGACCTGCTCCGCTGCCGAGGCGGATGCCCACCTCTGCCCCCCGCGCACTCCTAAGGTGCACACTATCTTAGGTTTTGGGCCCGTGGAGCCGTCGTATTTTTGCCCTTTTTTTTGGTTTGCTCTGTTTGAAATTGTTACTCAGATATATTATTGTCTGTTGTTTCGTTCTGTAGGTCGCCGGTGGAGATGAGCAGCGTTTGCCTGGAGTCCCTGATGCCCATGCACAGCGCCACGGCTTCGGCGCTCATGACGTCGCTACTCGCTGCCCCGGCTTGCAAGGGATTCGGTTGGCTGTCAGAAGGTGATTTGCCCTCGTCTCAGCTTCATTTCCTTGCTTTGCTTCGAAAGTTAGATTAATTTGTTGTTTACCATATTTGCTTGTTGCCACATAGGAGACAACTTAAGCCTGATCACAATTCACACGCACACCTGTTTTCCTTCGTAGATGCATATCTTTTAGGTCATCCAGAGTAGTGATAAGAATTTGATGTTTCTGCGGGTAATTTTGGTCTCAAGCATGTTGATTGCTGCAACAAATTTAGCAAGCCAAGTTAATGTTGTATGACCAAACAAACAGGGTATCATTTTTTCGTTGATTGACATTCAAGCTCCCACAATGGAACACAAACCTGATTCTTCTACTCCTGTCAACATAATTTTTCTGCTCCCGTGTAAGATTTAGTTCAATTTAAATGAATACGAGCTCACATTGCTCTCACTAGGAGTACTGAAGCTCTGCACAAGATAATTTCCGAACCATTGTAGGATGTCCTAAAAATATGTTATCATATACATTACATAATGTATATTTAGCTTACATCAGATCACCTTTTACGTAAAACCAGCTTTACATCCTTTTGGAGTCCTTGAGTTTGATTGCTCTAGATGTTTTTCATATTTTCCCTCCATAACATAGCCATTTTTCTAGTTAGACAAGTAGTTTCAAACATTTTATATGAACAAGGGTAGAACAGTGTGTGTGACTTCCTTACGCAGTTCCTAAGGTTTGTGCCTATATGTGTTTTTAGTTTGCCTTTAGTACCCGTCTCATTACCACTATGAAAACCATAAACATTTTCTAATTCAAAACTGAAATATGGTAGCAAAGTTTTCATATTGAAATGAATCTTATACTTTCCACATGGCCATTGTTGTAGGTCAAGATAGATGAACTTCAGGGACCCAAAAGGTGAATAATTTTTAAAGATTCCATCAATAATAACTGTTGATGGCTAGGTTCCATCACTAGTTCATGCGTCAGAATGTTTTGTGGAAAGAAGAGCCTGCTGTCTTTGTCTTATGGAATTGCATCTAAATTCATCTATTGTGCACTTGCACATTAACATGTACAATATGAAATAAAAGAAGTCTGCATTTTTATGAGCCATACATTGTATTGAGCTGGATATTTTTATTGTTCCTTGTGGAATTGCAAAATGCTTTACCTAGAGCTGCTGTGCCACGATTGCTGTGCCGTGTCTAAGATTCCCATTGTCACTTTGAGCGAACTCTTATTGAAGTTGTGGACCTTTTGGCAATACGAAAGATTTCTTTCCTGGGTGGACTTTTGCCTGTGGTTTGCTGAAGTCAAACTACTGATGGATTTAAGGATAGCGTTTATAAATTTGAATGTAACATCATCATTAATTACAAGTTTGAGGAAAAAAAAGGAGACTGATTCTTTTGTATTGGCCCAGCTGGTAATGATGACGTGTGACAGTCTCTAGATGGAATGTAGCAGATTATTATCCCGTCACCTCAGATCTACAGGTCCGTTCCGATTTTAAGGAACATCCATGATAAGATATGTTTATTGCAAATTTTAGCAAATTTCCATTTTTCTTACAAAATGTCCTCTGTGCTAGCTGATTCTGATAGGCATAGCGAGTAATAATGAGGTTATTTCTCCAGTAATATTGTTTATCTCTGTACTGTATTTGTTTTCTTGACTTTATTGTATCTCTATAGGCCTGTGATTAGTGCGATGGAGGTCATCTTGGATGAAGACTAGACCGTGCTATTTGTTTTGCCGTCTCTGTTGCCTTGGTTTTGCCCATTATAAATGAAACATAGAGCAAATGTAGCTTTCATCGCTGTTAACTTTTATGATGTTAGTTTAGAGCTTGAGCTCAGATTATTGTGTTTCTATTTGTAGATGGATGATTTGTCGTTGTTGGAGACCTGCAGTGATGGTATCTGGTCTGGGTTATGGAATACCTCATGAATTTAAAGTACTTGGTTGGCGTCTCAGTTAACATGTTTTGTGCTCTGGGATTCCAGTTTGTATGAAATTTGCAGAATTGTTCATGAGATTTATTTTGGTTGACTAGCTGTCAAAAAGACTTTGGCCTTGATGACCTGCCTGATCATGTAGATCTGGAATGAATAAACTTGATTAAAGGCTTTTCACACTTTTTGCGTTTTAGTCTAAGCGTAGTATGTTCAAATGCTGATTTAGCTTCTAAGTTCTGAGTTATCTCAACCCACATGGTTTCTTGACGTGGAGCTGGTGCTCTTCACCTTGTCTGCGTCCGGTGAATCCTTTCCACAGTAGGGCTCTTCCGGTTACAGATTATAGTTTGCTTCAGCTTTATCATTAAGTCAAATTACACCAGCTTAGTACAAATTTATATAAAAATGCATCATCTATAACATTATATTAATTTCATCAAGTTCTTTAGATAGTGCAATTATTGAAACCTGTAGATTCAATTTTTTTTCCTAAGGAAGAAGTCTATTTTTAGCCATCAAACTATTCGCCAGAGTGGGAAGTCTGATCTTGGTCATTAAAACTAGGTATCATCAAAATCGACAACTCGGCCCTAGATTGCCACCCCATGTGCCTCGGAGAAAAACGCCGTAGTCGCTTGCATCAACCGTTCCGATGCCTTCAACACCAAAGCCTGTGCATAGGGCTTTTGGAGGATAATGCATTGATATAAACCAAAATCATTTCTGCATAACCAAATTGACCAACAAGCTGCAACCAACGTAATTATAGGTTTGAGATCCTTTTGAAACCCTCGAAGCCAACTCACAAAAAGTTTAGGAATACTACGAGACTGGGGGAGATTTAACGCAGCTTGTATGTAACCCCAAATTACCCGTGCAAAGTGACATTCAAAGAAAAGATGCTTAATTGTCTCATTCTTGTGATAAAAGCAACACTTCCCACTTGCTAGTTGCGTTTTGCTAATTTGTCTTTTGTTAAGATAACTCTCCTTTAATTGTACCACATAGAAATCTTTATCTTTAGTGGAACCTTTGTTTTCCATATGATTTTGTTTAGGTTTGGCACATCTTGGTGGATCAAAGCCTGAAAGGATCAAGATGCCCAAGAGGAGGGTGAATTTGGCTTTTTTAAAAATTAATTGCAAGAATTAAATCCTACGAGCCGGAATTCACCCCTGGTATCTACTTGTGTTTCTAGAGATTCTACCGGTAAAAGTTTTGCACCCTAAGTTCCAATTCTAGTTTAGCATGGCAATTCTAGGAAAGTAAACCAAGCAATGAAAGTAATACAAGAATGTAAATGCTTAAAAGTAAGGGGCAAGGAACAAGGCGATGTTTTCCCGAGGTATCGGAGAGTCGCCACTCCCCACTAGTCCTCGTTGGAGCACCCGCGCAAGGGTGTAGCTCCCCCTTGATCCGCGCAAGGATCAAGTGCTCTCTACGGGCTGATTCTTCGACACTCCGTCGCGGTGAATTGCCCAAAACCGCTTACAAGATGAGTTGGGTCATTCACAAGCTTCGGATGATCACCAAACTCCCAATCACCACCAAGCCGTTTAGGTGATGGCGATCACCGAGAGTAACAAGCTAGAACTCTCACTTGACCACAACGAGCCTAATGAGAAGATGGATGCACACTTGCTACTCTCTAGTCACTAGTGAGGGACTCTCAAGCTTTGATTCTCAAATCACAATCCTCACTAGAGCTCTTGCACTCCCTTGCACTCCAAAGGTGTTTCTCAGCTGAACAAATGAGCAAGAGACCTCTAAAAGAGGTGGTGGAGATGTATTTATACACCCCACAGTCAAATCCAACCGTTACCTGCCAACTCAGCAAAATACGATGTGACCGGACGCGTCGGTCGAAGTGACCGGACGCGCCGGTCGCTCGTAACGATCGAAAACCTGAAATAACGGCTGAGTGACCGGACGCGCCGATCAGGGGTGACCGGACGCGTCCGATCGTACAGGGAGCTTACTGTGCTCTGACCTGACGCGCGACCGCGTCCGATCAGTGATGACCGGACGCATCCGGTCGTCAGAGTACCTTACTGGAACGTGATCGGACGCGCCGATCACACTCCAGTCGCGTCCGATTAGGTGATTTCCCTCAAGTGACACGTGTCAACCTGAACACCGCGTCCGGTCCTCGCAAGGACCGCGTCCGGTCAACAGAGCTGAGACACAATAGCGGTTTAGAACTGACCAGACGCGTCCGGTCAAGCTAGACACCGCGTCCGGTCAAGGGAAAACGTCTCTAAACACTCCGAAACGCGACGCAACTTGAACCAAGTTGCTTCCAACTGAACTTTGAGCTATTCTAGAGCTATCTAGTGCTAAGTTTGATAAGTGTGCACCACACCTAAACACAAGACTCACCTAGGTCAAGCTACTCGCTCATGTCCCCCTTTATAGTACGGCCAAAGGGAAAAGCGAAGATCCTAACGACTATTCCGAATGTAACTCAACACCTTGACATCCGGAACTAACCGTCCTTAATCTTGACGTCAATCCTTTGAAAACCGAAATGATTTCCATCAAGGGGCATGAATACCATAGTGCCCAAAGCAGTTATCAACTCCATGACCTAACTTACCAAAGTTTCTGCAAAACACACGTTAGTCATGGTAACAAAGCGTTGTCATCAATTGCCGAAACCAACTCTCGGGGCATAGATGCTTTCAATAATGTGACTTCACCGAGAATTAGCCTTTTGGGTTCCAGTTACAGTAGAACACATCTTGTTCTTGAGTGAGCCTAAGATTAGCTTTGCGAGGAAACAAATCATTCCAAGTTGTTAATTTAGGGCCAATCAAATGACGTCTCCATGAGAAACGCACCGGTGGTAACTTAGAACCCCTGCTACACTTTGTTGCTTATGTCTAATGATGTTATATAGGCAAGGATGTGGTTCGCTCATAGGTGAATTTCCCAACCATTTGTCCACCAAGAACCGTACTTGGAAACTGTCTTTAATTACAAAGGAGCCAAATCGAAGGAAAATCTTGTTTGAGCTTCACGAGACTTCCCCAGAAATGAGAATCTCCACTTTTCCAATAATCTTTTGATAGTGACTTTGACCCTAAGTACTTGTTCCTGATTATTTGTTGACAAATCCCATCCGTTGTCAGCAGCTTGAACAACCATTTATTTAGGACCTCAATATTTTTTAGCTCCAAATCATGGATTCCTAACCCCCTTGTTCCTTAGGTTGACAAAGTATATGCTCCACTTGGAAATTCTATACCTCCTTTGGTTGTCACTTTGCCAAAAAAACATAGATATGAAATGATCTAACTTCTTAAGCACTCCTCTTGGGATTGCAAAGAAAGACATCATATACATGGGTAGACTACTCAGAACCGAATTAATCAGGGTTAGTCTTCCCTCGGTTAATAGATGTTTTCCTCTCCAAGTGCTCAATTTCTTCTCAAAATGTAATGAATCGGAATTCCTAGATAAGTCATAGGAAAGTTCCCAGATTTACATAAAAAAAGCTCAGTATATTGTCCTCTTCTTCCTTGACTTCTCCAAAGCAGTATATTTCGCTCTTATGAAAGTTTATTTTTAGACCAGATGCCTGCTCAAAAGCATAAAGTAGTAGTTTCAAGTTTTGGGCTTGGTCTAGATCATGTTCCATATAGAGTATGGTGTCGTCAGCGTATTGTAGTACTAGTAAACCACCATCCACTAGGTGGGGCACTACACCGCTTATCTCTGACCCTCTTCTTTTGCTCTCTTAATAAGTATGGCCGACATGTCAGCAACAATATTAAATAGAAGAGGTGACAAATGGTCTCCTTGTTGGAGTCCTTTTTTATTGTTTGGAAGTAATGTCCAACGTCATCATTTACATTGATTGCTACGCTAACACCTGAGATGAAGGTTTGCACCCATTGGATCCATTTGGGCGAAAAGCCTTTCATACATAATGTTTGGAATAGAAAAGGCCATCTTACCTTGTCATAGCTTTCTCAAAGTCTATCTTAAAAATAACTCCTTTTAAATTATTTCGACGAAGTTCGTGAATCATCTCATGGAGGATAACAATTCCTTCAAGGATATTTCGTCCTTCAATGATAATACAAGGTGATGGATATATGGCACGGAAGCTACTGATGGGAACTGAATAAGCTGTCTTTGGTGCAACTCTGCCTGTGCGTGAAAGAAAGAAAGCAAGGGAGCATGGGCGACTCCACTAATTCGCGAACGACCACCCAACCATGCATGGAAGAGTTAGGACTATAATGCAATTTATTTCTCTTAGAAATTACTCTAGAAACTGTACTACATTAGGATTGCCTTAAGCACTGGACTGGCCCCAGCGGCCAGTGCTACTGCGTGCGCACGACCGCACGGCACGAATCATGGAGCGCACTGTCAACCCGGGGGGACCGACACGATGAGTCGATAACTCAAACAAACACCAGCAGCTCGCTACATCAGGACAACAAATACGATGGATATAAATTTGGCAGCAGTACCTCCAGTAAAATGGATCGCTCATCTGATCAGCCACATCCAGGAAAATTCCTTCCAGCAACCTTTATACCTTCAGCAGAGCAATAGCACTCACAACACAGTTGCTATCACAAAAGATGTAGCTTCCAGCAGAGGTTAACAAATAAGTCACCAGAGCTCACCGGTGGTGCTGCAATAGAATCAGCTACACACAACTGGCTCTACCAATGTACAAGAATTGACGGCCTAAATTGCCAAAATCACAAATCTGGACTCCTAAACTAGATAGCTATAAAAGCTACTGGAAGAGTTTGATATGGAGCTAAGCTATATCAGTAAGCACAAAGCCCTTCCACACTGAATTGCTAAGCTGTACACAGGAGATAGAGCACCGCTGCTACACCACAAGTCCGCGACAATCTGGGTCAGAACCTGTTCAGGAAAACTCAAAACAGTCAGCACCCAGCAACTGCACGTCCTAAACTAAAAGTACACAGCACTATTTCCACCTGCAAGTTTACAAAGTTTAACTGCCGCTATCAACACGGTTACTATCCAATATGCTATACAGGGATATTCTGCTCCTATTGCGGTGACCATGAAACAAAGATTTTGTTCAAGTTTTGGATGCCATTTTAATTTTGCATAAATGAAAACACATCCAACTTTAATTGGCTGTCGTGCAATCCGACTTAGTTGGCTATTGTGCTTGTGCTACCTGAAGCTAGCAGTATTGTGATGCAGACTGTGAATAACCAATCAAAATGAAGGGACTACTGATTTGTTCACTAATCAATGCACTCGTAACATTAACTATGAGCAAAGTACATAGCAGAAACAGTGGGGCCTAAAAATATTAGAGTTCCACTCAAGCTCGACAATGCACCCCAGTTAACATGCAAATTAGTCCACAAAACCTGTGGTTACTCTGTACTACAATGTGAAGAGGCTACACAAATAATTAAGGGATGTTATGAAATCCTAAGTACCTCAAACTGTATTTGTCTTTTTTCCAGTAAGAATACGGGATATCTGGAGGCCCCTGCTGAAACCTTCATTGAAAAGTACCCTTGTCTGCATTTCTTGAAATCCCGGCAACCAGGACAGCAACGCAACTGGTGCCATAATGAACGCTCCAAGCAGTATCTCATACAAGCGAGCCACAGAAATAATACTGCTCCACACCACAGTGGATTCGATGAATGGCCGAATTACTTGAGCGATCGAAATCAAGCCCCAACCAGTAGGAATAAATGCCAAAAGACTGGTGAAGATGTCAATGATTTCAAATTTCGTGAACTTTAGAAACAATATCAGCACTAGCACTGCAAGAACGATGACAACAGTTTGGACAACCCGGTAGTAAAGGTGCTCCTTTGCGGCATACTTGTCTCGAGCATAGGACATTAGGACGAACACACCAAAAATCACAGCCACACATATCCAGGAAAGCAGATAGACAGCAATACTTCTGCTATTGTTGGCTATCTTCAGCTGGTATACAACCCCATACTGGAAAAAGAAGTACCTGAGATCTAACAGTATTTCCAAAATCTTTCCCCAAAGACCAGTGGTTCGCAGATGATCTTGCTCCTCGTACCACCACACTTCCCAGCTCTGCTCAGGCTTAGAAAAGAGACCACCAGGATACCATATCCAGTTCATGAAATCATCAAAATCGTACACTGTTTTCAACCAATCAAAACCAGATGGATTAAAAGCAAATGGAGCCATAATCCATGATACCACCAGAAACCAGCTAGATATATTCATGATTATGTAAACAAGTGTATTCTTGGCAATAACACTGTGCGCAGCATAGACAGTCAATATTATTCCAAGTTCTATTGCCTTTATGAAGTGGCTCCTAGCATACAGCCTGTAATTTTCAGCAAAACTCTTGTGCTGCACAACAAAACCACGACCAGTAGCACGGTATTTTGCACCACCATGAAGGATTGTCCGGCCATAGTAATGGCTCTTAGTTCCCATGGAAAATGTGTAGAACACAGAAGAAAAATTCATTTGCATTGTGAAAAAATCCCAGATAGCAGGTAGGAAACCTTGTTCAAGAGAGTTTTCTATAATCATTGGCAAGGCAGTGAAGAAGCCAAGCTGTATGATGAACTGCTCATTAAGCACAGTACCCAAGGCCTTGTTGTTTGTTGAATTAGCACTGCCCTGAATACCAGCCTCAAGACCACTGAGAGCTAGATACAGGCGTCCCCAAACAAATGTGTAAACTGTCAAGACCACCAGCATTGTGTTGAAGTAGAACCCTACTGTTGTATAAAACACAGAGAGCATCCGAAAGAAATCCAGTCTATGACCAAGCCTGTATACATCCCTACTAAGGGTCTGCTCACCGTTGCCACTGGAAACCTTTGCTTCAAACATTGATATCTGATTGAGGCCAACATCACGGCCCTTACCAACCTGAATATATTCATGGTGACTAACATTGCCACCACGTAAGGTACAGTTGAAACCAGCAAAGATGTCCTCGCTGATATTGATCACTCTTGATGCCTTACTTATACCACCCCGAGTCAAAAACCAAAGGCGGTCAAATACATCAGGATGCCCATAATGCATTCGAACTTTCAATGGATTAGCTAGGACACGCTGACCAAGGGTAACAAAGCTTGTCTCCTGTGCAGACATGAACCAAGCAAGTGAAGAGACTGATCCAGTGAAAACATGTTCCCGAACTCCCAGAAGTGTTGGTTTTCTGCTCCCGTGATAATAATTGTACTGCTCTAACAGGTTACGCATTTTGAGGGCCTCTTCAAAATAATTATCCTGGTTCATGTCAATTGTCTGAACTGCATCACCTCTTGTGAATATGATGGCATGGTTCTGGTTTTCAGGTTTTCCTTCCCCAAGCTTCAGTTCACCTGGTAACCTAATCCGGTATATCTCAACCTCCTTCTGTAAACCCTGGTCAAACTTTACCAAGACAGAATAGTATTGAGTATAGCCTTGGTGATGGACCTCGTCAACATAAGCAACACGGAGTGCCTCATTTTTCTTCATGAGAGTTAAAATATCTTCGGCACGTTGATCTTTAGCGATTTTCTGCTTTCCATATATCTGGCAAGTGAGCACGTAGGTGTACTTCATGAGAGCAGCACCATCTTCCAGACCTTTAAACAATTGGCTTACAGTACTGGTTCCTCTGTCTAACCTCCTTTGTGGCTGTCGCCGGAAACCACCATTCATGGGATACGCATCATTCTCATGCCTAATCGAACCAAAGGATGCAAGATGTTTTGTCCCCTCCGTGATGTCTACCTCGGAGGCGGTATCAAGAAAAGCAAGCATCTTGAGAGCCCTGTGGTAGTACATCATTCCCCTAACAGTCCGTGCTAAGGTCTGTCCTCTATACGAGGCCCAGAGTCGGAGCTCCTGATATTTCCCAGCCCAAATTTCATTGTCATCAGTCATTCCCTCCCTCTGCATACGTTCTAAGAAGTGTCCCCAATCATCTTCATATATCTTTTGGAGATAAAACAAAATTGAGACACCATCTTCATTCTCACGGCGAAGTTGGTCCTTGTTGTACATCACATCTTCATTGTAGTATGGGGTTAAAACACTGAATGCCATCATCTTCTCAACTGTTGGAGCGCGAGGCATATTCATGAATAGAGAGTTGCTGAAGAAAGTTATACGCCGTCGAGCCTCAGGATTCTTTGGGACATTGTTCATAGAATCCCTGGAGGTGAGAATTGTATGGAGGCGCCTCACCTGTTTGTAGAAGCTAACATCATCATTGCCTGGGCACTTTATGACATCCTCAAAGAGGAGACGGGATTCCTCTAGTGTTGACGGTGCTAGCCTCTCTTGCCTCAGCTGTTCCATATCCTTTTTGTTCTTTGGAAAATCATGAATTGCAAAGACATAAAGAGTCTGCAAGGTATTTACTATCTTGGTCTGATCCTTCTTCTCCTTCAGTAGCAGTTCCACTAAGGTGATTACAGATGAATGGATTTCAGGCAACAGTTCTAGTTTATATTCTTCACAAAATTTCCCATTCTCCAATGCAGCATCAAATGCAAAGAACAGCTGACTGAAAATGATGTGCTCATCAGTTCTATCCTCAATGATCTCCAACAGTAAGTGGCGTATACTGTCATAAGCTTCAATGACAGCACATCGCCTGTACTCATTGTTACATATCCTTGTCCAGTGTGCCCTGTCATCAGCTACTAGCTCTTTTGCCTGACTAAGAGCAAGAAGCAGCTCATTATTTAGCAGGAAGCATGGCCACCGCACCACACGAATTTTCCACACAGCTGGTGGTAGCTCAAGAAGCTCAACTTCCTTGTCACTAATGATGTCCTCTTCTCTAAATGTCTGAATAATCTCATTCCATATCAGCGCAAACCTCTTAGCTTCCACCTCGTTACCTTCAATCTTCCTATACGGTCGACCAAAGCCATATCTCAGCTTGATGCGATTGATAGCATCATAAAACTTGCTTCGGAGGCCGCCACGCACAGCATCCAGGTGCTCCTCTGGCATCAGATTGAACTGCATTGCACTTGCGAAGAACTGGAATCTCAAGCGTAGCTGCTCAACACTGCGAATCTCCCCCAGATGTGAGAACAGCCCGATAAGTGCCCCCGTAAGTGATGAGAAGATCGCATACCATATCTGAATATCCATGAGATAAATAAGAACAACTGGAGCCCACAGAAAGATTATAGCAATCCGCTCTGTGTGAGGCATAAACTCAAACCAGTTACGCCTAATGTCATGGAGGCCGAGAATAGTCTTTGTTGGCCCCACCATCGGCCTAATCTGGAGAAAGTAACTGAAGCTGAATTTAGCAGTGAGAAGGCACACCCAGAATGCGGTATACTTGATGTTATCAATGAGGCCCTCCCTCACACCACGTCCAACAAATGTACGGGTCTGGAACCACCAGGTGAGCACATATAGAATTCGCCAATTGGTTTTCTCCAGAAAATTCCGAATCCATGGGACGATGAAGAGCACAAGTGCAAGCACCTGTGGGATGAGAAACACAGCAGCTGCCTCGAGGTAGTTTAACACCCTGGAATTGGCAGAAAAAGACCACCTGCGATCACGCCACCTCTGATCCCACATTCGAACATAGAGCACAATGAATGTGATAGTCCACCCGACAGCAACAAGCACCTTGAGCACCATCCGGACAGCGAGCAATATAGTATCCTTCCTCACGAGACTGTATTGTGTGCCTGCATCAAGCATTGCCTGCACAATGCGCAGCGCAGCCCAGGTGATGAACACAGACAGCACCCGGACCTGGATGTCACGGTAGCGAAGGCTATCCCACGGAGTGCGGCCATCCCATGCAACGATCATTGCTGCTTGAAAGAAGAGAATGAGCATCACCCACACCCGATCAAAGCTGCGGTACACATTCCAGAACGACCTCTGCTCAACAAAGCCAGTCTTGCCAATACGCCCAGGGTTTCCTGGCTGTATAAAGAAGCTCCTGGCTGGTGACAGGGGCCACTGGAGCCGCCTGAAAACTCGGCGGCTCCAGAAGTACTCATTCACATCATCATAGTTCCTCCAGGCCGAGTGTGGCTTGGTCCCATTCCGGCTGAAGTCCACCTCGGCCTTGAGCACGTCATATATCGGCTTCACAACCTTCTCAAGGAAAGCATCCTCACCATGCACCGCAGGAATAGATGGCCGCCCTGTCTCGATATCAATCGACTGGTCAGTGACATGGTTGAGGTCGAGCGCCATGTAGTGGAAGATGTAGCAGAGGCACTCCGGCATGAACCTCAGATTGGCCGCCTCGCCCCAGATGAGGAGGTACAGAGCGGTGTACAGTATGTCGCGGCGCGTGTCAGGGCCGACCCCCTGACCCTGCGCGACACGGCGTCCGCCGCTGGGCGGCACATGGACGTGCGGCCTCTTGCCGAGGTAGGAGCACCAGGCCTTGTAGTTCTTGAGGAGCTTCCTCCGGATGTCCCGCGCGACGGAGTGGTGGAGCACGTCGACCGGGTGGTCGGTGGGGAGGGTGCCGCCCTTGCGGAGCTGCGCGTTGGCGAGGAGGAGCACGAGGTGCTCCCGCTGGTTGCGGACGTTGTCGAGCTGGAAGCCGAAGGTGGCGCCGAGCCAGTCGAAGAGGTCGGCGCGGAGGGCGTCCCAGGCGCGGGCGAGCGGCGGCGGCGGCAGGTCCACCGCGTGCGCCAGCGCCGCCACGGCCGCGCGAACCTCCGGGAACCGCAGCGACGGGTGGTCCCCGTGCATCACCACGTCGTGGATCGGGATGATGTTGTACGCCGCAGGCTCCAGGTAACCCCCACCTCCCGCCGCCGCCGCCGCAGCAGCAGCGGCGGCGGCGGCGCGGCGGTTGCGGAGGAGGCTCATCCCTCACGGCAGCTGCAAAAACGGGGAAGGCGTCAGCGCCCAGCGTCAGTGACAAGTGCGGACTGCGAAATCAAAGCCATTATTGGGAGGAGGAGCAGTACATGGGAATTTGGGGGGAGCACTGCGAGATTGCGGTGACGCGATGCGGCGCTGATGAGGTGGGAATCATGTGATGGGATGAGCCGTTTGCGTTTGTTTGCTTCAGCTTTTCGTGGGGAGTCCAGAGGGCAGCAGCCAGTACTCGAGTGAAGTGTGATCCGGTCGCGAGGATTGTAGTGTTTCCGTGCGCTGTACAATATCATTATCTTGGAGCGGAACAATGATGGCGACGATGAACAGACGGTCCGGATGGTGAACAATTTGGAAGTGGGGTTTCACCAATCGTTTCCAGCAGGTTCTGATGCTTGGTCTAGTGGGGATTAGGGGTCGAGGAAAAAGTGATCGAGGTTTGGAAATTCAGGTCGATAAAGTGCGTGGCATGCAGCTGGCGAATTAAAAAATAATAATGTCTAGTTATCCTGTTATATTTTTTATAAATGCGATAAGGTAATTAGTTGTAGCACAAATTCTAAAGCACATCAAATGTACAAATTTAGTAAAAAAAATATGTCAACAAATAAATAGCAAAAGTCTCAAACAATATCGTAGCGATTTTGAGAAGTTTTTCTGGCTTCAATAAAAGGGACTCAAGGCGTGGGAACTTTTGATTAAGGGTGACAAAGAACAAGAACTTTTTAATATGATTGGGGCCATAAGGCATAAGAATCTCTCTCTTTTTTTACTCCTACTTTCTGCAACTGGAAACATTTCGCTACATGCCGTTTGCCGTGCCCCCCACTAAAAATGAAAGACTTGGCCGCGAGCATGGTGAACAAGGGTCCTGTTCGGCAGACTGTTTTTTTTTTACTTATAAGCCGGCTGTGGCTGATTTGCTATGAGAGAAAAACACTGTTTTACGGCTGATAAGCCATGCTGATAAGCTCAGCCGAACAGGGGAAGAACAGCGCATCGCATCTCGAGGACTTATTAGACAAAAGAAAAGTAGCATGAAACTTAAGAGTGACGGCAACACAAAGACCTGAACCTTTACGACACCGTTTCTGATAACTACGGCTTTTGCGACGGGACCTATCATTGTGACACTTGTTCTTGGGCATGATTTATTGCGTTGAGGCTAATGCGCTAATCCCTTCTGTTTCAAGCTCCATACAGACCTTTTGCTTGCCTTTGCCGTTCGTGCGCTGTCAGTTTTTGTGCGCCACTGTAAAGCTAATAATCAGAAAGAGCAAAACATCACCGTATTTCCGTCGTATGCCAAGGTAAAAGTGGACGGCCGGACGACCATTTGGCATTTGCTTGCTTCCACAAAAAGGCTCGATCTGTTTCAAACATATTTTGCTTATTTTAGAATAAAAGTAGCACCATTTCTTGTCCATTCTAATACACGGCGCAGCATGTTTAGATTCCGTGACGCTGTCCCCTGAACTGTAACGTTAACCAGTGGGCAATTGTTTACGCAAGTGGTTGGTACTCCGTACTTGGTAGAGAGTGGTTGCTTGCGTAGTTGCGTTTGCGTCTCCTACTAATCTGACGCGCAGCCGCAAGGCAGATACATGAGGCAAACGCCAGAGAATCTGAGAATGGGTGAGCGAGCCGTGCCGGCGCCGCCGTGGGCGCGCTGCTCGTGCTCGTGCTCGGGGCGCAGCCGCGCAGCGCGGCTAGAGGAACGCGCCAATGGCAGGTGGGGCCCACGCGACCCGCTCGTGGGTGGGCCGCAGTGACCAGACCACTTGACTCGTTCCCCGTCTCGTCTAACGCTTTTTCTTGACTCGCTCCCCGACCAGATCAGCAACCGGTATAGCAGCTAGTCTTAAGAGACTGATCCGCGGGCCCGAAATGCAGGCATCGCGACGTGGGCCCGTTGCTCAGTGGGCAATCTGGGTCGACGCGGTGGTGAGAGTGAGTCCGACGCCGGGGGAATGGCAGCGTAGGCTAGCGACATCCCCGGGACGGGAATCGAAGACGTTGTTCGCCGCTTGGTCAGATAAGGCAGTCCCATCAAAGAAACCAGTTTGTATAATATAGGATACCGCATAAAAAAATACTGTTTTTCAACCCATAGTTTCTATGAGTAATAATTATTTTCTCTTTCTCCTCCCAACTCTATCTTCTTCCTCCGATGGGAGTGCGACACGAGCTCCTAGAAACTGGTGGTTTCTCCCCAATGATGATTTCATGGTTTCTTGGTGCATTGGATCAAGAGTAGACATGATTTCTTCATGAAGAAACCATTTCTATGATTTTTGCTCTCTTTCTTCATTAATTACATTGTCATGTCAGCATTTTGCCTATGTGACAAGTCATTTAATGATGATAGAAACTATCATCAATGCATCATTGGGACTGCGTGGGTGGTTTTCCTAAAAAAAATAATAATGGGTGGCGCGATGGCAACATAGGAGCGTATTCCACTGAGATCGCTCGGATTCTTTTTGTTTTATTATCCTCCTCCCCCACCCAAAACAAACCTCGGAACTTGACTGTATCCTCGGGCTAACATCTACTGAAACGGATGCTAAAAAAAACATATATTGAAACAGTAAAAATAGGAGTTTTTTCCCCCTTATAAACAGATAAATGGGAGAGAGAGGATTCTCACCGGAAGAATCGATCACCACCACCCGGCGCTCTTGTTACGAACCCGCGGCCTGCGGTCGTGCAGCTCGATCTTTTTTCTACAGCTGATGAGCTGACTGGACGGAGAAATGGAGATCTCAAATCTGAGTACGGGCATAAGGCGGAGGAGGAGATTCAAAGGGAATGGACTCACCCACCCCTTTCGAATAGGCATTAGGTTTCCTCGTCCTAGCTCGGTTCTTTCTGCTCGTCGCTTGGTCTCCTGCCCCGTTAAGCTCATTTGAGATGGGAACGAGTAAATATGCCTTTTATGCTCTTTTTCTTCATGTTTCGCTTTGGGACGAGTAAATATAGCTCTGTTCGTTTGTCTTATGAGCCGTACTTTTTCAACCAACGAACAGTGTTTTCCTCTTACAACAAATAAGTGAACAGTACTTTCAGTCGTAGCTTTTCAGCTAAGTGCACAGGACGTATGCCTTTTTTTCCTTGCTGAACTAAAGCAACTCTAGGAGAGTCTTTATATATCCTTCTTAATTATTAGAAATATAGATTTTGATAAAAAATACCTTTCAACAACTTCTTTATTTGGTTGTCCAAATATAACTATCTTTTTATTTTAGATTTGTGGTAAACGAGAGATTAGTCTCTTCTATTTCTTACCACTATCGGATTCATTATAGAGGAAGAAGGAGAGGGGCCTTGCAGCCTTGGGCGGGGTTGGATCTAGCACCAGCTCACCTAGGGCTTGAGCCCCCACTATCGCCGCCAGATGAATGGAACCCCTCCTAAGTTCCCGCTACAAGTTTGTAGTCATTAAAGCTTGAGAAAAATTCACCGCCGGTCCCTCAACTTGGCTCAAGGTGTCATCTAGGTCCCTGAACTTTCAAAGTGATATCTGTGAGTCTCTAAACTTGGCAAATGGTTTCATCCAAGTCCCTAAACTTTCAAGGTGATCACCGCAGGTCCCTGAACTTGGCAGAGGGTGTCATCCAGGTCCCTAAACTTTTAAGGTGATCACCGCAGGTCCCTAAACTTGACCGACAGTGTCATCTCGGTCCAAATGTGGTCTAACCCACTCTATAAGCTGGCGTGACACGCTGACTGTACATTAGACGTGGATCCAACATGTGTCAATTAATCAATCATTATTTATATAATATTTATCATAAAATTATAAATTATATAAAATAATTTACATCAGCAAAAAATAAATTAAAGTATAAAAATAATTTACAACAACAAATATATTAGGTTTAAACTAAAATAGAAAAATACTAAAATTAATTTAATATTTATGTATCATTAATAGTATTAAAATAATATTAAAAGTTACCTATAGTATTAAAAGTTCTAATATTATAATACTACTATTAAAAGTAGTATAGTATTATAGTATAATATTATACTACTATTAATAATATTATTATTAAAAGTTCTAATAGTAGTATTATAGTATTAGAACTTTTAATAATAGTATTATAGTATTAAAAGTTTTAATAATAGTGTTATAGTATTATAGTACTAATAATAGACAAAAGTTACTTCTATAATATTACTATTAAAACTTTTAAAATAATACTAAAATTAGAAGTAACTTTTTATAGAGAAAACTTTTAATACTATAGGTAACTTTTAATTATTTTAATACTATTAATGATACATAAATATTAAATTAATTTTAGTACTTTTCTATTTTAGTTTAAACCTAATATATTTGTTGTTGTAAATTATTTTAATAGTTTTATTTTATTTTTTGCTGATGTAAATTATTTTATATAATTTTATAATTTTATGATAAATATTATATAAATAATGATGGATTAATTGACACATGTTACGGTCAGCGTGCTTTGCTAGCTTATAGAGTGTGTTAGACCACGTTTGGACCGAGATGACACCGTCGGCTAAGTTTAAGGATCTGCGGTGATCACCTTGAAAGTTTAGGGATCTGGATGACACCCTCTGCCAAGTTTAGGGACCTGCGGTGATCACCTTGAAAGTTTAGGGACCTAGATGACACCCATTGCCAAGTTTAGGGACCCACAGATATCACTTTGAAAGTTCAAGGATCTAAATGGCACCTTGAGCCAAGTTGAGGGACCAACGGTGAATTTTTCTCTTAAAGTTTAGAAGGATGGAGTAAATGTTGAAAATAAGAAAACTAAGCCCCTCCTAGTATATGTTTCTAGATTCGCCTTGGGCAGCTACCGCGAGAAGCCTAAAAGGGTTGTGGCGGTTGCCTCCTCGAACAACCATAGGTCACGGATGGGATAATTACACTATTCAATGTTGTATTTGCTAGAGGATATTGTTTTGCTTGTGGCAATTAAGTCTTAGACACCATAACTATTAAAATAATCGTTTCTAACAGTAGAGGGCAAAGAAGAGTTAAAAGTGACCATTATGTCCATGGCTATCCTCCCTAAACGTTAATAGTTGTCCAAGAAAACATAAATGACTTTTTCATATGATGTAGAATGGACAAAAGTTCTAAATATCGTTATATTTTCTCATATTTTGAAATTTAAAGTTTAGGATTTTCAAATGACTTTAGATGTTGACATGATCTATACCAAAGTCATTCGAAAATTATAAATTTTGAATTTGAAATATGAGAAAATAAAGTAAATATTTAGGACTCTAAATGACTTTAGATAAAAAAAATATATCAACTACAAAGTTATAGATTGCATTGATAATTACAAGTTTGTAAAGACCATGTCACTATTTGAGGTCATTCTAAATATCTAATATTTTTAATATCAAACTCCAAGAACTTAAAAAGACCTTTTGATACTCTAAATTGTTTCAAATCAAAATCTTATCACTCAAACTTGGAGGTCTTATTGATGTTTATAATTTCGATATAAAGTTTGTTTTCATCTGACTTCATATCAAAGGTTATGAATTTTGTTAAACAACTATTGAGAGTTTGGATAAAATAGCAGAGGCGTAATGATTATTTTTAATTTCTCACTCCCATCCGCTCCTTAGGAAACTACTCCCTTTGTTTTAAATTATAAGATGTCTTAACTTTTCTAGATACATTTCTTTTACTATGTATCTAGACATAGCGTCTATCTAAATACGTAGCAAAAAAACAATGTATCTAGAAAAGTTAAAATGTCTTATAGTTTGGAAGGGGGTATTATTTCAATAGCTATAGTGTCTAAGAACCGACTGTTACAATTAAAAACTATCCTCTAGCAAAGACAACATTAACTAAAAGTGCTCTCTACAAAGATAATATTGTTGAAAAATATTCTTTAACAAAAACAGTATTACGTATTGACCATCATAAGTTCAACGTCCTATGACAAAGTTACTCTGAAGAAAATAATCTATGCACGCGGTATTAATAGTATTGTTACTTTAACCAACAATAATCAAACACTCCTAATTATTATAATCATAATTACCTTAATTACTATAATCAACTTCTTCCGTTCTGAATTATAAAACATTTTGTTTTTTAGATACATTGCTTTAATCTTGTATCCAGACGCAGTATTATCTAAGTGCATAGCAAAAGCCATATATCCAGAAAAGTCAAAACATCTTATAATTTAGAATGAAGTGTAGTCGGATCTACCTCTCGCAATTTGGAATGGAGTGCAATTGGATCCAGGGATCCAAAAGAGGGCCTTACAAAACTGCGATGGCAAGAAAATTAGCGGCAGGTGAGCTAAAGTTGACGGATGACGGGCAAAAGTTTTTTTTTGACACAGGTACGCTACAAAAATGTCAGGATGCCCGCCGGTAATTGGCTTCGAATATATACATATCTGAACAGTCCAATTGGGGCGATACGTTCGTAGTACACGTGCTGCACCAGTTACTTGAAAAAAAATCACAATTATATATGTACATAGTACAGATAAGCAGTACACGGCATCAGCTCAAATCTTATTTATTTAGCTGCATGATAACAGTCGTAAGTCACATAACTGACACCTAGCACGGGGCCCAAACTGGATCCAATCACCACGCGCGTGCGGGTGGTGCTCCCGACCCTGCTTCGTTCAGCCTGTCGAGCAGGGTGTTGAAATCCATTGGCTGGCCACTCTCCGCCATCCTTTGGGTGACGTTCAGCACCTGGTCCCTAGGGTATCCCATGGTGATTGCCTTCTCCATCATTTCTCCGTAGGGATGGCCACGCATCATATGCGACCCCGGATGGTTCATGCCGACTCCACCTGGGGGCATCTGCTGCGGCTGGACTGCTGGAGGGCCGCTTGGTGGGTAAGCGTAACCAGTGTTGTAGCCTTGCGGATTGCCCTGTGGCACATACTGTGGAGCGCCAGCATAGGACCCTTTGCTTGGAGGTGGCCCAAAGGAGCCCTGACTTGAAGGTAGCTGGTGCCTTTGCATGTTGTGCTGCGGCGGTGGCTGAGACGGTGGGATGCCAGGCCCTCCATACGAATATGGCGGTTCAGAACGGCTGGCGCCTGATGGAGCAGCAGTGCTGTATGGTCCTTGCATAGCCACATTGCCAGGAAGAGTTTCAGGGGAGGGGTTCAATGGCTGGTGGGGTTGATAATGAGGGTAGTTTGGTGGGGTTTGAGGTCTCATCTGAGTTTGCACAGGAGGATGTTGTGGTTGCATTGCCTGAGGAAGCTGTGGGCTAGATTGCTGTGGTTGCACTGGTGGAGGAGGATACTGTTGAGCATTGGATTGGGGCTGCTGTACTGGTTGCGGTGGAAACTGCTGCACATTGGATAACTGGGGCTGCTGTGCAGGTGGAGGAAATGGCTGTGAGAAAGTCTGTTGTGTCTGGGCCACCGGTGCAGGAGTTGGCTGGGAGGATTGCTGGTGCCACTGCTGCTGGTAAGTAGGGTAAGGCTGTGACCGTGTTTGATTTCCGGCTTGAGGTGGTTGGGATGGAGCATGGACCGGAACATCTTGTGCTGGGGGTCTTGCTGGTAAGTATTGCACTTCTGGTTGCAATTGTTGCCCCTGTGTGTCCTGGATACCTGGAGCTTGGTGTTGTGGGTAGTAGACGATGGCTTGGCTAAGAACATAGCGGTCCTGCTGTGGCACAGGAGGGGTAGGGGCTGATTGTTGCACAGGTTGATCCTTGTACTGTTGGACTGATTCAGAAGCTCTAGGTGCAAGTGATGGCATCACCTGATGAGGTAAAACAAGAGCCAATTGCTGGTTTGATGTATCAGGGTTTTCTTCAAGCTTCTTTTGCTCAGGAATAGATGGTGTTGGTACATCTTCCTTCTTTTTAGATGTATCTTGTGTAAGTTGAAATTTGGCCAATTCCTTCTGAGCTTCAGCTAACTCCTGTTTGTCCCTAAGAATTTGGATAGACCTGTGTACCTGCATCATTTTCAAAGTAGAGTAACTTTATAAATAGAGAACATGTCAATCTAATACTAAAAGATCTGTTAAATACATAAACAAAAATAAAACATAGATGTGGAAATTGAACAGTAAAAATTAGATCAACCAAACGAAAAGGAAACAATCTCCAAATTTGGATATGGTCAGGTTTTGTTAGATAATTTCTAAATAGAACATGGTACATGTTAGGACAGAACCAGTAGCAACTTGTATGCTCCAGCCGTCCAGCCTATATCTACCTAACTTGTATGCTCCAGTTTTCCAGCCTACATCTACCAATTCATATACAAAGGAATGTCGTCAACCATGGTTTAGGAAGGGGTCTACATGAGACATAAGTGTACAACAGTCAACAGACAATGAGGCTGGATTGCCTGAGGGGAAATTAGACCATAGGACTTCCATGTACGTTCTGTCTCGCCCTGCTAATGGGTTGGGGAGAAACGGGTTTTTTGGGGTGGGTTTTGATAAGGAGTGTGTCTGGATAGGTGAAAATGGGTTTTTCTACCTTGCGGGTTGGGGTGGGGTGGGTTTACACGGCGACGGGTTGGGATGGGTTCCGTACGCACTCAACCCACAGATCGCAACGACCCTCCGCAGCCAGGGGCTCCCGCAACAGTACCCGGACCTTGCCGCCGGTGGTCGGCTTGAGTCCGAGGAACAGGGACCTCGGGTCCTCGGCACCTGTGACGCGGACTTCGCCGCCGGCTGCGTTCTGGATTCTTTACTCCGGCGAGGCGACGAGCAGTCGTCCCACCGACCGGGGGCCACGGCTACGGCGGCATCGGCGCCGTCGCAGCAGAAGCAGCAGCGCTACATCATGCGGCGGTGGAAGCTGCGGCTGCAGGCCGCGCAGCGGAGCGCTGCGGTGCTGCCCTCCTCCCCCTCAGCCAGGAACTCGTGGGCTCGCGGCACCCGTCCATGGCGTGGCCGCCCATGCTCGACGCGTGGTTCCGCTGGCACTCCCGGCCGCGTACGCCGGCGCTGCGCCGAAGAGCACCGCCGGAGGAGGCAGCGGGTGGCACCGCCTCAGTATCACCATCCTCTTCATCAATCGCCTGATCTGATCCACCCCGATCCTATCCTCTTGCAGGCCGGTGATGAGCGTGCAGACTGCAGAGCAGCGAGGCGAGCACGATGATTGGATTAACCGTGAGAGTGGGGCGGGTTCGCTCTGCACGGCTTTGGGTGGGGTTGGATTCGCATCAGGCATTCTCAGACGACGGGTTGGGGTGGGTTTGGGTCGGGTTTTCCCCCATTAGCAGAGTGAGTTCTGTCTATAGTCCACATGAATTGTCCTTAAGATGTTCTCCAGGAGAAAAAAAATAATCAGGTGTAGAAGCTTCATGCTGAGATACAGGTATACTGAAATTTTAAGATACAATTATGGATTTTTGGGATGCACAAGTGACAAGCTCCTATGGGTTCTTCTCCCATCATAATGACTCTTCCCTGCAATGTCATTTCTATGAAGACCAATCAACATGACCTACATCATTTGTGAAAGTGGCCTCTAAATTAATGTATGCCATGGTACCACGACATTGTTTTATGTGGCTATAATTATAATAAACAAAACCATGATGTGTAATTTGTTTAAATTACACACCATGGTTGTAACTATAATAAACAAAATCAGAATGAGCTGAAAACTCTTCATAGAAGTACCACATATAAAAACACAGCATAACGACAAGAATATATTTGAATGACTAAGCTAACACTTCTCTATATTAAGTACCTTTTACAACTTGGACTCAACTTACTATTTACTGAATGACAATATCCAACACACATGACAAATAACATATCTGAATAAAAAGTATCAGAATGTTCTGATCATGGTGTAACAAGAATTCTAGTGAGATGGTTTCATCTAGGGAAATTATCATAGTACGATAATGACATCGATGAGCACATAACATGATCATAGTATTGATACTAGATTCATTCATTCATTCATTCATTCATTCATAAGAATGCAGAGACAGATAGCGTGGGAGTAATGTGGAAGCATCATCTACTCTGAATGAGCATATAACATGATCATAGTATTGATACTAGATTCATTCATTCATAAGAATGCAGAGACAGATATCGTAGGAGTAATGTGGAAGCATCATCTACTCTGAAGCATCTTGCTCAAAATAGCACTTTACTTACTTCATGTAGATGTTTCTCAAGAGACTTCAATCTATGGTCAGTCTCATCACGAAGTACATCGCTTCGAAGTTCACCTATGGATCTCTCGAGCTTATAGCAATAAATCTCCAGTTGTGAAAGACGACTAGTGATTCCCTCGAGAGATCGTAGCAAATTATCAGCGTACTTTTTCATGCATTTCTCAACAGCAGAAAGCACATCCTCCTTGCCATAACTTTCTTGTTCATAAGGTTTCACAAATGGCCTGCCCAATCTGCTGTCAAGAAAGTCCTGTTGCAAAAGCACAGGGAGGGCTGAGAATAATGAATACAAGGCAAACATAATCATCACAAGCACAGATCAGGGGGATCAAAAGCCGCTAATTTGCCAATTCATATGAAGACATTGAGCTAGGTAGCCAGCCCAACCAGAAAATAGAGCCGTGTGGATATATGCACAGAAAGCAATTGACCCAGAGCATTCAATACAACAGTATGCACCTAATACCAAGGCAATGACCCTTTTGAAAAGAACCATCCTAAAATTTACAACATTATAAAGCGCAAAGTCTAGTCACATATGGATTTATTTTTCCTAGTTCATCAATAATAGAAACATTGGATGTTTCCTAAAACTATACCCTCAAAAGTTCCAAGTTTGCAACCCATCGAGACTTTTCGAGAGAACAATAGCCTCTGCAGGGTCTGAAAGATAAGTATGACAAAACTTTCAAAAAACAAAGCAATCCACATTACAAGGGATGCAGAGTCATGTTTCCATAAGCATACACCTATTTCCTCAACACACTTCAGGTAAAACAAACATGGCCACCATTAATCATTGTTTCACAATGGGACTACTAGATATGGAATAGGCCAAAAGGGTAAATATCATAGCAGCTCCTGTTTAAAATAGCATGGCTCTGATGTCACGACAGCAATAACACACAGAGTAGTTCAGTCTAAACCTAACATGAAGTGAAAAAGTTGACTTGGCTAAATTGCAAACGCAATGACCCTGATCACAAGAAGGGCCAAGTCAATAGGCCCTGATAGTCTGAACGCATTGCAGATAGCCAGATGTATACGATGTAAAACTTGTTATGCCAAAAACTAGAGTGACACGATTTTGCACAAAAGGCAATTGATAAAAACTATGAAAAGTCATTTAAGAATAACGAAGACAGTAGATGAGTCAGAAAATTAAGCCATACATAGATTACATGTAAACCCACAAAACGTTCCATCGGAATCAGTTAAATAAGAAACTGAACTTGTTTAGGTCAGTTTCATTTGTCCTGGTTAGAAATTACCGATCCAGCATACAAACTATACCAAACCTTATTAGAGCCAAAAATCCACCCCCAAAGACAACACGCGAACCAATTGACTAGTGCTCGCTGTAGGGACAGATCAGAGAAGGAAAAGAGAAGTGGATTAAGCGGACGGGCACCTTGTCGGCCGGATCGGCGCGCTTGGGCTCGGATGTGGCGGCGAAGTCATCGTAGGAGCAGAGCACGTCGTCGGCGCCGAAGTCGAAGCTGCGGGATCCGCCGCCGCCGCCGGAGCCGCGGCCCGAGGGGGCGCCAGGGATGGACATCGCGGGCTAGGGTTTTGCCCGGGCGGCAGCCGGTAGGTTAAGCGTCTTGCTTGTGTGGAGGAAAAGGGGAACGGGGAGGACAGTGGGAGGGGGACGGGGAAAGATGAGGAACAGGGGAGGAACAGAGTCGGAAGAGAGATTAGTGTGAACGAATAAGGATTACGTCTTGGACGGTTCTGCCGCCGGGGTGTTAATTAAGCAAAGGCTTCTCGCCGGCTCGGTTGGGACGTAAGTTTCGGGCTTGACCCGATGACGACCGATCTTATCTTTTTTGGGTTCATGTTTCATGGGCCGAGTACAAAAAAAAAAAAAAAAAAAAAAAACTGCGGCTGCCAAGCTACGAGGACCATATATTCTCCAATCTCCCCTCACATCACTCGAGGGCTCACAGAGGTGAGGAAGAACCCGGTCCGCTGCGACCCAAAGTCCAATTTATCTCCCTTAATTATCATTGTCGTCCGATTTTCTCCCAAAACTACAAAACTAGTTTTTTAATATCCACAACTTTTGAAACCATTTGTTTTTCACCTCAAATGGTTTTGATAATGCTGATGTGGCGCCACATTAGAGGAGATAAATTAGACTAAGTTTAGGTAAATCAGACTAGAAACATTTTAAAAAATATCAAAAAATTACAAAACAATTTTTTGAAAAATGTATAAATATTTTACGTGAAAAAAATAATGTAATTAAAATCAAATTAATCTTAGAAAAATAGTTTTTACCTTAAAAGTTATGTAACTGATTCTAGATTTTTTCCCTAAAATCATGCTCTCTCTTAGTACCTAGCTTGAAATTATTTGAATCTTTACGGAGTATTTTTGGTGCTTATTTGCTAGTAGAAGCTTATGTTATCTATTATAATTAGTCGATGTCTGATCATTCAAACTATGTAGAAGCACCAATGGAGTGTCGTTAGGATCGTATGTGCCATGTGCTACAGGGTGCATGCAACCACGCAGGCTAACACAACTACTTGAAATTTTGTCCAGGACAGGGCACCAACACCGTGTTGCACATGCATATAATCGTGACGATGCTCTATTGACGCTTCTACATAGACGTGCGATCAACATCGACTAATTGTAACGAGAGCTTATACCAACGAATAAGCATCAAGATGAGTCTATCAAGATTCAAACAACTTCAAGTTAGGTACTATAAGATAGAGCATGTTTTTAGAATAATGCAATTAAAAATCCTAAACTTTGGTTTATCTTAGAAAATTTGTTTTACCTCACAAAATATGTATATTTTTTTTTCTAAAATCATACTATATCTTATAGTACCCAGTTTATTATAAGAATCTTAGTCATGCTTATTTGCTAATAGAAGCTCTTGTTATCTACTATAATTAGTCGATGCTTGATCACCTATTCGCTTCGCTGAAAAGACAAGCTGAAAAGTACTGTTCGCCGATTTGTTGTGAGAGAAAAATACTGTTCCTTCGCTGAAAAAGTATGGTTCATCAGACAAGCTAACAGGGCCGACAGCAGTGGAGTATCGTTAGGATCATATATGCCAGGTGCTACAGGGTGCATGCAACCACATAGGCTAACACAACTACTTTCAAAATAGCTTGGCCTGGGGGAGAAAGAAAGCTAAGGTGGATTATAGCGTGGACATATAGTCCTAGTTGGTGGCTTATAGCGTGGACACATAGTCCTTGGTGGCTCGGTCCGGGACTACATGTGCTCTTTTAGTCTCGGACCGAGTCACCAATTAGGACTAAAGGTGCGCGGGATCTTTAATATAATCCTAGTTGGAGCCAACTTTAATGCATTATATTTCCTCTCATTCAATCTTGATAGTAGTAGTCTGAGTCACTACTGACCTTTTCGAGTCAAATGACGTGATCTCACGTTATCACTACGGGAATCAGGCGCTTTGCCGAGTGTCCAGGACACTCGGCAAAGCCATAAATACACTTGGCAAAGGCTTTGCCGAGTGCCGCACTCGACAAAAAATTCGTCGGCAAAGACCTCTTTGCCGAGTGTTTTTCGTCGGGCACTCGACAAAGAAAAGTTGCCGTGACGGGGGAGATAACGTTAACGGGTGCTTTGCCGAGTGTCCCACAGCTGGGCACTCGGCAAAAAAAATTTTTCTTTCCAAAATTCTTTGCCGAGTGTCCCACAGCTGGGCACTCGGCAAAGAATTTTTTTTAAAAAAAATTCTTTGCCGAGTGCCCTCTGAGTGGCACTCGGCAAAGAATTTTTTTTGAAAATTCTTTGCCGAGTGCCCTCTGCTTGGCACTCGGCAAAGATAAAAAAATTAAAAAAAATTCTTTGCCGAGTGCCCTCTGCTTGGCACTCGGCAAAGCAAATTTTTTTAAAAAATTCTTTGCCGAGTGCCCTCTTCCCTGGCACTCGGCAAAGCTGGGAAATTTGCCAAAATTGGCTTGCTTTTCCCAGCTTTGCCGAGTGTTTTTGTGATTGCACTCGGCAAAGGCTTCCTTTGCCGAGTGTTACACTCGGCAAAGTGACCATAATCGCCCCATTTTTTTGAATTTTTACATTCCATCGCGACAAAAATAATATTTCACATATATATCAAATTCATCACATATATCTCACATACATCATAAATATCTCATATAGATCAGATGCATCACAACATATATAATATAAGTGCATCGTAAGTCCAAATAGCTAACATAAGTTCATCACAAGTCCAAATAACTAACACTAGTGCATCACAAGTCCATCACCAAGTGAACAACAACTAAAAAGACAACTACCCAGATCCCCAAGCTCCCCACTGAGACTGTGGTGTACCATGAACTGGATCATTCGAGGGCCCGAGAGGTGGATTATTCGAACCCGCCGATTGAGGCTGCACAAAGGAGAAGACATTGCATGTGTGAGACAATAATCCACTAGGCTACAAGTAGTGTTACAGTTTGGCCCTAAGCATAAACATACAAACTTAAACAATCATATTCATACTTACAGGAGTAACATGCCCTAAAGGTGGAGGTGGCGGTGTAACGAATAGCGAAGCTGGCGGAGCTACACCCGTCTTTTGCCCAAGAGCTTGCATGTACTGGAGAACCTCCGCCATCTGCTGCTGCCTCTGCTCCATCACAATGCGCTGGTCCTCCATAGCCTCCATCCTCTAGCGATCAGCCTCCCGCAGGGCCTCCAATTGCTCGATCTGGGTCTGCAATATTTCACCACAATGTTTAAACAATGCAAAACTAAGATATGTAAATATCAATGTATGACGAATAAAACAGGAATCACCTGGAGTGATAAAATCTGCTGCTGTGAAGTCTCTGGCCGTGGACGTATGGGAATGCTTACGTCCGTGCTCCGTGCTCGGATTTAGGAGAGGGAGGGAGTAGAGGTAGCGTCGATGACGCCGTCGCCAAGATAGTACCGCCCATGCTTCTTGCCTCCTCCAATCCTCATGATGACCTCTGAATCAAAGTCCTGGGAGCTCGGGTCGTAGTCGTCTCCATGGAGAGCCCTTGTCGCCGATGTGTACTCATTGATGCGGGTGTAGACAGACGGGTTGTTGTACGCCTCGGGCGGGTCCTCCGGGTTGTAGGAGACGTCGGACGTTGCCTTGCCCTTGTGGGCCATAGCATATGCCATGAACGTGGTGCACTCCTGGCCCGCATGTGACGCCGACTACGAGAAAGACAGCAAGATAATTAGAAATCAGGCAAAATTGAGTGTTAGAATAGAGAAATGAATTCGAGTACCCATGCTTGTCTGTATGCGGCGAGGTTACGGCTGCCTTGATGGTGTGGTACACCTGGCATCAGCAATCGCCGCTCCCGGGCAGCGTTGTGCGCTTCGGTTCACTCGGGGCCGTACCACCTGTCCACTATCATTTCCCAGCACTCGGGATACGCGGCGCACCACCATGGACACATCTGCACGTCATCAAGTATTTGATATATAAGATGAACAAATTAAGAGTACTTAATGTCAAAAGGAATCAATATTAATGTTCTTTATCTACTTGTATGTACGGGTCCCGGGTCAGCGTCATGCTTCTTGCTTGTGGCTTCTTAACATCCTCTCCAAGGATCGACCTGTAGTAAGTGACGACAGCCTGGACGCGCGCCTCATAATGGATGTCCACGACGAGCTTTTTACAAGCTTTGGTAAGCACCACCTCCGCCCTGGCCTCAAATCCCTCCTCGCATTTGTAATAAAGCTGCATATAGACACAATGTATCCATTCATTATTTCAAGAAAAATATAATGAATGTGATGCGATGAAGACTTACCCAAAAGTCTCGCTTCACCCGCACCATCTTGTTCTCAGCCTCCGCGTCGGGGGCGTTGGCGTAGTGGTCGAAGGTGTAGGCTGGCTCCCTCTTTCCGGCGTAGTCAACTAGACCAGGAAAGTGGGTCCTGTACAAAAGACCCAAGATGCCATTGACATGGCGTGCGATACCTCCACCTGACACAACGGTCCAGTTCCTGTATAATTGATTAAGAATAAAATATTAGTTTCTACTTTAATTTTCAACATATCAAATGAAAAGGTATTGATAACATATTAATTTACTTACTTTTGCCCTTCGGGACGAATCACCGGGCGTCGATGAGTTGCCGGCGGAGGAGGGAGGCTCGTGGGACCTCGCAAGTAGACACTCGACGAACTAGAGGAAGCGGAACCCGTACCTACCACCTCCTCCTCGTCGTCCGAGTCCCCACCCCCCCTCCTCGTCCGTCTGCCGAGCCTGCTCCTCCTCGTCCCCGTCTCCGTCTCCGTCCCCGACCTCCACCTCCTCCTCCACCTCGTCCTCCACCGGCGTGGGAGGACGAGCCTGCCTCCTGCTGCTGCTCCTTCTCCTGTCCGACGGCTCCTCTTCTGCAGCCGGCATAGGGCGTGTCCTTCGGTAAATCGAGAACACGTTCCTCTGACGGCTGCCCACCATCTTTGTTCAAACACCTGCAATTAGAAAGAATAAAAACGAGCTAATTAGAAATTAGAAAGAATAAACAAGAAGTAATTAGAAATATATGCAAAATAAACAAAACATAATTATAAAATAACATTGTATTACATGTATTAGAAATAATCTGCATGATCGGGATTAGCTGAATCATAAGTCTCATCATCACTATCAACCATGTCGAAATAATCAACACTATCCGAAGGAGGAATGTTGTCTTCATTGTCATTGCCTAAACGTAATCGCTCAAGCATTTGTAAGTCCTTCACATCTTGCACGTCATCTCCATCGTCCTCGTCATCAACCCAATCATCGTCTACATCCATTCCTATCGCTTCGGTTAAGTCTATCTCGAATCTCCCTTGTAGCCCCTCTTCTTGATAGAACTCCCCGTCATATGTGTTTGTGTTAAAGTTGTAATCTTCATCGTTTGGGACAGGTAGTTTACCGTGTGGCGATACCTTGTGCACAATAGACCAACCCTTAAGATGCTCTTTGGTTTGGCATGCGTATAAGGTATAATAAACCTGCGTGGCCTGTTGAGCCACAATATATACATCATCTCCTGGATAAACAGAATCCTGTCGAATTTCGACTAGCCTAAGATGAAGGGTCCGTCTCGTTACTCCAGGATCAAACCAATGGCATTTGAATATGATAGGACTAAGAGGTTTGCAACCGATGGCATTTACAAATGAAAGTTCATATATTCCTTCAATTCTTCCATAATAGTCGAGGCCATCAGTGCCGGGGGTAAAAACTCCGCTATTTGCGGTTCTTCGGTTGGGCCGACTTTGCTCGTAGCTTGCTGTGTGAAAGCGATATCCATTCACATCATAACCGGTAAATGACTTGACCCTATAGGCACAGCCATTTGCAACCTGTCTCAGCTCGCCACTGATAGACGCATCGATTTGGGCCTGCAAGCTCGAGCAGGATAGATCATTATATTATTTCAACGTACGAGCAACTTGGAAGGTCGAACTAAGTATGAGCTACATTCGAAAGTACCTTGTTTTTGAACCAAGAAATAAAATCGGGCCTCCCTGGTCCCACACCCTTTGAAAGAAGGGTATCAGCTTCCTGCGGGGTAGGATCCCTTGATTGATTCCAGAAGTGATGAATAAATTCCCTGTACCAACGTAAAATAAGGGGTTGGATGAGGAACAGTGATGGCGTATTGAAACAAGTTCGTTGAGAACTTACCCAATGTATGGCGCCACCTTGTCAAGGTTGTTCAACACATATATCATGATGCAGCGCCACTCTTTATGTGTCAAGGTCTTAGTGGTTGATGCACTTGCGCTTCCGAGTTGCCCTTGGAAAAGGCTGAGGTTCGATTCATTTTCACCAGCATTGTAACGAGGGGGTGGATTATGCACGCTTGGAAGGTTCTCGGCGTAGTATTTCTCTGTGAAGTTTGACACCTCCTCCAGAATGTATGCCTCTGCAATAGAAGCCTCAATTTTCCCTTTATTTCTACATTTTTTGCGAAGAGTCTTTAGACATCTCTCGATTGGATAGCATCAACAGGCCTGCATGGGCCCCCCCATTCGTGCCTCATACGGGAGGTGCAATATCAAATGCTGCATCGGATTGAAGAAGCCGGGTGGGAAAATCTTCTCCAACTTATAGAGCAACACAGGTGCCTCGTTTTCCAAGTCATCAATCATGGTCCGAGATAACTCCTTAGCACAGAGCTGGAGAAAGAAGTAGCTTAACTCTGCCAGCGCTAGCCACACATGCTCAGGGACATAGCCTCGAACCATTGCCGGAAGAAGCCGCTCAAGCCATATGTGGTAGTCATGACTCTTCATCCCGTTGACTCGCAGAGTAGATAAGTTCACTCCCCTCCTTAGATTCGCTGCATACCCATCAGGAAACATTAGCGTCTGCATCCATTCAAGTACTTCCCTCCTGTATTTCCTAGCCAAGACGAAATCGGTCTTAGGCCTTTTCCATGTCTTGCCGGCTCTAGGAGGCTGCATCTCTTGTTTTGGTCTATCGCATAACGTTGCCAAGTCCACTCTAGCCTTAGGGTTGTCTTTTGACTTTTCAGTTTCCATGATGGTTCCCCAAAGTGCCTCGGCGACATTCTTTTCAGTGTGCATTACATCAATGTTATGTGGGAGAAGGAGGTCATCAAAATAGGAGAGCCTCGTCAACCCCGATTTATGAGTCCACATGTGTTCCTCACCATACCCCACAAAACCACCACCTTCTTGATTGGGCACGAGAGCATCTATCTGAGCATGAATCTCGGTACTAGTCATCATTTGCGGTGGAGGGTCTTTCACTATGACACCTTTCATAAAGTTCTTGATGTCTTGTCTGAATGGATGGTCAAGAGGGAGGAATTAACGATGTTTGTCGAACGACGAATACTTGCCACCCTTCTGTAACCAAATGAACCTCAGACGTTCCTTGCATATTAGACATGGAAACTTTCCGTGAACACACCAGGCGCAGAATATCCCATAGGCCAGGAAGTCATGCAGAGAGTAGTGGTACCAAACGTACATTTTGAAGCTTGTCTTTGTAGCTCGGTCGTATGTCCATACGCCTTCCTCCCAAGCACTGACCAATTCATCAATCACAGGCTCCATGTACACACCCATATTACTCCCTGGGTGTCCAGAAATTATCAATGACAAGAATATATTCTGTCTTTGAAAGCATACGCCGGGGGGGAGATTGAGGGGGATAATGAACACGGGCCAACATGTGTATGGGGCAGCCATCAATCCATAAGGATTGAACCCATCTGTTGCCAGCGTAACACGTACATTACGAGCCTCATCTGCTTTCTTACGATAAATGCAATCAAAACGGGTCCATGCTTCACCATCAGATGGATGTACCAGTTTGTCAGCATTGTATCATTTTCCCTTTTTGTGCCATGTCATCTGTTTCGCGGATTCCTCGGTCATGTATAGCCGTTGGATCCTCGGTACGAACGGGAGGTACCGTAGGATCTTCACAGGGATCGTAAGCTGCCTCTTCTGGCCATCACCAGAGTCTACCTCTAGGTACCTGGATGATTCATACTTTGGACAGTAATTTGCATCCTTGTGTTCTTTCCTAAATAGGACGCACCCCTTCGGACAAACATGTATCTGATCATATGGCATCTTGAGTGCACGAAGGAGTTTCTGTGACTCGTACATGCTCTTTGGCAGAATGTGGCCATCTGGAAGCAGGCTGCCAATCACGGTCAACATACTATCAAAGTGTTCTCGACTCATGCTACACTCAGACTTGAACCCCATTAAACGTCCAATGGCATCCAGTTGAGAAACTGTTGTCTGGTCGTGAAGGGGCTTCTATGCTGAAGACATCATGTCATAAAACGCCTTTGCCGTTGCCTCCATCCCCTCCTTCGTACGTCCTTTAGTGTACTGTCCTTCATGAAAGTCATCTAACATATCTGCTACCCCGGCAGCAGGATCAAAATCCTCGACGCGGGGTCTCACCACCTCCTCTCTTAGACGATGGGCTTCACCATGGTGGACCCACCGAGTATAGTCCAGCGTAAATCCATTCTTCAAAAGATGTTTACCCATATCCACCTTATTTTTCCTTTTTCTATTTGCACATCTCTTGCAGGGACACAAAACTAGAAACGCTCCTTTAGCAGACTCGCCAAATGCTAGTTCCAAGAAATCATTGGTCTTCATCATCCATTCAGTGGTGAAATCACTCTGACTTGAGTGACCCGTGTACATCCACTCACGGTCATCCATCCTCTAACATATATACCAACGAGCAAAGTAACCATCAATTGCAGCTACATGTCGTTCGTACTATCTAATAGGTGAGAATAGGTCCTAATCCCACCCGTGGATGTGTAGATGAGGTTACTTTCCATGCTCTACTCCTATCGGAGACAGAATTTCGGCAGCACCTCCCTACTGTTCTCCCGATACACGTCCTAGCAGGGAGAGTGTGTATCCGGAGAACAACAGGGAGATGATGCCGAAACCCTGTCTCGAATCGGAGCAGACCAAGGAAACTAACTCATCTACGCATCCACGGGCTGTCCAAAATACGTGGACAATCCGAAATAGATACGGTCATAGATATACAAAGATCTGCATACCAATAACTGTATCTCTTTCGAACGGGAGACGCCTAACCGAGTTACGCGAGCTACGACTATGATAAGGAAAGGGGTTATACCTAGGGTGCCGGTGGAGTCAGGATAGCGGAGCCGTGGCGAGTCGGTGCAGTGGCGAGGCGACGCGGTGCAGGCAGACCCGCAACACCGAGGAAGACGATCGACGTACTTCGACTCCGCTTCAACGGGCTCTTCTCTGCAAAAAAAAAGAAAGAAAAATAATACTGTTAATTAAAAATTTCGGCAGAACCTCCCCTGCACGGGGAGGTTTCGAATACCTACAAAAAACAACGGCACGATGGCCGACATTCACATACGACAGCTCGATGGCCGACATCCACATACAACGGCTCGATGGCCGATATCCACATACAACGGCTCAATGTCCGAAAACCACATACAACGACAACACATACAACAACAATTACTACTGACACGACTATTTCACGCATTACACGAATTGCATAGAAAAGGAATGAACGAACCTAGTGTGTGCTAGTCGGCGGCGCGGACGTGCAGGGCGAGCGGCGCGGGCGCACGGCGCGGCGGGCGCGGGCGCGGCTGGCGCGGGGCGGCGCGGGCGGGCGCGTGTGCGAGCGGCCGGCGAGCGGCGGCGTGGCGGCCGAGCGGGCGGCGGCGCGGGGCGGCGCGGGCGCGGGGCGGGCGCGGCGCGGCCGGGCGTGGGGCGCGGCGGCGTGGGGCGGGCGCGGCTGAAAGAAATGTCCTAGCTGGGCTCGCGGGCAGGTTTATTTACCTGCTTTGCCGAGTGCCCGGGATTCGGCACTCGGCAAAGTTTTTATTTTTTTTTAAAAAAATGCTTTGCCGAGTGCCGGCGATCTGGCACTCGGCAAAGTTTTTAATTTTTTTAAAAAAATTTCTTTGCCGAGTGCCGGTGATCTGGCACTCGGCAAAGTTTTTATTTTTTTTATTTTTTTGATTTCTTTGCTGAGTGCCCACGATCTGGCACTCGGCAAAGAATTTAATTTTTTTTTGCACCAAAATTTTTTTTAAATTACTTTGCCGAGTGCCCACAACTTGGCACTCGGCAAAGAATTTTCAGCATTTTATTTTTTTTAATTTCTTTGCCGAGTGCCAGATCCCCGGCAATCGGCAAAGTTTTTAATTTTTTTTAAAAAAATTCTTTGCCGAGTGCCGGCGATCTGGTACTCGGCACAGAATTTTGTTTTTTTTAATTACTTTGCCGAGTGCCCACGATCTGGCACTCGACAAAAAATTTAATTTTTTTTGCACCAATTTTTTTTTAAATTACTTTGCCGAGTGCCCACGACTTGGCACTCGGCAAAGAATTTTCAGCATTTTATTTTTAATTACTTGCGGAGGCTATGATAAAAAATTAAGAATGTTTCGAGAAAGTTGTGACGTACGTTGCTTGAAACCCAGACAAACCACATGTGATATTGTGATAACACATGTGGAGATGTCTGGGTTTCCAGCAACGAACGTCACAACTTCCTCGAAACATTCTTAATTTTTTATCATAGCCTCTACATGCGATATCATGACATCTTGGCAATTTTTGTGGTTTTCGGACTTCGTTTGTATTTAATAGAATTTAAAAACAAATCGTCCGCAAGTCGGTGCCCATGTTTCGTGAACATGATGTTCGAAATTTCGGGTGTGTTCCTAGATAGCGCCTCATAATACACTCAAAAGCATGAATATCATTTTTTGAATGGCTAAATTTTATTATTCCATGCACCTGCAGTTCAAATTTGCTTTTTACGAAAACATTCAAGTAAATGATACAAATTAACTAACTGCAGCAAAAAAACATAAAAATTGTACCAAATTTTAAAATCTAGCTCCTAATACTATAGTAGGGCTTCACAAAAAATTTAGGTGCAAAAAGAAAAAAAAAATTTAAATTCTTTACCGAGTGCCAAGATTCTGACACTCGGCAAAGAAATTCTTTACCGAGTGTCAGATTTCTGGCACTCGGCAAAGTAATTAAAAAAAACTTTGCCGAGTGCCTAACAGCAGACACTCGGCAAAGGATCACCGTTCGAGCTCACCGTTTGTGAGTACGTATTTGCCGAGTGTAAATCTTTGCCGAGAGCTGGCCTCTCGGCAAAGACTTTCTTTGCCGAGTGTATTTCTTTGCCGAGTGCCGGGCACTCGGCAAAGCAATCTTTGCCGAGTGTCTTACTTTGCTGAGAGCGGCACTCGGCAAAGAGCCTCTTTGCCGAGTGCCCGATATTTGGCACTCGGCAAAGCATATGACACTACTGTTTCCGGTAGTGTATATTATATATTAATCCTAATTTTGTGGCTCGGACACTTGTCATAGAATCCATGGAAACAGTGCGCACCAATCAGTGTCAGACAACTTTCATAAAATTGTTCGAAAAGGGACCTTTCTCTGATCTTGTGGCGTATCATGCTATTTTCTGTACTGTATGGTGCATATCATGAATCATGATGTCAGTAGCCAATCAGCATGCAAGGAGAACATTCCGAGTATGCTGACGGCTGTCGCTCGATAGTCTCATCATTACTGTACAATAATAATGCAAGCAAGAAGAACAATCCACCAATGCAAGGATACGGTTCACCCACAACAAAAATATACTCCATTCCATAAGTATCGTCGTCGGATAATAAAGTTACAAGGGCGCTCTCTTTGGTGCAACTACAAGCTTGCGCTTGCTTATTACAACTCATACATAGAGAAGTAAACTACAGCAGTATGTATGTATACCCCTAGCCTCAGTTTCTTGTGTGCATTATAGGATGTCAGAGGAGCATAATGACACCTGCAAACACGAGACACCCGGCTGAAACCGATGCAGATTATACTTACCTCTTTGACTCAATATATATCTGGAGAAAAAAAAAAGAAACAAGAAGAGAGACAGGAAACACATATGGATCCAATGATCGATATTCGTGTGACTCGACGTGCCATTCGAAACCACACAAAGGACGCTCGCCTGCATGGCAGCATCGATTATTGCATTGGCCTGATGATGATGATGATGATGTTTATTTGTCTAGCCATGGTGCTGGGGGTCCGGGCCACCCGGCACCTCCCGCTTGCGGGCGCCGTCGCTTTGCACGCTCTGCACATTCCACCTCCCCCTTCGAATGCCGCCGCCCCGTCTGCCACCGCCGGTGCCGGCTGCGCCCGCCCTCGCCCCGTCCCCGGCCCGGGCCACGTCGATGTCCGGGGCAGCATAGCCTAACGGTGGCGGCACGACGCGAGCTCTGGCCGCCGTTGCCGCGAGCGCCGCGCCGACGATCAGCACCAGCAGGCTGCAGAGCACAATGTCGACGCGAGCCATGGGTTGAACGTACCGAAAACGTTCGCAACCAGGCCGACGATGGAGCGTGCTGGAACTTGTCTGCCGCAGGACGTGTGTATACCAATCGAGAGAGAGGCCCGAGAGCTGGAGTCAGTGTGCGCCTCGGTGTCGTGCCCTACTGCCCTGTCATGGCCAGGTGCCGCCCCGCTATTTATTTATATATAGGGCCAATGGGATGGAGTCACGGGGCAGCAGTTATTACAAAACAAACATTTGTTTGGAGGGCCCGGGCGTTTTTGTGGATAATTTTGTTTTGAAACTGTTTTTATGGATAATTGGTTGGTGGTTTGGTTTAGGTGGTGGTCGAGTGGCCACTATCGCTGGCAGAGCAGCGGCTGGCTGGCTGGCGCCGGCAGGGCAGATCATGCATGCAGATATGCGGTGGTGCGCCATGGAAGTTTTGTCGACCGCTTTCTTCTTCCTGCGCTGACAATGTGTGTCAAGTGTGATTATATCCGATAGATCCTTCGCCTTTCTGGCTTCCTGCAATCTGCGAGAGGCGCTAAGGCCAATGCGGTGCTCCGAGCCTCCTATGTTGGTTCGCCTATTGCGCATTCCGACGTCGGTCAGCCGCTGCGATGCTTCTATCTGTGCTGACTGTGCATGTTGCGCCACTAACTACCTAGGAAGGTTCCGTTCATGTGGATGATGAATGGACAATTGAGATGTGAAACTGAAGTACTACCGAAAGGTTTTACAGGAATAGACGTTAACACCTTTTTCAGGTCTAATTGATGTTGACAACTTGACTGCATCCGTCCGAGAACAAGAGCTGTGTTACGGTCACAGAGGTGTTAATTATATACTGAAGTATATGGCTATAATATGTACACTTGTGTAAGGAGAAATTGGCACCATAACTTTTCATTGAAACTCAGTTCAGTTGCCAAGAAACGGTCATCCAAAGTGCCCCTACATTTCCTCCTCGATCTCCTCCAATCCCCGTGAAGAATGATATATCCAAAGAACACCTAAAACAGGATGTTTCGTATATCTATATACTTGTTGCAATGATGGTTGTGTGCAAATAGTAGATAAGTCAAGGGGAGAAGAAAAAGAAAGTTGCTGCAAAAAATGAGATGCCTTTGCAACGTGAGCTCAGCGAAGATGTCATGGATGATGGGGACATGGGCAAGCTACGAGATGCTATTGCAGCTGCTTTGGCGGCCACATGATAGAACCAAGATCTTTTGTTATGTTATTGTGTCCGCAAGAATGTACTAATGGAATACAGTATATAAATACATATATCTAAGTATATATTAATATTTTTTTACATTTCAAAGTTTACAAACATGGAAATTCCATTACTTGTTCCTCAAACAGCTTTCATAACGACAACTTTCATAACAATCGAGGGTATTATAGACATTCCACGATTACAACAAGACTTGGCACTCTGGTACCGGAGCCAGAGGAGCCACACCAAACAACGATGCAAGGTGAAGTGCTTTTGCATGTTTGGAGAACTCGGAGTTCTTTTCGCATATGAGGCGGAACCACGATTTGCACCTCTGGCTCTAGTGGAGGAGGCCGTGGACGCGGAGCTGTGCCAAACACACTGTTAGGGCCTGTTTGGATCTCTTTCTCTAAACTTTAGAGCTCCAAACTTTAAAGCTAAATTCTCTAAACAGGTAGTCTAAAATTAACTCTAAACTTTAGCCCATCGACAGTAGAACTTTAGAGCTTAAAATTGAGCTAAAGTGCTATCAAGTTTAGAAGAGATGATACAAACATGCCATAAGATCTCTCTAAACCATCAAAAAGTCTGACTGCCAAACACGGAGCTTATTCAGACAGGTGCTTCTCCAGACAACAGCTTTTCAGGGCAGCCAGACATAAGCTAGCTTTTCTATAAGTTTCAGCCGTTCCAAACAGGACCATATTCCTGGTAACCATTGTTGTTGCTCAATTGACTCTGCAGCGAAACAGAATTGGCTACACAAGGAAAGAGGAGATAAAAAGAAAAAGGAAAACAAAATTAAGTATAAAAGAAAAAAAAGAAAAAAATATGAATGCAATGGCGCCAAAGGGAAAATGGCATTTTTTTTGTTGACAGAAAATGCGGTAAGTAACATAACCTCATTTTTGCAAGATCGATAGAATCAATATTTACAATCCTTGCATTCAATAAATTGGATTGCTTTGGAACAGCCAACTTTTTACAATCTCATTTTGACAAGTCTAAGTGAGAAATGCTTTGAATTCCTTGACCAAATCACTTTTCAGGTGTCAGGACAAAAGTGCCCCATCATCAACGATTACTTAACGAACACCTTTGTCGCTATGCAGATAGTGCCCAGTGGGAAGGAAAGCAATAACCGATAAATGCCATTGCTTGGATGCTATAGAAGCCTTATTGCCTTACCAATGTGCATGCTTCGTCAAAAGCCCCAGGTACCTCATAGTGTCAGTAGGTGTCTCTGTCCTAGACTTGTGCTTTATCGTCTTTGCAGTTGCAGCCGATTAACCACATCCTAACTTGCAACCACCGCCTGACCTCCTCATACTGCGAAAAGACAACTTGAAGAATTTTATGGGATAATCATTCCAAAGCAAACCAAGGGGTCACATATGACAGATAAGAATGAGTTGTTTGTCAAAAAGCAGTCCACGTTTCAGATACACATTGAATAGGAAAGACATACGATATAAATTATAGTAGGTATTCTCAAAGTTCCAATCATTCTAAAGCACTCGGAGCAGGTTAACATCAGCTAGATTCAAGTTAAGCATAGTAACAAAAGGTAACTTACTGAACCCATTCCAGTTGCTTCAACCTCTCTATCGACTGTACACAGCTGAGGTGCACCTTGGCAAATCCAAAACAATCATCGTTTTCCTTTTCCCTCCTTTTGGCATGCTTATTGATGGAAGTGGTGTTTTTCAGTAAATAAACGAAACTGAATATAACAGTAGATTCTTCACGCTCACTACAATTTTAAGCCATGGCATGATTCTTCAGTTCTTCACATTCCATAGATTACTTGAATATAAGTAACAGTACAGTACCTTTGGGACATTTCTACCTTGCTAATCATTTCCATTAAGTAACAGTACAGTACCTTTGGGACATTTCTACCTTGCTGATCATTTCCATTTAGCTCCTTGGACATGCACAGTTCTCTTCCCTTGTAGCTTGCAGAAAGTACAAGGATCAGATTCAAGTGCCCAAGGGAGCATTGTCATTGAGACGTAAATGGCTGAATCTTGAGGGCTATGTTCCCAGGTCACCAAAATAGCGGCCATCCTTCTTGCCTCTTCCTTATCCTTGCTCAACCCTAATCATGATGATAACATTATGAGAGGCCTCGATGTTTTGCTGCTACACAATGAATGATGTAACGTGGGTACTAGAAAGATTGATAATAATTGTGGAGAAAATTTCTTATTTGACCCCGATTGAAACTTGCCTTTCTTCCTTGGCCCTGAAATAAATTTTCTTACCTATTTGGCCTCAATTGAACTTTTGATTACCAATCTGGCCTGCCATCATCTTTTGCCTCTAACACCGTTGAGTGGTACATGAAATGACCAATTTACCCCTGAGAAATTATGAGGAACCAAAAGGCAAGCAGGTCTAAAATTCAACTTGGTGGGAGGCATTTGTTTGATGGATTTTTGGCCGGTCTAAAATTCTCCGTGTACGCACGTACACTTGTATTTGTGTATGCTACTAGTAAGTGTGCAGAAGAAAAAAGAGAATTCATGGAACAACATGTGTGCATGCTCATTCACGTGCGTGCATAGGAAAGGAACAGGCCACTATGGCTGGTTGGGTGGCCGCCCTCGTGTGCAGCGCCTGTACGTACACGCACGCGTACACTGTGGCCGGTCGCCGTACGCGTATCAGGCTATTATTTCGTGAACATATATAGATTATGCTGGGGCCATAAAATAGTCACCGCGGCTCGGCACATGGTCAGACGGAACATTCTGCAAGCTCTCTGGTACACAGCCATCGATATATGGATTACCGGGCAATGTATGTGTGTAGCGAGTATACGGCGTCGATATATGGATTACCGGGCAATGTATGTTGGTATGTTACCTGCTTGTCTTTTGGTTCCTCATAATATCTTAGGGGTAAATTGGTCATTTCACGTACCACTTAATGGTGTTAGAGGCAAAAGATGACGGTAGGGCCAGATTGGTAATCAAAAGTTTAATTGAGGCTAAATAGGTAAGAAAAAATTATTTCAAGGCCAAAGAAGAAAAACAAGTTTCAATCAGGGCCAAGTAAGAAATTTTCTCATAATTGTGACCTAGAGAGCAGGCTTGGAACAGTGGTAGAGTCTCTCCACTTGTGTCCTCCTTGAAAAGTAAAGCAATGGTATGGCTGTCTAGAAGTCCCCTTCCCCAAACCCCACATTATTTCATTGCTTTCAACACTGGGTAAGTTTTGTAATTAAACAACTTAAGATTGTATTAACAAAAGACAAACTGTGGGAAAACAAATATGACAAACCAGAATGCTACTGCATCTACCAGAAAAGCTTCATCAATGAGGATGCATGATCTAACATCTAAATGGATAGAACGAAACAGACGTGGTGATCTTATATACACCTCTCTTCTATTTTTGTGGTACTTCAATATGTGCAAATCCAATAAAAAAATGAACTTGACCCAATACATTCTAAATATTGAACTAACAGAAAAAAAATGATTGGTTAACGAGATGAAAAGCACACCTCCATGCAACAGGAATTCTATTTGATCCACTGCTAGCTAAAAACTTGTGCCTCTGTTACACCATATGTCTTGCATCCTTGGAGGAATGTGCGCCATATGACAGTGCTTGGTTGGAAAGGCATGCCTCTAATCACGACCTCAGCTTCCTTCAAATAACCACACTTGCATAGCATGTCCACCACACAAATGTAATGCTCCATATCAGCTTCAATTGAATAATCAGCTTTCATATTTTTGAATATCTTCATCCCCTCCTGCACAAGTCTACCATGTCTACAAGATGACAGGACTGCTAGAATTGCTACTTTGTCAGGTTTACAGCCGTCCTTTTCCATGGCTTTAAACAATGTCAATGCCTTACGAGAAAAACCATTAAGTCCAAGTCCGGAAATCACAGTTGTCCATGATATAAGGTTCCTGTCTTCCATTTCCTCAAAGACTCTGAGACAGTCTTCAATTCTACCACATTTAGCATACACATCTAACAACATATTATCAACATAACTGTCCGAGCAACTGGAATTGGTCTTGATGATAAGCCCATGAATCAACTTACCAAGATAAAGGCTGTTGTTTTTGGTACAAATGCTCAGCAAGCTCACAGATACATAATTATCGAAACGGTGCCCAAAAATTCTCATCTGCCTGAAAAATCCAAAAGCTTCAACGAAATCACCATTCCGTGCGCAAGCAGTAATAAGTATGCTCCATGAAATTGCATCTCGATCTCGCTTATGTAGAAGTAGGTCCTTAGTTTCTTGGTACATGCGAGCTTTGTTACAGACGCCAGCCAAAACATTCATAGAGACACTACATGAGTCTGGATCCAGTGCAACTCCATAAGACAAGGCATCAAAAATAAAACCATGTGAAGCATACGATGATATGATAGCACTTGAAACATAGTCATTACCACCATGACCCAATCTAATGACCAATGAGTGAACCTGCTGGAGATCAAAAAGTGATGGATCCTTGAGAGATGAAGAAAAAGTAACTTCATTCGGTTTAATCCCTGATCGCAGCATGTCTCTCACAATAACCAAACAAGTTGGATCATCACAATTAGAGTGACCAGAAATCAGAGCATTACAACACGTGATGCTATTTCCAGGAACCCCTTTAAGCACTTTATGAGCATCCTCCCTACTAATACAATTTGCATAGAAACCAACCAATGAAGTGTTCACGAACACACTTGTGCTGAGATCGTGCTTAATAACTTTTGCGTGAACAAACCTCCCAAGTTCGTGTCCATCTATATCGGTGCAAGCATAGAGAACACTGGCAAATGTAATTTCATTTGGAAAAACACCCTGACGTTGCATACTCAAGAAAAGCTCAAAAGCCCTCTCTGGGACATGACTCCTTGCAAATCCAGTTATCATTGTATTCCAACAAACCACATCTCTAAACATTATCTCATTGAATAGCTTCTCGGCCACATCTATTGCACCGCAAGTACAGTATGAATTCAGCAATGCATTTGCAACTGTTGAGACGGAATCCATTCCATTTTTCTTCATTACACCATGAACTTGCTCTGGCAATCCAAACGAAGGCAATACTGCAACAAACGAGCCATCTGACAAGTCAACGCCACTTCTCACGAGCTCCCTGAACCAGGACACTGCATCGCGACTGTGTCCAAACTGCACAAACGAAGAGATAAGACAGTTCCAGGTGACAACGCTCCTCACAGTCATTTCACCGAACACCTTGAGCGCCTCGTCGAACAGTCCTCTCAGCCCGAAGAACCCCACTAGCGAGGTCCCCGAGTAGGGCTCGCAGTGGAGCAGGCCGCTCTTGAGAATGTGCGGGTGCAGCTGCGCGGCACAGCAGGCGGTGGCGGAAGGCGAGGCGAGGATCGGTGCGAAGGTGAACGCGGTCGGGGCGACGCCGGCAGCGAGCATGCGCGCGAGGAGCGAGAGGGCGTCGACCACGCGACCGGCGCGGGCGCAGGAGGCGATGAGGGAATTGAAGAGTGGCGCGGAGAGCGGCGGTTTCGGACGCGGCATCCCGTCGAGCAAGCGGCGGGCGCGGCATGGGGAAGGTGGTGGGAAGCGCGCGGCGCAGGTGTGTTGAATATCGGCGTCGGCGCGTCTTCGATGGAATGGATTTTTTTTTTCTTTTGATACGTCGATGGAAATATGGAATGGAAGGAGCGTGCCCGTACGCGTGGCTACGAACAACTAAATTTTTATAATAAAAATATATAGATCATATAATAAGATAATAATATCGTGAAATTAAATATCAACATTAAAGTGATATTTAATTTAAAAAGCAAAGTTAGTGAAATCAACGTAATCACGAAGACCGCGGTGTCGCAGGCTTATCAACTCTACTGTATAAACTTTTTCGCACGTTGCAACAAGAACAAACAATGCCCTGATAATTTGAGCATGAATGTATTGTATTGTTAAAAAAACGATAATAAAAGCGTGATGTTCTGAATATCAATATTACAAATTGAGTTTTGCGCATGGCTAAAATTCTCATTGATGGTTTGCAATCATCAAGGTATGCATTTATAGTATTGTACATTTGTCGTACAGTATATATATAGAATTATACGATACTATGTCACATGGATAAAACATATATAAAATCCAGCAATTAATTTCATCTTTACGAAATAGTTTTGTGGTTTAAATTACCAGCACACAAGCTCAGAGATGTCCACTAGTAAAAAGTTCACTTCATATGTTAGAAATTGATCTGGCTATCTAATTCACTTTCAAAAATTACCAATACAGAACGCAGGCACCATGGAATTGATATCAAAATACTGTCAATAATTTGGAGCAATAACGACACCATGCTGGCCAGAAGCTTTTTGTTCGATTTCCGTCACATATACTACAATCATTAAACATGTCAGAATAGGGCTTGCTAACAATATAATAAAATGCAAACATAAAACATGTTAAGCATCTCAATGTGAGCACTGAAATGATAATGTAATCACCAATATCATCAACTTCCAAAAGTCACCTATGTGGATCTAGGAGACACCAATATCAAAGACATCCGTCTAGAGTAGGCTTCCAACCATGATACAAAAGTATTGCACAACAAAAAAAGAACACTATGGGACACCTTGAATTATTAGTTTGCCCTGAACACTATAGAACACTGATTAATTTATTTTTTTTATATCAATTTCCCATGTTACGAGAGTAGTTACGTAAAGCGAATAGATTGCATGGTCGAAATGATACACATGCCAATATACATTCCTAGGACACAAATATTCAGAAAATATAATTGAAATATGGAAAGTTTACTATATTTAGTTAGGGTTCACTTGACTTAAAACGTTAAGTTAATTGGAAGTGTCAGAGTGTTGTAGGCCTGCATTGCATCAATGACAATAGGAAAACATATCATTGTTGGGTCCCAAATAGTCTATGTTAATATTTAAAAATCTGTTATTGTAATTTTTTTCGAGAACGTGAACGTGTCACTGCACGTATTTCATTAAGCAGGAATAGAGTTTGGTACAAGACCCTTGAACGTGGTAAACCGAAGATTACCAAAGCTCAAGCCGACCGCCTAAACTACAACACAATCTCTATGCAATGCTGCCTCGAAGTTTGACTATGAAGTTTATTTACAGACTGTGCTGCAAGGCATCACCTGTAATAAGAAGAGTTCAGAGGTTTTAACGGAATCATTATGTTACTAGGAACAAAAACAAAACATTTCCTTGTTTTAAAGAGGACAATCTGTGCTTTCATATATTGTATGAGTTTAAATCAGTCTTGAGCGTGATTTTGCAATGTTCCTGCAACCCAATTGCATCATAGAAACCTGCTGCCAAAGCTTGAATAATTGAAATCATGTTGGTTTCAGTATTTGGGTGAGGATTATATTATATTATATTATATTATATTATATTATATTATATTATATTATATTATATTATATTATATTATATTATATTATATTATATTATATTATATTATATTATATTATATTATAATCATGTATATTTTAATGAGCTCATTGTTGGAGAACATGGGAGGAAAAAGAGGAATTGTATAGGGAACTCAAAATAATTTATCAGCTCAGCATTCATCTCATTAGTTGTGAATTTAATAGATAGTTTGACAATATGAGAAAATGAGGATTCCATCGTTACCTACAATTGCAGGTGGTTGCGCGGCAAGCTTCCTGTGGGAGCATGTGACATAGGAAGCCCTAACATCGCTGCCAGTGCCACTTGCTCAGCCTCCGACTGTCGTAATTACTCTCAACATATTATTATAAGTCATAATGTAGTCTCCTGAGTTCTATCACCTTCATAATATTCTCAAAATTATAAATAAGTCAAATGACACAAACCTGGAATTATCTACCATATCTAACCAAACAACCAATTCAAGAACTTAGCTCTGCACGTACAAAATGAGGACTGGTCGATGCGAATATCTAACCTAGACAAGGAAATGTGTTTCTAGCCTGCTAACATCCAAAGCATCCATAGAATATGCAGAGATTATCCAATGAAAAAGAATTCAAACAATTACGAGATCCATCATGTGCTTTGATCAGCAGTTGTTCACTATTTGACAATGGTTTATGCATGTTACTGCATTGTCCTACAACTCGAGAAGCAACTATATAAATAATATTATGAAAAATTATTTTGTTAGGCTAAATAATAGAGGGAAATTCACATTAACTAACACATCCAAACCTGCACACTTGCCTCGACTAATTGGACTTGGACATGCATAACTTGTACCAATTGGACATGCTTAGCTTCTACCACTATAGAGCACAGATACTTGTAAGTTCTCCATCACAAAATCATAGCACACTTCTGCATTATTTTTCCAGATCAAATGCACCCAAACATTCTAAAATCAGGGCCAGCATCCAAATAGAGTACCTTGACTGACGCATCCCAGTTATCACTGATGTCACCCCAAGAATTGTTGTCAATGCTTATGTCACCACCACAGGCAACATCCCTCTTCAATCAAAGAAACGGAAATATGCAACAAAACGAAATAGGCATGAAAACAAAAAAACACCTGACACTACAAATAAACCGGATTTTAGCAACATATTATTATATGTCAAGATAGATGCGGACTCCATGCAGAAAGGGCACTACTCTCTAACCTCAGACAGAGGTATCGATGACTACCTGTAGAGTCACAAAGTTCCCTGACGATTCGCAGAAAGAAGTGGACAGTGCGCCGGTGGAAGAAGGCAGCATTACCTGTTTCCTAACATTTGGAGAAATAGAAAGCACAAAGTAGGAATGATGTCGGCCTGTCAATTGTGATTGTTATTATCTACAAATTCAGGCATGTGCAACCTTTACTGGTAAAAGTTTCAAGGAACAATAGTTTAATTATTATTTGATGAAATAAGATATGCTAGAAAAAGATCTCTAATCGTAAGCAGAATAGCATTGAGGGAGACTGGCGGCTTAAGCTGATACCGCCAATCCATTTCTCGTGGGTGGAAGCATGGCTTTTTACAGCATAAGCATAACAGCTCACCCAGTGCTTCATGCCTCGCTCAGCATTGAAATTTATAGTAGTGTGAACAAACCTAAGGTACTAATGCAAAAAATTATAAGCAAAATATAAGTAAACTGGGTTGACCATGAAACTATAAGCAAAACTACTTTCTTTGATCAGGTAACATACCATGATCCTATCACATGTGTCATGAGATACAGTACAAATTGGAGCGTTTATTCTAATTTCCGAACTACTTGTGTGCATAGTTACCACCTTTTAGGATACTTCAATAGGTTCAGTTTAGAAAAAAGATAACATGTCATGTGCAAGATTCTCTAGTATGTCTATTTGTTCAGATAAAAAAAAATGTCAGCTATTTTCTTGTGCTGTTGATCTTACAACGATTGTATCATGTGTTTACTTTACTGTCTAGGCATCATTGACTAAACCGCAGATAGATAACAAAAGTGAACAGAAATTCCACTTTAATGGCATCTGTGAAGGATCAAGTAATGGAATAATTCTGATATACCTGTGCTTGATATGCAATGAAGTAATTCTAATAAATCTTTTTTTTTCATCCCAAGCACCATTTCAATTCTTCAACGAGTTGATCATGGTCCATTGTTTCTGGCTTGATTTGCTTTGGGTTAGAACTCATATAATTGCCTCGTTGACTGTAGACTCTGGTCATTGGCACAACACATAAAGTTTTCAACCCCATATATCTAAATGTAGAATTACAAGCATACATCTTGGAACATCTTGCAGAATCACAATATTCGTTATAACTTCTTTAAAACCTTATCCATAAGCCTATAGCTTTGGAAAGAATGCATCTAACAAAGTTTGAAAAATAAAGTGAGTGTACAACAAAACATATCCAATAACAACATGCTCCATAGACTATGGAAGCTTACTCCTAGGTAAAAGCAGTGAAAAAATGCAGTAAGAGTTTGGGTTTCATAATGCAATTGAAGAGATGCACATGAATTTTCAAAATGGACACACGTGAAAAGGTTGTGGTGAAGAGACCTTGGCAATCTGGTATACCCATGTTCACGTGCTTGCCTCCTAGCATCATGACCTTCTTCTTCTTCTTCTTCCTCTAGCAGCTGGTCTTCCTCTCTCCTGGGGCTCGCCAGCGGCCAGGAAGGAGAGGGCAAGGCCTTGGCGGAGCTCATGCCCACGCTCGCGCGGCGGCGGCAAAGAACCCAAATAATCAGAGAAGCTATCTGAATGTCATCGGAACACAAGGTGTCACGATATAACTTAAATCAATGATCCAATAAATGGCCGAAAGGAATAGCTCAATGTAATTTTAGTCTTTTCCAGTTTTGAGTCCCTTCCCTCCTCTCGCTTCTTTTGGTTCTCCTATGCAGTACATACGATTGGTAAGTTCATGGCCGAACCTATGCGTAAGTCATAAGATGAGCACCATTATTCACCAAGAAAAATAAAAAGAAATGATGAACAGTGGTCTTGGACTATTGGCATAACTGAATCAAGTTGAAAGCGAAAAAATGTCAAAGAAGAAATTACAGATTTACACACCCAAGCCTTGAAAGAGACTTCTTAAGATGTCTTTCCTCCTTTGTGGAATTCTACTAGTTCCTGATCATGGACAATCCCACCAGACCGAACGCATCAGCCTGTAAACAACCACCAATTTGTTGAATCTGTTCAGAGCCGTGCATGACTGGATATACATGAAAATAGCCCTGTCGTCGAGGACGCCATCCACCGCGAACAGCGACTGAGTCTGGGGCGATCCTGTGGACGAACCACAGATCCTTGCCGTCCACCAGCCGGCTCACCGACGGTCGCACCCTCACCAGCACCTGCGCGCATCCCCACAAATTAGGAACAAGCTCACAAGTTGCAACCCTCCAGAGATATCAAATTGACATGGTAGGAAGCCGAATAGGGTGAAACGATGCATGGCACGGTACCTTGACGGAGGGCTCATCGTCGGTAGGCGCAGTGGAACCACGCGTCATCGTCTTCAGGCTCCACCAAAAGGGCACGCCGATTACCTCCTCGATGAAGCCATGTGTGGGTTTCCTTGGACGCGCATGCCGTCATGAAGGACTCATGGCGCTGGTGGAGTGCGGCGGGGCGGCGCCGTGACCAGGCAGCAGCGGCCGGCGGAGGCGCGGCCGTCGGGTCGCACGCGACGGTGGCGGCGGGCAGTAGCCTCCTGTGCTGCCGCGGCCGAAGATGACGACGCCTCCCTGGAGGCCGACGGTTGCCCCACGCCAAGGGTGAGCGGTACCGCCGCGAGGGTGAGGGCGAGGGCAAGCGTTGGAGAGAGATGGGATGTCGCAGGGGAGGGGAAAGAATTGGTACGGAGATATTTCTTTCCTATTTTACGGTCGTGTGAGAGAACCACGGGATGAGCCGGGAGCCCGGCATCAAAGCTCGTGGGGTCGCATGGACGGGGCAGAGCGACGCACTAAACTAATATCGCACGATTAGACAATCCTAATTTCTTTCTTTTTAGTTGTAGGAGATTTTACATCAGGAATCTTATTCTGTTTCTAAATTATCCTAACCACTTTTATATATTCTTTCCCTCTTATACATTTGCATCAGGAATCCTTTCTTAATCTTTATTTTTTCCCACCCTTCCACCTGCCGGTGCACGGAGCCACGGAGTCGCGGTCGCAGGGGTGAAGCGGACCGACGGAGCGACGATTGTCGCACGAAACGGTGGTCTTACTTTCTTTCTTTTTAGTTATAGGAGAGGAGATAGGGTGGATAGTATTTCTTATATATATACAATATATAGACGCATATAGATGGAAACATGCAATTTTTTAGTCTACATTATTGCCTAGCCAAATATGCAGAAAATGTGTAGGTGCAGCACTGACTTGGCCATGCCTAGTAATATCAGACTCGAAAACAAAATCGGAAATCTTAGAACTATAAGAGAAAGATATCAAAAACCAAAACAAAGAATTGATCGATCGGTGTGGAATCGGATATGGACTCAAAGACACCACGTTCGCACTGGCCTGGTGACCGAGGCTTCTCTCAGATTGATATCCTATTTTTTCTATTTTATATCTATACTATTATTTCCTCTAAATCGGAAACAGCTACAAGAAAGAAAAACAATTGCAAAACATAAACGCAAACCATCACATACATTACATGGGAGAAAGATGGGAAAAAACGGTTTCACGCAAAAACAGTTTGAAAAAATATAAAAGCCGATTCTCAAACAAAAAGTGTTAAATTAGAATTCCTATTCAAATTACTCAAAATCGATGAGATCTATTTGGATTAGAATTAGGATTCTTAGCTATTATAACTATCTAGGGCTACATAAGTGTAGACGGAAGAAACTCTCGACTACTTGGGGGGGAGGTGGACGAAAAAAATGGATGAATGAAAAAAGACCAGAAATTTTATCTCTTTATTATTAGGTATAGATATATATGAGAGAAAAAAATTCAAGTATTTTTGTCTTGAAAAATTATGCAATTAAAAATCCTAAAAATATAGTATAATCTTAAAAATTTTGTTTTAACTTAGAAAATTATGAAACTGATTTCACTGGGAGACGCTACGTTCTCTGCTACCTATCAGCCCTGTCTGACCGTTTTCCGAGCCTTTTCAATCATTGCAAGAAGAAGAATGCTACTGTCCAAGGAGTTCTTGACTCTGATCTCCGACAGCCTTTTGTTACCAGATTATCCAACCAAGCACAGCAGGAGCTGCAGCAGCTAATGTGCATAACCGAACAAACAATTCTTTCCAACGAGCCAGATAGAAGGAACTCCCCTTTCACCAAGAGCCTAGCCAAACTGACACCTCTGCTATCTACAATCTCCTGAAGGCAAGGGGACAGTCAGCAGACCAGACTTCGTCTTTGGAACAACGCTACTCCTCGCGTGCAGCTATTCATCTGGCTGCTCGTCAAAGGGAGAATCCAATGCGGATCCAACCTTTTCCGAAAGAACATAGTGGATGCACCTGGTTGTGTGATCTGCGTGGCGCCACAAGAAACTCCAGAACACATCGTCTTTGACTGCCATTTTGCAGTTGATTTTTGGGAAGCTGTCGGTCTCCAAATCCCTCAGGGACAGCGTACCCAAAACCTACACTGACTACAGATGATAACTTCAGTTCCTCAAGTGCAATTCAGCTCCTTCGTTGCTTTGTGCTGTTGGCAGCTTTGGAAAAGAAGAAATGGAGTTGTCTTCCGAAATGAAGCACTTTCTCTAAGACAATTGACACTATCATGCAAGGCAGAAGCCAAGTTATGGCGTGCTAGAATGCAAGGAAGGAGAAAGAGGTACCTCTTGAATGGTGTAGGCTGTTTGATCAGATAGCTTTAGCACAAATGTAAACTTTTGATCTTACCCCTCTGTACGGGTTTTCTGTAAAGCCTACTGGACAATCTCATGGAATGGGGATGCCATCCCAGAAATCAATAGAATCAGATGGGGATTAGACATATTAAAAAGGCAACGTATCAGGTGGAAACCACACCCTTCGTGAAAACCCATGCAAACCATGGTAAAAATGTCGTCTAAATTCACCAAAAAAATCACATATGTAGATGATATGATGATACACAACCTTATAAAATATCTTGTCTAAACTCGACTTCGTTTGTGAGATATAAAAATAACAAATTTCTAACAAATCGTCTGGACAGCGTTCTGGCTTGAAAATTGTTATTTTTACTAGTTAAGTGCCCGTGCGTTGCTACGGGTATTTAAATTCACACGATCCTATAAAGTTTTCAGCTAATCCATATACGAAAGAAGTGTCTTATATGCACCATGGTTTCAATTTGAGTAAAAGCGTGGGTAACCAAAAAAAAATGTATGGTCAAACATCTTTGCAAGCACAGCTTGTAGATCACTTTAGTAAGCACCTCCTTAGAAGCCAATGATTGTCTACCATCAATACCAAAGGTATTTAGATTGCAGTGGAGATATGACCTTTGTGAATTGCATACCTTTTAGATCCACCTTCAAACTAATACTATATATATATATATATATATATATATATATATATATATATATATATATATATATATATATATATATATATATATATATATATATATATATATATATATGAGGCATTCTAAGATGCACTTCCATAAACATACATGGTCAGATAAGTCCAATCTGTAAGCTAAGATCTTTTAGCTGGGCCGTGATCAATCTCTGCAACTAAATCTACTAAAAGCAATTGACTTATTCAAAATAAAAATGGTCTGGTAAATACAATAAGAATGCAAGGGCAAAACCGTTTCTTGAGATGTAGCAATTTACATTTGGAACATGCTCATTCAGCCTTTCTCTTCTTATTTCTATCACTTTTTTATTTGCACCCTGCAACCAGCATAAAGGACATATTGCATACATGCAAATTTTATAGGGCGTCACTGAGACTTTCTTTAAATGTGTTCTAAGGCCAATAAAATCGAACCATCCTACAAGGAAGAAACACTTGATGAGACACAAGCAAATGTAAGGGTTTGAAAAAAAGAAGATTATTTTCTAGTTCAAAGCTCAACCCTAAACCCTCTCTACTTAAAAACAGAAGTGCAAATTTATAGACAAAAAATTCCCAACCTACAACATGCTATGGGTGTGCACTATACACGGATGCCCTAGCTGCTGATACATCAGAGTGGGTGACAGCAGCATCTGTTGCTCAGACCAAAAAAACATGCATATGAAAGCAAATGCTGCAGTGCTGCCAGTCTACCAAACATACAAATGTACTGAGAAAGCCTCAATGGCTCAATGTGTATTTGATGACAATTTCTATTGCTGTTTTCAGTTTAACAGCATTGCATTTTCAAGAAATATTCTGTAAAATAGAAGATGGGAATAAAAATGTTTCCTTGGCATAAATCAAGCTATTAGGTGTAGAACATGGACCAGAACTCCAGACAACAACAAAAGAAAACAACTCTGTACATCCCCGATCAGTAGCACCACTTAACCAAGGCATATACATCAACCCATCGTGTTATTGTTAGTGACTGCAACTATGTCTGCTTATTTCCTTGAGAGTTGAAACCTCACGAAAGCAATTGAGAAAATAACCAATTAATGACACCAAGTTGCTATACATATGGACTGCAAAAAAAAAATCCTAATAGAAGAGAGAGAGCTGCAGGTACCAATACTGCCGGCTATGGAAGCCGTCCTGAACACCATGAGGGTACCAGGATCGCCGGCTGCGGAAGCCATCCTGAGCGCCACAAGGGTACCAGCTTGTGAGCAGATAATCAAATGGTCATGCTAGCTTATAACAACGCACAGTTCAGTTGATGCCATCAGAGATCTCTTGCCGCTTTGGCAGGTCTGGAAAGTGGAAACAGCTGGTGAAATTTCCACTGATCAAGTGTTAAAGAACCGACTGAAATGAACATATATAGTTTCTGAAATTTACATGTCAGCAAACTTACAAGATGATCTCATCATCCTTTCCAAAGATCCTTGACACTTGCTCAAGAAAGTGTGTGCTTTTCATCAATCTTTTGCATGTGACAGAAAGTTCAGAATGGTTCATGACCGAACCACAACTTAATCATAGTGCAAATTAAATAAAGAGTACACATTGGTGATCCAGGCAGTATGCTAGCTCCTCATTCCAGTAGCAGTGGAGCACTGAAGCACCCCCAAAAGAAGCCTTGTCTTTTGCCTACATGACGAGATAACATTGCATCCATATAGTTCTTTGCCGACATGTAAATTTTTTATTTTATATGTAAACTCTGAAGCTCCAAACATCCATAAACAAAAAGAGAATCAAATGAAGTGAACACATTTGCAACAAAAGGATACGAAGTTCCATTACCCAATCTAACCCTAACAGCTACAGTCATGGATCATAAGATGCACAAACTGATAAGATCAAATAATGGAGCCTACAAGTATCAAGGCATTTTAAATATATTCCAGCATAATTTATCTACCATCCTCCTACAAATTGTGCATACCTTACCTTGGACCAAATTCCAGCTGATGTAGTGATGCAGGCACATCCTCCTACCAAATTGCAGCCTTTGGCCCTCGGATCAGTCAACCCCAAAAAACAAAACCTAATAAAACCAAATATTATTAGGATTGGGAAGCCGAAGCAGTGGTCTAATTTGCGTCAGGGGTAAGGGGAGTTACATGGAGGAGGTTGAGATGATGTGGAAGTCAAGGGGCCTCGTGCGGCTGTGGTCATTACAATGGACCTCGGATGGGGGAGTGGATTTCACACTTACCAAGTTACATGGTGGCTCCCAGAGCTCGGAAGGGAACAAGGGAGGGGGCGCGGAGGACGGAAACCAAAGCATAGCGACGGGCAACGGTACCGCACGTCGGCGATGGCTAGGGCGGCATGTGAGTGTGATGGCCTGGAGCTGGCGGCACGCGATGTAGGGCCCACGTCCGAGTACATGTGCCGCATGCCGTGGGCAGCCTCGCCGGCGGCCGTGCCCCATGCCCTTCGTGAGCCAACGGCCTCGCCCCCGGCACGCACGCGCCGGTTGCCGATTGCCGGCGGCCGAGCCCCACCAACCGCGCACCCGCAGGCCGCGCCCCGCCCCATCATCTCTGAGACACGAACGACCGTCCTCATCAGGCGGCCGCAGATTCTTTCATCCATAATCTCGTGTTCCGGCTCCGGTGCCATGGTGTAGATGGCTTTGCTACCTCCTCTCCGGCGACGGCGACAGGACGCGGTTTTGCTGCGGTCAGGATGACGGCGGATGGGGCAGGGGCGCGATGGGACGGGGCAAAGGTGTGGCTGGGGGCGGCGGCAGGGGAGGAGCGGGAGGCAGCAGACGTGGGCAGATGGGTCGTGGCATGACTATCTAAGGATTTGCGGTTGGTGCGTGGGCATGGGGCGTGCGAAGGAAAGCAAGCGGCGGGGCGGGCTAATTAGCGAGGGAGAGGGTGAAGCGATTCGCGGTTATCAGACGATAACATCCGAGTCTTTTTAGTTGTAGAGATATGTTCTTAGAAATCACAAGTCAAAATGTCACGTTTAGGATTGTGTCAATGTCCTAGATGACCTATGTTTGTAATTAAAGCAAGTGTTTGTTAAGATTGCTTTAGTAATCAAAGTAGTATGTGAAGTGAAGATAAATGCTGAACTGTTTTGTTTGCTTCAGCATACACAACCCATCTCTCATAATTCATGCTACAGTAATTTTGAATGAAAATTCTAACCACATCATTTAGTCAGCGTGAAGTACGATTTCAGCAAAACCATGTTCTCAAGTTATTCAGGTTACTGAGAACCCCTGACCATTAACCATTCAGTTCAAAACAACAGTTCTACTAAGCAAATATTTTCGACTACTCCATACAAAAATCTTAAACATCGACCACATCGGGCTGCCATTGTTTCTGACAATTGGTTGTCATTTTTCCAATCATACTCCATTATGACATATATCACGCACATAATAATTTCATTATCATAGAAAAAAATTGTTAAAATGTTGAACTGTGACTTGGTGCCTATCATGTAAAAATCAACATGGATGGAATCCCCATTGGAAGGAAAGTAGACCTTGGAGCCTATGACAGCTACGAGAGGCTATCATTGCATGTCAAAGAGCTTTTCCATGGTTTTTCTTGAAGGTGCAAAATCAACAACCGGTTTGAATTAAATAGTTACTTAGATTCATTTTAGAGCTTTCAATTTTTGCGCCTTTACAACACGAAGTTGTAATCTTCTTTCCTTTAACACTGTGTTTTGCCTATGTTGCAGCTCAAAAGGATCTATGTAGTGCTGGAAGTACACAGCTAGGGGCCAGTGAAAATTATTTTCTCAATTATTTGATGGATCTGGTGAATATACTATAGTTTACGAAGACAATGAAGGAGACAGGATGCTAGTAGGGGATGTGCCTTGGAAGTAAGCTCAATTCAACCACACCCTACCAACATAAAAAGGAAAATGTTATAATCAGCACCTCCAACTCAGTAAACATGTTGATTCACGTGCCTTCTCTAAAACTGACTCATCAAATACTGCTGACACTAACTTGCAGATTGAAATATAATAGAAGTCTACTTTATTCCACCATCTAAAGTCTTTATTTGTGTGTAATGCCTGCAGTGTATTTGTGTCAACTGCTAAAAGGCTGAGGGTTTTAAGGAGCTCAGAGGTTTCCCATGGTTTGGTAAGCACAAGGACACATCAAGTGATGTGTGTGGCTTTCAGTTACATGTTTGATTGCCCAAGTTGCTGTTCTTATTTAGTTTTTGCTTCTATTATCTGCATTAATCATCTATAACTACTTATGCATGGGACATCTCAGCATCATACAACACTCAAAACGGTAAAGGAAGAAGCACACCTGAGACTACAATTTATTGCTAGTCAACTACCAAAATTATCTAATGAGTAAATTTGGACTGATATATAAGAACAAACAAAATTTGCCTTGTTTGTTGACAATTCAAAAGGCATCGGATCCTCAGAAAAAGAGGGCAATGTTTAATTTGGCGCTGAAACATAAAGCATTTTGACAATTATAGGAATGACACCTTCAGTCTAGATGCAAATACTCTGAAGCATACAGGATTCCAAAAAATACATTGTGAAACCAACCTGCTTAGCAGACAGCAAGGCGTCGTCCTAAATCAGCGTTGTGGCCTGCACACAGAGACTGAACCTGTATGAATCTCTGAATATCCAACAAAGAAATAAATACACTGAACGAACAAACAAGTAGTCACCAAGAAGAGGAACACAAAGGATAATCCAGTAGGATGATCCATTCACTCTGGCGGTCACAACACGACGTTGTACTAAATCAGGTGTTGTGTAATTATGATGTCCCCATGAGAATTTTGTTACGGTACTTCACATGTGCAGCAATTGGAAAGTAGGCAAACAAGAGAAGAAAATTGCTTATTTCAGTTTCTTAAGTGTACGGCACTTTTTCAAATTTCTTGAATTAGGCCTAACACCAATAAAAGGAGTTGTACTAAACCAAGCCTGTATCCATCAATATTACTTTGCTTTTCAAATCTCTAGGTTCAGTGCAGCAAGGTCAAGAGCAGAAAAATAGTATTGTAAAGGACTAAAGGGGAGCCTTTTAGAAATAGAAAACACAAATAGTAAAGTTGGAGCGTTTACTGCTGAGTTCTGAATTCTCAGGTAGGCACATGTGCCTTTGCCCCTCTCTGATTCTTAATGCACCATTATCATGGCTATTTGATATTATCATGACAAAATTGTTAATGTACATGCAAAAATAATTCTTTTTTTTGGCAAGGGTATTGTTTGGATTGCAAACCATAGCTTTTGCCTCATTTTATATTCAGCAATGACAGTTGCAGCAAACTCTCACGCTTGTCTTTGTGGAAACAAAGAGGGGTGCTGATTCATTGGAAAGCTGGTTGTGCATGAACGGGTTTCCAGCTACTTCTATTCATGGAGATAGAAACCAGCAGGTTTGTTTTTGTTTTTACTCTGTTCAGAACAGCCCATTTTCCACAGAAACAGAGGCATTTAGCTATAACTGTTTGCTGCAGCATGTTTATACATATTAACCTGTTACTCTTGATCGAGCAGTCAATTAAGAGCAAGGACAGCACTCTTGATCTAGTAGTCAATTAAGAGCAACGCCAGCACTCTTGATCTAGCAGTCAATTAAGAGCAAGCGCAGCACACAGGGCATAATAGTCTGCTCCCGTTTCCAGCAAGGGATTGGGAGAATTGGGGATCTATAAAAGCAGAAGAGCAAGCGAAGGTTGAAAATGATCAATTCTTCGCTTCTCATACACAATTAAGCAAATGAATCATTCAGATTTAGCGGACCTATACGATTACAAAAAAATGGAAAACTAAATCCCCGGCTAAGGTTTAAGAAGGAAACCTCGCATCGCTCGCTCAACGCACGACGCAGATCCAAGCAAGTGGAGGCGCGTTCAAACCGGATCGGATCCCGGGAGCAACCGAAACTACTACAAGCAACAAACCGGATCGGCGGTGGGGGGAGTGCTACGGTACTCACGCGGATCCCTGATTGTAGAGGTCGAGGGAGACGGCGAATCCCTGGTTGTAGAGGTCGAGGGAGACGGCGACGCGCTGGACACCCGGCTTGGGGCGGGAGAGCGAAACCTTCTTGTGCGCGAGCGGGCGTGGGGAAGACCCCCTCAGTGCGGCGGCGTATGCGTCTGGGGGCGTCGGTTTTTCGGGTCGGCGACGGCGGCGAGGGCCGCGAGGGCCGCGAGCGGGAGGGGCGTGGGGAAGACCTCCTCGGTGCGGCGGCGTATGCGTCTAGGGGCGTCGGTTGTGCGGGCGAGAGCCGAGCTCGGCGTCGTGGGCGTGACTGCGCGGGGGGGCGGGGCGATCGTCTGACTAAGACGATAATATTTCAGGCTTTTTAGTTGTAGAGATATCTCACAAACAAAGTCGAGTTTGGACAAGATATTTTACAAGGTTGTGTATCATCATATCATCTACATATGTGATTTTTTGGTGAATTTAGACGACTTTTTTACCGTGGTTTGCACGGATTTTAACGAAATGTGTGGTTTCCACATGATACGTTGAATATTAAAAAAGTGCAATGTAAACAGGAGTCAAATCAAAGGCAGAAAAGTACAACTTAGGATTAAGGGTCAATATGAGAAGTTGGCAAGTTTTGGTAACCAACCAATCATTAGCCAAAACCATGGCTTGCCAAATCCTTGACATGGCAAATTTTGATAACCAACCAATCAGGCCCTAAAACTAAAATGGCCTATTTACATTTTTGTTAAATAAGATAGAGAGAATATCGTAGATGGAAGGGCACAAAGTGCACCATGGTCCCGGGTCTAATAAGCTGGCTAAGTTGCTAGCTTATTCCCAATAATGAATCCGCACCAAACCTATCTACTACGGTGGCGGCCGTCGTATACAAGCAGAATATGCATCTCAAGACGAACGGATAAATGGTCGGTGTGACTAATAACGATTCAAAATCCGATAGTATCCCGTTTTCTGTCATCTCGGACCTAATCGATCGATCCGTGCCACTATCCTGATGCCATGCATGTGTACATGCAGATAGCTAAGTTGTAGCCAGCCGTGTAAGATCCACTAGTCGACAGGAGTGACCTATATCTTTTGCTGATTGTACATGCGAGTATACTAGCTTAGTGTTCTTTTTGCCGACCTGGCGGTACAAGTCGCCGCCAACACGATCGATCGAGATGTTGAATCGTTGGCGTGTCAGGTTAATAGATTGCTGTCTGCCCGCCCATGGATGCATGTGGTGGACGAGCTCACTTGATTTGATTTTTCGGATCACGTACTCGAGTGTTAGCGTTGGGCCGTTCGTTGGCTACTTATTATTATTGTTATCTTCGTTCCGGCCGGTGTGGCGGTGCTTGTCTTGCTTATCTGCTCGATCGCCTGGTTGCCTGATTTCTGAGTGCACTGCACCGACCTTACTATAGTGCATGGTATATCGTTCGAAGAAAGGAGCTAGTTATATCAAACGTAAAAGCTGTTGGATTTATCATGGGCCGGGCCCATTTAAGTTTAATAAATCAATAAACTCTATGGTGTGTAATTATGGACAATATTAGTTGTACCGGATTGGAATTTCAAGGGTCCTTGACTTGACTTATATGGTGGGAGTTATTCTGCTTAAATTGAGAAGTTAAGAAACGGACAAAGGCGTGCCACACGCGCGTGCCGCCGCCGCCGGCCGGGGCGTGGTTGTGTTAATTTTTTTAGCACTCACTAACCACGGGAGTTTCAACTGGGAATTGAACTCTTCACATGCCGTGGTGTGGTTGTGTTAATTTTTTAGCACTCACTAACCGCGGGAGTTTTAACTGGGAGTTGAATTCTTCACATGCCTGTCCCCTGAACTGCCAGCTGTGAGACCCTTGCCCTCCTCCTTCCTCTTCCAGTCGCATAGATAAAAGGGAGAGCCCTGTCCCTTTGGTACACGTGAGAGAATACAGAACCACATTTCAGCCGCAACAGAGGAATCCCCATCTCGCAACTCCGCGCGCACGGAGGAGCGAGAGGGCAGGTGCCTCCGAAGCCCTTGCCGTTCGAGACCTTGCATGAGGGATTGGCAATTAGGTTTTTGGGGAGCGTCTGGGCGACTGCCGAAACCGCTGCTGCTGTTCATCATCGTCTTCCCCGAACACCGCGCTGCCACCGTTCGTCGTCATCTTCGAGCGCCATCATTGTCTTCCTCACGCGGGCGGACTTATTCTTCCCGGCGGAGAGATCATCTTTATCCTCTACGACATGACGAAAGAGATTGGACAAGGATTGGGATCCTCGGAGCACATGGGAGGGTGTGATCGGTTCATCTCCATGCTGTTTTACGCTTTCCTGATCATGCTTGTTTCAATTATATATCTATGTTGTTTCAAACGCTGCTATGAGTCTGTTTCGTATGTTCAGTCATCGTTTCTGTTTATATCTTGTGTTTGTTTTTGCTATAAGATATATGCCATGTCTGCTTGTTTCGTTGATTCAGTCAAGTTGTTTCGTACGCTGTTGCCTGTATGTTTCAGTAGTTCTATCACGTCGTTTCACATGCTGTCTCATGTTTATCGCTGTTATGAGATATATGTCTTGCCTTGCTGTTATGCTTCATATATCATGCTTTCATGTTTTTAATAATCACATGCTTCACATGATAATTGATCACATGTTCCATATTGTTATGGATATGTTTGATATCATGATTTCAATAGTTAATAATCTTTTATATATCATCATCATAACGTTAATTTATGGAATTAAAATGACATGAAAATTGCCTAATCATCTAACAAAAGCTGCTATGGCCAAATGTTACACGGTCCCATGCTACTCCAGAACATGCTATCTCTACGAGTCTATCACTGTTGGATACTCTGGAGGTGACAATAAGCCGCCTTCACTGTCGGGTTGTAAACCTCTAGAACCTGGACAAGGATTTGAAACCTATTTACTCGATAGAGAAATCTCTCTTCACTACCGGGTCAGACCGCAACACGACAATGATATGCCGATGCGGGTCATGGTTTGACCTAGTAGCGGTAACACACGATATCACTACCTAGTTATGGATTGACCCGATTGGTCCTATTCATCCGTTGGATTCACCTACACTTGATTACTCGGTTCTTCATTGTCAGATCCAACTACCTATTGCTTCTAGTTAAAATAGGCCCCAAGGTTCTTCCTTGCTTCCAAGGCTAGCGTTAGGCAGCAATCGATAGGTTCCTCTAGATGCGCTCTTGTAGTCTCACATGGGTCTGCCATGTTTCGTCCTAGTTTTATCCCAAGTTTTTTTTCCTTCAAGCTTCTTCTGGGAGGAACCTTCCTTTTGGGATAAAGCTCTCCACATACAACTCTTCGTAGTCAAGATGGTACACGAGAGGTACCAGAAGAAGATTTGTGAAGACAGAGCCACCCTAGATCTAAGAAGTGCTACGAGCAATGCTAAAATGATCCGGTTGGTTATTATATTCCATAAAGTTTTTGGTGGCTTTGGCCCACTTCCTTCTCCTAGCCTCACTGACCCATGTGCCAAGCTTAGCACCTGTGAGACCCAAGGTACCCCAAGAAGGTTCATGAGATGGTTATTTAAATATCGCTTCAATGGTACACTACCTAGGTCAGAGTATATGGGAATATCTACCTACAGTGGGGTTATAATGTGTTTGTAGACTTCAATGTTAACATTAGCCTAGTCAGGAAAATGTTGTACCTCTTTATTGAAAAGGTCTTTGTCACTATATATGTAACTTTCTTTAAAGGCGTGTTATTCCATATTGTATTGTATAAACTTTTGTCTTATCTACTATAAAACTTTATTCGCATGTAGTATAGATGACATATTATGTTATTGTTTGGGAGTTTCAGAAAATTTTGAAAGAATTCACTATTTTATATAGTTTCAGCATTTTTGTATAAAACTTTTGTCTTATCTACTATTTTATATAGAAAGGAATTCCAAGTTAAACTATGTGTGCTCCAACAATATTTAAAAAGAATACATAAATTTATATTTGAGCTTATATGGTCCATTCAAGCCCTTGTCGTGAAGATAAATGAAAATTTTAGTTATTTCAAAGATAATTTAAACTTCTAGCTCTAAAATACTACTCCCTCTATTCAAAATTATAAATCATTCCAACTTTCTTGGAGAGTCAAAGTATCTCAAAAAGTTTGACTAAAGTTATAGAGAGAATTATAAAGATTTATAACATCAAATAGGTATTACTATGAAACTATAATTAATGAAAAATCTAATGATACTTATTTGTTATCATAAATGTTATTATTTTATTATTTAAATTTGGTTAAACTTGAGATCTTTTGACTTTCCAAGAAAGTTGGAATGCCTTATAATTTGAGATGGAAGGAGTACAAAATAATTCTAATAATATCTAAAAGTTGTTAGCAAAATCTAAAAATTGGCATCGAAGCATATTTTAAGTGTACGTGCTTGCCATGGATCTTTTTAAATGATTTACATCATTCACAAAACAGATCATATACCTCAAACATAGTTTTATGTACCCCCTCTATCCTGAAATGTAGTGTATTTTCAAATGAAAGCACCACATAGTCTCACAATAGCATAACTGAGTCTTATTTACAATAATCAAACTATTACTAGTATACCGCTGCACATAAAGGAGCAGTTCAAAATTTCAAGTCACATTATTATATGCTTACATGCCCAACATCATAGTAGGCAAACGACAAAGTTCACTCACAATCTTTATTTGGCACACGTGCGTCGCTATCCCAAACAACGCACGCGCTAGGATGTCGACGAAATCAGAGCGAGAAGGGGGTGGATGGTGGGCAGGATGACCGGTGGCATGATTTGAGGTTAGGGTTTGGATTTTCAAGGGAGCCCTCCATGGCCAGCGTGCTTAGAAAGAGAAGGGCCCGATGGTGGTGGTCAGCCCGACAGTGGTGGTGGGTTGAGGGGCGGCGTCGCTGTCGAGCGGGCGGTGGAAGACAACCAGATGGGGGATACTGGCAGCAGGGACGAGATGGCAAGTTTTACTCCTCTGCTTGGATTTAGGGTTGAAAGAAGGTGGAACGACAGGAGTGGGCGGCCGGCGGTGCGGCGGCTAGCGATGGGTGAGCCGCTGGTCGGGGGCGGCAAAGAGCAATTGATGAATTGAAGAAGAGATGAACAGTTGAAGAAGATGAAACCGTGCGTCGGCTCTTGTAGCGACACGCGCTCGTCACTGATGAGGGTCGAAGTTCTCTAGCACAGCCACACACATAGTTCGCATTAAAAGAATCTCAAGTGCGCACCCTCTCATCTTTGCGGTTCAATCGTACCAGCATATTAAAACAACACAGAATCGTAGTACTACTAGAAATTGCATTCCCGTTAGTGGCGACGCTAGAGTAAATTAGAGGGAGGTGCCTTTCTCTTATAGGTGTGGGAATTTGATCTACAATTATGGTGAAAATTTATTCCTAATAGAGGTTTTTTAAATTTCTGTGGGTGCATGGGCACCCGTAAGCTACTATGTAGCTTCGCCCTGATTCCCGTCCCTTTCAATAAATCAGCTGAAGCGATCACACACTCTAAGACTGTCTCCAACAAGCAAACCCAAATGCAAAATAGGTACTGCACGGTGCATTTGGGTAGCAAGAACATGCTCCAACAGAAGATCCAAACCAGAGACCTTTTTTGGGTATGAGAGAAGCCGCAACCCAATTAAGCGTCTCCAGGGAGGGACGACGCAAATCTCTGCGACGGGCGAGGTGGGCCCGTGGTTCGTCCGCGACATGGCACGGCCGTCTCGGCTTGGCTCGTCCGCGGTGGGGCATGGTCGGACTAGCGGGGCTCATCCAGGGAGAGGAGGTGGCCACGAGCCACCGGCCGGGGAGAGGGCTTGGTCGCGATGCCGGGGAGCGAGGCAGCGGCGCTCGTCGGGGTCTGGGACGGCGTGGCCGCGCGCAGATCCGCGAAGGTCGCGACGCTGGCCGGAGAGGAGGTGGCCGCGCGCCGCTGGCCGGTGAGAGGGCTTGGCCGCGTCGCTGGGGAGCGAGGCGGGCGGCCCTTGTCGAGGAGAGGGCTTGGTCGCGGTCGTCGGGAAGCGAGGCGGGCGGCCTGGGAGACGGCTTGGTCGCACCGCCGGTCGGCAGAGGAAGTGGCTGCGCCGCCGGGGAGGGAGGCGGGGTCTGGGGCCAGAGAAGATGAATTTTTGGGGCACGACCTATTCTCTGTGCATGACCCAAAACAACGAATGGGTCACGTTTTTGCCTTTCCGTTGTTGGAGATAGCGTAAGGAAAAAGGAATCGCCAATCACCTCGTGCAGACGAACACATGCAGTACAGTCTGACGAGGACTGCAGGATCATTTCCTCTTTTCCCCTATCATCAAATAAATAAATTAAACCTGAAGTCAACTGGCATTACGAAACTTTGAAGAGTCGCATATCTGCAGAGGAGTGTGTATTCTACTCGCGCATCCGTACTGACCGAAGCCACCGACTAAATCAGGCTGATAAGCCATGACTGAAAGTACTGTTCACTGATTTGTTGTAAGATAAAACATTATACCATGACTAATAAATCAGGCTGATAGAACAGAGCTCCGTTTGGCGATAGGACGAACCACAAGGCTCGCAGAAAAGGCCCCCATGGGTGAACCAAAAAACGAGTAGAAAACCGGAAAGGGTTTGGTCGTGACGGCACCAGCTCCAACGACTGATTTGGTTAAGACCTGGCAACTGCATATTCACTACTATTCAGATGCAGCGCACACTGTATATTTTTCTTCGATCTGGAGGTCTACTGAAAAGTTGTTTGTTTTTTGCACGTTGTTTATGGGGAGAACTTTTGATCTCTTTACAATTTTCGTTGAGAAGCCTATCGCACGTAAAGATCGTGACGACGCACGTCGCGGTGCGGGTGATAGTGAAAGTTTCTTTGGTTCGAGCGCTCTAGCTAGGCGACGGGAGAAACTGATTAGAACATTTACTGCTTTCCGAGAAGAAATTATATTGATAATCAAGAATGCCTCCCACTGACCCACTGTTAGTGGAGATATATCCGTTGTTATGCTATCAAGGAAAAGTGGTGAAACTAACGAGGTCAGATTGTCAGATTGATATGAGAGAGGAACTTAGCTGATACTTCATGGTTGCTGTGGAATTTTCTAAAATTGTTTTTAGCATTTAAAAGTACATGATGCACAGACGCATGTTAAACTAGAGAAATTGCCTCTTAAATGACTGTTTGATTGAAAACAAAATAAGAGAATCAATGATCATGAGAAATTTCGAGGATATAGCGGATAACACTTCACTCCCTTCTAACTTGCATCTAAACTACTACTTCTATTCTAAATTATAAGCCATTGTGGCTTCTGTAAAACGTCTTTAGTTTTGATAGATACATTGCTTTTATTGTGTAATCTAGATATAGGGTACATCCAAGTACATACCAAAACCTACTTATCTAAAAATGCCAAAACGACTTATAATTTGGAATCGAGAGAGTACATATCTAGACATAATGTTTATCTGGATGTATAACAAAAGATACATACCTAGAAATGCCAGAGTAGCTTATAATTTGGGGTGGCCTGGCTTCACTACTACAAAAAAACTTTACCGAGGCATTTGGCAAAGGGTCTCAGAGGCGAGCGGGCATTTGAACCGCCTCGGTTAATGCTTGAGATTAACTGAGGTGGTCGTTTTTATTAATCGAGGCAGTCACAATTAACCGCCTCACAAAATTATTTACGGAGGAGGTTCCTAAAAAAGTCGACCCGTGAGGGATAGATAACGCTATTATGCTTAAGATAGAAGGTGCCTTCTCACGCAAGATAACACTATTCTGCTTAAGATAGAAGGTGGCTTTCTCACGCAAATTGAGAAAACCCCCGAACCTCTGTCTCACCCATATACAGTGGCACCGTTGCTCACGTGAGACTAGGCAGGGCCTTAGACCTGTGCTTTGGTGTGGACAGTCGAGGGGATTTTTTTTTGGTGCGGACAGGCGTGGAGATTTTTTTACAACATGCGGAGGTAGAGAGTCGAACTCCTGACCTGGGGCTTCCCACACGGGGCGACCACCAACAAAGCTACTGCTCGTTCGCAACAACTTTATAGCAATAAAATGATTATACAGGGTTATCTCATATACTTCTCCTTTTAGAAAATGCAAGTGACTTTTCACTTTCGATACCATATGTCCATATCATATCATATTGTTGTCCAAAACGTGTAAGTATTTGTAAACTGAAAGGTGAAGGGAGTACATGCTTGCGCAAAATTGTTATATATACATACTGTCTACGTGGGATGATATATATCCTCATCTCTGACAGGTGCTAAATATCAGTTTCCATCTTAGCCTTCCTACTATAGTAGGCAAGCAAATGGTTGATAGCTCCTTTGTGGACCCAAGCAAATTAGGAGAACCAGTCACTTGTATTTTCAGAGTAGTTAACTATTTCTACTGTTGGTGTCATTGGAATACTGGTTTTACTACGTAGTACTTTACAGTTGGGATATATATGGACTTGACGACGGCCGATCCTTTGGAATGGCTTTAGAGTTCTAATCCCCAAACCGACCTTCTAATGTTTATATGTTCCATCCAAAAAAGATCATTTGATAGAAATGTTTGTGGTCGAGCATCGAGCGAACTTTTGTTTAGGCTAATCAATGAAGAGGTTTCGGGGCATGGGGTCGCTGTGGCATTACAGGCTCTGCCAGTGCCAGCAATACAGCACAAAACAAAAGTTGGTAGTAGCCTAGTCAAAAGATATACATCCCCGTCTTATTGAAAGTGTCATTTTTTACTTTTAGATTTCTTGTTTGACCGCTCGTCTTATTTAAATTTTTTATACAAATATTATTTATTTTGTGATGACTTATTTTATCATTAGAGATACTTTAATATTGATTTATTTATTTTATTATTTGTATAAAATTTTTGAATAAGACGAACGGTCAAACAAAAAGTCTAAAAGTAAAAAAAACGACACTTTTAACGAGACGGAGGGAGTATGTATTAGGCGGGCCTCTCTCAATGCTCTCCATCTTAGCTTATGTTTTAGGCATTATTAATGCATAGCCACATAAGATTAAATCCAATAATAATATATGGTGATCACTTAAATGAGGAAAGCGAATGAGCTAGTGTCTTATGGAAGAATGCTATAGTTGAACCCCGAGACACAATAAAATGCATTGGTCATGGAATGCTATTTAGATACAAGCTACAAGCAAAATGTAGCCTCCTATAGTTCGCCCGGCCACAGGCCGATCTTCGTGTAACATAGCATTGCGTATTTAAGAAAAAAGAAGATACAAGCTTTAAACATTTTGCATTGGGAGGCTTGTTTCTTACTATGTTTTGTTTGCATTGGCTGTGTTAGAGATAGCTATGGAAATCACGTAGGAGTATCTGGAATGGGCGAATGGCGTTAGGTAGTAGCGCAGTCTCTGTATATAAATTCTGCCTTTTTGATTGAACAGTGCAGAGATTATTTTTGCGATAACTGCAAAAAGTATTCATTCCGAACGACTGTGGTCGAAAATTATCGAATTACAAAACTCAACATTATATAGTGGATTTTTAACACCCACCCCCACTACCCATGGAGGACTAAACAAATGAAACCCCCCCACCCCCCCAACCCCGCGCGCGGGCCCTGTTCTTTTGAAAAATAATGGAAAAGGGCACCGTATGATTATTAAGTAGGACTAGCAAAAAGCTAGCACCTGGAAAATGTGCTACAGTCGCAAACCGGAAAAGGAAGAAGAAAAGAGAAATACAAACCAAAAGCTTACAACCGAGCAAACATGAACAGCTAGAGATATAGTATCTGAAAGAACAAGAGAGTTGTTCTGAAAGAACGCTTAGGGAGATGTCATGCTTGTTGGTGATCCCACATCCGACGAGGCGACGATACATAAGAAACCGTTCTTGGCAATTCCAGAGTCAGCACACGAGCTAACTCATCACGGTGATCATCATCACCTAATTAATGATGTTGAGGGTCCGGGCCTCCGGGGCTCTGGCGCTTGGACTCGGGCGCCGCCACTCCAAACGCTGGGCCTCTGCTGTGCCCCTCGCCGGGCACCGTTATCTCGGCCATTGCCGGCTGCCCGTGTCCGGCCGGCAGCGCGTCCGGTCGTCCTCTCGGAATCCGAGCCGAGTCGGAGCTCAGGACCGCAGAGAGCAGCAAGATGCCGAGGAGTAAGTGGCCAAAATGACTCGCGCCGGTACGCGCCATCGCTTGCTTCGGTGGTCCTGGGTCTTGACACTCGCCGAGCCGTGAGCTGCAGCTGCAATGCCAGTCCTATCACTCGTGCGGACGCTAGCACTTGCAACGAGCCTAGTAAAGGTGCTAACGGTAGAAAGATCATATAAGCCGAAGCTGGTGATGGGTCTAGAGCTACGAGGAACACCACCTTATATAGAGCCGGATGTTGTGGCATCCACGTACGTTTTCTTTGGAGGAGCCCAATGCAGCAAGAAAAAAAATACTCACTTCTGTGGACCTCAACGGTTAAACGGCAGTTGGTGAGGGTTTTTTAGCCGGCTGATCACTCAACAAACCAGAGACGGAGAATCTGAAAGTAATTAAACTTTGCAGCCTGTGGAAGCCGAACCACTAATCAGGCACCTCCGGAGTGCAAGCGCCCGTTCAAATCCCTCGTACAAGGATGCTTCCTTCAACCATTCGCAATGTTCCGTACTCTGCCGTCTATCAGGGGCGGCCGAAGTGTGTTCCTACTGCGCTCAGGCTCAGGGGAAACACAGGGCAACGACGGGGAATGGCTTGTGCGTACCACGCGATCGAATGGCATTGGTCAAGCCTTTTACTGCAGATGAATTAGAGGTGGTAGTGAAGGGGATGAGAGATGGATCTGCTCCAGGCCCAGATGGCTTCTCAGCCATTTTCTTCAAATTGTTTTGGAATGAAATTAAGGGTCCACTTTTGGAGATGCTTCAGGACCTAAGAGGGGGATGTCTGGATCTTTCTAGGTTTAACTATGGCATTATTACTCTTATCCCAAAGATTAAGGGGGCAGTGAATATTAGACAATTTAGATCAATTTGCCTTTTGAATGTAGTCTATAAGATTATGAGATGTTTTACGGTGCTTGGGAGGAACCGTTGGTTCCTCCTGTGAAAAATTTTATCAGTCGTATGATTTAAAAGTAATTAATTAAATATAATTAAGGATAGTTTAGTCATTTTAGTGCAGGCATTACCTTTGATCGGCGTTCTTATCTTTACCTTTTGCACGGAACGCACATATGCATCAGCGCCGGAGACGGTTCACCTGCTCGCCGCCGCCGCCAGCCTGCACGAGGCGCACTAGCGCAGGCCGTCTGTTCAGGCTCACCGTCGCTTGCTTCCAGGGGCTCGTCGGCGCCCGCCTGGAAGAGCCTTCGGCTTGGCCGGCTGCAAGGGATCGACGCCGCTTGGCACCCGCCTGCCCGCCTGCATGGGGTGCACCGCGGCCGCCTGTCTGTCCGCGGCTCGCTACCAACTGTCTCAAGGGGCTCGACGGCACTGAGCTTAGCAGGGGCTGCTTGGCAATGAGATTCCCATCCTCATCCAATGTAACCGTTCCAGATGAACCACATTCACAACGACAAGATTGATGACTTGCCGTTTGCTTTTGAATAACCAAAACTGATATTAGTTTAGACCTGTGGAAATTCTGAGGGATGTATTTATTAGATGCTCAACGTCAACTATCTATGTGTTTGTTCTTGGATTATTCATAACCAATCAAAGATTCAAGCCTGAGATGGTAATTGGCAATACTGAATTTGTGGATTCAGACGTTTCGGAACCCTGATGCAAGCTTTAATACATTCAGTAGAATGAAAATTCAATTTGTATATATTTTCAGTTTATAACTTCTTAGCTTACTGTGAACCAAATCCGGCAATGAGTTCAATGTGCTTCCTCTAATGAACACAGCTACAGTGTGCTCCACTTTATGGGATTCTGAAAGAGAATGCAGAGATCTAAAATTGTTTTTTATACTTGTGTTTATGGATTCGATGTGAAGTGAATGATGCCAAGAAGGTCGTGAGCTTCACGGCCTCAATGGCCTCTGTCGACCTGCGGCCCTGGCTTTGGCTGCTCCTACTTTGCTTTGCTTGAGCGCTGTTGTGCCTGAACCCTGCTCTTCTCCGGCGTGCGCTGCAGTACACGTGGTCCCATCTTCGCGCAGGCACAGCAGCACAGCGCACAGCCACGTTCATGGCGGCGCCGCCACCATAGCTACGAGTCCACCCTGCGGCGCCGCACCGAGTCGACGAACGCCGGGTACGCAGGCAGCAGCACGCCACCGCCGCGAACTGCTCCTCGAGCGTGAGCGTCGGGAAGCCCGCGCTGCGGTGGACTGCTTGGGACTTCTACCGAATGCAAATACCATTATACCCTTTAGGAAAAAAATAGAAATCAGTTCCTGGCCCACAACTTAAGTTCCTTTTATTAGGTTCATCTATATTTTTAACCATTAGATCTAAGTGAATGAAAGGCTCTCATTATTTCCGAGCACGTAAAAATTCTCTAAGATTATTACTAAAACTTTGACTCTTAGACTCAATAAAGTGGCTGACAAACTCAGTAGCCCAAACCAGACTGCCTTCGTACCTGGGAGATATATTTTAGATGGGGTGGTGGTCATTCATGAGGTGTTGCATGAACTTGCAAAACAAAAACAGAGTGGAATCATCCTTAAGCTAGATTTTGAGAAGGATTACAAGGTAAGCTAGGTTTTTCTTAAAGAGGTGATGATAAGGAAAGGGTTTTGTGAGAGGTGGATAGAATGGATACTGAAAGCTGTGTGTGGTGGCAGGGTAGCAGTAAACTTAAATGGGGAACTTGGGTATTATTTCAGGAGTTATAAAGGACTTAGACAGGGTAATCTCTTGTCCCCCTTCTCTTCAACTTAGTGGCAGATGGTTTGTCAGGAATTTTAAGCAAGGCTTTAACAAGAGGTGTTATAGAGGGAGTGACACCTTATTTGGTTGAAGGAGGACTCACTCATCTTCAATATGCAGATGCCACCGTTCTTTTCATTAAGAACAGCAAACAGAACATTGCAAATCTGAAATTTTTACTGTTTTGTTATGAAGTGGTATCTAGGATGAAGATAAACTATAACAAATCAGAAGTGTTCACTTTGGGCATCAGTGAGGTGAAAGATGAGGAGATAGCCAGTGCTTTCAATTGCAAACTTGGTCACTTTCCAATGAAATATCTAGGCCTCCCCGTTAGTTACAAAAGATTGTCCAAGAAAGAGCTTAGTTTTTCTGCTAGTAAAGTTGAGAAGAGGTTGGAGACTTGGAAATGTAATCAACTGTCACATGATGGCAGATCAATTCTTATTAACTCAAGATTATCTAGTATACCAATATACTCTATGGGCTTCTGTTGGCTGCATGAAGGCACTCATAAGAGGTTGGATACTGCAAGAGGCAGATTCTTTTGGGAAGGGGTTGGCAACAAAAAGAAGTATCATATGGTTAAATGGGAAGCTATGGCTTCACCAAAGGAATTTGGAGACGTTGGATTTATTGACACAAGGGTAATGAACACTCTGCTGCTGGCTAAATGGATCTTCAAGCTTGATAGAGGTGATAAGAACATGGCTTTAGAGGTGCTCAGGAAAAAGTACCTGAAGGATAAAAGATTTTGTCAAACTAAACAAAGGGGTAGCTCACAGTTTTGGCAAGGTCTGGAAAAAGCTAGAGAGTGGTATGAAAGAGGTCTCAGGTGGATTTTAGGCAATGGTAAGAAAATTAGATTTTGGCATGATGTCTGGCTGGAGGATTGCTCCCTGAAGATCAAACTCCCAAGGTTGTTCAGGATTAGTAGACAACAAGGTTGGTCTGTTTCAGATTTGAAAGAGGTGGACTGGAATTTGGATTTGAGAAGATGAAAGGTCATAATGGCTAGAGGGGGTGAATAGTCTATTAAAAATTTCTACAACAACACTTAGCAAATGTGTTAGACAATTAAATGGCAAAGCGAGTGTTGCGCTAGCCTACTAAAAGAGCAAGCCACCTACCACAATTCTAGTGACTATGATCACTAAGCACACAATTTGCTAAGTCACTACACTAAGTTAGTGAGCTATCAAATGCTAACTAAAGAGCCTCACTAACCACTAGACTTGACGAAAGCTAGCTCTCAAAACTAGTTACACTGAAGAGCTTAGCTTAGACACTAGGAATGTAATACACGAGAGGATGACGATGATTATACCGACATTTAGAGGTATGAGCCAATCACAAGATGATGAAGCTAATCAATCAATCACAAGATAACCAATGAAATCCTCAGACAAAGATGACACAAGATTTTTTTACCGAGGTTCACTTGCTTGCCGGCAAGCTAGTCCTCGTTGTGGCGATTCACTCACTTAGAGGTTCACGCGCTAATTGGCATCACATGCCAAACCCTCAATAGGGTACCGTAAAACCAACATAAGATGAGGATCACACAAGCCACGAGCAATCCAATATAGTACCTTTTGGCTCTCTGCTAGGGAAAGGTCAAGAACCTCTCACAATCACCATGATCGGAGCCTGAGACAAGCACATTCCTCCGCTCAACGATCCTCGCTGCTCTAAGCCGTCTAGGTGGTGGCAACCTCCAAAAGTAACAAGCGAATCCCGCAGCAAAACACGAACACCAAGTGCCTCTAGATGCAATCACTCAAGCAATGCACTTGAATTCTCTCCTAATCTCACAAAGATGATGAATCAATGATAGAGATGAGTGGAAGGACTTTGGCTAAGCTCACAAGGTTGCTATGTTAATGCAAATGACCAAGAAGGTGAGCTTGAGCCGGCCATGGGGCTTAAATAGAAGTCCCCACAAAATAGAGTTGTTAGGCTCACAAAGGAGGTCAACACAGGGTGACCGGATGCACCTGCCCCAGCGTCCGGTCATCGATCATCATCCACGTGTCACCTACGTTCAACCTCGCGTGTAAGATTCCAACGGCGCTATTAGAAGACGACTGGACGCGCCGGTGCTCATTCTGCTCTCGCGCGCGCCTGAGCCGCCAAGGCTTGACCGGACGCGCTCCTCCCTCTAGCTACCGCATGTCAGGTCATATCCAGAGAGGTTGCAGAGCCGCTTTTCAGCGATTGGACGCATTAGTTGCGTCACGACCGGACCCAGCCCAGTGTCCAGTCAGTTCTCCTCCTCTGTGCATCAAATTTCGCGCCCGACGTCAGCGTTCTTTACTTGTGACCGGACGCAGGCCTTGTGCGTCCAGTCACAAACGCTGTGTAGCGTCTGGTCAGAGCTAGAGAGCGCCCAACACCGTGCACCACTGACCAGACGCAGGCTCTCGAGTCCGGTCACCTCCTAGGCAGCGTCCTGTTACCTCGGGAAGCCTCCTCCACTTCATCAACTTCTCACCCTTGCTCAAATGTGCTAACCATCAAGTGTATCACCTTGTGCACGTGTGTTAGCATATTTTCACAAATATTTTCAAGGGTGTTAGCACTCCACTAGATCTTAAATGCATATGCAATGAGTTAGAGCATCTAGTGGCACTTTGACAACCGTATTTTGATACAAGTTTCACCCCTCTTAATAGTACGGCTATCAATCCTAAATGTGATCACACTCACTAGGTGTCTCGATCACTAAACCAGAAAGCTCCTATCAAATTTTACTTTTGCCTTGAGCTTTTTGTTTTTGTTTTTCTTCTTTTCCAAGCCAAGTACTTGATCATCATGGTCACCACACCATCATCATGATCTTCACCACTGCTCCACCACTTGGAATAGTGCTACCTATTTCATGATCACTTGATAAACTAGGTTGGCACTAAGGGTTTCATTAATTCACCAAAACCAAACTAGAGCTTTCAGAAGAAGGTTGGGTATTGAGGAGGTGGCTGAGTGGAATGAGTTACAGGAGGCACTGGACCTTGTACGGTTTTAGATGAGGAAGATAAGGTGGCTTGGGCTCTGGAATCCTCGGGCAAATTTACAACAAAATCACTATACATATTGATAAAGCATAGTGGCTCGGTGGACTTAAGGATGACAGAGGTGTGGGGTGCAAAGCTGCCCTTAAAGATCAGAATTTTTCTCTGGATGTTATGGCATGATAGAGTCCTCACGTGAGAGCAATTGAAAATCAGGAAAAGCAAAAAGTCAGAAAAATGCAAATACTGTGGGAAATTAGAGACTAGGGATCATCTCTTCTTTAATTGCAACATAGCTAAAATGATTTGGGTCTGGGTTAGAGTGAGTTTGAGGTGGACTGAGAGACCCACCTCCCTCCAAAATTCTGAAGATATGCTGGGAGTGGGGTTGGGGGAAAAGAAGCAATTTTGCTAACTTGGGGTTGGGCAAAGAAGCAATTTTGCTACCTTTTTCATTCTCGCTAGTGTAGGTTGGAGCTTGTGGAAGACAAGAAATGATTGGGTGTTTAACAATCATTTGATCAAGTCACCTAAAACAATTGCTTACAAAGTTTTGGGTTTCTTGTCTCAGTGGAAGAAGTTGTTGGAACCAAAAGAGGTGATGATGATGGACGACTTGATTCTGAAGCTGCAAGAGGGCCTGAAGGCTTGGTGACGGTGACTCTCTGCTGATGGTGGCAAAATGGAGCCACAAGCAGAAGATGCGGAGATCTCTGGAGACGAGCTCATTTTGAGGTTCACTGGAGAGGAGTTTTTAAGCTAGCAATGAATCAAAAGGATCTAGAATCTTTCGTTTGTTATGATAGTTGCCTAGGCTGTTCTAGTAAAGGACTGTTATTGCTTATCTTTACTATTTCTATAAGACTGTGCCAAACATTGTAAGCTGGTGTTCCCAGCAGCTACCTTTTATGCTTTGAATACAAGCAGGGCCAAGGCCTTTGATCTAAAAAAATGGCACTAGCTACCACTAGGCAACTGGCGGAGCAACCAGGTGAGGTGAATTCTTCAGAATCCTTTTTGATTGATTGATTCACCTCAAAAACGTTCGGTTTTGATCCTGACCGACTGACAGAGATATGGGCCCGGGGTATCCTCACCGACCATATATCTGGCCCATCAACGGAGGACGATCGAGAAGGAAGCCTGTGAGGACTAGGCGCAACTACCAACTTGGAGATGACGACGTATAAGGATATCTGCCGCCATCACAGCTATGGTAGAATAGAATTGATTCGTTGTAACCAACTAGGAATCCAATCTGTAGCGCCGATCGCCCTTGTTGTAACCCTACCCCTCTGCCTATATAAAGAGGGGTAAGGACTACACGATCGTCAAGTCCACCATGATATCATCGCCTCATTCCAATCTACCTCGTAGCTAGGAGCAACAACCCCTGTAACCAAGCATACGAGTACAAGAAGAAGTAGCAACTGGACGTACGACTTTTACTCACTTCCGGGGGCCCAAACCAGTATAAATCTTTGCATCCCGTGTGCAACCATCTAGATCGATCTACGCGATCACGTTGCTAGGCATTGCCGGAGTTAAACAACCCGACAGCTGGCGCGCCAAGCAGAGGCCTTTCGCGTTCAGATTAATATCGTGTTTCAGATGGAAATCATCATCAACATCGATGACGCCACGGAGAGGATGCAGCCGGGCGAGAAGATCACCTTCGGCAGCCTCGACTTCATCACCAACCAGTTTGGGGACTTGCATCTACAAGAACCTGAACTACCCGTGGAGGAGGACGAGCAGCCTCCCCCGATTTGCACGTTCTTCGCCGGATTGGAGGAAGCTGTGAATGTTGGGCCCTACGCTCTCGCCCAACATCTCAACTGCTACGGACGTGACGTCTTCACCAAGCTTGCCCGGGAGAGCGATCTCGAGGCCACCCTCTGACTCTGGGAAGATCCATACTGGACCCCGATCGGATGTATAATTGCCACCCGATCACTACCTTTCTGGCTTCCCGGCTGGATTAAGGAAAGCGGCGGCAACTTACTTTGACTGGCTTCAACAAGCCCTGGCGGAACCCGCCAAACCTCGCACCGAGGATCACCCCATCTGCAGTTCTCACTCTCCCGAGCGTTTCCTGAGCGTTTCGACAACCTGGTTACCCAGTTCGTCGGGATGATCGTCAATGGCGACGAAGATATGGCCAACACACTGGAAGATTGGGGACATGCAGAGGACGACGAGCCTATCCTAGATCTCGATCTCGACGAATATGATCAGTTCCTCCTCGATAACCCAAATTTAGAGGAGGAACTACCCGAAGAGGAAGGCGCTAAGTCCAAGGACCAACCTGAGTGTTATATGAATCTACAAGATCCCGAGCCACCTCGGGGGGCACTCGAGAAGCTCGCGCTCGAAAGTGCCACTCCGCCGTCGGGAGATGTTACCATCTCAGACGACCCCATACGAGACTAGCGACGAAGCGCGCTTGTGCTTCCTTCGTCAGAATGATGATCTCGAAGCGGAGAACAATCGCCTTCGCCAACAGCTCAACCAGTCTCCTGACACTCAGCAGATTCAAGTTGAGCACACCCACCCCGCGGGTGGCCAAAACTTGGATAATCGTACCTACGGGACCATAAGGCTGCTTCAATCGGCTCCCAGGGCCGAGCCAACGATGCACTCGCCAACTCGAAAGTCGCGGTTTAGTCGGGATACTCCCGAAGTACGCCACGGGCCTACTCCACGCGATCGTCGGCAACGCCTTCCAGGGACTAGGGGCCGACCAACGGGAGGACGGTTGACCAGGGAACAGGCAAAGATGCTCGCTTGTTGATCAAGATCAACGCACGGAACCAGGAACCCAACAACTCGATTTATAATAATTGTGACCTAGAGAGCGGGCTTGGCACAGTGGTAGTCTCTCTACTTGTGTCCTCGAAAAGTAAAGCAAGGGTATGGCTGTCTAGAAGTTCCCTTCCCCAAACCCCACACTAATATAATTGCTTTCAACACTGGGTAAATTTTGTAATTAAACAACTTAAGATGGTATTAACAAAAGACAAACTGTGGAAAACAAATATGACAAACCAGAATGCTACTGCATCTACCAGAAAAGCTTCATCAATGAGGATGCATGATCTAACATCTAAATGGATAGAACAAAACAGACGTGGTGATCTTATATACATCTCTCTTCTATTTCAGCGGCGCTTCAAAAATCCAATAAAAAATGAACTTGATCCAAAACATTCTAAATATTGAACTAACAGCAAAAAAAATGATTGGTTTAACAAGACAAAAAAGCACATCTCCACGCAACAGGAATTCTATTTGATCCACTGCTGGCTAAAAACTTGTGCCTCTGTTACACCATATGTTTTGCATCCTTGGAGTTATGTGCGCCATATGACAGTGCTTGGTTGGAAAGGCATACCTCTAATCACGAGCTCAGCTTCCTTCAAATAACTACACTTGCATAGCATGTCCACCACACAAATGTAATGCCCCATATCAGCTTCAATTGAATAATCAGCTTTCATATTTTTGAATATCTTCATCCCCTCCTGCACAAGTAAACCATGTCTACAAGATGACAGGACTGCTAGAATTGCTACTTTGTCAGGTTTGCAGCCGTCCTTTTCCATGGATTTAAACAATGCCAAGGCCTTACGAGAAAAACCATTAAGTCCAAGTCCGGAAATCACATTTGTCCACGATATAAGGTTCCTGTCTTCCATTTCTTCAAAGACTCTGAGACAGTCTTCAATTCTACCACATTTACCATACATATCTAGCAACATATTATCAACATAACTGTCAGAGCAACTGGAATTGGTCTTGATGATAAGCCCATGAATCAACTTACCAAGATAAAGGCTGTTGTTTTTGGTATAAATGCTCAGCAAGCTCACAGATACATAATTATCGAAACGGTGCCCAAAAATTCTCATCTGCCTGAAAAATCCAAAAGCTTCAACAAAATCACCATTCCGTGTGCAAGCAGTAATAAGTATGCTCCATGAAATAGTATCTCGATCTCGCTTATGTAGAAGTAGGTCCTTAGTTTCTTGGTACATGCGAGCTTTGTTACAGATGCCAGCTAAAATATTCATAGAGACACTACATGAGTCTGGATCCAGTGCAACTCCATAAGACAAGGCATAAAAAATAATGCCATGTGAAGCATACGATGATATGATAGCACTTGAAACATAGTCATTACCACCATGACCCAATCTTATGCCAATGAGTGAACCTGCTGGAGATCAAAAAGTGATGGATCCTTGAGAGATGAAGAAAAAGTAACTTCATTCGGTTTAATCCCTGATCGCAGCATGTCTCTCACAAAAACCAAACAAGTTGGATCATCACAATCAGAGTGACCAGAAATCAGAGCATTCCAACATGTGATGCTATTTCCAGGAACCCCTTCAAGCACTTTATGAGCATCCCCCCTACTATAGAAACCAACCAATGAAGTGTTCACGAACACACTTGTGCTGAGATTGTGCTTGATAACTTTTGCGTGAACAAACCTCCCAAGTTCATGTCCATCTATAATGGTGCAAGCATAGAAAACACTGGCAAATGTAATTTCATTTGGAAAAACACCCTGACGTTGCATACTCAAGAAAAGCTCAAAAGCTCTCTCTGGGACATGACTCCTTGCAAAACCAGTTATCATTATATTCCAACAAACCACATCTCTAAACATTATCTCATTGAATAGCTTCTCTGCCACATCTATTGCACCACAAGTACAGTATGAATTCAGCAATGCATTTGCAACTGTTGAGACGGAATCCATTCCAATTTTCTTCATTACACCATGAACTTTCTCTGGCAATCCAAACGAAGGCAATACTGCAACAAACGAGCCATCTGACAAGTCATCACTGTTGTAAAACATACGGACTTGATCCTAAAAGGATAGGAGAAGGGAGAATCCTAATTCTAGTCCGTTTGTACGTGGGCTCTTACCAAAACTCTTAGCCTTTGGCAGGACTATATATACGTGGGAGCTCTATGTTGTAATTACTAATATTTAGAGGAATAAAGAATAGTCTCCCTACATCTTGTGTCTATGTGTTCTACTTTCATCTACTATGTTGATTATGAGAGACGGAGAGGGAAATGTCCGAACCGCTGGCAATATGTTTTATAACACGTTATCAGCACGACAAGCTCTTCGTCGACATCGCTGTTGAAGCCATAGCCGATCTTCGATGCCGACGCTTGTACTGTCGACATTCGGCCGCGACTACTTCCACGATGTCGACATCCCCGGCGTTGTTAGCGGAACGGATCTGCTACCTCTACCTGCTACCAATCTACACTGCATCGTCGTCATCAAGCAGCCAGATCTACGACGGTGCCAAACACCCTATGCGGTATGTATCTACTAAACACTGTCCTACGCGGCATGTAAGGTAGATCAAATTGGCATCCTTTAAAAAAGGTATGAAAAAGATCTTGCAGATTGCCTAATTGTGCTAGCCTTCGAGCTAGTCTATGCTTTCCAATGCCATATAGAATCTGTACGTGCAGTACATACACAAACATGCAAGAAGCATGAGGAACTATGATCTGCTAGGCGCTAATGGATCAATCTGTTCTTTAATCGAGAAGACCTGAACGCCATACTCATACATGGATGTAATAGTAGTAATCTTTCATATACATGCCCACGTACACGCAGTACGTTATGTGAGTTATCCTGTAAACAAACATGCAAGGTATTATCCGGTGTACGTACGTTTCTCCATGGGCAATGAGACTCTTTCTCGGTAAGTCCCACGTACGTGTCGGAAAGATAAATCCGAAGGTTTTGAGAGTACAGTACTTTGCTGTGCGCTGTGCGTATATTTTGCGGTGCATGCATATCCGGCCGAGTGCCAGCCCCGTATGGCCGTGTTCTGTTTACACCCGATCAGATACGCGGCAGGAGGCAGCCGCACCTACCCCACGGCGCCAGCAGGAGGGACACGACGCAGACGCCCTCATCCATGCGCCGCTGCCGGCCGTCGGGTTAGTTAAACATGACGGATTGAAAACTTGCTACAGTGCCACATAATCTCAGCACATGTATATGTATGTACAAATACACATGCCCGTAGCATCGTATTCGGCACATGTGCATACAGTAGCATCTAGTACTACTGGCTGTTAGTTATCGTCATCTGAAGTCGGCGAGTTTTCCAAATGTTATTAGCGAAACATGAAGTTTTGTCAACATGACCAGTTTGAAAATCATGCAACATCTACCGGATGTGGTTGAATTGCACCCTGTAGGCATGCGCCGTCAATATGATCTAACCAGCCTTATATCGACCGTACATGAAGTACGCGTGCATGTATGCTTAACCATGAGCTTGCATGCTCACTAGCTCAGTAATCGTAAGACTGGTTTGGGTCCCATCGATCGCTGCCGTTACAGCGAGAGCCCCAACGCAACCCGCAGTTGCTCCTCCGCCATCTGTAGCATGCTGTCGTCGACAGAATCAAATTGGAGGCTCGCAGCCATGCGCCTAAGCTGTCACTTCCACCCATGATCATATCCATGTAATACACCGCTGTCATGCCATGGCTCATGGATTTGATTTATTAAATTAAATCCTCAAGAAATTTCCTGCAGAAAATTATGTAGGCATAAAACACTTCTATTTATACATTTTAGAGTATCTTTTTATTTGCTGTTGATGTATATATGCCATGTGATATTCTTAGATGCTATTTTAAATTCATTTATTTATATATCACACATCATGAATTATATACCATGTAATTGTAAGAATACATCTTGAATGGTTACACAGAAAACATGGTATAATGTTTATGAGCACTCTAAATCCTACAGACCTTAGACTTATCATCCTTGAGAGGCTCATATTTGTTTTTCCTAGCATAATTATTTTTTTGGAAGAACAAATGACTGGTATTAATTCTGAAAATTTGCATATACCATAATCTTAAAAAATGCTAGGATGCTTCTAAGGATTTTTTTATAACCATCCACTACCTTTTTGCACCTTGCTACTTGTTTACATGTAGTAAACATATATGCATATGATCCAATTTATGTTGATATGTATGCCTTAAAAGAAGAAGAAATATCCTGGAATTACTCTGAACATAAGAATTATTTGGTGTGGTCATTATTAAATCCATGTAGTATATTTTGCTACAATTGAAGTGTATTGAATTTAGGATATATATCTCCTAATTACTCTCTAGAATGAGCATATGGCTGAGAGAAATAACAAATGCATTGTGGGACTCACTGCATGAGAAAAATCCCAAATTATGACTATAGAATATCATATTGCATTTGAATTTTCAAGCTTGTATGCCTATGGATTGAGGTATAATGCTGCTCTATAAACAATAGCTTGAAGCTTTGTATTAAATGTCTAAAAGACAAGATGGTAAATAAGATTTTATTAATGAATGTTCTCGAAGAAATGTCTCTTGTGTATAGAATATCAAAGAGCAATGCAATACATGAAGTATTTGAATTTATCATTAGAAAATACTCAAATAGAAATTGAGTTGGAATTTTTAGACATCTTTATAAACCAGGATATTGTAAGCTTGCATATGTTACACCCCTTGAAGGCTTGTGACTGTATATCATAACTTTTAAATAAAGCATGAAGCTACCGCCTGTCATGCATAGAAGTAAAGACATGCAAGAATGTATATTATTTAGAATTAGAATATTTAAGGGTTTTTCTTGAAGAACTTGAATCATGTGCTTATATATTTGTTTTGTCTTTGAAATTACTATCCTGAAGTATTAGTAGTAGCGGAGGTGCATTAAGTTTTAATTCTTGTTGAATTAAGTGGTTCTCATATACTCATAGAAGAGTTAATGGTTAATCTATTGGCTTGAAGACTAATGTGAAGTATTTAATATTCTTAGTTGCAATTTTTACTTGCAGTAATATATGTTAACCTTGCATGGAATGAATTGTGTTTTACATATAAACAATTGCCTATTGCCTATCTAAATAAATTTTGCATTAATTTATCCACACAGAAGCCTTAGTTAACCATGAAGGTTATCGTTCTTTGTGCACCACTACCATGTAGGTAGAAGCAAGTATTTAATACTTCAGCCCAGAAACTAGAAGTTTATGTCCTACCCTGAATATGTTGTTGTACACTGAATAGTATACTAGATATGTGAATTTCATGCCAGAACCATTGAATACTAGAAGTATGATTGAATTATATTAAACATATGAAATGATTTTTCATAGATGCAAGAAGCATATTACTACTTGAAGTAATTATGGCATGAAAAGAGGGAGGAATTTTGAGTAAAGGCATGAGAAAATGTGGGTAATATATATTTAATAGGCATAGTCTTTCTAAATCTATCTTTAAGTGAAGTGCATGTATAAGGACTTGGAGTTCTAGTCATGTCCTTTCCAGCAGAATTAACTTTCTCTACATTGCACTAATTGCAAGTAAAGTTATAGCATTTTGTTGATATCTATTACGTTGGATTGAATACCAACATACCACATTACACTTGAATGTGTATCACTATGTTATGCTCTCGTCGAGCTACACCTATCTCCATTCTTACATGAATATTAGCAAAGAAGCTATATTTGTAGCTTGTAGCTACCTTGCACTTCCCCTATAATTAGATTGACTAGCTAGTATACTATGTTTATATAGTTCCCGTTGAACTAAGAAATATTTTGCTTTCAATACGTTGCATGCATAAGCGATATATTGGTCTATGGCCAAATATCCTATGATCAGGGGGAGTTGCTTAAATTGAAATTAACTAAATAGAGAAGTGACCCACTTGAATGGGCTGAATTATAGTGGAAATTAAGTTAATAGATAAAACACTTAATGATGATTTGGGATTTATGAAGAAAAGACATTTGGTTAGAAAATTATAGAAGAAATTCCTTGTAAGTTTGAATGTTGCATATCTATACTTTTGAAGTATATGGTCCATTTTTATGTATGAGTAATTAGATTATTTTTTTTGGCTAAACAATAAAGAAGCTAGATAATGAAATAGTTTTTTTGAACTACAATATGTGCAAATCAGGGGGAGAACACCCCAGAGTTTACAGGAATGATGAACATTCTTTATTGCACTTTATGTATTCTAGCTCACTACATATAATGTATAATAACCCCCGTATTTAAATTTGTGCTTGAATATTTCCTATAATTTTTTATCATATCATACATGAATGGGCCTCCACTTGTAGTTGGAGATACATGAATTTGATTATTTTAAGCTCATAATAGGGGATATCTTTTGAAGTATGCTATTATAGATTTAATATTGGCATTAGGGGGAGAGAAAGGCTATGTTTGGTGGAGGCGACGCCGCCGGTAGGAAATAATCTTCGCCGGCCCCTCTTCCACCTCGCCGGTTTGTTTTATGGCAGCGGCGAAGGGCTGGGTGGCTGCTACCTCGCCAAATCCATGGTTTCTTTCGACGCTTTCGATCTCGACGGCGAGGCCTTTTGTTCCTCCCTCAGCTTCTTCGCGACGGCCATCGTCGTTGCCGGAGAGGCTCCAGGGAGGTATGTCTACCACTATTCTGAGGATTCCGGGTGGTGGTTTACATGCAACTGGGTGGGAGATTTCTTTACCCTTTCGGTTGATTCGTCGTCTGTTGGTCTGGAGATGCCTGATGCTTATGGCGACTCCCATGTTCCTCGACAGCGGGATGGCCTGTGGTCATCTTCTTTGGCTTGGGCGTTCAACGGTTCTACGGCATGCTACTCGTTGTGCCAATCAAAAAAATTTTCTTCGTCGGGAAGGGCGTTGGCTTCAAGCTGCAACCTTGGTGTGCAATGGATGCTCGTCGAGGGGCTACTCCATTCGCCGGTGACGAACAAGACCGGGACTTTGCAAGACCCTTGTATGGATTACAATGTAATTTTCTTTTATTCAGGGGTGCTCTTGTAAGTTGCTATGTAAACCTTGACTTATTCATATGAATACAATCCCGGTTTTCTAAAAAAAAGGTTAAAAGCCAAAATTTGGTTACCAAACCAAAACTTAGGCAAACCAAAATTTTGGCAGTCATTTGGTTGGCTACCAAAATTTGCCAATACCTCATAATTAGTATGCCAAATCTATGGCAAATTTTTTGTCCAAGTTTTTATTGCCAAATCTTGAGCATCCTGTAGATCTGTAGAGATTCTTCATTTTGTCCTTGTTTACGGAGAGCACCCAGACTGTAATCACGGTAACCATTGCAATACCTCTGCAGTACTCCGTACTCTGCAGAGAAGACTCATGCTCTCTCCAGGTTTGGTAAAAGAAGTGTTTTGGACAAGGTTTGAGTAAACATGGGGAATATAAATCATGAATAACTTTTAAGCTGTTGAGTTTAGAAATGTGAAAACCATATGAATAGATTTGTCTTCAAATATACTTTCATAAAAGTATATATATCACTTCTAAATAAATATTTTTATAAAAAAATAAAGTCAAAATTATGCTTCGAAGACCGCGTCATTGTCTAAAACGACCTCATTTACTGCCCTAACCTGGAGGGAGTACGTAACAGGGACCCATCGTGATTCTTCATCAGTATCGTGACTATTTCATTTCATTGTTATATGCGACATTGTAACAAGTACGTAATTCAAAGCTGCTGAATCAACGAAACTACGAAGACATTGTAACAAGCAATTCAAAACTGCTGAATCAACGAAACTATGAAAAACAATGCCAAGACGCTACTTCACGGTCCCTTGATACTAAAAATAATTCAGAAACCAGGCTAATCATTTGGCCAATAACCTCAGCGCAGCATCATGGCCACCAAGCCAGCGGCGGACAAGAAGGCGGCGGCCCCCACGGAAGACATGGCCGGCGCGGCGCCGCTGCTATGCGTTATCTCGGGAACGATCAACGGGCCAGTCGACAACGCCGTGCTTGGCGGGGTAGCAACGGACGACGGCGGGATCGTCGCTTCATCGCGCGGTGATGACGGCGCCAAGGTGGTCGGCCCTTCGGATGGGACCGGGCCCGGGGACCGAGCCGTAGAGACCGAGGCATGCGCGGCGGGCGCCTTGGACTGTGGCACGGGCAGCGGCGTGGCGGACGAGCGCCCCGCAGACGCCGGTGCCGGAGCAAGGTGGTGGCGCCTGGTGGCAGTCCACGTCGCGTCTGCCATCGACGCAGTGGGCGCCGCAAGGACAGCACCCACGAGAGCAATGAGAATACAGAGCCTTCGTCCTCGCGAAGCCATGGGAGCACGTACCCTGCACGGCGATCGCCTAACAAATCTAAGCGCGATGCTAGGAAAGGGGTGATCGAGGAGAAGATTGGTTTCTTGGTTTCTGATGATCGAGATATGGACGTTTGACCGTAGGGGGCACGGGGCATATATAGAGGCGTTGAATGCGCATTGCATGGAATGCCAAGATTCTGTACGTTGCATGAGTCTACATCACCCCCTGAAGTATGGGGTGGTGTCTAATTTACCCCCTCAAATATGAAACGGTCTAATTTATCCCCTGAACTTTTCAAAACCGTCTACTTTACCCCCTGGGGCAGTTTTGGACGGCGGTTTGCTACAGTAACCATGGTTTTGCTACAGTCACCGAATCTTTAAAAAATCATAGTAAATCACAGAAAAATCGTAACATGAAAAATCTAATTTTGTTGGACTCCACGTGAGTAGATCTACACAATGAACATATAATATGGTGTGCTTTAGTACAAAGTTTTTGCTGTAGCTTTAAATTTATTGGAAAATCCTAATAAATTTAAAGTTACAGCAAAAACTTTGTACTAAAGCACACCATATTATATGTTCAATGTGTAGATCTACTCACGTGGAGTCCAACAAAATTGGATTTTCTATTTTACGATTTTTCTGTGATCTACTATGATTTTTTAAAGATTCGGTTACTGTAGCAAAAACAATGGTTACTGTAGCAAACCGCCGTCCAAAACTGTCATAGGGGGTAAAGTAAACGGTTTTAAAAAGTTCAGGGGGTAAATTAGACTGTTTCATATTTGAGGGGGTAAATTAGACTCCATCCCATACTTCAGGGGTGATGTAGACTTTGCAGTGAAAAATGACCGCGTTCTTGGTGCACGTACATGGCAATGCCATTGGGTGGTGAGTTGGCGAGGCGAGGGATTTCGGAGTCATGTTGGGCATGGCCAAAAAGATATCGGTTCAGTCGTACGAAGGTTCGTATTGCCGCGCTCCATAGATGATTTTAGGCACCGTTTCTTATATGGCGATCGATATCGTATTGTATCATTTCCTTCCATCATAGGATTAGATGCTGGGATACCGTTCATGTTTCTTAACGTTAAACTCGACATAAGCTTTATTCTGGGATTTGTTATTTGGACACTTTTTACACACAAAAAAAACAAGGTTGCTGATTTCGCATAATCGCAATGCGCCACTGAATCAAATCAAATCAATGAGCCTCTGACAGCAATAGGTGCAAACGTGCAATGTTGAAAACAAAACCAGATGGCAGGAACATGTATCAACATGTACGGATATCATATAAGAAGTGTAAATACAGGTAACGCATCAGGAGTTTATATCTGGCATTTGTTTCAGACACAATGCATTCTTATGTAAGACTCAACGGTAGAACCATAAAGCTCCCAGCCTCCCACCGGAACATTTTCATTGCGTCGAGAATTGGAAGAACAAGGCTAACACAAGGCATAAGTAATGCCTGTTCACTTATATTTCACTGTACTTACATACAATTTACAACCTGCAACAGAAAAGAATGTCTCACAAATGGAGCAAAAGTTCTACCGAAATGCCCCATAAAGCTTCCGAAATCGTTAGCTGCAGTCTTCAAAATTTTCTTCAGCCGCAGCCGCATGGTGCAAAATTTGCTTCACCTTCTCAAAGATCTCCTGGACCTGCTTCCTGGAGTGCAGAGGAGAAGGGTACATGCACGCCCAGTCCAGCTTGCCGTCCTTGATCGAGTCGAACACGCCGATCGAAGGGCCGATGCCGTGCACGGTGGCGCAGCAGATGCAGTCCTCCACGCCGGCCTTGCTCTGCACCTCGGCCACGTCGGCGACGTCGGGCTCCTCGAACACGGAGACGAGCGCCGTCCGGAGCGCGCCGGCCGTCGTCAGCTGGGGAGCCTCGATGGCCCGGCACATGAGGAAGTTGAGGTCGCTGATGTCGGTGAGGTGTTTCTTGTTGTTCTTGGCGCTGGTGTACGAGTCGTGGCACCTCTTGGCCAGCTCCCACAGCCCTTCCTCGCCGTGGATCGTGTGCGTGTTGGTGATGGCAGAGTAGAAGAACCCTGCCACATTGATAATGGATTAACGGTGGTACTAGGACTCTAGCATTGCAACATTAATGCGCTTGTTATCGGAGACTCGTACTCACCGACGTTATGATCGTCCAAGGCCGGCTCAAGAAACTTGCGGCAATTGATAAGGGTCACGATGGAGTATGTCTCCTGCTGGCCGCTCTCCAGCGGCTTCGACTGCCGCGCGGCGAGCATCGTCGCGGCGGCCATGGCGGAGCAAAGCTTCACCCCGTTCTCCTTGCACGCCTAGAGGTCAATGAGCTATGAATGAATCTATTTGTTGGCAGTGCAAAATACTAGCACAGGAGTATGGAAGTCTGGAGGAACAGGCCAGGCTTGAACTTACGTCGAGCAGTCTCGTGGTCTCGTCGCGGCCGAGGCCGAGCCGCAGCATCTGCGTCGACCTCTCCGTGCCGGTCTCCACGAACGGCAGCGTGGACGTCCGCAGGCCGTTGATGGAGTAGCCCACCATATCCAACCCGCGTGCCCAGAACGGCTTCCAGGTGTCCCTCTGCGGGATCCTCTCCTCCAGCCCAGCTTCCGCCGCCGCATCCTCCGGGTTGGCGCGCTCCCCGCCCTCCTCACCACCGGCCAGCAGCGCGACGAGTTCCCTGGCCAGCGCATTCGCCGCCGAACGGTCGCACGCGACCGTGTGGATCCGGACGAACAGCGCCGCGCCGCCCGTGGCGGGCGGGAGCTCGTAGAGCGTCGCGAAGAGGACCGGGGCGTCGTCGGAGGACGCCGGGTCGGCCCACGGGTTGCAGTTGAGCTCGTGCTCGAGGAGGGCGTGGAAGTCCGGCGCCGGGAGCGGCGCCAGCGGGAGCGACGGGGCCGGAGGCGCTGCCGGGTCGGGGAACGCCAGCGTCGGGCCGGAGGGAGAGGTCCGGAGGCGGGCGCGGAGGACGGGGTGTGCGTTCCGCAGGGAGCGCAGCGCCGCCTGCGCCGCCTCGGCCGCGTCGCCGCAGGAGAGGCGGAGCGCGAGCAGCGTGGTGCCGGTGCCGCCCGGCACGGCGCGGAGCCAGCTGTGCTCCGTGCCGCCCGGCGCGCGGGTGCGCCACTCAGCCGCGTTGTCGAGCTCGGCGCCCGCGCTGCCGTTCGCGGGATCCATGGCGGAGGGGAACGCGGCTGCCGGTGCTGCTACCGGCGCTAGTATGCGTGTGAATTTGGATCGGAGACGGAGCGATGATGTGTTGGATTGGATTGGCGTTTCTGGTCCGAGATGTGGTGGTGGTGGGTGGTGGTGGTGGCTCTTGTCGTCTTGCTCGTCGGCTCAGCAACCAGTCAGCACCTCGTTGCGTGGCCGCCACTGCTGATGGTGAACGACGAGACGTATAATGTCATGCTCGGCGTTAACGAATTGGAAAATGGCGCGAAATTCGCAGCTCCTCGTAGTCTACCTCCACATATAGTCCATGCTGCAGTGCCGTCCTGTGACGATCACAGTCACCAAAAAGAAAACACTCGATCGACACTCTATAGTGCGGCGATAACGCGACCACGGGCTCTGCTTTGTGATTGGCAACGTGCTTGCTGATCGGACTTCGAGCAGCCTATGAATCTATGATTCCTGTTTCGGCGAAGGCGAGGGAAGCCTGGCCTGCGTTTCCAAGTGAAAAAACAGGAAAAAAAATTCAGTGCGGGGAGTCAAGCAAAGCAATCCAGGACTCAAGAACAAAGGTCTCGCAAGAATCAATTTTTGCGACAAAGATTTGAGATTGAAGATCTTTTATAGACTTGAGCGTCGCCAGAAGGTGATTTTAGCACATGGAGCTCGACAAAGTGTTTAGTGTGCATGGCAGTGCAATCTTGATGAACAAATGATCTAGAGCTTGGGCATGCAGCTAGCAATGAATCCAATGAAACAAGTTTCACCTCAATCGGAGCTTTTGGAGAATTTGGAAGTGAAACCAGAAGAATGCACAGAAGGGACAGTCCGATGCTAAGAAAAATTCTATTTTAGCTGAGTTGTAGGATCAATTTTGTAGTGTTTTGAGACCTTTCGAACTTGTTGATATCATGGTTTGATACAAAGTTGGAAGCCTTAAGTTTGGTTTTGATAATTCAATGATAACTAGTGTACTAATACTTTCAATTAAGTTGTGATTTATCAGAGGCCTGAGATCTATATGCTGTTCTCACCGTACATTAGGTTAGATAAAAGATAGATAACACAATCATCAACACGCATGCAAACTTTGGGATTGAAAAGAGAATGTGCAAGGAAAAACGATAACATTAAGCACTGATATCTTTTTCTTTATAACATGCAATAATCTGCAGAAAGAGAGCATGGGATTATGTATACTTTTCTCTCTATTATTAACAGAGGGGTGGTGCACCATGTCCTTAGAAAAGAAGCAAAGAATTCTGGTTGGGCAACAATATGAGAGAAGAAACGTTACCCCGCGGATTGTCAAACTCAATATGTCACACTAAATGTAGGTTCCAATTGAAGGCACCACTCAATTTTGAACAGCTGATAGAAAGTTAGGCACCATGATCTCGAGTAGTCCTTTGGGATTGTCCACATGAACCCAGTGGCCAGAGTTGGGGAGAACGTGAAGTGACACTTTTCCTACATCAGGCTTGGACTCTCTCCTGGCTAATGCTTTTAGCCTTTGAACATCATCAGGGACCCATCGATCACTGCGCTCTGCTTGCACTATTGCAATCTCCATATCCTTAGGTGGGTGTTCCAGCAGTGCCCAATAGTCCCTTTCCCTGAAAATTAACAATATTTGAACTCAGCAACATAAATTAACAGCAAAGCATAGGCCTGCCTGATGTTATGATTCATGTCAACAAGTAATTCTCGATACTCATGCATAGTACACAGTTACACGAGAACTTCAGTAAACTTTACATATAAGAACTAAACATGTCTATGGCAGCCTGAAGATCAAAAGCCCAGGTCACATGATCCTTGTCCTTCTTCAAGTTACTGCCGATCCATTCTGAAAGAGACATTGAAAATCCAAGGCTGAGCATGTGGTCGACAACCCACCTGGTGGCAAGCAACAACTGAAATCAGCATTAAGGATATGAACACATGTAAACCATTTAACATGTGCAATTCCAGACACTGCTCATGCTAAACATTCAGAAAGGTCCAAAATATTTCCTATTTTGAACACTAATAGTTGCTTGCCAGATTGAATCTATACTGAAAAGAAAATCATTATGACAAATTTTGGTAGCCAACCAATCACGCCCAATATCCTCGACCTTGAAGTTTATATATATGGGAGATAAACCGGACAACAAATTTTTTTTTCAAGTATTTTTGTCTTGAAAAATCATGCAATTAAAAATCCTAAAAATCTAGTATAATCTTAAAAATTTTGTTTTAACTTAGAAAATTATGAAACTGATTTCACTGGGAGACGCTACGTTCTCTTCTACCTATCTGCCTGTCTGACCGTTTTCCGAGCCTTTTCAATCATTGCAAGAAGAAGGATGCTACTGTCCAAGGAGTTCTGAACTCTGATCTCCGACAACCTTTTGTTACCAGATTATCCAACCAAGCACAGCAGGAGCTGCAGCAGCTAACGTGCATAACCGAACAAACAATTCTTTCCAACGAGCCAGACAGAAGGAACTCCTCTTTGAGCCTAGCCAAACTGACACCTCTGCTATCTACAATCTCCTGAAGGCAAGGGGACAATCAGCAGACCAGACTTCGTCCTTCATTTGGAACAACGCTACTCCTCGCGTGCAGCTATTCATCTGGCTGCTCGTCAAAGGGAGAATCCAATGCGGATCCAACCTTTTCCGGAAGAACATAGTGGATGCACCTGGTTGTGTGATCTGCGTGGCGCCACAAGAAACTCCAGAACACATCGTCTTTGACTGCCATTTTGCAGTTGGTTTTTGGGAAGCTGTCGGTCTCCAAACGCCTCAGGGACAGCGTACCCAAAACCTACACTGACTACAGATGATAACTTCAGTTCCTCAAGTGCAATTCAACTCCTTCATTGCTTTGTGCTGTTGGCAGCTTTGGAAAAGAGGAAATGGAGCTGTCTTCCGAAATCTAAGACAATTGGCACTATCATGCAAGGCAGAAGCCAAGTTATGGCGTGCTAGAATGCAAGGAAGGAGAAAGCGGTACCTCTTGAATGGTGTAGGCTGTTTGATCAGATAGCGTTAGCACAAATGTAAACTTTTGATCTTACCCCTCTGTACGGGTTTTCTGTAAAGCCTACTGGACAATCTTATGGAATGGGAATGACATCCCAGAAATCAATAGAATCAGATGGGGATTAGACATTTTTAAAAAGTGTACTGCAAACAGGAGTCAAATCAAAGGCAGAAAAGTACGACTTAGGATAGAGAGAATATCGTAGATGGAAGGGCACAAAGTACATGCAAGAGTTCCTAAACCTCCCCCTAATACTTGGTTTAGAGGAAGATGAGAAAAAATCACTCACCTACAACTCTCAGTACAATCTCCTAATATATTTTAGAAGTTGAGAAAAATCTCCCTCATCCGCGTAACTTTACAAGCCGCGGACTCGCGCGTATCCTTCGACTCCCGCGCTCTTCACGGCGTTCCTGCGCGAGACGTACGCGCTCCCACGCGCCTTGCCGGTGAGCCCGACGGAGATCCAAGCCGGCTGCAGGAAGCCGCGGCTGCTGCTGATCCACTGCGCGCACTACCGCCGGTTCGTGAACGTGCCGGAGATCAGGCGCGCGGCGGAGTCGGCGGGGTTCGAGGTGTCCATGGCGAGCCCGCGCGGTGACACACCCGTCAAGGAGACGGCGCGGATGGTGAACTCGCATGACGTGCTGCTGGGCGTGCATGGCCGGGCTGACGAACGCGGTGTTCCTCCCCGCCGGCGGCGTGGTGATCCAGGTGGTGCCGTACGGGCGGCTGGAGCGCATGGCGCGGACGGACTTCGGGGAGCCCATGGCGGACATGGGCTTGCGCTACCTGGAGTACAGCGTGGCCGCGGAGGAGAGCACGCTGCTGGAGATGCTGGGGCTGGAGCACCCGGTGATCAAGGACCCAGAGGCCATCCACCGCGGCGGATAGGACAAGGTCGCCGAGTACTTCCTTGGGAAGCAGGACATGCGCATTGACGTCAAGCGCTTCGCGCCCACGCTTGCGCAGGCCATGGACCACCTGCGGCATCGCCACCGGCAGCGGTGAGCCGTGTCTGTCTGTCGTCGACGCCTTCGTTTCATTTGATTGGCCGGCCGGATAAGAACATGCTGCACATGGATGGATACGTACATCACCGACGAAGGAGACGGCGGCGGCGTAGGGAAGCGCGACACGCGAAGACTTCCGCGTGAAAAAAATAATGACCACAAAAAAAAAGTGAGACCAAAATTTGACTTTTTAGAAGTGATTTATTAGGTGTTATTGGAGATGGCCTTGTTTTTTCTCCTAAAACCTTTTTAAGAGTTGAAAAATAAGGATTTTTTAGGAGAAATTTTTAGGGAACTTTTGAAGATGCTCTTAAGCTTGCAGGTCATGTTCACTTATCTTATAATCCGTACTTTTTAGTTTGTTTTTTCAGCCGAAACATTGTTTTTCTCTCACACCAAATCAACGAACAGTACTTTCAGCTATGACTTTTCAGCTCTCACACCAAATCAACGAACAGTACTTTCAGCTATGACTTTTCAGCGAAGCGAATGGACTCTTAAGTTGCTAGCTTATTCCCAATAATGAATCCGCACCAAACCTATCAACTACGGTGGCGGCCGATGTATACAAGCAAAATATGCATCTCAAGACGAACGGATAAATGGTCGGTGTGACTAATAACGATTCAAAATCCGATAGTATCCCGTTTTCTGTCATCTCGGACCTAATCGATCGATCCGTGCCACTATCCTGATGCCATGCATGTGTACATGCAGATAGCTAAGTTGTAGCCAGCCATGTAAGATCCACTAGTCGACAGGAGTGACCTATATCTTTTGCTGATTGTACATGCGAGTATACTAGCTTAGTGTTCTTTTTGCCGACCTGGCGGTAGAAGTCGCCGCCAACACGATCGATCGAGATGTTGGAATCGTTGGCGTGTCAGGTTAATAGATTGCTGTCTGCCCGCCCATGCATGCATGTGGTGGACGAGCTCACTTTGATTTGATTTTTTGGATCACGTACTCGAGTGTTAGCGTTGGGCTGTTCGTTGGCTACTTGTTATTATTGTTATCTTCGTTCCGGCCGGTATGGAGGTGCTTGTCTTGCTTATCTGCTCGATCGCCTGGTTGCCTGATTTCTGAGTGCACTGCACCGACCTTACTATAGTGAATGATATATCGTTCGAAGAAAGGGCTAGTTATATCAAACGTAAAAGTTGTTGGATTTATCATGGGCCGGACCCATTTAAGTTTAATAAATCAATAAACTCTATGATGTGTAATTATAGACAATACTAGTTGTACTGGATTGGAATTTCAAGGGTCCTTGACTTGACTTATATGGTGGGAGTTATTCTGCTTAAATTGAGAAGTTAAGAAACGGACAAAGGCGTGCCACACGCGCGCGCCGCCGCCGTCGGCCGGCGCGTGGTTGTGTTAATTTTTTAGCACTCACTGACCGCGGGAGTTTCAACTGGGAGTTGAACTCTTCACATGCCATGGTGTGATTGTGTTAATTTTTTAGCACTCACTAAGCGCGGGAGTTTTAACTGGGAGTTGAACTCTTCACATGCCGTGGTGTGGTTGTGTTAATTTTTTAGCACTCACTGACCGCAAGAGTTTTAACTGGGAGTTGAATTCTTCACATGCCCGTCCCCTGAACAGCCAGCTGTGAGACCCTTGCCCTCCTCCTTCCTCTTCCAGTCGCATAGATAAAAGGGAGAGCCCTGTCCCTTTGGTACACGTGAGAGAATACAGAACCACATTTCAGCCGCAACAGAGGAATCCCCATCTCGCAACTCCGCGCGCACGGAGGAGCGAGAGGGCAGGTGCCTCCGAAGCCCTTGTCGTTCGAGACCTTGCACGAGGGATCGGCAATTAGGTTTTTGGGGAGCGTCTGGGCGACTGCCCAAACCGCTGCTGCTGTTCATCGTCGTCTTTCTCGAACACCGCGCTGCCGCCGTTCGTCGTCATCTTCGAGCGCCATCATTCTCTTCCTCACGCGGGCGGACTTCTTCTTCCCGGCGGAGAGATCATCTTTATCCTCTACGACATGACGAAAGAGATTGGACAAGGATCGGGATCCTCGGAGCGCATGGGAGGGTATGATCGATTCATCTCCATACTGTTTTATGCTTTCCTGATCATGCTTGTTTTAGTTATATATCTATGTTGTTTCAAACGCTGCTATGAGTCTGTTTCGTATGTTCAGTCATATCGTTTCTGTTTATATCTTGTGTTTGTTTCTGCTATAAGATATATGCCATGTCTGATTGTTTCGTTGATTCAGTCAAGTTGTTTCGTACGTTGTTGCCTGTATGTTTCAGTAGTTTTGTCACGTCGTTTCACATGTTGTCTCATGTTTATCGCTGTTATGAGATATATGTCTTGTCTTGCTGTTATGCTTCATATATCATGCTTTCATGTTTTTAATAATCACATGCTTCACATGATAATTGATCACATGTTCCATATTGTTATGGATATGTTTGATATCATGATTTCAATAGTTAATAATCTTTTATATGTCATCATCATAACGTTAATTTATGGAATTAAAATGACATGGAAATTGCCTAATCATCTAACAAAAGCTGCTATGGCCAAATGTTACACGGTCCCATGCTACTCCGGAACATGCTATCTCTACGGGTCTATCACTGTTGGATACTCTGGAGGTGACAATAAGCCGCCTTCACCGTCGGGTTGTAAACCTCTAGAACCTGGACAATGATTTGAAACCTATTGACTCGATAGAGAAATCTCTCTTCACTACCGGGTCAGACCGCAACACGACAATGATATGCCGATGCGGGTCATGGTTTGACCCAGTAGCGGTAACACACGATATCACTACCTAGTTATGGATTGACCCGATTGGTCCTATTCATCCGTTGGATTCACCTACACTTGATTACTCGGTTCTTCATTGTCAGATCCAACTACCTATTGCTTCTAGTTAAAATAGGCCCCAAGGTTCTTCCTTGCTTCCAAGGCTAGCGTTAGGCAACAATCGATAGGTTCCTCTAGATGCGCTCTTGTAGTCTCACATGGGTCTGCCATGTTCCGTCCTAGTTTATCCCAAGTTTTTCCCTTCAAGCTTCTTCTGGGAGGAACCTTCCTTTTGAGATAAAGCTCTCCACATACAACTCTTCGTAGTCAAGATGGTACACGAGAGGTACCAGAAGAAGATTTGTGAAGACAAAGCCACCCTAGATCTAAGAAGTGCTATAAGCAATGCTAAAATGATCCGGTTGGTTATTATATTCCATAAAGTTTTTGGTGGCTTTGGCCCACTTCCTTCTCCTAGCCTCACTGACCCATGTGCCAAGCTTAGCACCTGTGAGACCCAAGGTACCCCAAGAAGGTTCATGAGATGGTTATTTAAATATCGCTTCAATGGTACACTACCTAGGTCAGAGTATATGGGAATATCTACCTAAAGTGGGGTTATAATGTGTTTGTAGACTTCAATGTTAACATTAGCCTAGTCAGGAAAATGTTGTACCTCTTTATTGAAAAGGTTTTTGTCACTATATATGTAACTTTCTTTAAAGGCGTGTTATTCCATATTGTATTATCTACTATAAAACTTTTGTCTTATCTACTATAAAACTTTATTCGCATGTAGTATAGATGACATATTATGTTATTGTTTGGGAGTTTCAGAAAATTTTGAAAGAATTCACTATTTTATATAGTTTCAGCATTTTTGTATAAAACTTTTGTCTTATTTACTATTTTATATAGAAAGGAATTCCAAGTTAAACTATGTGTGCTCCAACAATATTTAAAAAGAATACGTAAATTTATATTTGAGCTTATATGGTCCATTCAAGCCCTTGTCGTGAAGATAAATGAAAATTTTAGTTATTTCAAAGATAATTTAAACTTCTAGCTCTAAAATACTACTCCCTCTATTCCAAATTATAAATCATTCTAACTTTCTTGGAGAGTCAAAGTATCTTTAAAAGTTTGACTAAAGTTATAGAGAGAATTATAAAGATTTATAACATCAAATAGGTATTACTATGAAACTATAATTAATGAAAAAATCTAATGATACTTATTTGTTATCATAAATGTTATTATTTTATTATTTAAATTTGGTTAAACTTAAGATCTTTTGACTTTCCAAGAAAGTTGGAATGTCTTATAATTTGAGATGGAAGGAGTACAAAATAATTCTAATAATATCTAAAAGTTGTTAGCAAAATCTAAAAATTGGCATCGAAGCATATTTTGAGTGTACGTGCTTGCCATGGATCTTTTTAAATGATTTACATCATTCACAAAACAGATCATATACCTCAAACATAGTTTTATGTACCCCCTCTGTCCTGAAATGTAGTGTATTTTCAAATGAAAGCACCACATAGTCTCACAATAGCATAACTGAGTCTTATTTACAATAATTAAACTATTACTAGTATACCGCTGCACATAAAGGAGCAGTTCAAAATTTCAAGTCACATTATTATATGCTTACATGCCCAACATCATAGTAGGCAAACGACAAAGTTCACTCACAATCTTTATTTGGCGCACGTGCGTTGCTATCCCAAACAACGCACGCGCTAGGACGTCGACGGAATCAGAGCGAGAAGGGGGTGGACGGTGGGCAGGATGACCGGTGGCATGATTTGAGGTTAGGGTTTGGATTTTCAAGGGAGCCCTCCATGGCCAGCGTGCTTAGAAAGAGAAGGGCCCGATGGTGGTGGTCAGCCCGACAGTGGTGGTGGGTTGAGGGGCGGCGTCGCTGTCGAGCGGGCGGTGGAAGACAACCAGATGGGGGATACTGGCAGCAGGGGATGAGATGGCAAGTTTTACTCCTCTGGTTGGATTTAGGGTTGAAAGAAGGTGGAACGACAGGAGTGGGCGGCCGGCGGTGCGGCGGCTAGCGATGGGTAAGCCGCTGGTCGAGGGGCGGCGAAGAGCAATTGATGAATTGAAGAAGAGATGAACAGTTGAAGAAGATGAAACTGTGCGTCGGCTCCTGTAGCAACACGCGCTCGTCATTGATGAGGGTCGAAGTTCTCTAGCACAGCCACACACATAGTTCGCATCAAAAGAATCTCAAGTGCGCACCCTCTCATCTTTGCGGTTCAATCGTACCAGCATATTAAAACAACACAAAATCGTAGTACTACTAGAAATTGCATTCCCGTTAGTGGCGATGCTAGAGTAAATTAGAGGGAGGTGCCTTTCTCTTATAGGTGTGGGAATTTGATCTACAATCATGGTGAAGATTTGTTCCTAATAGAGGTTTTTTAAATTTCTGTGGGTGCATGGGCACCCGTAAGCTACTATGTAGCTTCGCCCTGATTCCCGTCCCTTTCAATAAATCAGCTGAAGCGATCACACACTCTAAGACTGTCTCCAACAAGCAAACCCAAATGCAAAATAGGTACTGCACGGTGCATTTGGGTAGCAAGAACATGCTCCAACAGAAGATCCAAACCAGAGACCTATTTTGGGTATGAGAGAAGCCGCAACCCAATTAAGCATCTCCAGGGAGGGACGACGCAAATCTCTGCGACGGGCGAGGTGGGCCCGTGGTTCGTCCGCGACGTGGCACGGCCGTCTCGGCTTGGCTCGTCCGCGGCGGGGCATGGTCGGACTAGCGGGGCTCATCCGGGGAGAGGAGGTGGCCACAAGCCGCCGGCCGGGGAGAGGGCTTGGCCGCGATGCCGGGGTGCGAGGCAGCGGCGCTCGTCGGGGTCTGGGACGGCGCGGCCGCGCGCAGATCCCCGGAGGTCGCGACGCTGGCCGGAGAGGAGGTGGCCGCGCGCCGCTGGCCGGTGAGAGGGCTTGGCCGCGTCACTAGGGAGCGAGGCAGGCGGCCCTCGTCGAGGAGAGGGCTTGGTCGTGGTCGTCGGGAAGGGAGGCGGGCAGCCTGGGAGACGGCTTGGTCGGGCCGCCGGTCGGCAGAGGAAGTGGCCGCGCCGCCGGGGATAAGGATGAAAACGGTCGGAAACGGTCGAAAACGGACTTACGAAATAGAAAACGAAAGCGGTTAGTTCCGTTCATTTCTACATTTTAGCAATTAAAGAATGCAAAAAAAATGTTTGAAAATCGTTGTGAAACCAATTGAAACTGATAATTTTTTATGTTTGAAAATGGAATCATAATATAGAAAACAAAAGCGGTCGGTTTGGGATATTTCTGTTCCGTTTTCATCCTTAGCCGGGGAGGGAGGCGGGGTCTGGGGCCGCTGGGTCTTGCTGTTGGAGAAGCTGAATTTTTGGGGCATGACCTATTCTCTGTGCATTGGGTCACGTTTTTGCCTTTCCGTTGTTGGAGATAGCGTAAGGAAAAAGGAATCGCCAATCACCTCGTGTAGACGAACACATGCAGTACAGTCTGACGAGGACTGCAGGATCATTTCCTCTTTTCCCCTATCATCAAATAAATAAATTAAACCTGAAGTCAACTGGCATTACAAAACTTTGAAGAGTCAGCATATCCGCAGAGGAGTGTGTATTCTACTCGCGCATCCGTACTGACCGAAGCAACCGACTAAATCAGGCTGATAAGCTATGACTGAAAGTACTGTTTACTGATTTGGTGTAAGATAAAACATTATACCATGACTACTAAGTCATGATAGAACAGGGCTCCGTTCGGCGATAGGACAAACCACAAGGCTCGCAGAAAAGGCCCGCATGGGTGAACAAAAAACGAGTACAAAACCGGAAAGGGTTTGGTCGTGACGGCACCAGCTCCAACGACTGATTTGGTTAAGACCTGGCAACTGCATATTCACTACTATTCAGATGCAGCGCACACTGTATATTTTTCTTCGATCTGGAGGTCTACTGAAAAGTTGTTTGTTTTTTGCACGTTGTTTATGGGGAGAACTTTTGATCTCTTTACATTTTTCGTTGAGAAGCCTATCGCACGTAAAGATCGTGACGACGCACGTCGCGGTGCGGGTGATAGTGAAAGTTTCTTTGGTTCGAGCGCTCTAGCTAGGCGACGGGAGAAACTGATTAGAACATTTACTGCTTTCCGAGAAGAAATTATATTGATAATCAAGAATGCCTCCCACTGACCCACTGTTAGTGGAGATATATCCGTTGTTATGCTATCAAGGAAAAGTGGTGAAACTAACGAGGTCAGATTGTCAGATTGATATGAGAGAGGAACTTAGCTGATACTTCACGGTTGCTGTGGAATTTTCTAAAATCGTTTTTAGCATTTAAAAGTACATGATGCACAGACGCATGTTAAACTAGAGAAATTGCCACTTAAATGACTGTTTGATTGAAAACAAAATAAGAGAATCAATGATCATGAGAAATTTCGAGGATATAACGGATAACACTTCACTCCCTTCTAACTTGCATCTAAACTACTACTTCTATTCTAAATTATAAGCCATTGTGGCTTCTGTAAAACGTCTTTGGTTTTGATAGGTACATTGCTTTTATTGTGTAATCTAGATATAGGGTACATCCAAGTACATACCAAAACCTACTTATCTAAAAATGCCAAAACGACTTATAATTTGGAATCGAGAGAGTACATATTTAGACATAATGTTTATCTGGATGTATAACAAAAGATACATACCTAGAAACGCCAGAGTAGCTTATAATTTGGGGTGGCCTGGCTTCACTACTACAAAAAAAAAAAACTTTACCGAGGCATTTGGCAAAGGGTCTCGGAGGCGAGCGGGCATTTGAACCGCCTCGGTTAATGCTTGAGATTAACCAAGGCGGTCGTTTTTATTAACCGAGACAATCACAATTAACTGCCTCACAAAATTATTTACGGAGGAGGTTCCTAAAAAACTCGACCCGCGAGGGATAAATAACGCTATTATGCTTAAGATAGAAGGTGCCTTCTCACGCAAGATAACACTATTCTGCTTAAGATAGAAGGTGGCTTTCTCACGCAAATTGAGAAAACCTCCGAACCTCTATCTCACCCATATACAGTGGCACCGTTGCTCACGTGAGACTAGGCAGGGCCTTAGACCTGTGCTTTGGTGTGGACAGTCGAGGGGATTTTTTTTGGTGTGGACAAGCGAGGAGATTTGTTTTACAACATGCGGAGGTAGAGAGTCGAACTCCTGACCTGGGGCTTCCCACACGGGGTGACCACCAACAAAGCTACTGCTCGTTCGCGACAACTTTATAGCAATAAAATGATTATACAGGGTTATCTCATATACTTCTCCTTTTTGAAAATGCAAGTGACTTTTCACTTTCGATACCATATCATATTGTTGTCCAAAACGAGTAAGTATTTGTAAACTGAAAGGTGAAGGGAGTACATGCTTGCGCAAAATTGTTATATATACATACTGTCTACGTGGGATGATATATATCCTCATCTCTGACAGGTGCTAAATATCAGTTTCCATCTTAGCCTTCCTACTATAGTAGGCAAGCAAATTGTTGATAGCTCCTTTGTGGACCCAAGCAAATTAGGAGAACCAGTCACTTGTATTTTCAGAGTAGTTAACTATTTCTACTGTTGGTGTCATTGGAATACTGGTTTTACTACGTAGTACTTTACAGTTGGGATATATATGGACTTGACGACGGCCGATCCTTTGGAATGGCTTTAGAGTTCTAATCCCCAAACCGACCTTCTAATGTTTATATGTTCCATCCAAAAAAAGATCATTTGATAGAAATGTTTACCTTGTGGTCGAGCATCGAGCGAACTTTTGTTTAGGCTAATCAATGAAGAGGTTTCGGGGCATGGGGTCGCTGTGGCATTACAGGCTCTGCCAGTGCCAGCAATACAGCACAAAACAAAAGTTGGTAGTAGCCTATTCAAAAGATATTCATCCCCGTCTTATTGAAAGTGTCATTTTTTACTTTTAGATTTCTTGTTTGACCGCTCGTCTTATTCAAATTTTTTATACAAATATTATTTATTTTGTGATGACTTATTTTATCATTAGAGATACTTTAATATTGATTTGTTTATTTTATTATTTACATAAAATTTTTGAATAAGACGAACGGTCAAACAAAAAGTCTAAAGGTAAAAAACGACACTTTTAACGAGACGGAGGGAGTATGTATTAGACGGGCCTCTCTCAATGCTCTCCATCTTAGCTTATGTTTTAGGCATTATTAATGCATAGCCACATAAGATTAAATCCAATAATAATATATGGTGATCACTTAAATGAGGAAAGCGAATGAGCTAGTGTCTTATGGAAGAATGCTATAGTTGAACCCCGAGACACAATAAAATGCATTGGTCATGGAATGCTATTTAGATACAAGCTACAAGCAAAATGTAGCCTCCTGTAGTTCGCCCGGCCACAGGCCGATCTTCGTGTAACATAGCAACTTTTAATTCTTAATACAATAATACGCAATGCTCTTGCGTATTTAAGAAAAAAGAAGATACAAGCTTTAAACATTTTGCATTGGGAGGCTTGTTTCTTACTATGTTTTGTTTGCATTGGCTCTGTTAGAGATAGCTATGGAAATCACGTAGGAGTATCTGGAATGGGCGAATGGCGTTAGGTAGTAGCGCAGTCTCTGCATATAAATTCTGCCTTTTTGATTGAACAGTGCAGAGATTATTTTTGCGATAACTGCAAAAAGTATTCATTCCGAACGACTGTGGTCGAAAATTATCGAATTACAAAACTCAACATTATATAGTGGATTTTTAACACCCACCCCCACCGCCCAAAAAAATGTAAACCATGGAGGACTAAACAATTGAACCCCCCCCACCCCACCACCCCCGCGCGCGGGCCCTGTTCTTTTGAAAAATAATGGAAAAAGGCACCGTATGATTATTAAGTAGGACTAGCAAAAAGCTAGCACCTGGAAAAATGTGCTACAGTCGCAAACCGGAAAAGGAAGAAGAAAAGAGAGATACAAACCAAAAGCTTACAACCGAGCAAACATGAACAGCAAGAGATATAGTATCTGAAAGAACAAGAGAGTTGTTCTGAAAGAACGCTTAGGGAGATGTCATGCTTGTTGGTGATCCCCACATCCGACGAGGCGACGATACATAAGAAACCGTTCTTGGCAATTCCAGAGGCAGCACACAAGCTAACTCATCACGGTGATCATCATCACCTAATTAATGATGTTGAGGGTCCGGGCCTCCGGGGCTCTGGCGCTTGGACTCGGGCGCCGCCACCCCAAACGCTGGGCCTCTGCTGTGCCCCTCGCCGGGCACCGTCATCTCGGCCATTGCCGGCTGCCCGTGTCCGGCCGGCAGCGCGTCCAGTCGTCCTCTCGGAACCCGAGCCGAGTCGGAGCTCAGGACCGCAGAGAGCAGCAAGATGCCGAGGAGTAAGTGGCCAAAATGACTCGCGCCGGTACGCGCCATCGCTTGCTTCGGTGGTCCTGGGTCTTGACACTCGCCGAGCCGTGAGCTGCAGCTGCAATGCCAGTCCTATCACTCGTGCGGACGCTAGCACTTGCAACGAGCCTAGTAAAGGTGCTAACGGTAGAAAGATCATATAAGCCGAAGCTGGTGATGGGTCTAGAGCTACGAGGAACACCACCTTATATAGAGCCGGATGTTGTGGCATCCACGTACGTTTTCTTTGGAGGAGCCCAATGCAGCAAGAAAAAAAATACTCAATTCTGTGGACCTCAACGGTTAAACGGCAGTTGGTGAGGGCTTTTAGCCGGCTGATCACTCAACAAACCAGAGACGGAGAATCTGAAAGTAATTAAACTTTGCAGCCTGTGGAAGCCGAACCACTAACCAGGCACCTCCGGAGTGCAAGCGCCCGTTCAAATCCCTCGTACAAGGATGCTTCCTTCAACCATTCGCAATGCTCCGTACTCCGCCGTCTATCAGGGGCTGCCGAAGTGTGTTCCTACTGCGCTCAGGCTCAGGGGAAACACAGGGCAACGACGGGGAATGGCTTATGCGTACCACGCGATTGAATGGCATTGGTCAAGCCTTTTACTGCAGATGAATTAGAGGTGGTAGTGAAGGGGATGAGAGATGGATCTGCTCCAGGCCCAGATGGCTTCTCAGCCATTTTCTTCAAATTGTTTTGGAATGAAATTAAGGGTCCAGTTTTGGAGATGCTTCAGGACCTAAGAGGGGGATGTCTCGATCTTTCTAGGCTTAACTATGACATTATTACTCTTATCCCAAAGATTAACGGGGCAGTGAATATTAGACAATTTAGATCAATTTGCCTTTTGAATGTAGTCTATAAGATTATTACTAAAACTTTGACTCTCAGACTCAATAAAGTGGTTGACAAACTCATTAGCCCAAACCAGACTGCCTTTATACTTGGGAGATATATTTTAGATAGGGTGGTGGTCATTCATGAGGTGTTGCAAGAGCTTGCAAAACAAAAATATAGTGGAATCATCCTTAAGCTAGATTTTGAGAAGGCTTATGAGGTAAGCTGGGTTTTTCTTAAAGAGGTGATGATAAGGATAGGGTTTTGTGAGAGATGGATAGAATGCATACTGAAAGCTGTGTGTGGTGGCAGGGTGGAAGTAAACTTAAATGGGGAACTTGGGCATTATTTCAGGAAATATAAAGGACTTAGACAGGGTGATCCCTTATCCTCCCTTCTCTTCAACTTAGTGGCAGATGGTTTGTCAGGAATTTTAAGCAAGGCTTCAGCAAGAGGTGTTATAGAGGGAGTGACACCTCATTTGGTTGAAGGAGGACTCACTCATCTTCAATATGCAGATGACACTGTTCTCTTCATTAAGAACAGCAAACAGAACATTGCAAATCTGAATTTTTTACTGTTTTGTTATGAAGAGGTGTCTGGGACGAAGATAAACTATAACAAATCAGAAGTGCTCAGTTTGGGCATCAGTGAGGTGGAAGCTAAGGAGATAGCCAGTGCTTTCAATTGCAAACATGGTCACTTTCCAATGAAATATCCAGGCCTCCCCGTTAGTTACAAAATATTGTCCAAGGAAGAGCTTAGTTTTTCTGCTAGTAAAGTTGAGAAGAGGTTGGAGACTTGGAAATGTAATCAAGTGTCACATGGTGGCAGATCAATTCTTATTAACTCAAGCTTATCTAGTATACCAATGTACTCTATGGGCTTCTATTGGCTGCATGAAGGCACTCATAAAAGGTTGGATACTGCGAGAGGCAGATTCTTTTGGGAAGGGGTTGGCAACAAAAAGAAGTATCATATGATTAAATGGGAAGCTGTGGCTTCACCAAAGGAATTTGGAGGCCTTGGATTTATTGACACAAGGGTAATGAACATTGTGCTGCTGGCTAAATGGATCTTCAAGCTTGATAGAGGTGATAAGAACATGGCTTTAGAGGTGCTCAGGAAAAAGTTCCTGAAGGATAAAAGCTTTTTTCAAACTAAACAAAGGGGTAGCTCACAGTTTTGGCAAGGTCTGGAGAAAGCTAGAGAGTGGTATGAAAGAGGTTTCAGGTGGATTTTAGGCAATGGTAAGAAAATTAGATTTTGGCATGATGTCTGGCTGGAGGATTGCCCCCCTAAAGATCAAATTCCCAAGGCAGTTCAGGATTAGTAGACAACAAGATTGGTCTGTTTCAGATTTGAAAGAGGTGGACTAGGATTTGGATTTGAGAAGATGAAAGGTCCCAATGGCTAGAGGGAGTGAATAGCCTATTGAAAATTTCTACAACACTTAGCAAATATGTTAGACAATTAAACAGCGAAGCGAGTGTTGCGCTAGCCTACTAAAAGAGCAAGCCACCTACCACAATTCTAGTGACTATGATCACTAAGCACAAAATTTGCTAAGTCACTACACTAAGTTAGTGAGCCTCACTAACCACTAGATTTGACGAAAGCTAGCTCTCAAAACTAGTTACACTAAAGAGCTCTCAAAACATCCTTCCATTTTTTGTGGGAGAAAGTGAGCAATGCTGCTAGTAATATGTTAAGGAAGGGAACCAACTCTCTCATAATCCTTGGAGCTTAGACCTTATGGACACACTGCAACAAATGCATCTTTGATGGAGCCGCCCCAAATGTTGTAGGTGCACTTCTTGTAGCTGAAGATGAAAGAAGGTCATGGTCTTTGATGGGGGCTCGAGGATTATCCCTCTTGGATGCCCTCGCTCCGAGTGGTTAGAGCCCTGTCTACCTTGGTCGTGATCTTTATGTCATGGGCGCATCAGTTTTCTAGCAGCAGCAGTATAGGGTGTGCGTGTAGAGTTGTGTGTGGTTTATGTGTGTGTTGTGTTGTATGGGTTCTTATCCCATTTTATTCTCTTCTTAATATAATGATGCGCAGCTCTCCTGTGTTTTCGAGGAAAAAAAGAGCTTAGCATACACACTAGGAATGTAATACACGAGAGGATGGTGATGATTATACCGACGTGTAGAGGTATGAGCCAATCACAAGATGATGAAGCCAATCAATCAATCACAAGATAACCAATGAAATCTTCGGACAAAGATGACACAAGATTTTTTACCGAGATTCACTTGCTTGCCGGCAAGCTAGTCCTCGTTGTGGCAATTCACTCACTTACTCACTTGGAGGTTCACGTGCTAATTGGCATCACACGCTAAACCCTCAATAGGGTGTCGCAAAACCAACACTAGATGAGGATCACACAAGCCACGAGCAATCCAATATAGTACATTTTGGCTCTCCGCTGGGGAAAGGTCAAGAACCCCTCACAATCACCACGATCAGAGCCGGAGACAAGCACCTTCCTCTGCTCGACGATCCTTGCTGCTCCAAGCCGTCTAGGTGGCGACAACCACCAAGAGTAACAAGTGAATCCCGCAGCGAAACACGAACACCAAGTGCCTCTAGATGCAATCACTCAAGCAATGCACTTGGATTATCTCCTAATCTCACAAAGATGATGAATCGATGATGGAGATGAGTGGAAGGGCTTTGGCTAAGCTCACAAGGTTGCTATTTCAATGCAAATGGCCAAGAAGGTGAGCTTGAGTTGGCTATGGGGCTTAAACAGAAGCCCCCACGAAATAGAGTCGTTGGGCTCACAGAGCAGGCCAACACGGAGCGACCGGATGCGCCAGTCAGATCGATCGGACGCACCAGCCCCAGCGTCCGGTCACCGATTGCCATCCATGTATCACTTACGTTCATCCTCGCGCGTACGATTCCAACGGTCGAGTTCCCGCGCTGTTAGAAGACGATCGGACGAGCCACAGTCAAAGACCGGATGCGCCAGTGCTCATTCTGCTCTTGCACGTGCCTGAGCCGCCAAGGCTCGACCAGACACGCTGCTCCCTCCAACTACCGCGTGTTAGGTCGGTTCTAGAGAGGTTCCAAAGCCGCTTTTCAGCGATCAGACGCGTCAGTTGCGTCACGACCGGACCCAGCCCAGCGTCCGGTTAGTTCTCCTCTACGCGTCAAGTTTCACGCCCGACGTCAGTGTTCGTCACTTGTGACGGGACGTAGGCCCTGTGCGTCCGGCCACAAACACTATGCAGCGTCCGGTCAGAGCCAAAGAGTGCCCAACACCGCACACCACTGACCGGACATAGGTTTCCGAGTCCGGTCACCACCTAGGCAGCGTCCGGTCACCTCGGGAAGCCTCCTCCACTTCACCAACTTCTCCACCCTTACTCAAATGTGCTAACCACCAAGTGTATCACCATGTGCACATGTGTTAGCATATTTTCACAAATATTTTCAAGGGCATTAGCACTCCACTAGATCCTAAATGCATATGCAACGAGTTAGAGCATCTAGTGGCACTTTGACAACCGCATTTCAATACGAGTTTCACCCCTCTTAATAGTATGGCTATCAATCATAAATACGATCACACTCACTAAGTGTCTCAATCACCAAACTAGAAAGCTCCTATCAAATTTCACCTTTGCCTCGAGCTTTTTATTTTTCTATTTCTTCTCTTCCAAGCCAAGTACTTAATCATCATGGTCACCACACCATCATCATGATCTTCACCATTGCTCTACCATTTGGAATAGTGCTATCTATTTCATGATCACTTGATAAACTAGGTTATCACTAAGGGTTTCATCAATTCACCAAAACCAAACTAGAGCTTTCAGAAAAAGGTTGGGTATTGAGGAGGTGGCTGAATGGAATGAGTTACAAGAGGCACTGGACCTTGTAATAGTTTTAGATGAGGAAGATAAGGCGGCTTGGGCTCTAGAATCGTCGGGCAAATTTACAACAAAATCACTATACAGATTGATAAAGCATAGTGGCTCAGTGGACTTAAGGATGATAGAGGTGTGGGGTGCAAAGCTGCCCTTAAAGATCAGAATTTTTCTCTAGATGTTATGGCATGATAGAGTCCTCACATGGGAGCAATTGAAAATCAGGAAAAGCAAAAAGTCAGAAAAATGCAAATACTGTGGGAAATGAGAGACTAGGGATCATCTCTTCTTTAATTGCAACATAGCCAAAATGATTTGGGTCTGGGTTAGAGTGAGTTTGAGGTGGACTATGAGACCCACCTCCCTCCAAAATTTTGAAGATATGCTGGGAGTGGGGTTGGGGCAAAGAAGCAATTTTGCTACCTTTTTCATTCTCGTTAGTGTAGGTTGGAGCTTGTGGAAGACAAGAAATGACTGGGTGTTTAACAATCATTTGATCAAGTCACCTAAAACAATTGCTTACAAAGTTTTGGGTTTCTTATCTCAGTGGAAGAAGTTGTTGAAACCGAAAGAGGTGATGATGATGGATGACTTGATTCTGAAGCTGCAGGAGGGCCTGAAGGCATGGTGACGGCGACTCTCTGCTGATGGTGGCGAAATGGAGCCACAAGCAGAAGATGCGGAGATCTCTGGAGACGAGCTCATTTTGAGGTTCACTAGATAGAAGTTTTTAAGCTAGCAATGAATCAAAAGGATCTAGAATCTTCTTTTTGTTATGATAGTTGCCTAGGCTGTTCTAGTAAAGGAATGTTATTGCTTATCTTTACTATTTATGTAAGACTGCCAACCATTGCTTATCTTTACAAGCAGGGCCAGGGCCTTTGGTCTAAATAAAATGGCCCTAGCTACCGCTAGGCAACTGGCGGAGCAACCAGGTGAGGTGAATTCTTTAGAATCCTTTTTGATTGATTGATTCATCTAAAAAACGTTTGGTTTTGATCCTGACCAACTATCAGAGATATGGGCCTAGGGTACCCTCATCGACCATATATTTGGCCCATCAATGGAGGACGACTGAGAAGGAAGCCTGCAAGGACTAGGTGAAACTACCAATTTGGAGATTACGACGTATATATAAGGATATCTGCCGTCATCACAGCTATGGTAGGATAGAATAGATTTGTTGTAACCAACTATGAATTCAATCTATAGCGCTGATCGTCCTTTTTTAACCCTACCCCTTTGCCTATATAAAGAGGGGTAAGGACATCGGGTCGTCAAGTCCACCACGACATCATCGCCTCATTCCAATCTACCTCGTAGCTAGGAGCAAGGGCCCCTGTAACCAAGCATACGAATACAACAAGAAGCAGCAACTGGACGTACGACTTTTACTCGCTTCCTAGGGACTGAAACCAGTATAAATCTTTGTGTCCCGTGTGCAACCGTCTGGATCAATCTACGCGATCACGTTGCTAGGCATTGCCGGAGCTAAACAACCCGACAGTTGGCACGCCAGGTAGGAGCCTTTCGCGTTCAAATGAATATCATATTTCAGATGGAAATCATCAACATCGATGATGCCGCGGAGAGGATGCAGCTGGGCGAGAAGATCACCTTCGGCAGCCTCGGCTTCATCACCGACCAGTTTGGGGACTTGCATCTGCAAGAACCTGAACTACCCATGGAGGAGGACGAGCAGCCTCCCCCGATCTGCGCGTTCTTCGCCGGATTGAAGGAAGCTGTAAGGATTGATGTAGAAGTGTGTAAGGTCCTAAATGACTAGAGGGGGGTGAATAGTCTTTTTAAAATTCTACAAACTTTACTCAACAACAAAGTTAGTACAAAAGATGGCGAAGCTAATTCTAGCACTAGCTCAACTATACTATGCAAGGCACCTAAACAATTCTAGTCGATATGAAGGCTATATTTTCTAATCCACACCAACAAGGCTAAGTCACTACTTACTCTACTCCTAGGTAAAAGAGATACACTACACAAACTAGGAGCTAGAATCTACAAGAGATAACAAGCTAAGCAACTAACAAGGTAGATAAGTAAGTAAAGGAGTGAGCAAGTATTGTTATACCAACGTTGATGAGTAGAAATATTTCTAATAAACCAATCAATCAAAGCAATCACAATCACAAGATGAAATCCTCGGCAAAAAGATGACACAAGATTTTTTACTGAGATTCACTTGCTTTTTGGCAAGCTAGTCCTCGTGGCAATGCACCCACTTGATGGATCGCGAGCTAATTGACTATCAAGAGTCAAACCCTCAGCGGGTGCCGCACATCTACTCACAAGATGGGGATCCTCCAAGCCACGAGCTCCACTAGAGTAGCCAATTCGCGAACTCCAGCGAGGAAGGCTCAAGAACCCCTCACAATTACTTGGTGAGGCTCGAAACAATCTCCAATCAAGAGCTCAACACCACCGCTACTCCAAGCCGTCTAGGATGTCGGGAAACACCAAAGAGTAACAAGAAATCCGCAGCCAACTCAATGGATCAAGTGTCACTAGATGCAAATCACTAAGCAATGCACTTGAATCTCACTAGAGTATGCAACCAAGCAAGTAGATGAGTGGAAGGGATGTTCTCTAGCTTAAAGTATGTCTCAAGTGTTCAATAAGTCAAGAGTCGTCTCCCAAAACCGGCCAAACATGTATATATAGAGATACCCCTTCGAATAGAGCCGTTGGACAAAAATCGGGGGCACCGGACGCTCTGACAAATATTTTTCAAGTTTTTTCCATGAAAATTTATGCAATTATTAAAAATATAAAATCTAGTATAACCTTCAAAAGAATTAGCTTAGAAATTTATGAAAATGATTTCACATTTTCCCTAAAGCAATACTTTATCTTCTTCTCGACTTGGAAGTATTTGAGTCTTCTATAGACTTATTTTGGTTTTTATTTGCTATTATATTATCTTGTATCTATTGTAATTAGTCTACGTTGATGACCCAGACTACATAAAAGTTCAGGTGGTCATCGTGGAACACTAAGGACACTGGTCGAGAAAGTCTTCCTGCCGTGAGGTTTTTACTAAATGACTACTATATATAGACACTGATATAGATCATATAAAATGCACTCGCGAGGGTTGTCAATATTAGGGCCCGTTTGGCAAGGCTCCGGCTCCTCCAAAAACAGCTCCGGCTCTGGCTCCTCTGAAGAAGTGGCTCTTCTGAAGGAGCTGAAGCCGTTCTGAAAAAACGTTTGGCAAAACAGCTCCTCCTGTTTTTCTGGAATGGATGAAAGATGGTAAATGTCTATAATACCCCTATGTATTATTTTACTATGGTGCAGATCTAGTTAAACACAACGTAGAAAAATTAGTTTTACTATTTTTTGATATTTATGTGATTTATTAGGTATTTTACAAGGATTAGGTGATTTGGTCCATTTCTGGAGAAAGCTAACAGTTGCTTTTTCATTGGGAACCTTGGTCTATTCTAAATTATTGGAGCCATTCTTTATTTTTCTTTCTCTCTTGTATTTTTACATCAGGAACCCTATCTTTTCTCCTATTCTTGCTAGCAGGTCCTTCTCACGCACAGGCACAGCTTGCGCACACACGAAAACTGGCCGGCCTCGCTGTGACCGACGCTCGACCAGCGGAGGACCACCGCGTCCTTTCACGCCCTGATGAAGGAGGAGCCCGGAGAAGCTCGTTTTCGTGGCTCCGTTGGCGCAGTAGAAAAAGGGCTCCGGCTCCTTTGCGGCTTCGCCGGCGGAGCTGTTCTTCGGGTGTGCGTTTGGCAGGGCTTCGGCAGGAGCCGGAGCCGGAGCTGCTCGCGGAGCCCTGCCAAACGGCCCCTTATACTCGACAGATACATGTGCTCGCTCAGGAGCTCTAGCCGATACATATCACATGGCCCTTTGTCGCGTGGGGCCTCGACATGGTTCAACCCCTCCAGGCACGCTCAGATACTTTTTGTCGTGCTGGAAATGTTCACAAAGTTGATTGAAGTGAAGGCAATCATCATGATCATTATAGAATGAGTTGTCGAAATTCTCCCTAGATATATATTGTATATTTGTATATATCGATTTGTTGTCCCAATAACATAATCACGGAGAATGACATTTCCTGGATGCTGTATATATCAATTCACAACAAGATAGAGTATTGCTTGAGCTTGAGCTTGAGCTTGAGCTTGAGGGATAAAAGAAAAAGGTTTCACATGCAAGTGTGAGGAAAAGACGGAGGAAAAAGAAAAGAAAAAAGAGGGAAAAAAGGAAAAGGGGCAAAAATGACATTTGTTTTGTTTTTTATCTGTGCAAAATACTTCCCTGGTTTATCTCTCTCCCTCTCTTCTTTGCTTTGTTTCTCTTCAGAGCATCTCCAAGAGCTTTTCTAAATCTCACTCTATAAATCATCATTTAGAGAGTCATTTATATAAAAATCGTATTCTATATCTTTTCACCCTCCAATAGTTTTTCTATATCTCGTGGACACTCTAGAGAGCTATTCTCGTCTTCTATTTTTGGCTAGCGAAAAATCTGGAATAGAAAATAGCTATATTAAAAAGCTGTTGGAGGGTTTTTTCCACCAAAATCTCTATTTCTGGCATTTAGGAATGATATAGAGAGTCTCTTGGAGAACTCTTGCATGCATCATCATATCCCATGGAAATCTTATAAGAGCTGCTATTTTTTGCCGGCACCGCCCTTCATATAGATTCATAATTCTGGATCCATGATCACATTTGCAAACGTCCGCACAAATATGCATGTTTGGTCACCTCACGCCCTTCTTCGATCCTGTTTGCATTCCTGCCAAAATAATTTGACCAGAAGACACCTTCCATTTGTCCATGTGCACTTCTAATTAATATTATGCCAACCAATTACCATAACTGCTAAATTAAAAGTACATTGCAAACAGGAGTAAAATGAAAGTCAGAAAAGTATGACCTATTTACATTTTAGAGCTGTTTGGTGGAGCTCTGGCAGCTCCGGTTCCTGCCACTGTAGCAGCACTGTAGCGAAGCCGCCGTAGCACCGAATCACAGGCTCCACCGGCTCCTCCACTTGCCCCGTTGACTTTTGGTTGAGCAAGAGCCGGGCAGCTCCATGCTACAGGGGCAAACAGGGCTGCACAGTGCCCCTGCGGAAGGAGCCGTAGCCGGCTGGCGCCGTGCCAAACGGCTCCTTAATAAAATGGGGAGAGGATCGTAGAGGATTTTGATGAAACAGTTGAAACATTTCGAAAACACACTTGTAACATATATGTATAGCCACTGCAACATATACAATATAAGATAAAACACTTGCAACATAGTTTAAAACAACTGAAGCATTTAAAACATATACTTGCAATTGCAAAACACGTGTATAGCCATTGCAACATATGCAACACCATATCTACTTTTGCAATATTCTGATGAAACATATGCAACATACATCTGAAACGTATGAAACATACGGTTGCAACATGTGCTCATCTACTTGTTGCCGCCCAATGAAGGCTTCGTTGACGTGAGCGCGGGGAGCGAGGCGCGGGCGGTGCGCGGCGCAAGGTACGGACGGCGTGTGCGGCATGAGGCGGGTCCCGCGTGAAGCAAGGGGCGCGTAGTGCGAAGCGGGTCTGGCGCGAGGCGTAGGGGCGCACGGCACGAGGCGGTTTCGTCCCAGTGGAAGCGTCCAGATTTTTTTTAATAATGAACTAGTCAGACCTGGTCTGCAGGCCCAGCGAAAGCATGCGTCCGGCCGGCCGGACGCTCAGTAGAGAGCATTACCGATATAGAAAAGCTAAAACATCTTATAATTTGAAATGAAATGAGTATATATGATTATGAAATAGTACCTGCCTAGTCCGAAACTCCGAATATTCAACTTTAAGCCTGATCCGGCCAATCAATTGATCTGTGCAAAAATACTTCTCTGGTTTCTCTCTTCCTTCTTTGCTTTGTTTCTCTCTTCTCATAAGTGAACTCTTGCGTGCATCATATCCCATGGAAATCTTATACGAGCTGCTATTTTTGCCACCGCCGCCCTTCATGGATTCGTAATTCTGAATCCATACTCACTTTTGCAAACTCCCGCACAAATATGCACGTTTGGCTTGGTGAAGTATCATGCAGCACAGCTGACCTTCTCCGATCGTGATTGCATCCCTGCCAAAACAATTTCACCAGAAGACACCTTCCATTTGTCCATGTTGTTGCAGCTCTAATATTATGCCAACCAATTAAGTTAATTACTATGCAGTTTTTTATTATGCACTAAGATATACACTATATCTATATACATAGTAAAAACAATGTATCTAAAAAAATCAAAACATCTCGAAGGGAGTAGTAGCAAATAAGCTAATTTGGTCGAACCAATAGTTCAAATAGCAAAAGTTAGCCCTGTTCGTTTGAACTTAATATTTTTCTCTCGTAATAAAACAGCATCCGCCAGCTTATGAGCCGGAAAAACTAAAATGGAGAGAGTATCATAGATGGCACCTTGGTCCCGGGTCTAAGTTGCTAGCTTATTCCCAATAACGAACCCGCACCAAACCTATCAACTACGGTGGCGGCCGTTGTATACAAGCAGAATATTCATCTCAAAACGAACGGCTAAATGGTCGGTGTAACTAACGATTCAAAATCTGGTTTTTTTCTGTCCTCTCAAGACCTAATCGATCGATCCCTGCCACTATCGATCCTGCCATCATGTATAAATGTTGTAGCCAGCCGTGTGAGATGCACTAGTCGACAGGAGTGACCTATATCTTTTGCTGATTGTACATGCGAGTATACTAGTGTTCTTTTTGCCGACCTGGCGGTACAAGTCGCCGCCAACACGATCGATCGAGATGTTGGAATCGTTGGCGTGTCAGGTTAATAGGTTGTTGTCTGCCCGCCCATGCATGCCGTGCGTGGTGGACGAGCTCACTTTGATTTGATTTTTTGGATCACGTACTCCAGTGTTAGCGTTGCGCTGTTCGTTGGCTACTTGTTATTATTGTTATCTTGGTTCCGGCCGGTGTGTGGCGGTGCTTGTCTTGCTTATCTGCTCGCCTGGCTGCCTGATTTCTGCTTGTACTGCACCGACCTTATTATACTGCATGATATTGTTCGAAGAAAGGAGGCTAGTTATATCAAGCACGCTATCCCTACGGATCTATCACTGTTGGATATGCTAGAGGTGACGGTGAGCCGCCTTCACTGCCGGGTCGTAAGCTTAGGACCTGGACAATGATTTGAAGCCTATTAACCTGATAGTGAAATCCTCCTCCCACTACTGGGTCAGACCACAACATGACAATGATAATGCCAATGTCAGATCATGGTTTGACCCGGTAGCAGCAACACAATATCACTTTCGGGTTGTGGATTGACCCAGTAGGTTCTACCCATCCGTTGGATTCACCTGCACTCGATTACTTAGCTCTCATTGTTGTCAGATCCAGCTACCTATTACTTCTAGTTAAAAATAGGCCCAAGGGTTCTTCCTTGCTTTCAAGGCATTAGGCATCAATCGATAGGTTCCTCTAGATGCACTCTTGTAGTCTCACAGAGGTCTGTCATGTTCAGTCTTAGTTTCATCCTAAGTTTTTCCTTCAAGCTTCTTCTGAAATCAGAACAGGAAGGGACGGCAATGAGCGGGACGGCCGGCAGCGAGGTCGCCACGGGCCAGGGCGGGAAGAGCAATTGAAGAAGAGATGAACAGTTGAAGAAAATGAAACCGTGCGTCGGCTCCTGTAGCGACATGCGCCCAGACGTAAGTGATGAGGGCCGAAGTTTACTAGCACAGCCTCACACATAGTTCACATCAAAAGAAGTGCGCACCCTCTCATCTTCTTCGCTGTTCAACCAGCATATTAAATCAGCACAAAATCATAGTACTACTAGAATCGCATTCCCGTCCCTTTCAATAAATCAGCTGAAGCGATCACACAGAGGAAAAAGGAATCGCCAATCACCTCAGACGAACGCATGCAGTAAGTCTGACGAGGACTGCAGGATTATTTCCTCTTTTCCGTGATCATCAAATAAACAAACCTGGAGTCAACTGGCATTACGAAACTTTGAAGAGTCGCATATCGCTTATAGCCATAGGGGAGTGTATATATTATATTCTACTTGCGCGTCCGTACCGACCGAAGCAACCATCCGTTCGGCGATAGGGCAAGCCAAAAGGCTCGCGGAAAAGGCCCCCATCGGAGAACAAGAAAACGAGAAAGGGTTTGGTCGTGATGGCACCAGCTCCAACGACCGATTTGGTTAAGACCTAGCAACTGCATATTAGATGCAGCACACTGTATATTTTTCTTCGATCTGGAGGTGTACTGAAAAGTTGTTTGTTTTTTGCACGTTTTTTATGGGGAGAACTTTTGATCTCTTTACCTTTTTCGTTGAGAAGCCTATCGCACGTAAAGATCGTGACGACGCACGTCGCGGTGCGGGTGATAGTGAAAGTTTCTCTCGTTGGAGCGCTCTAGCTAGGCGACGGGAGAAACTGATTAGAACATTTGCTGCTTTCTGAAAATAAATTATATTAATAGTCAAGAATGCCTCCCACAGTGAGTGGAGATATATCCGTTCTTATGCTGTATCTTTTCAACATAGACTTATGATATTTGCAACTCTTCAACAAGTGCTAAATCTCTCTTCATCCCAGATTCTAAGTCGTTTTAGCTTTCTAGATACATAGATTTTACTATGCATGCCCTGTTCGCTTTGCTGAAAAGGCAGGTTGAAAAGTACTGTTCACTGATTTGTTGGGAAAGAAAAATATTGTATCATGACTGATAGCATAAATAAAAATCCGTGTATGTAGGAAAGCTAAAGCGACTTATAATTTAGAACAGAGTAATAGTTTCCTTCTTAGCCTTGCTACTACAGTAGTAGGCATGCAAATGGTTGCTAGCTCCTAGTGGAGGAAAGCAAATTAAAAAGGACCAGTAACATGTATTTTCAGGGTAGTTAACTATTTGTATTGTGTCATTGGAATATTGGTCTTACTATGTGACCTAATAAGTCTTATTTGGCTACACTCGTGTCCATTAGTATAGATTAGAGTAAAAATTAGTTGATTTTCACTCAATACATATAGATTGAGGTGGACAGTGGATACGAGTGCAACTAAACAATGCCTTACTTTAGAGTGGGATATGGGCTTGACGGCTGATCCTTTGGATTGGCTTTTAAAGCTCTCTAATCCCCAAAACCCTTCTAATGTTTATATGTTCCATCCAAAAAAGATCATTTGACAGAAATGTTTACTTGGTGGTTAGCATCGAGCGAACTTTTGTTTAGGCTAATCAATTATGAGGTTTCTGCCAGCAATACAGCACAAAACAAAAGTTTGTAGTAGCCTATTCAAAAGAAAGCGAATGAGCTAGTGTCTTATGGAAGAAAAGCTAAGTTGAAACCCGAGACACAAAAAATGCATTGGTCATGCATACAAGCTTTAAACATTTTGCATTGGCTTGTTTCTTAGTATGTTTTCTTTGCATTGTCTCTCTTAGAGAAGCTATGGAAATCATGTATCTGCAATGAGCGAATTCGCTTGTCTTTTTAGCTGTATTTTTTCAGCGAAGGAACAGTGTTTTTCTCTCGCAACAAATCAGTGAACAGTACTTTTCAACTTGTCTTTTCAGCAAAGCGAACAATACTTTTCAGCTTGTCTTTTTGCCTCTAAGGGCACATGCCCTCATGTGCGCACATCCATGTGCTAGGGATGCGTGTGCGTTGTTTTTGCCCCTAGAACAGTCTCTTGCATAAATCTGCCTTTTCTTTTCCAACGGCCAATTGGACAGTGTAGAGATTATTTTCGCGATAACTGCAGAAAGGATTCGTTCCGAAAGATTGTGGTCCAAAATTGTCCAACCAAACTCAACATTATATAGTGGATTTTTAACACTCACCCCCCACCGCCCAAAAAATGTAAAGCATGCAGGACTAAACGAATGAACCCCCTTTTTTTTGAAAAATAATGGAAAAGGGCACTGTATGATCATGAAGTAGGAGTAGGAAAAAGTTAGCACCTGGAAAAGGTGCTACAGTTACAAACCGGAAAAGGAAGTAATAAGAAGAAAAAAGAGAGATACAAACCAAAAACTTACAACCGAACAAACACAAGAAACATAAGTTCTTGGCAATCTTCCAGAGGCAGCACACGAGCTAACCCATCACGGTGATCATCACCACCTAATGATGCTGAGGGTCCGGGCCTCCGGGGCTCAGCCGCTTGGACTCGTGCGCCGCCACTCCAAACGCCGGGCCTCTGCTCTGCCCCTCACCGGGCACCGTCATCTCGGCCATTGCCGGCTGTCCGTGTCCGGCAGGCAGCGCGTCCGGTCGTCCTCTCGGAACCCGAGCCGAGTCGGAGCTCAGGACCGCGGAGAGCAGCATGACGACGAGGAGTAGGTGAATCGCGCCGATACGCGCCATCGCTTGTTTCGGTGTTCCTGGGTTTTGACACTCGCCAAGATGTGAGCTGTAGCTGCAAATAATACCAATCCTGTCACTGGAAGTGAAGGCGCTAGCACTTGCAACGAGCCTAGTGAATGTGCTAACCGTAGAAAGATCATACGAGCCGAAGCTGGTGATGGGTCTGGAGCTACGAGGAACACCACCTTATATAGAGCCAGGTGCCCAGATGTTGTGCCACCCACGTATATACGCTCCAACGTTTTCTTTGGAGGAGCAAGAAAAAAATACTTAATTCTGTGGACCTGAACGGTTAACCGGCAGTTTTTTTATTCCTAAACTCTTAAGTACAAGATGCAGTATCTGAACTCACGCACCAACTCACACCACCACACACACAGACTTACACACATACCCCTAGTGCGTAAGCTAAACCTACACCTATATACGAAGATGCTGCACCTTCTTGAGAGGTTTTCGAAGTCATCCAGGCTTTGTACGTGACGGATACGTCACCTTGACCATTGTGGCGCATCCACGTGTGAGGCTGTCCTGAAAATATTAGGGGAAAAACTCCGGTGGGAAACGTGAGACGAGCAGGGCTCGAACTCACGACCGGCTGCTCCACCACTGGAAGCAAGCTATGGCTCGTTCCCGGTTAACCGGCAGTTGGTGAGGGCTTTTTAGCCGGTTGATCACTCAACAAACCAGGAGAATCTTAAAGTAACTAAACTTTGCAGCCTGTGGAAGCCGAATCACTAATCAGGCATCTCCGGAGTGCAAGCGCCCGTTCAAATCCCTCGTACAAGGATGCTTCCTTCAACCATTCGCAATGCTCCGTACTCGCATCAGAGGACGACGTCTATCAGGGGCTGCCGAAGCGAGTTCCTACTGCGCTCAGGCTCAGGGGAAACACAGGGCAACAGGTATGGGTTTCTTGTGCGTACCACGCGATCGAATGGCACTAGCTGCCGCTAGGAAATTGGCGGAGCAACCAGGTGAATTCTTCGGAATCCATTTTGAAACACAGGGCAACAGGTATGGGTTTATTGTGCGTACCACGCGATCGAATGGCACTAGCTGCCGCTAGGAAACTGGCGGAGCAACCAGGTGAATTCTTCGGAATCCATTTTGATTGATTAATTCATCTAAAAAATGTTCGGTTTTGATCCTGACCGACGATGAAAGAAAAGGAGAGCGCGCAACGTTGGACGAGATAGGTAGGATAGGACTCGGCAGCCATAAACAAAATGAAGCAACCAATCATCCAATGAGAGGTGAAATGGAAGGGGACGAATGAAGTCTGTCCTGGCAATGGGAGTTTTCTTTTCTTTTCTTTTCTTTTTTGAGGGGGTACAATGTAAATTTCTACCTATTTTACCGAAGGAAACACAAGGAAATTTACAGAACATACCCTATATTTATAACTTGCCTGCAATGTAATTTGGCAAACTAGGCTCTGAGCAAAATTAATGCATATTTAGGTGGGGATTCTCTCCCCTAGTAACTTTCAAAAAAAAAAAACCTTTTCCAACGACTTCCGCGATGCCTACGGCTCGGCCTAGGGAGCCGGTAGGTCCTAGGCGTTAGCTTAACATCCTATGGCCACTTACGGCCTGTTCGCTTCACCTACTTTTTAGTCATGGAATAGTATTTTCCTCTCACAACATTTCAGCATCAATATCAGCATAAACTAAATTTCAACATAAGCGAACAGAGTATTAGCCTGCGTTTGGTTCAAAAATGATATGGGATGATTCCATCCCTATTTTTTTGAAATGGAATCGTCCCATCATCATGTTTGGTTGAAAAAAAACGTGTTCATCTCAGTTTTTTTAGAGAGATGAAAAGGAACAGGGGTGACTCCATTTTAACACTGTCAGCCACATTGTTAGCAGGTCCCATATGTCATGTTCTTCACCTTCTTCCCCTATTTTGGACTGAAAGCGCCGCTCCACACATGGCTGCCGTGTTGCCCACGTGGCCCGCAGGAACTTGATGGCGGCCACCGCACCGGCTTCACCACCCTGCCCTCGTCCTCCACATATGTGCAGCCTCATCTTCCGCATCTGTGTCGTCACACACCCGATCTGCGTAGCATAGCCGCCAGGCATCGCCTATGGCATCCTCCACACCTATGCGGCCTCACCACCACCATCCCACAACCTCGGCACGCCGCAGCCACCCGCAGCAAACTCCCTCGCTCACGCTCCCAATCCCCGCAACCACCACACCACCGCTGCCCGCAGCAGCCGCCCTATGCATCACTCACCCTGCCGGCACCACCGCACCTGCACATCGCCCACCAACCCGGCACCGCCAACATCTGCACATCACGGAGATGAACGGTCATGTGATGGGAACCGAAGCCATCCTTTATGGTCCCTTCATTTTTTCGGGACAAAGGCAGCCTGCATTACATCGAATATTCCTCTTTGAAAATAGGTAAGCGAGCCCATACCGTTGTGTGACGAGCCCCACGACGATGTGAGAAGAGGGCCAAGCAAGCTAGGCCGGTTGAAGACGAGGGAGGAATTGGATGGGAGAGAGAAGATCGTGAAGAAAAATATAGCCCTAACATGATGGATCCACATATCAGGGTTTGTAAAGGGGAGGAAAAAAATGGGATTCATCTATAACAAGATAAAGGGGATTGAAGAAAGGGGAACATGTGACAGAAAAACACTGTTGGCTGTGCTGAAGAATGGAGCCGTTCGGCTGTGCTGATAAGCCGGCTGAAAAAACACTGTTGGCTGATTTGTTGTGAGAGAAAAATAATGTTCCGGCTGAAAAAAAAAACAAGCTGAAAAAGACGAATTATAAGCCGAATGAACAGGGCCATACTCTTAGGCATCAATTGGAATTGTTAGGAAAATACTTCTATGAAAACATCTAAAAGACACGGTCCACAATCTCAAGATTAATGAAATCACCACATGTGCCTTGCTGTCAACGAACAAATCACCCATCACTAAAAGAATAACATGATTAAACCTTATGGCTTGTTTGGCTGCACACAGATTCACCCCGATCCATATGGTTTGGGAGGGATTGAGGTGGAATTTAGAATCCACCCCAATCCATATGGTTTGAGAGGATTGAGGTAAAACTTAAACTAAATTCTACCTCAATCCCTCCCAAACCATGTGGATTGGAATGACTTTGTGTGTAGCCAAACAAAGCCTTAATAAGTCTAAAAAAACATACTAGCACATACATCAAATCAAACAAAACTTAAACCCAATTAGACAAGTTCTATAACACAGAATCTAACCAGCTGTGCTAGTTTGCAAGGAAGCGTTTTTTTTTTGGAAACTACAAGTACAAAATCATATTAAGTCACGTGCAAGATTCCACAACACAGACCAGCACAATTACAGCAATATGCCCCACGCCATTACTGATGGCAAACCAAATAAGGATGGTTCAAACCTGAGGATGAGACCTATGGGCATTTAGTCGAGACGACCTGGGCAACGAGAGGTCATTCAGCATTGCATCTCGAAATGGCTTCCACTCACTAGTGTTAAACCCGCATTTACATTAGTGCAAGGTTATGGGATAGCTTTCACTGACTATTACATTGGTCTTATCCTGTTTATTATATTTATTAAAAGTAGTGTATGCCAGGTGTCCAGCTGTAAATAGAGATAAGTCCATTTCCTGCGTAATCAGAAACAGTTTCACTTAATAGATTACTCCGCAGCACCACTTCATCCACTACCGGTCCTATCGTTAGCTGAGTGACCAGATCATAAGGATGTAAAGCACAGTTGCTTTTTCGCTATATCAAAAATTTGAATAAAGCAAACAAAGTTCATGAATGTGCATAGCACATGCACTAATTGGATCTTAAGGAATTTTAAGGAAAAAAAATCAACCTAGCGAACGACATGAATTACTTCATGGAGGGAAGACCTGTTAACCAATCACCATGGGACGGTATGAGGTCCCGCTGCTCAAAGCTACAGCTTCACTAACATCGACCTAGCATGCATGTTCGAAAAGTAAATAAATGAAAAGAACCCACTATGCCTTTGGTTATTAGCCATCTGAATCTGTCAGTGCTACTGAAGTGTGCTGCAACTAGATAACCAACATAGTAACGAAATTTATCAGCTTTTAACACTAACGTACCAAAAGCTGGAAGCTAGTAATAAGCAGCAAAATTACTATAGCTTTTGACTGTATACGTCAGGCTTAGGGTGGAAAGGGCAGCCTAGTCATCAACCACGGTTCTGCTCTTGCAACTTCTCCCTAGCATCAATCCAATGTGAACGTTTTGTCACCAACTGCAATTGGCATAGATGAAACCAGGTATTGCCTAGTGCAGCAGTGCCATTCTAGTCATCGAGTCCACAAGGTCATATCTCACTACCAGAAATCCAGAATTATTAGGTAATAAGATGTAGGCACTCAACAGTTGCTACGCTATGTGAACGGACTCATCCACAAAAGCCAACCGTGTACCAAAATGCACGAGGAAGGTATTTATTCAAGATACTTCAAGATTGCATTTACGCTGGATCCTGAGCTCTTTTGTTGCATTTACATTACCCACACTCCGCTGGATAAGTCATTTTCTCCCTGCATTTGTCCCACGTCAGTGCTGCCAAGCACAGAAGCACCAAGTTACCAAGACAAACTAATGACTGATCAAGCTGAAGAAAACTACACAGCAATCGAATTCATTGGTCAAATACAAAAATGCTTTAAATGAATGATTGTCCACCGTAGTGCATGCCTCAAATTCATTGAAACCTAGACTCATTGTAACACAGCAACTGCCAGTGTTGTATGTATACACAAACAAATAATTTCTGAGTCAATGTTTTCAGGTCGTCCGATTAATCACGATTAGTCGTCCTAATCGGTCCCTGGTGTTCGATTAGGTGGGCTGACTTGATTAGCTCGACCAGAAAGCTGGTCGTCCGATTAGTCGATGACTAATCCGACTAGGACAGGGACAACCAGTTTGGTTACTCTACTCTATTTTTGGGCCTGTTTAACTGGGCGGACATATGGGCTACTGGGCTTGCAGTTTGGCCTGTTAGGGTTAGAATAGATAGCATGGGAGGCACGCAGGGATAGGAATATGGACCTCTGGGCAGTGCAGAAAAGAGAAGAAAACAACTCCCACAAGTAAGTCACGAGCTGAACACTAATGCAGTCTTGATGCTTGCTTTATTGTGTATACTATATAGTATATATATATAGGTATAGGTATATGTCCTGATATGCATGGACGACTAGATGGACGACCAGGGTCGACCAAGGTCGATTAATCAGCCTGGTCGACGACTAATCGCGATTAGTCTCCTGGTCGGTCCCATAGCGACCAGGTTCGACCAGACGACCTGAAAACATTGCTTCTGGGTTTCCATTACGAACGCAAGCCACTAATAATCAGCAATGATGATAACTTACTAGTAGCAGTAGAAGTGGCAGATAAGAGGTTCCAGCAAAGGCAATGTTGATAATAGACTGACAAGAAGTTCATAAATACAGGTAACGAAAATAACAGAGTTGTCCAGTCAATCAGTATTAGCTCTTTCCAGCCTAAACTAGAAGACAAATTAAACTGACAGGACGCATGCAAGGCATACATCAAAATGTTTTGCAGGTTGTGTAAATAAGCATCATTGTGTACCACAATTTTGATTTGGAACCCACATTTCATCAAATAATTTTTTCCTGCACCAAAATGTTTTGCTGATGCTTTTCAGTTACTTTAAAAAAGAAAGAAAAAAAATGCTACAAGCTAGGTGAATTTTTGTGGTATCAAATGAAATGTTTTAAAACAGTTTACCATTTTATAGCCGCACATGTTTGCATCTTATTCCTGCACCATTTCCTACTGTGGGATACGAAATGCACGTTATGAACCTCAAACAGTAAAACAAGAAAGACTAACATCAATCAAATTTCAGAGGTGTTACCAGCCATATAGTAGTAATTCTTGAAACAGTACAAGTAAAGGTGGTCTGTTTCAAAAATTGGCCAGAGTAGTACATGACACATCCCTATATATATAAAAAAGAGGGGGATCCAAGTTGGCAAAATAGCTCAAAATGAGGGTGCCAATGCGATTCTTGCAGCTGAACACACACTTAAAAAGGCACCACAACAGAATTATTTACTCTCAAATTGGCTGACTATGTGGATAAGATCACGAATGAGAAGTAACTTGGGCCATAAAAAATGATAGATAGTAAGTGCCACTACAGGAATTACAACTTTCTTCATCTTAACTTATAAAGCACTATATCTTAAGCCGATAACATAAGTCGAAATAGGGTGCTTAACTTACAGCGTTAATGGTGCCAACTTCCTCAAATAAGTACTTCTTGGATCTCAGGTTGTTTGCGAATTTCTGAATAGAGCAAATGTTCATGTGGTGAAGGGATAACAAGTTTAATATACATTATTCCATTTAATTGTAAAAAACGAAGTTGAGAAAAATCAATTAGGATATTTTCTCCTCAATCATTGGGTGGCTTAACATCAGCATCGTATTGTTGTTAACGATAGCCCGAACTGCTAGCTCTTTAGCTTCTGCATGTTTCCTTTTCAATAGAATGCATATCTGCAGTCAGAAAATAATAGGTGAAACAAATTGTTAATCTAGATCCATCTGTATATACTAACTCAGGACTACACCATCATGGTAAACCAAAAAAAAAAGTTAAAGAAGGCGACAATATTAGAACAAAAGAATAATTCTTTTTAATGAAATAGGAACTGCTGAAATTTTTAAAATATCAAGTTCTCAGGCTATGTCAATTAAAAAGGTGAATAAGCCTCTGGTAGAACTCAGAGAATCATGCTAAGATGCAATACATCATCACATTGGAGATGGTATAGTTGAAAATTTTTCTTTCGTGTAAATTTATAGGTTATAAAGCATTAAGAAAACCTCTACAGGTAGTTTCACATGGAAAAGCAATTGGCACTCTAGTTATACTCCCTCCATCCCAAATTATAAGACGTTTGACTTTTTTGACACCAAGTTTGACCACTCGTCTTATTCAAAAATTTGTGCAAAATATCAATTCTTTTATCGTGGCTTAGTATATTAATAAAAGTTCCTCAAGAATGACTTAAATTTGACTATGTTTGCACAAATTTTTTGAATAAGACAAATGGTCAAACTTGGGATCAAAAAAGTCAAACGTCTTATAATTTGGGATGGAGTAGTAACAAAGCATTGGGCAGTTCTTTTATGGTAAAGCACTGGACTGATTTACTCACATCCTCAAGCTCCTTTCTACAAGCCTCAGCTTTTTCTATGTTTCCATCATTTTCTAACAACACAGGCATCTCTAGATCTGAAATGGCTTCCATCCCAGGTGGCATACGTGAAGAGATTGCATTATCCACATGAGCTTTTGGAGTTCCACTTCCCAGAATCTAACAAGTGCAATCAATAAGGACATATTAATTAACATAATACTGACTCCAGTTCCAGATGCGAGTCAACTTTTTCCTTTTTCACAAACTGGAAGTGAATTTTTTTTTCCTCAAATGGGTTGAAGAGCTGATTCCATTAAGAAGAAAAAAAGAGTCATAGACACAACACCGCACACAACTAGAAGTGAGGATTGACAAATGGTTCTGTGGTAATATATCTTTAAACAAAATAAAATAATGACCTTATGAAAGTATTTCTTGACAAATCGACATTTTTTTCATTCAACGTTCCATTCATGTTAGTGATCATTGTTTCAGATATTTTGACTATGTACCACAATGACCTACGTTTGAAATTGGATGAAACTATACGATACATATACTTACAGATCTTCAGAAATTTTCATCACACTTACCATTTCATTTCCCAACTCTGGAACAGTTCGAGGTGATTTTCTGCATTTAAATTTGCAAAGTTGTTACTCCCTCAATCCCAAATTATAAGACGTTTTGGGCTTTCTAGATGCATAATTTGCTATGAACTTAGATATATACTATGTTTAGACTCTAGATACATAGTAAAAGCAATGTATCTAGAAAAACATAAACGTCTTATAATTTGGAATGGAGTACTTCCAAAAGAGAGATTTTATGTAGCCATCAAAGATGTTATGATTATCAAATACAATCTAACCAACAACCTTACAGCTGGAGATCTCATGATGTGTTTGAGCACTTTAGGAGCTTTTGGATCTAGAACAGATTCCTGCAAGTCAACAGCATGAACAAAATTACTACAGACATTTTTTTCTTTTATATATATATCGAAAAAAAGGCACACGAGACAATACTGACAAGTTCAAATATGTTTATTAACTTTTCGCCTATTGCCACAAAAGAGATAACTAGTATCTAGAATACTAAATGCGCTAAGTAGGTTTTTATTGAAACTCCATAAAATGTATTTACAGGATAAACTAGAAATATGATATTTGAGAACATAAGTCCTTATACAATTTTTTTGATATCACATGGTGCGTTTCTTCAGTAATACACAGGGTCTCAAACTAGAAAAAAGAACAAACTATAATATAAGGTATATAAGGTTTACAATTAAATGAATCTGATCCTTATCATGCCATTCTAGGAACTTTCGTAGTTCCACGGAGTTTTTTTTTAAGATTATGACATATAGTGAATAATCTCTTGTAAACTTTAATATGAAATCATCAAGAACAATATAATATTGTTCGATAAAATAGTAAAAAAAAAGACTATTGTAAAAACTTGGCCCATAGGGAGAGACGTCCCCAAGGGCCAAGGCATTACAATTAAGGTTGTGAAAGGCCCCGAACGCCAGCTGCCCAGGGCGCAAAGGTGTATTTCTGCAAGTAGTAAACTCAGCGAAGTCCTTTTGTTTCTGTTTGCAAAGTAGCTTCTCGATAAAAATGAAGAACAAACCTTGGCTTAAGACAATGTGGATAATCCAAGTAGGAAACATGTTTTAGAGTAGAAATGCAAATCACTTTCTTAGGAAATATAAAAGTTGACAGGAAGAGAACATACCTCAGGAACTTTCTGCATTATGGATGGGCTAGGCAGTGCAGGTTTTCCTTCAGGAATGGAGTCAAGGATTCTGGATGTTGTTACAGGGGAACCCTTTGTCCCACTCACTTGTACTGATTCCTTCTCTGGAACCATGTCAGACTTCGGACTTCTGATTCCTAATTTTGTAATTCTAAATTCAGATAGATTATGTTAGCTGCCACTAAGTTTAGAAGGAAAAGAATATCTGGAGAATATTATACCTTGCTCCTGTCAGTTGAGAAATTGTTGATATTTTATTATCTTTGGAAGGAACACCTTGCAATGAATCAGAAGCATTGCTACTTTTCAGAAGCACATGATTGGCAACAACTTTATGTCCAGAGCTATTTGCTGTGCTCCTTCGAGCATTCAGTAGAGACGAGTTCCTGGAGATAGGAGGCTCAAGGCTGAAAAAAAAAGGTACATACATATATAAATTAGCATCAAATCCAATCTGACAAGAAGTATTCAAGAATGCCCTGATTATACTAAAAAGGTGGTTTCAGCTGCAGAAGTAAATGCATTTATAGAAATACATAGATATGGTACAATAATACATTATAATCAGCTACAACTCACAACACTTAAAACACAAATTGTCTGAAAACAGTCAAATGATGTCCTTTCATCAGGGAGAATACTAAAAGGAGTCCATCAAATTTCAAGAATCATGACTTTACATTATTATGAAATAATCAGCACCATAGTTGTTGCACATGGAGTAATTTTCCATATATATAATGATCAAGTGTTATCTAGCTATAGCAATAAACGTATTAATTTCAGAATTTTACCTCCATAAACTGATACATTTTCAGTATTGAGAATTAGCAACAGATATAAAATAAGGATACTCTTTCACCAAAATAGCCTATCACATGAAAGGTTAATAAAATACTGCAACAAAGGACGATTATGGAAACTGCAAAACAATTAAGTCGATGTGATCCATTCTACTTGATGAATCAATCCCACATCTGCAAATCCTTTTATGCACAAATGTACTAAATAGTTTAAAAACTGTCACAGATTTACACTTTCCATGAATGCAAAAACTATCGTATTTCCAGTGAATTATGAAGGTCCTCATCCATTGCAATATAAATTAATTAGAAAGACCAAGAACAATAATATTGAAACCTAACAGCAATCTTCATTCAGTTCAACATTAGGCAATTAGTTCTACCACAGGGGTTCAGACACTGAACTGAAAATATCGAATTTGCTGCAGATTTTTATGGCTGCTGCTGCAGCAGCAATGCACCTGTGTGGCACTGTTGCGAGTGCTGGACGCAGCTGCAGCAGCCACACCAAACGCAGCCAATTTATTGTACAAGCTTCATTCAGGTTAATATCAGGTCTAGTAGCAGATATATCAAAGGTGCTGAAAATAGTGAAACTGTGTCATCCATGATAAATTGACATGTACAGAACACCAAAGAGAACTTGAGAAGTGTTGTGCATGCAGCATGCCCAAAAAGAACTTGCAGAACAAATTTTAAATATGTATTCATAATGTGCAAGATGAAGGATGATAACTTTTTACCCTAATTTGGCATTCCTATCATCTTTGACATTCATGGAGGTGGCCAATAGCCCATTTGATGCTGGCTTGCTGTATGTTTTTGATAAAGCAGTTTTACATTTGTCAGGTACTGCATTGGCTTGCATGTGTTCCCTGCGTATTTAAAACCACATTCATTATTCGATACACTATTAGTATTCATGTGAGTATATGCTAATCTGTCCATCTGTCTACCACCTCTTCAAGTCTGTAGGATGTGTAGTCATCTTTTTTATCACTTTACTTGCACTGGACAATTGATTTAAGGCTATTTCTGAAGCTAGTTCGACCCTAGTTGCTTTCATATGTACAGACTTGGATAAAAGAGAGAAGCTTCCTCTCTCCTTCGTCAATGCAGGTTCAACACTTCTGATTTCCCTGCATGTAATTGTGAGAAAATATTTCAGGAAAGTAACAAACATGTAAATAGATCTATTGTGTCATGCTTCTCCATATAGATTTGCTGCCACTACATTAGAATGCATTATGAACAGAAGCATGACGCACCAGAAGTAGAATAGCAGGCTATACATTCTATGTTAGTATTTGATTACGATAAATCACAGTGGAGATCTAAAAGTGTTTTATATTGTCAATGAAGGCACGTTTGACAAAGACAGACCTCTGCATTGAACAAGAGAGACTCTTGGGACCTGAAATCTCTTCCTCAGTATTCTTTGTCCCATGTGATGTCTTCTTTAAAAACTTCTTAGGAGCGCCACTAAAACTTTGGTTGTCTTGACTTCCTTCATTAAGCGAAACACTTTCCTCCAGAACCTCATTCTGGGAATTAAACTGGCCCACCGGTCTTCTTGAGACATTGGGAATAATAATGCTGGTGTCCCTGGATCGTAAACCATTCGACTGCTCATCGTCATTACTCTCCCTTGATACATGAACTTTACCAGAGTTCACTATAGGTGCATCATTACTGTTCACAGGATCTGCTAGCCCTTGTGTTGGATCTTCACTAGATATGGCAGTGCAGGAGAAATCCTGATAAGGTATGTTAACAGCTGCCTTCGTTGGGTATATCTCTTTAGGTTGCTCTCCAGGATTGTCAAGCACTGAATCTACTTTAGTTTGTTCCATTGTAGCAGGATTAACACTGGTATGTTCTTGCATCTTGTCAGATGAATCAGCAGCATCGATATTTGAAGCCGGTTGACTGACATTCTTCACACTCTCATGATTGGTCAGATGAGAAGGTCTCAAAGTGCAAGTATCAAGTGTATGTGCTGTGTCCGTACTATTATTCTCTTCAAGAATAGCATTGCCCTTGGCTGAAAGACCTCTTTGTGTATCCTTCTTAACCTCTGAGGAGACAGGGTCAGATTTGCCAGTAAATCTACTCATACTCTTTTCTTCAATTCCTAGCTTTCCATCAAGACTAAACTTTCCCAGCCTGTAAGCAAACAAAAACCAGAAACAGAAAAATTAATAGCATGAAGTTTCGTATCAATATATCATACGATTTTCAGGCTTCTAGCATCAGTGGTTTAACTTACTCGTTGAAATCAAAGGAAAAGGAGAAATTGTCCTTGTCAGTTTCCTTTTTCTCTTCAGAAAGATCTGCATTTGAACTGCTGTGCTTCACTTTTTTCTTCTGAGGGCAAGAAAAATCCAGATCAGACATGCCCATTTGAAAGGATGGTAATTTGTCAAAGGCTCCATCAAGCCCGAAATCATCTCTGGTTAAAGAAATGATTTGTTAGAACCATCATAAACAATGAGCAGTTGATCACATCAAAAGTTGATGGATTCAAGCCTTTCAAAAGATTAACTCACAGATTGTCAAAGCTCAATTTCTTGCTACTCTTTGGAACTGTGAAGTCAATTGTGTCTTTTCCTGATTTTGGTAACTTCCAAGATGAAAGAAAATCATTCCCAAAGTCTTCATCTGCCAACATATAACAAGCACATGTCAGGTCAAATTAGAAAGAAACTGCCATCAACTCGTAGCAAAAAAATTGTGGATACTGTTCAAATATCATAGCTTGGGACAAAAGGCTATGTTGTTGTTGTTGTTGTTGTTGTTGTTCAAATATCATAGATTACTTTCCAAAGGTAGTGCTAGTAGGAGTCAAGTATGATGAACATGACCCTTGGTAGTTTCCAATGAGAGGTCTCGGTTTTAGCAGTATAGTGAATTTTAGTCCATGCAGCATATAAATAAGGAATAAGGGCCTGAAATGATCTAGTAGACGAATACTGACAGCTCACAAGAGGACATACCAAGGGCTGAACTTATATTTTTAGCATTTGCAGTAGAGACAGCTCTTTTCCGTGATTCATCCATACTGTCAACAAACTCAGACCGCATTCAAGGAAAAAGGGGAAATACGTTAGAAACCATCAAATTTATATAAAGACAAGATTATTACATTACCAAATAAAAAAAAACACACATGCACACACACAGCCCCCTTTAGAACTGGACATTGCATTGATACTAAACTAATCCAGAAGGGGGAGGTAAATCATCTCAGTGATGATGAATAAAACATGTCTTGCCAAACAGAACAAAAAAACACAAGCGAAATAGTTTATCTACTAGTCACAACAAGTTTGGGTCACCTGCCTCCCTCTCTCAGAGATGTTATATTCAATTGACACCATCCAGTAACTAGCTCTAAACATTTATATCAGAGGCACAACAATGGGAGGAACAATGCACCTTAAATTTTAGGGGCTTTAGCATTCATACCCCCAGTTTCAGGGCTTGTGGTGATTTTGCCCCTATTTTTTGAACTTTGTGTTTTTGCCCCTGTTATTTCAAATCGAAGCAAGACTTTGCCCCTATTCTGTTAAGTCATTGTAACGGTGTTAATTCTGAGGTGAAATAACAATTTTGCCCTTGCAGATTTGCCCTCGCTTTTGTGGGTTCTTTGTGATTTTACTTTGACCCCTATTTTGGATTCAAAGGTTAGACATTATTTTCAGACTGTCAAGGATTTTGACAACAAAATTTAACACAAGTGGCTGCATACGTTTTAAATCTGTGCAAATTTTGCAAAATTTTAACATCATTTATGTCAAAATATTGACATACACAAACACAAATCATTATCACACAACTTCATTTAATCATGAAATGCACAAACAACGACCATGATATGAGTACCCACACCCTATGCATCAGGGTACATCTTACAGCTCCCGTAATTTAATTTAACTAACACAGAATCCGCCAGCGATGTTAACTTCAAATGCAGGTCCCTCACGATTCAGCAGGGGCGGATCCAGTAAAGGGACATGGGTGTACATGTGTACGCCCAATAATTTTTGTAAAAACTTCGAAGTTAGGAGGCTTGTCAAATAGCTAAGCTTTAGGTTAGGGTAGTCGGTGCTCAGCTTGAAGGGAAGGGAAGAGAAGGGGTAGGAGTACCTTTTTTTTTTTGAGGAAAGGGTAGGAGTACCTGGTGGGTGTTCGTCGCCGGCGAAGAGACCAACGAAAGCCTCAGGAGCTGGCTTACGGCGGCGGCGGCGGCGGCCCACCAATCGTCGGAGAGCGAGAGGGAGCGAGAGAGGCAGACAGAACGCATACGCACGGCTTAGGGGGATGCAGCGAGCGACGGAAGGAATGCACCCGCACGTTATGCAGCGACGGTGCAAAGAAAAAAAAAGAGCGCACCCTCATGGGCCTTCTTCTGGGCCTTTTTTCACAATTTCTTTCGAAATTTCTGTTTTCTTTATTTTTCTTTCTCTCCTTTTTAATTTTTTTATATTTGTTGACTTCGTATGTCTTCTCGTCATGGGACACTACACTATCAATGGCTAGTACAACATTTGTTTTGAATAACAGAAATAATATTGATATTTATGAGTAAATTGTAAATAAATAAATGGAACTTTTTGTATTTTATTAAGGTTGAATATTTTCTTATAGAAGCTAGAAGCCATTTTCACAAGAACATATAACAATTTCACAAGTGTTAAATGTACTCGTGGCTTCTGAACTTGGAAACATGTGTCACATAGGTCCATCAACTTTAAAAATATATTTTTGGGTTCCTAAACTTGTTAAATGGTCCACCGCATGTCTATGCCAGCCATACGAGCATTTCTTAATGATGCATGCTAACGTGTCATGTGTTTTTTCATTTAAATCCTCATATTTATTTTTCTCTTGAATAATCAATCCTCCCTTCTCCTCTCTCCCGTCCCAAGTTGGCAATGAGGTCACTCACCATCGTGTCGATGACAAAGCCAATTGATTGATGTTGTATTGTACGCCGAAACCAATGGAATGACCTAGAGCAATTATTTGCCAGTTTGTTTGTCGATCGATCCAGCTAGGCGGTGCCGCTACTGCACATGGAGAATTTTTTATTTTTAACCCTTCTTAAAAAGATTTACTAAAATTAACACCCTCAAAAATTTATTTCTAAAGCTAACTCGCCTGGCCGCGCCAATCTCCCTGGCGTGGCCAAACACCTATGATGCGCCAGCCCGCTTGGCGCAGTTGGTCAGCGACGTGCTGACAGATGACATGGCGCTTCTATCGCGCCATCACAACCAACGCGGCCCTGGTGTCCCACCTCGCCTAGCGTGGCATGGGGATACAGAGCCGCGCACGACCTCCTTTCCATTCTCCCTCCCTTCTTCCTCCTCAAGACTTCGCCCGAACCAACGCTAGACGTCGTCGTCGGCCACCAAGCTGGCCGAAATCAACCAATTTTGGTCGGGATTTTGGTGGAGAATCCTCCCAAACTCCTCGGGCAAGGTATTCCCCCACTCCTTTGCTTGTTTCACGGTTGGTTTGAATATTAGCCTAGGTACCTAGGGTTTGACCAAAATCCAAATTTCCTTGAAATGATAGGCAGTTTTGTTAGATCGAATATGTTTAGACACTATAACTATTGTTTACGTTCTGCCGTCGATTTGTACATGTACATCTAGTTGCATGTGTGTTATAAACTAGCTTAGGTTAGCATATATGTTAGAATTTGTAGTTAATATGTTTATATTTAGAAACTAGTTTAGGTCTTAGATAGTTTAGGTTATATGTTTATATTTAGTTAAATTAGTTAGTTTTAGTTAGTTAGGGTTTAGGGTTATATTATATTTAGTTAGTTTAGGGTTATATGTTTATATTTAGTTTAGGCTTTCTGGTTTTAGTTATATTAGTTTATATTTAGTTAGTTAGTTTAGGTTATACTTTTTTCTTACTATTTCTATGTCTTTGTGAACAAGGATGGCGCAACATCCGGTGTCCCCCATGCTTGAGAGGTACTATGACGACAACCACCGAGCCCACCTGCTGACTAGCGTCAAACCGTCGCCAGCCTTGGGCCCATTGAGGCCACGGACCCACATGGCGCACCGCTGGTGTCGACGAAATATGGTCGGCAGTCTACTGAGAGGTATGCCCACGATAGTAGATGAAACGGCAAGGAGCGTGAGAGATGAACTAGATGTGACACAGAACGCGACGTAGACAGGTTCGGGCCGTCAACGTGACGTATGTTCCTGTCGACTAGGGGAATCCTGCCCCTCCTTATATACTTTGGAGGGTTAGGGTTACAAGAAAAGTATCCTTTTTGGTACAATATCTAATAAATCACATCTAGCCTTGCGGTACACGATAACAGCGTCGTGCGCCACACACCTTGATCCTGTGGGTCGGGCCACCTCTGAAGGTGCGGCCCGTGTCTTGTCTTGTGGGTACCGGGAGTCATGCCCCCACAGCTAGTCCTCGAGCGCCTTGTATCCTCTGAGAACACCATCTCTGAGCTTGTTTGAGCTGACCAATGTACTGCTAATCACCAGGAGTAGGCTTCCGACCAAGCCTGACTAGGAACTGAACTATTTAAGAAGATGTCTGAGCAGTTGGTCAAGCGTTCGAGCTGTTTGAATGAGTCTCCGAGCTGTTCGACTAGGAGCCGAGCTCGGACTTGTGCGAGTCAAGATTTGTCAGAAGGATATAAGGGGCTCAAGATAAAATTTGAAAATTCTCCACCTTAGACGAAGTGTAGCCACTAAGACTCCAAGTCAATAAGGAGGGTAAATCAGAAAAAGCATTACACTCACCGCCAGGTGAAGTGTAGCTACTTAGTCCCCGAGCCTAGCAATAGGTGAAGTAGTCATATGGTGCCAGGGTCTAAAGCAGTAGTCTTCAGGTGTTGGCCCAGTCCCCACTGTCGCTGAAAACCAGTGTAGAAATAAGTATAGTCATCGCAAGATAACGTGTACACATGTAGTCCTCGAGTCTGCTAGAAGATTACAAAGGTATCTTGTAGCAGGGTCATAGAATTTTAATGAAAGCTTGCCAACGTCATCTGTCATGTACTTATCAAGACCCCGGGCATGCTGCCTAAGATCAGCACCCTGATCTGAACAACATGGAGTCTTGATAGCACACTGATGAGGCATAGCAAGATTCGACCACCAAGGGAGTTCCCAGCTTAGCTGGTGATGCTTATACGAAAAATCCGAACACCAAGAAGTCCCTAACTTAGCTAGCGAGCCCCCGGCGTAGCTGACGATGAAGCCCATGCGATGAGCAGCCCAACCAACTGGTTGGCGGCGAAGAGAATGCCGAGCGGGAGTGAGCGCCGAGCAGTCCGACCAGTTGGTTGGCGGTGAAGTCCGTCTGCACCCGGAAGATGATCATCTTGTTTAGTCCCTGAGCGTAAGCTCGTTGATCGAACCGTGCTCCTGCAAAACAAATGTGTAGAACGAGTAGTACTTGATGTAAAAATAAAATATATGAAATCCGGAGAAAAATCGGTGGTAATGAAATAGCGTATGTAGCTCGGCAATCAGTTACAGATGAACATTATGTTCGTGTAAAGTTGCTTAGCAGCTCATGGTGAACACTTAGTGTTGATTTGAAGTTTGTGTTTATATGCAATATAAACCGTCTGACCAGTTAGTTTGTAGCTGAGTCTCCAGCCCTAGCTAGCCCGTTAACCGTAATGCGGAGCGCAGAGCCCGTGTGCGTGTAGGAAAAGGCGTCGCCAAGGAACCGCTGCCGCCCACCCATAATGTAGAGGCGGACGCTCGTGCACGTGTAGGGAGAAACCGGAGACAAGCCGTCTCTGAAAACATCCAAGTGTCACCATGACTGTTCGGGGATTTACTTTAGACATAGTTGTATGTCATCTTTAAGATGGTATACATGAATGAAAATCATTTGGAGAATAAACATAGAGAAAACAGTTTGGAGAAACATCATAGAGATATATGAAGGTTAGAGAATATTTGGAAAAAATATTAAAGCGTGACTTAGCTTGATTTGGGCCGAGTGAAGTAGAGGAACCGTAATGTCTAAGTAGATGGATGTGATTTGCTTGACAGCTCGGACGGATCGCTTGACAGTTCGGACGAGCACGTGGAGTCGTAGGCAAACGCGCGTAGTCGGAGCCTGACAGAGTCAATCCGCATGGGAAGGCGAAGCCCTCGGGCATGTCCAGCCGAGGCGAGACGCAGTCCAAGATCCTCTCCAGTTAGCTTGTACGGCTGATCGGCATCTTTGGTGGAAACAATGCTCCACATCGCTTTATCACCGACCGCCTTTCCTGATTGCTTGTTGTCGTGATCCGTGGCAACGATCTTGCGTATTCGATCAAAAATCATGAGCAACAACAAGATACGATTAGGTTTCTTCCAACAGAAATCACGCAGGCATACGGATATATCTGAAAGTATACATATAACGATATTTAATTATAAAGCGACTTAGCTTTCTGAATTATCGTCATCACGTGCAGATCGGTGAAAGCCTTTTGCTTGCTTGCATCATCTTCACGTCATGGCGATGTAGACCACTCGTAATTTGCCTGCTTGCTCGGCTCTGCAAGACGCTACGGTGGCTCCTTATTTGCTTGCATGCGTAGATCGAATTTTGCATGCTGTCGTGATTGACTCCGGTGTGTAGCAGTGGTGCGTGATACACGACGACGGTTTATATTGGACGCTGCTCCGATCAGAGTCTCCGGTTGCGTGCAGTGGCTAGCATCATCTGTTGTGATTGAAATTCGCAAATCATGGTAGATTGGAAATCCTACGCAGGTGCTGCGCCTGACACAGCTGTTAGGGCTGAGGACCCCGCACGCCGTGCATGCACCCACAAGTTGCATCTAGACGGCGAGTCCGCCTTAAGCTGTTGAAGGACGCTGCCGCCATAAGTTGGGGTTGCCATGGATGGCGTTGATTTTGAGATCCCATCTGCTATGGAGTCAGCACGCACACCTCCTACCTGGCGCGCCACTGTCGATGAAATATGGTTGGCAGTCTATCAAGGGATATACCTGTGGTAGTAGATGAATCGGCAAAGAGCGTGAGAGACGAACTAGATGTGACACAGGACGCGATGTAGGCAGTTCGGGCCATCAACGTGACGTAATACCCTACGTTCTGTGTCTCTGTTGGATTGTATTGCTTATGATCAAATCTCTAGGGATCTGTATGTTCCTGTCAACCAGGGGACCCCTGCCCCCTCCTTATATACTCTGGAGGGGTAGGGTTACAAGGAAAGTATGCTATTTGGTACAATATCTAATAAATCACATCTAGCCTTGCGGTGCACACTGATAGCGTCATGCGCCACACACCTTGATCCTGTGGGCTGGGCCACCTCTGATGGTGCGGCCCGTGTCTTGTCCTGTGGGTACCGGGGTTCATACCCCCATAGCTGGGATGAGCGGTACGCTCTATTCCTATGACGTGCTAGCTTTGTTGAGCTTGCCTGGGTCCTGAACTCCGAGCTACCCGACCTTGACCGATGGAGGTCGGAGACCCACACCCTTCCACCTTCCATGTGGCGAGATGACAAACACGCTGCAGGACGTCACCCTAATTTTTGGGCTACCAATGGACGGACCACCGGTCAGTGGGATCATCGACACTGAGACGTGGAGGGGTAGAGCAGTACTACAAGATTAGGCCACCTGAGGACGCTGAGGCCGCTAGGGGCAAGCAACGAGCACATTACTCTAGTAGTTTGCACAGTTCGAAAAATGTTATTTATCCTTATATTATTTTAAAAAAATTGCAAGTAAACTTCTAGAGTATTGTCCGGTTGGATTAGCCACGCCACTTCAGGATTTGCCAACCATGAGTTTTGAAAGGTAGTGGAGATGTACGCTAGAGTGTGGCTCTGACACTTTGTAGTGCTTTCGTGTTCCTTGACGCGTCGGGCAACATAATCACTTGATCGGTCCTGCAGACACTCAACCAACCTTGGAAGAACATAGGACAGTATGACTAGGGCAACATGGTCCTAGCATGTATCGGTAGCTGTGCATAGCCTGCCATCGAGATAATCGAATGCCAACCTAGGCGGTTGCTCTTACCTGCTATCCAAAGAGAAGGTACAAGGAGAACCGGAGAAGGGTTGGATGTTATCCGCAGACGAGAGGTAGCATAGGGATCCCAGAGAAAATATGTAAATATGCTAATTTTGATGATGTATAATAAGTATGATTAGATTGGGCATAAAAACATACTTTCATATCAAATTTATCTGAAGATACAAATGTTGTCCTATTTTTTATATTGCTAGTTAAATTTAAAAAAATTTGACTACGTAGTACTCCTATGTCTCAAAATTACCTATGTCTCAAAATTAAAGACGTTATAGCATTCAAAATATGTACCAAAAAGCTTGACGTTTTAGCTTGATTGCAGTCACAGCAGCCTAGCTAGTGTAGGTGCAGCAGCCTAGCTAGTCAGGCGCAGTAGCCTTTGCACTCTCCACAGGCCTATCCACTCGGCACACCCACTCCATAGGTCCAATCACAGCAGCTTTTGGTCATGTACTTAATTGCAGTATAGGGTCAACCAGAGTCATTTCTTCATTCCTTGGTAAGCCCTCCAACTGCTAGAACGACTAACATTAGGGTCTATTTGATAAGTAAGATGTGTATTGATTTTGGCTATTTTCAGCATACATCAACCAGCAGTACGGAGAGACCTAGAAACGCGACACGCATGACAAACATGGCGGCGACAGGCTGTTGACGGTCACTGACTACTATTATAAACCATCAACGAAACATGAAAAAAGACATATATCAACCTCCAAACATAGAATTATGGTTTAAACTGACAGAATTCCACAGGTTTTGATGAATTTGTATTTCTACAGGGGTTTATCAGGAAAAGGAGGCAAGCTATCAAGGACGACGGGGTAAAAAGCATATTCCACCGTGGAACCAAGTCGAGAAGGATCTAGAAGACACGAGAAAACGACCCACCGAAGGGGGGTCCACCTGGAAGCCACCTAGGTCGGCCGACCCCACCCTAGGTCGGTCGACCCTAGGGGGTCCCACCTGTCAGCCTCCTCCGCAAGTCGGTTCTCTACTGCCTTAGGGTTTGCATCTTCGCCATTGATCAAGGTCGGTTTGATCTGAGGGCTCTGGTTTATCCCATCGGCCTATATAAGTCAGCCCCTACATTCTGGATTCAAAGCATTCAAGTCATTTGATCAAGTCATCAGAGCCAAAAACCCTAGTTTTCTTAGAGCTCCATCATATTTTAGAGCATAACTACATAGGTTAGAAGTAGATAAAGACAAGCTTCGCTTGGATTCCGGATCATGTCAAGGGCGCGGCTTGGTAAAGCCTTCTGTAACTTCTCTTTTGTATCTTTATGTATTTACTTATTAGTTACAATAGATATGACATTACTCTATATATTATCTATGTTCTTGGTTATATTGTTCATTGTCTACTTTGGTTATATACTTAGTATAGTTAGAATGTCTTTATATTCAAGCATAAGATCGTATATCGCTCACTCTTTGATATCATGGGTGAGTGGTCAACATTGTGTAAGCGTGGTGCTTATACATTATTTACCTACGAATAAGGCTGGATAACGAGCCGAGCTGGCTCGGCTCGGCTCGTTCTGGCTCGTTAGGATAACGAGCCAGCTCGGCTCGGCTTGTTATCTTAACGAGCCAGAAAGCCAGCTCGGCTCGGCTCGTTATGAGCTCGAGCTGGCTCGTTAGGCTCGCGAGCCAGGTATAAAAAATACACAAAATATAATATTTACATTTATCTAAAGCTTAAAAATATTAATAATATAAAAATAATATATTCAATAACCTTAAATCGAATAAAATATTCATATGAGCTAATATATCATCCATTTGTGAAGTGCAAGACATAAAGTAATACAAAACTAATATAAGTTATGATGACTTTTTCCCTAAAACTACGGCTCGTTTGACTCGCGAGCGGCTCACGAGCCAGCTCGAGTTGGCTCGTTATAGCTAACGAGCTAAAATCCTGGCTCGGCTCGGCTCATTATCGTAACGAGCCGAGCCGAGCTGAGCCGAGCCAGCTACGAGCCGAGCGAGCTAACGAGCTTCGAGTTTTTCGTCCAGCCTTACCTGCGAATGCACCCTATATTGCCAGACCATGTGGTAGATCACGGAAGTGACACTCCTGTTGAGTTTTTTTGTAGTCTGCTCCCCGAATATAGGACAAGTAGGACCCAGTTGTGAAGAAAGACTTGCTTTGTTCTTGATCTTCCTTAGTAATGTCCCTTGTGTACAGATATAAAGTATTCTTGCCATAATTGCTAAGTGTAATTGTACTAATCATAGTATACTCTGACATGTGATTAAGAATGACTTAGGAATATTCTTTTATTTCTACCTAAACCATGCTATTGATATAGAAGAGAGTGCTCTGAGTAAATTACACTATTTATGACTTGACATTTATCATTCATTATTATTTATCTTATGAGTTATCCCTGTTATGAGTAGATGGATTAGATATGGTTAACTCTCCATTGCATGTATAATTGATTATCATATTCCTATAGTCATTCCTTTTGAGTGGTAAAATATAAATAACGATACCTAAAATACTCCTAGGTAAAATGTTACGATGATATAATTATCTATGCACTTACGGATATTTTATATTCTTATCTTTATATTCTTTATAGTCACATGAAATAATAAGATAACTACTTAGTAGTAATACTAGGCAGTGCCTATAGTTACTTTTAGCTCCATCACTGGGGATGACAACCTGATATAATTAAGCTAGAAGTGTAGGTAATTAAGAGGTGACTACTAGAACAAGTGTCAAATTAATAAATACCAATAAACGTTTTTAACGCCATTGCTAGGGATAGAATTCAAATTCTATTCTTGGCAGTGACACTAAGAAATGTCAACACAGGCGTAGCCAACAGGTAGTAGGACAGCTGGCGATAGAATCGATGCTATGTTCGCTTGAGCTTATCAACCAAAATCAGTCAGCCATGAAACAGTATTTTTCTCTCACAATAAATCAGCATCAGCATCAACCAAAAATATAGCCACCCGAACAGAGCCCGAGATAGAGAGATATACAACCATACAGGTCAGCTGCTCCTGTTCCCTTCTGTTGTGTTCCCATACGTGATGGCAGCATTACATGGGAAACTCCTGGCGGCGCGTTGCATATAGTATACCACCGAGATGAGATCTAACATCCACCGACCTAACAGACCTGCACGCCCTCTGCCCGTCTGACTATTTGCCCATCACTATCCGATCACTCTAGCTGCGGCCTGCGGCGCTTGCCCTGCCAACGACGACATACGGTGGCCGGCTCGACGGCGGATGGGCATCGGTCACGCGCCGAAATAAAAGTTTCAAAGAAACCGGCGGGGGCCCGCGCGGCAGGGCCCATGCAAAAATGACAAATCCACATGGGCCGGCGCGGATCCAAAAACTTTCACACCTTGCACAGGGCCAGGCAGAGGCCTGAACCTGACGCGCCGGGCACTCGAGCTCGACCGCGTGATGGCACCATGGCGGGCGGCCGGGCGCTCCCTCCATGGCCCCATCTCCATGCATGGCAGAACGACCTGTGCTGGCCTGTTGGCTTCACGTCCCGCGCGGCGCCAATACTGTGCCGTGGCACGGTGTGGCCATGGGACCCCTCCTTCTCGCCCTCAGATCGCCCCGTCGCCACCTCCTCCTACCGAATTGTCGCGGCCCTAGCTCGTGCCAGAACACGAGAGTCGCCTGTCGATTGACCGATCATCGACCTACTGCACGCAGACACAGCCGAGGCCCTTCGGTGTTTGGACGCACGCGCGTGGCGTCTTCCTCGTCCGTGCGCGCGCCCGGCGGCCGCATGCGTGACAAGCGATCGAGCAACTAACGTCGTTGTACGCAGGCACGTGACGCGTGACATGAGGCAGATTTGTTCGATGGGGAAGTGCTATGTTCTGGGGTGGTGGGAACAAACTAGTCAGGACACGCTACGCGGGCCGAACACTGCGCGAGGACGATGAGGCTGCCCAGCAGCAGCTGGCTAGCGCGGCCTTAGTGGGTCGGGGCCCAACTACCTGTATGGCGGGACAATTGGAGCGCAGCAAAAGGATCGTGAAAAAATGGCCACGCTAGCAAAATGAAGCCATGTTAAAAAAAAAGAGCAAAACGAAGCCATTGTTGTAAAACATTGGGACCCTTTCCCACAAGGAAAGAAGATGGAGAAATCATAATACTAGTCTGTTTATACGTGGGCTTTTATTGGCAGTACTATATATACGCGGAAACTCTATGTTGTAATCACCAATATTTAGAGAAATAAAGAATAGTCTCCTTATCTCTTGTGTCTACGTATTCTACTTTCATCTACTTATCATGAGAGATGGAGAGAGAAAGGTTCTACCCACTGACAACATGTGTTATAACACGTTATCAGCATGACAAGCTCTATGTTGACATCGCCGTCGAAGCCATCGCCGATCTTCGGCACCAACGCTCATGCCGATGTCCCTGTCGCTACTACTACGATGGCGTCGACATCCTCGACATTGTTAGCCGAACGGATCTGCTACCTGTACGTGCAACTAATCTGCACTGCATCGTCGTCAAGCAGACAATTCTACGATAATGTCAAACGTCCTACGTAGTATGTATCTACTAACCAGTGCACTACACGGCATGTGAAGTGGATCAAATCGACATCCTCTGCGAGATATGCCTTTGTTACAGGATATTAATTTGTGACAAAAGCTTACGTAGTAGATCCGCTTACGTTCGTTCTGCCATCAACAGGCCGGATTTCCCTTTTCCAATCTACTATGGCCAAGAAAGCAAAGCTACCTTGCACCGCTGCAAGCGGCCAGAACGTGAAACATTGAAGCATACAGGGCTTGAATGCCAAATCAGGGCATAAATAGATTCAGAGAAAAATCTACCGGTATGGGCAAACAGGGTACAGATTCACCGGCACAAAGTCGGGTGACTAAAATCATATTTAGCACGGAAGCTGATTAATTGGCATGCAAGCCAATTACTTTCACCAGTTTATTACATACATCTACCAGTAGTAGAAACTCTACTGTACTCACCGGATTGAATATTCAGAGAAGAATCTCCACTGGTAGTTGCTTGCCTACACGCGAACATCAGCACTTGCAGCTGTTGCGCCTCGCCGCCCGCTCGAACGCGAGCCGACGTGCCCCGCCGCCCGCTAGCACGCGAGCCACCGCGCCTCGCCATCTGCTCGCCTGCACGTGAGCCGGCCGCTTGCATGCGCGCCGCCACAGAACCGCCACCGAACGCCGCTGCCCGCACGCGGCCCGTTTCCTGGTTCTTGCACGCTCGTACGTGACCTGCAGAAGGATGTACGCCTGTGCCTGTACGTACGAAGATGCCCGCTCGCACGCGAGCATCCGTGCTTGCACGAGCACTCGCGAGTCGAGACCCACCGCCTGGCATCTCGCACGAAGACGCGTTGCCGAGTTGTACTGGCTCCACCGAAACGGAGAGACTAGTAAGGCCCCGTTCGTTTCCCGGGTTTTGACCTCCAGGAAGAATTCCTGTAGGAACCGCTACTTAATTTACATATGAATTCCATTGGCCGGAATAATCCCTGGCAGGACATGCCTCAACCGAACGACGCCTAAAGGGAAGCAGAGAAGGGGAACAGAGAAAGCAAAAAGAAAAGGTTTCAGCCGGGTGCACAGCCTGGATGGATGGCTATTATGATTATAATATAAATTTTTTCTGTAGAAAGTATACATGAAAATCGAATTATATAGCAGATTCTTAAAATCTTGTGTTTTGCAGTAAATAAAATATTCGTGAGTTCTCTATTTTTGAAACCCCCTACGAGACTCACATTCCAATTTTTTATATTTAATTGGTGAATAATTCTGAAATTTTTATAGACAATTAATTCCTGAAGCTTTTTCTAAATTAAATAGTAGATTAACTCTAAAAGTTTTTTTACGCCTTTTGTTTTAGTTCTAAAAAATGGTGCAATTTCTTTTTGAATTTCTATACCATGTAATTGCAAGAATAAAATCTTGAATGATTACAATAATAACATGGTACAAGATGCATGAATTCTCTAAATTCTGCCGACCTTAGACTTATCAACTTTGAGAGGCTCATATTTGTTTTTCCTAGCATAATGAATTTTGGGGGTGGATGAATGGTTGGTTTTAATTTAAAAATTTGTGTATACCACAGTCCTAAAAATGCTAAGATGCTTCTAAGAGTATTTTGTATAACCATCCACTATCTTTTCACACTTTGCTACTTGTTTACATGTAGTAAACTTATGCACATGATGGTTCTGGTAATAATAATATATGCATACCTTCATGTTGGGTATACAGAACAACAAATCATATCTGGTTTGAAAATTAACAAAGAGACAGAATAATCTCATATTATAAGAATATTGGGAGAAAATAATAGGTGTCGACAATGCTACCTCTATAATTGTAAATGTTTCTCTTACGAGAACCTGGATCCAGAAAACAAAGTCTATGGCAAAGTCGCTTGTAGCGATTATATCGGGTCAATGAAGAAAGCAATTGAGGTTCAATCTCCTACTATGAAGAAATAAATGTTTTGCTATATCTCTGGCAAATGTAATGAATGATTATGAAATATGCAGTTAATAAGTGGATTATGAAAATAAATATAATTCCCGAAGAATATAAATCGCAACATATGAAAATTAAATCTCATATAAGTAATAAGAAGTCTAAGGTAGAATATATTCGTGAATGAATATTGAAGTCTTAAGAAGAGCATGTCCTAGAAAGGAATGAACTTCATAGTGAATAACACTATCTCATTGTGTATATCACATAATAATTTCTCATGTAGTAGAGAATATATCTCATAGAAGAAAAATGTTATTCACCAAAAATGAGAACATCCTTGAAGGAGTTAATCTATAAAGGATTTACCAGTTAATTCTTGAATGAACATCATTAATCCCAGAAGTAAATATAGACCCAAGAGAAACAAAATGATGAATCCTAAACACCATGAAGGTGTCATACAAACACTCAGAAAAATGTATATTGTAAAGCTAGCAACGAAGTGTTGATATCCTCTAAGTACCATAGTAGGTACAATAATAATGGTGATTTTAGCTATTGAATTATCCCCTAAATGACAAATGTAAGACTGCATTTATTATTTAGTGGTATAATTAAAATCCTAAAGATTTGAAGAACATATAATTTGAAATTCACTAAGGAAGGATTATAAGTATTCAAACTCTAGTATAAGATTGATACTCTATCGAGAAGATATTGAATATTGTTGGTATTTCTTAGCATCACCCTTAACTAAGTTGACATCCCTAGCATGATGCCAGAAATGCGTTGTTGCCTTGTTGGTAATTATTAATGACATTTATAAACTTAGAGATAATATAAAAGTAAAGTATCCACAAGCGCACAAATAATATACCATTGTAGCATTTCACCCGGGAATATGCCAGGTATCGTTATTTATATTTTATCCACAGGGAGGAGCTATGGGGTTGTGTTGGCATAGAGATATTGACAAATATATATACTTATGATAAAATCACTCTCATGCTATGGTAGGGGTAAGTCAAATGATAAATAAATGATAAATGCAAAGTAATGATGGTATTCCAGAGATAGAAATAGAGACTCATAAATATAGTATGGCTAAGCAGGAGATTCGTTAAGAGCAAAAGATTTCAAAGTCATTCCATATTTACTAAGTCTTTTGTATACCCAAGTATATACACTCTCATCCATAGTATAACTAATTTTGGATCTATGCATAAGGAACATTACTAAGGAAGATCAAGAACAGTGCTTGTCTCCTATCGCAATATTGTTCTACGTGCTCTACAAATGGGGAGTACCGCGATCTACCACATGACCCAAAGTGCAGAATGCATCCGCAGGCAAACAATATGTAAGCACCATGCTTACATAATGTCGACCACCTAACTCTCTCGAGAACTGAGCTAAGCGCTTTGCAAATATATACATATATTCATCATCAATCATAACTATATCAAGCATACAACTAGAGCAAACTAGGAACATAATAAATAGCAACATAATATTGAAGTAGCACAAAGTCATAAATATAGAGATACAATGGCTATACCAGTCTCCAGATGGCAGATCCAGAATCCTGAGCAATAGCCCACACTCTACTTGAACCTTGCTAGCTAACCTATACTAGAAACTTGAAGAATTGGAGCTCTACTTTCTTCTCTCTGGAAACCCTAATTTCTGATCTACTCTTTGTCACAGAACCTCCTAATTATGATGGCCCACATGTACCTGTCATCGTCATAATGACCTCTGACAGCCGTACTTATGTTCCTCATAACTTAAAAGGCCTGCTTTCCTCTGAATAGGATCCAATCACAGGAGTATTGCAATATTACAACAGTTTATTCAAAATATTCAATAGAGTAAAGTAGCGGAAGTCTTACAATAACTTAAGTTTACAAACTAGTTTTCAAACTTCAAACCTTATGTAGCATTATTACAAACCAGTAGTAGAGAAGTATCGGTAGTAACTTTATTACAACACACAAGCGAGATGCCTTGCCCAAAGGCCACACAGTCTACTCGTCGTCACTTTTTTCAGCCACAACGGTCATGCAACAAGGCTCGAAACAGACTTGTTCATGAACCGCACCTGCAACAAGGGGTTCAATAAACCCTGAGTACGAGAGTACTCAACAAGACTTACCCGACTAAGACAAAGACTCCAAGAGCATGCTAGCTTTAGAGAATCAAGGTACGGGTATTCAAGAATCAAAATTTCTTTTGCAGAAAAGCTTACTAAAGTAAGTCCTTACCTTCAATATTTTACTTTTACCATTGATGGTTCATTAACCAATTCTAAGTGATCCTGATCTAGATCAAAGTAATTATCATCAAAACCCTTCTCATTCTTTCTTTCAATTCCAGTTCTTAACTACGATGCAAGTCAGGTGATCAAGTCTCCATAACCGAGGAGCAACGACGATTCGAACCGATTATACCCAGCTGGGGATCCCTAACCTCATGACATATGTAGAACCGAATCTTACATATATCAACCCTCATTTAGGTCTCCCAAAACCAGAACGTGTCCATTGTCACCCGAGAGTACAGTACTCCTCGAACCTAGCCCGATTCTGGCCACGAGGGTACACGCTACTCCCACCATCTCTCCACTCCCAGTGCGAGGTTAGACGTTCTCGTAATAGAATCATTAACATTTTAGGCTTACCCAAGGCATGAGGCTAGTTGCAAAGTCTCGAAACACAAGCAGGCTTACAACGGACGGTCCTTAACCGACAAGGCGGAAACATTACATTGAGACTCCTTTCCCAATGCATGTTAGCAGTGGCCAAACCACCCGCCCGATCTTTCAAGTTCATTCTCATATTTCAATATTCGTTAAGTATGCCGTCATGGTCATGCAAACATTTCATTTAAAAGCTTAATTTCTAAGCATAGCGAAGCACACTACGCATTTTCAGTAAAACAGGTATCAAGGTTGATATCGCAATAATCAAGGATGACAATGCAGTAATTAGGTTATCACTCAACTCCTAATTATTTAATGCAATAAACCATGATATAAATAATAGAAATTTGTAAAACTCAAGGTAAGGTTTAAATGCACCGGGGTTTGCCTTGCTCTGACGCGACGACTAACTTGGACTCACCGACTCTGACCTCCGGTCCGGAACCCACCGACGATAGCTCTTCACCGGAAGCTTGCTCGGCAACTGCGACTTCTTCGAAAGCAGGAACTACACGAGTATATAACATGCTTTAACATGATGCTCGGTGATAAACATGATGCTTGATGATGATATGCCACAAGTTACAACTTGAGTACAACTTTTCTTCGCGGTACAGTCGCAAAACAGTAAACCTACTAACTAGTAGCGATAACTCCAGCGATACCAGCTTTTATCACTAAGTAAGTTACTAACGAGCTCAAACATGAAATTAAGATGCCAAAGATCACCAATGATTAGTGACCTAAGGAAATCACTCAATCAAAAGGGCACACAACACTTAAAGTTATCAAATTAACATTTATTTACTATTTAATTAATTAGGGCATAATTAATAGTTGATCATACTTTATCTAAACAAGCCTAAACTTTTTCTATGGATTAAGAATGACCTAAAATAGTGTCACAATAAATTTCATAATTTTTGGATTAATAATTAAATTATTAAAATTCATGGAAGTTGCATTTAATCTTTATTGGAACTAATTAAATCTACTGCACAAAATAATCAAATTTGACATTTAACATTTTTCCTAGATAGTTTACCCATTGAGAAGCTTACACAAAAATTTTCATAAATTTTGGAGCTCTACAAAATTTTTAGTGAAATAAACAAATAGTAGCACTATTCATAATTTTGAAAAAGAAAAACAAAAACCGAACTCGGGCCGATTTTCTTTTCTCCCTCCGGTCCAGCCCAGCCGAGTGGCCCACGCGCCCGCGCGCTCGCCCGCGCCCGCGTGCTCGCGCTTGGCCCAGCATCGCGCCCGCGGCCCAGCAGTGCGGCCTGCTTCGCCCGCGCGCTCACTCTCCCTCTCTCTCACTGACAGACCGGTCCCGCTTGTCATCACCTTCCTCCCGCTCACTCCCGCGCGCTCACTCACCCCCGCGCGGTGGCCGGCCGGTCACCGGGGCATCGGTCGACCCACTGACCCGACCAACTCCAACTACACCCTCCCACGACTCCGTTTTACTAAGTTGCACCATGGTTCGAGCTCCGGTGACCCGCTAGCGACGACGATGGCGGCACGGTGAACACGGGAGCAGTACGCCGGCGCACACAAAGCGGTAGAGACTAAATTGAGGGGACGGGGAGCATCAGTGGCATACCACGAATACGAAACCATGATCGGTTGAAGCGGAGAGGCACGGGAAGTGGCTGGCCACGTGAGGGCGACGGTGGCGGTCGGTCGCCGGAGGTGGGCACGGGAAGCGGTGGCTGCGGCGATCCAGGCGGAGTTAAGCTAGCTCGGGTGGTTCACGAGGTGCGCAAGGGTGAGGTGATTCTGTTGGTACAGTTTGCGACACCGGAGGCGGCTTGGCAACGGCAGCGGCGAGCGGCGGAGCTAGCGGCGGCGGCGGTGGCGAAAACAGAAAGAAAAGAAAAACACGGTGACCTCGTCTACTTATATAGGCAACGGTCGAAGAGGTGGCCACTGAAAGACACGCGACGCCGCGCTGGCGCTCCCGGTCGCGCGCGAAGGGTCTGGGCGGCCACGGCGGCTCGCCGGCGCCCATACCGCGCGGTGGCCGGCCGCCATTGGTGCGCCACTGTAGCTGCCCCCCCAAATTTTGAATTTTTAAACTGTTTTCTCAAATTACTTCCAAATTCATATAACAACTTAAAAAATTCCTAAGATATGAAATCTTTAGAATTTCAAGCTCTACAAGTTTTGTATTGAACACTTTTTCAAATTCTCACTGCATTTTGAAATTTGAGTTTAAATTCAAAAGGGGACACATTTTGAGGATTTGGTAATTTAGAAATTACTTTGGATTTCATATTAAAACTTCAAAATCTCCAAACACCAAAGTTGTACATCTTGACAAGACATACAACTTTGCTGTTCAAAACATTTTCAAATTCTGCCTCCATTTTGAAATCTTAGTTTTGGGACAAAAATGAGTCAAATGTGAAATTTGTTTATTTTCAAAATTGCTCCACATTTTACACTAAAACTTTAAAAACTCAAAACACCAAAGTTGTAGCCCTTGAAAAGTTCTACAAACTTGGTTTTAAACTTTTTCCCAAATTTTGCTTAGATTTTGAATTATTTCAAAAGGGGCAAAATAGGTTTTTTTAAATTTAGGGTTTTCAGAGGAATTTTTAATTGGAATTTGTTGCTACTTTAATTAGTGTTTACTTAGTGATCAAACCATCACCCAAGGGCATCATTTGGACCAACATGACATGGTTGACCAAATGTCACTCTTGGTTGACCAATTTAGCTTTTGAAATTCTTTTACATTTTCCCTAAATTTGAAGTTAAATTCGAATCGGAAAACTCATGACAAGTTTTTGGACTCCAACTCAAACTCAAACTTAGAGTTTCATTTTATGTGTTGTACTTGAGCTCATACCCTACACTTGACACTAGTGTGCACACTGTCACACACCTCAATTTACGCAGGGTATGGACTAAGTATTTGCGGTGGCATTCGAAAATAGGGTTTTCGTTTCAGAGCACACCACTGAGAAGCACATCCAATCTAGATAAATAAACTTGTTTTAGTTGATATAACAAGGTTGACCTAAACATGAATGCTTTGCGATGCATTATAATGACATGGCAGATTAATTAGCACTATAACACCCGGGGTGTTACACTCTTGACTTATAGCAAATGCCCTGAAGGGGGGGGTCAGGCGCTGATTATATAGGCCGGAGCATCAATCCTGAGCCCTCGGATCAAACCGACTTAAAGTAACGGCGTAGATGCATCCTAGGAGACGGTGGAGGAACCGACGTCGAAAAGGAGGCAGACAGGTGGGGGTCGGCCGGCCCCACTTGTCATCCTCTGCAGGTCTTCTTGCGTGGGTCGCCCTCTGGTGTTCTTTGGAACCTTCTAGAGTAATTTCCGTCGTGGATAAGCGCAATTTTGTTTGACAGTTTTAATCTCTCTTGTCAGTTTTCTGGAATAACCCTACTGAAAATACAGATTCACTAAAACTTATGGAAATTATCAGTTTAAACCTCTAAGTTTATGTTGGTGATGCTTTTTATGCATTTATTCAAATTAAGTTGACGGTTTATGATGGATGATAATTACCGTCAACAAATCGTAACTTATTTATCCCCATAATCCTTTGAAAGGATTTATTACCCTGAAGGATAAATTTTATTTGTTTTGCACAACTAACAAATGGTTATTTATGCATGAAGCATATTGCTCTTGTTTACTCATATTATAATTCATTGAAGAGTGGTAAGCCAATATTTTGGTATTATGGTACTACATACCATTATTAAGCACACATTTATGAAAAGTGTGGATTGAACAATGAAGTTTAAAGGATGGCTTTATGAGGAGGAGCAATTTGAGTAAATCTACCTTGAAGGTAATTAAAACCACTAGAATTACAAAGATCGTGTAGATCATATTTGCTAAAACATTGAAGTTTATGCATCGATAATAAAGATAAATATCTATTCATGAAGAATAGAATATCTTGAAGAATACATGGCCAGGAAGGTTAAATGTTTATGTGAGTTTTTACTTGAAGGTTTCTCACACAAGGTTTTTAATGAGACAGCATATGCAATGCAATTAACGAATGTGATGTACTCTTTTATCAAGAACCGTTTTATCCCACTGGATTTTCGGATAGAGTTTTTAACGAGGCATGTACATATCGTGGTAATCATCCAAGGGGGAGTGTTGTAAAACATCCGAATTCTTTCCTAGAAAGAAAGGAGAAGGAGGAATCCTAATCCTAGTCCATTTATATGTGGGCTCCTACCAAACTCTTAGGCCTTGGCATGACTATATATACGCAGGAGCTCTATGTTGTAATCATCAATACTTAGAGAAATAAATAATAGTCTCCCTATCTCTTGTGTCTACGTGTTCTACTTTCATCTAATGTACTAATCATGAGAGACGAAGAGGAAAAGATCCTAACCGCTGACAATATGTTTTATAACACGTTATCAGCCATGACTACAACCGCGAACACGACGTTTTATTTGCGACGCATCAGACAAAGTGTGCCGCTATCTCGATCGATCGGCTTAGCACCGTTGCAAGAGTCTTTGACAATTAGTTCCAGCATGATCAAAGTTGTTCTCCGTAGTGCTAAGCACGTACTGCACGTAACATTTGCCGTCGAAGTAGGATTTTTTTTTGTTTTGTAGTTAAAGCAACAAGTTTTCTCATTAATAAGGAGTAGGGAAAATGTCTCAGGTCAAGGTCTGAGTACCAAGTGCTCCAGCGCTGTACGTAGTGTAAGCCCCATGCACTAGACATTGCTTCACTACACAAAAATGATTTCATGAGACAGCCAAATTGATTAACGGAGGTGGGTATAAATTCGACGTGTCTCAAAAAATACAAATGTACTTCTGTGCCTCTTCGGATCCTTTTGCAGACACTTTCATTTCCTCTTTTATGCACATGCATGTATTATTCAACCTCTAGCACTTGCGTTGTTGCTGCCTTTGATTAGGTGTCATGTTTGCATACATCGCGCTATTCCTTGCGCAAGGAGAGCCATGACTTGCTCTTTCGTTAACTCCCTCTTATATTACACGGAACATCACAATTGTTTATAACCTTATTTGAATCAGGGTATGTACATTGCGATTGCAATTGATCTATTATTGCTGAAGTCGTCACCTCCGTACGTGTAGTTGAGTTGGAATTAGAATTCTTAAACAATATAGCAAAATAACACATAAATATAGGCTTTTCTTGACTATTATCGCATCATACCTACGTTGCAAAACCTCAAAATGTCAATTCCATGTTGGTGGTTATGCCTATCCTGGGTCATTCCACGTGTGAGTGAGGCCATAAGCCGATTTTGGAAGGGGCGTTACAATGATGATTGTATCAATTTTCATGCCAAACACATGGCTAAGCTATAATTTCAACTAAACACATATCAATCACACGTGGAGGGCATGATGCAAAAGAAAACATAAATAGGGATGAAACAATATATAAACTATTAATTGTATTGACAAAGATAAGAAATGTCTATGTTACATCATGAATAAGTTAGAGAGGGTAAATATAATTAAGATAAACAATTTTGATTAGTTATTGCATAACCAACAATACCTATCTATACAACAATATCTAACATTTGTTACTAACCCGGGGTTGGTGTATTATTAAAGAATTTTTTAGCCGTGGCACACGGATATTTCAGTCACATTGTTTTTTTTAATATCCTCCAGAGTATTTATTTTGTTTGGTAAGGATGGTGTGCACTTATTTGTCCCGGATATATAGGGGACATATGTACTTACCTCTGATGCGGCCAGCTAGCTTATTAACAATCTTTTCAAAATAATAATTGAAGAATCCATAATCAAGCCGTGTACGTACTTACCGATATCGGCAATTACGAACGATCACACTAACGTTAGTGCCATTTGGCTAGGATTCTATGGATTTACGTGAGAAAAGGAACCGATTGAAGCATCCGAACGCACCCTAGCATCTCCTACATGCACACAGTACAGTACTATCGTCATCGCTGTCGGACATGCCGCAGGAAACAAGAGAACTGGGAGTGGACCCGAGGCTTCTATACCTGCATTGATGTGCAACTAGGAGCGGGCGGCAAGGCAGCAAAGGCCTGGCCGCCCGGGCGGGAAGGTGGTGATTAAGTGACTGTGACATGGTAATTAAGGCCACGTTTAGTTTCCGAAAATTTTTGGGTTTTTGCTACTATAACGCTTTCGTTTGTATTTGGTAATTAGTGTCTAATCATGAACTAATGAGGTTCGAAAGTTTTGTCTCACGATTTCTCATTCAACTATATAATTAATTTTTTTTCATCTACATTTAATGCTTCATGCATGCGTCAAAGATTGGATGTGAAGGGCAAAAACAAAAAAATTTTGGAACTAAACGTGGCCCCGTTCGGCTGGAATTATAAGCCGGCTGAAAAATACTGTTGGCTGATTTTTTGTGAGAGAAAAATACTATTCCGGCTGAAATAACAAGCTGAATAAGACGGGTTATAACCCAGATGAACAGGGCCAGAGGCTTTTCTGGGACCGATTTATTTCTGGCAAGGAGAGGTTAACCAAGTTTAGCAATGGCGCCGCCGCAAACCAGACGACGTCCAGACTGAAGCGGAGCGAGGGGGAGCCAGAGCCAGCAGGCGGCGGGGGCCGGGGGCGACGACGACGACGAGACGAGGCGACCCAGCACGAGAGGACGGCCCAATAAAACCAATTGTCTGATCTCGAATAATTGGCCGCGCGCGTATATGCATGCATGCATTGAGTGCACTCAGGCAGCCGCAGGAGCCGATGGATGATGGATCTACTAGTAGCATGCAGCGCCTAGCTCGCAGCTTGGTTACTTGGTTGCAGCTACCGGGCGTAGTCTGCTTGCTAGCTGTAGTTAATGGCGAGGGAGGAAGGCTGTGTTCAGTTCACCGAAAAGGGTACCGTAGCACCTGGTTTTATTTAGTAAATAGTATCTAATTGCTGACTAATTAGGTTCAAAACGTTCGTCTTGCAAAGTAAAATAAGCTGTACAATTAGTTTTTGATTTCATCTATATTTAGTACTCTATGCATATATTGCAAGTTTGATGTGACGGAGAATCTTTTTTTATAGTGCTATTTTTAAGGAACTGAACACAGCCGAAGGCGACTGTGCCTGCGTGAAGGCGCGGTCGGGTACTTGCACCGGCCGCGGGTACGACGGCGGAGAAAAGAGGGCGCCGTACGTCGCCTGCTACTGTAGGGATCTTCAGAGAGATGAGACAGCCGGATAGGCTTCACCGCTTCAGGTACTGTTGGTGAAAGGTGGGCCTCGTTTAGTTCTCTAATTCTCCCCCCAAATTCCATAAAAAGAAGATTCCCCGTCACATCAAAATGTCGGCAAATACATGGAGTACTAAATGTTGATGAAATCAAAAACTAATTGCACAGTTTTGTTGTACTTTGCGAGACGAACATTTTAAGCCTAGTTAGTCAAAATTTGGATAATTTTTACCAAATACAAACGAAATGCTACAGGAATTTTAATACCGTGTTTTTCTTCCCTATTCGCCGAACTAAACGAGGCCGTGGTAAAATGGACAGATCACGTCGTCTACTGAAGCGAACGCGCTCGTCCGATTGAGGGAGTGTTTAGTCCCTGGCACTTTGTATTTGTTAATTAGTGTTCAATCATAAACTAATTATATTTAAAAGATTTGTTTCGTGATTTTCTACCAAACTGTATAATTAGTTTCTTTTCGTCTACATTTAATGCTCCATACATATATCTAAACATTCGATATGACGGGGAATCTTAAATTTTTTTTAACTAAACATGGCCTGAAATTGGAACAAGACAATTCGATGCGAAAAAAAATCAAGCAATTACTGTACATGGTTAGTGGGAAGGGTGGCTGTATCCTCTTTTTTTTAAAAAAAACATCTGTTTCCTCTTTCACAGTGCGAAAAGAACCAAGTAATATTTTTGATCGTGCATTTTCCCTATAAAATTAAACTGATTCTTGTGAAATTCCTACGTGAATCTTGCAAAATTCAAAAGTTCTAAACGGACTACTTGTTTCATCCACGATGTGGACGTCCGCCTTGTTGTGACTTCATAGGCGTGACAACTAGGCGTTTGCGCAAAGGTAGGATGCACATAGATTTAGAGGTGAGCGTTCTTGAATGTGTAAATGTGGGCATCTAGTTGTACTCCTAAGATATAGTATGATATACAAAGTATTTGAAATCTATCATAAATTATAGTGAACAATTAACCCCCCCAAAAAGCCAATATTTATATGCATATCTACCATTAAAGTCTATTACCAAAATCTAAATATGGCAATTATAGAGGGTTACATGCATCATTTATTTTACCATATAATATGTCATAGAATTCTTATGATATTTTGTATATTTTAGGATGGAAGAGAGTATTAGAAAAGCATAATCTATGATGGGAGCATTCTTTTTGTAGCCCTTAATATATAGCAGAATGCTAATCCGATGGATTTGAGATCGAGTTGTTTTGTTGTGTGATGCTGGATGGCATGCATATACATGTTGTTGTACACTTAGATCAGTCTCAGTGGGAGTTTCACTAGAATTTCATTTGCATTTAATAGCCTGCTATATATATATTTTTGATGACAAAGCAATGCTTTAATGAAGAGAAAGAGAGGAAGTGAGTTTCATGGGGATGAAACTCTCTTGGTATGATTACCAACTCTCTATGAGTCATAGAATTAAATGCTAGCTTTATTTTATTTTAGATGACATGGCAATTCTGGAAACAACATAGTGAAACTCTCAATTGTCTCAGTGGGGATTTTATGTCACTGTTTTCAATACATCCATATTTTGGAAACAATGCAAAAGAGTTTCATTCCCATGAAACTCTTTCTACTCCCATGAAACTCTTATCACCTCTCTCTTCATTAACATAGTGTCACATCAGTATAATTAATGTCCATGAAACTATTATGAAACCCCATTGAGACTGGCCTTATACTCCCTCCGTCTCTGAAAGAATCAATTTCTAAGTCAAGAATTTGTCTCTAAATAAGTCAATTTCTAGGGGTGTACGGCTCCCACCGGCTCGCGCTCGTAGTCCTCGTGGCATTTAACAAGCCACGCACGCCTCATCTCTCTCTCCCCTGCATTATTACTCCTACTCCTGGCCTCTCCTCTCCCTCATTCTCCCATGCTTTGACCCAAGGTTCCGTCGTTCTCTCCGCCACTGCCGCACCAAACTCTCCAATCCTCGATCTCCACAGATTCTGATGCCTTCAATCCTAGCGACCATGTTGATGGAGCCTGGTCCATATAACGGATCCTCCTCGCATAGCAGATGGGCGTGGCACAATGGAGCAAGGATATCGTGGTGGCTGCGGTGCCCCTGGCCAAGGTCTCGGCAGCGGCGGCGGGATCCAAGCTCTGAGCTCCCAGATTCGACTGGATCCTGGCATGCGCGGCCGCATCAGTCGTCGTGGGCGCGATGCCTTGTTCCGCGGCCGCAACGTCGTACGGGGCGGCGCCGAAGGCAGCGGCGACATCCGGTCTGGAAGCCCCAGAATTGAAGATGGCGAGGTCGTGCCAGACTCGGAGGAAGAAGAAGGCCATGTCGAGGTTCCGGATTCGGAGGAAGAAGATGGCCAGCTTGAGGTACCGGACTCGGAGGAAGCAGAAGGCCATCTTGTGGTGCCAGACTCGGAGGAAGAAAAAGGTCATGTCGAAGTGCTGGACTCAAAGGATGTTGCTGCAGATGATATTCCAGATGCCATAGCAAGAACCTTGGATGCCATGGAAGAACAGTACCGCATCGTTGCACTGAGTATGTATATGATATGTCTTCAAGAAACAGTGAAGGTGAACGAGTAGTTTCGATTGTGCTATCCATGCTTATGTATGCTTAGGTGAATTAAGATGGTTATCTAGGGTGATCAAGTAATTTATCAAGTAATTTATTAATGCAAGTTATCTGTACTTAGATAAATCAAAATTGTCATCTATGCTTATGTGCATAAGATCTGTTCATTGCTCAGATGCCGCAATATAGTTCATACTCACATGAATAAAAAAACAAGTTCATAGAGTTCATACTCAGATGACGAATACAATTCATACTCAGATAAATAAAAAAACAAGTGAAAGCATCTAGGCCCCGAGGTTTGGTTTCGGCAATCGATGACAACGCCTTATTACCATGACTAACGTGTGTTTTGCAGAAACTTTGGTAAGTTAGGTCATGGAGGTGATAACTGCTTTGGGCACCATGGTATTCATGCCCCTTGATGGAAATCGTTTCGGTTTTCAAAGGAGTGACGTCAAGATTAAGGACGGTTAGTTCCGGATGTCGAGGTGTTGAGATACATTCGGAATAGTCGTTAGGATCTTCGTTTTTCTCTTTTGGCCGTACTATAAAGGGGAGCATGAGCGGGTAGCTTGACCTAGGTGAGTCCTATGTTTAGGTGTGGTGCACACTTGTTAAACTTAGCACCAGGAAGCTCTAGAATAGCTCAAAGTTCAGTTGGAAGCAACTTGGTTCAAGTTGCGTCGCGTTTCGAAAAGTTTAGGGTGTTTTTCCCTTGACCGGACGCGGTCCTCGGCTTGACCGGACGCGTCCGGTCAGTTCAATTCCGCGACTGCGTTTCGGCGCTGACGACCGGACGCGGCCCTTGCGAGGACCGGACGCGGTGGTCAGGGCGACACGTGTCACTTGAGGGAAAACAGCCGATCGGACGCGACCTGGGTGTGATCGGCGCGTCCGGTCACGTTCCAGTAAGGTCCTGAGACGACCGGACGCGTCCGGTCATCACCGATCGGACGCGGTCGCGCGTCCGGTCTCGTTACAGTAAGCTCCCTGCACGATCGGACGCGTCCGGTCACCCCTGACCGGCGCGTCCGGTCACTCAGCCGAGTTTTCGGATTTCGACCGTTACGAGCGACCGGCGCGTCCGGTCACTTCGACCGGCGCGTCCGGTCAGCCCGTGTTTTGCTGAGTTGGCAGGTAACGGTTCGTTTCGTCTGTGGGGTGTATAAATACATCTCCACCACCTCTTTTAGAGGTCTCTTGCTCATTTCATCAGTTGAGAAACACCTTTGGAGTGCAAGGGAGTGCAAGAGCTCTAGTGGGGATTGTGTTTTGAGAATCAAAGCTTGAGAGTTCCTCACTAGTGATTAGAGAGTAGCAAGTGTGCATCCACCTTCTCATTTAGGCTCGTTGTGGTCAAGTGAGAGTTCTAGCTTGTTACTCTTGGTGATCGCCATCACCTAGACGGCTTGGTGGTGATTGGGAGTTCGGTGATCATCCGGCGGAGCTTGTGGATGACCCAACTCATCTTGTGAGCGGTTTTGGGCGATTCACCGCGACGAAGTGTCGAAGAATCAGCCCGTAGAGAGCACTTGATCCTTGCGCGGATCAAGGGGGAGCTACACCCTTGCGCGGGTGCTCCAACGAGGACTAGTGGGGAGTGGCAACTCTCCGATACCTCGGAAAAACATCGCCGTGTTCCTTGCCCTTACTTTCAAGCATTTTCATTCTCGTATTTACATTCATTGCTTGATTTACTTTCCTAGAATTGCCATGCTAGACTAGGATTGGAAACTAGGGTGCAAAACTTTTATCGGTAGAATCTCTAGGAACACAAGTAGGCACTAGGGGTGAATTCCGGCTTATAGGATTTAATTCTTGCAATTAATTTTTAGAAAAGCCCAATTCACCCCCCCTCTTGGGCATCTTGATCCTTTCAATTGGTATCGGAGCCGAGTTGCTCCTAATTTAGGCTTTACCGCCTAGAGCAAGATGTCTAACGGGGAAGGACCACCTCCCACCTTTGAGGGGGATGATTTTCCATATTGGAAAATCCGTATGGAGGCGTATCTCGAAGCCATAGATGTTGTGTGTCTTAGAGCCGCAACCCAAGGGCTTCCCGCTATCAAGGATCCCGCCAACCCCATTGGTGACGAGGAGAAGTACGACCGGTGGAATGCAAAAGCCAAAAATGCACTCTACCGGGGCCTAGGCAAGGATATCTTCAATCGTGTGCGTAATGCAAAGAACGCTCATGAATTATGGGAAAACCTTTGTGCTCTCCATGAGGGAACTAAGAGTGAGCGTGAGGAACGCTATCATATTGCTTTAAAGAAAATTAATTCTTTTGAGATGCTTCCCAAAGAAAGTGCTAATGACATGTACACTCATTTAAATGTTCTTGTAGAGGACCTCAATGCTCTTGGGCTCACTCAAATGAGCCAATCGGATGTTGCAAGGAAGATCTTGAGTGTTCTTCCCATTGAGAAGTATGGTCACATTGTCACCGTGCTTCACCAAAGTGATCTTTCCACCGCAACACCGACACAAGTATTGGGGAAGATCAATGCTCATGAGATGTACATGCACATCACTCCGGAAGAGGGCTCATCATCTTCCAAGAAGAAAGACTTGGCTTTCAAAGCTAGCCATGACAAGAAGAAGAAGAAGGGCCAAGCCATGATGGTGCAAGAGAGCTCAAGTGAAAGTGATGTTGATGATGAATCACTTGCACTCATGGTGAGAAAGACAACCAAAATGCTAAAGAAGCTCAACAAGAGTGGCATCAAGTTCGACGGCAAGAAAAAGAAATTCTTCACAAGTAGCAAAAGAAAGCCAATCTCGGAGATGGATTGCTACAATTGTGGTGAACTTGGCCACTTAGCTCATCAATGCCCTAGACCACCAAAAGACAAGTACAAGAACAAGAACAAGGGCAAGAAAAATGATTCAAGTGATGAAGAAGAAGAGAGGAAGAAAAACAAGCCATACAAGAAAAAGGATGGCAAGAAAAAGGAGTTCTACAAGAAGAAGAAGGGAGGAAAGGCATACATTGTTGGTGATTGGCTCACCGACATTGAATCATCTTGTGAGTCCTCCGAAGATGAAAGCAATGATGAGAAAGAGAAGGTTGCCGCATTTGTGATGGGGCCATCATCTTCACCAACATCTTCATCACCACCTTCACCGCCCTCTTCACCATCATCGTCCACTACTCACCTATGCCTTATGGCCAAGGGTGAACGAAAGGTACAAAATCATGATAGTGATGATGATGATGATAGTAATAGTGATGATAAATATGATGCACCTTCTTATGATGAACTTGTAAAATTATTGAACAAATACACTAAAATCATAAGAAGGACAAGAAATGAAAATGATGAACTTCAAAATGAAAATAAATCACTCTCATCTAAGCTTGAAAGTGCTCAAAAGGCTAGTGGTGAGTTTAAAGATCAAAATGAAGTTATGTCTTCCACTCTCAAGGAGCTCAAAACTTCAAATAAAGAGCTTAGAGATCAACATGATAAACTTGAGAAGAAGCATGATGAGCTCATCACTAGACATAACTCTCTAAAAGACAAATACACCACATTGAAAATTGACTATGATAGTCTTGTGGTTGCTAATGAACTTGCTCTTGAGACACATGATGCTACTAACAATGTTGTTAAGTGTGATATAGCTACATCATGTGATGACTTGATCATTGAAAGCATTGAGCAAGGTTCTAGTAGCAAAGGCAAGAGTGTGGTTGAGTCAAGCAACTATGATGATTATGCCAAGATCAAGAGTGAAAATGAGAAGCTAGCAAATGAGAACAAGAAGCTAAAAGGTTTGATGGCTCTTGAGAAGCAAACAACAAATGAGTCACTCATTGAAGAAAACAAGAAGCTCAAGCAAGAGAAAGAGCATCTCAAGACCGGCCTAAGCAAGTTCACAAGAGGTCAATATTTGCAAAGTGAGCTACTCATGAACACCGTAATGAAGATGGATAGAAGTGGCATTGGGTACTTGGCAAATCAAGAGAAGAAGGCAAAAGCTCAACAACAACAAAGCAAGTCAAAGCCCAAGCCAAAGAGATGTGTTGAGTGTGGACAAGAAGGTCATTTTGCTCATGAATGCAAAACTCCACCACCACAACCCTTGCCCAAGCATGCTAGACCCTTTGCCTTCAATGCTCATTACATGCTAAGAAAAGATTCTAATGGAAAGATGAAAGTTATGTTTTTGGGTCCCCCAAACAAGAATAGGCCAAAGAAAATATGGGTTGCCAAGTCACTAGTTGAGAAAGTCAAGGGTCCCTCTCAAGTTTGGGTCCCTAAACAAAAAGCTTGATCTCTTGTGTGTAGGTGAACTACAAGACCGGTGGATCTCATTGGGTTATTGATAGTGGTTGCACTCAACATATGACCGGTGATCCTCGTATGTTCACCTCCATTGAAGAGAATGGGATATGTCAAGAGAAGATCACATTTGGGGATAATTCAAAGAGCAAAGTCAAGGGTATAGGCAAGATTGCAATATCAAATGATCACTCACTCTCAAATGTGCTCTATGTTGCTTCATTGAGTTTCAACTTATTATCCGTTGGACAACTTTGTGACCTTGGCTTCCAATGCTTGTTCACACCAAATGAAGTGGTAGTTTCAAAGATAGATGACAAGCAAGTGATATTCAAAGGCTTTAGATACAACAATCTTTATCTTGTTGACTTCACCTCCGAAGATGCAAATTTGATGACATGTTTGTTCACCAAGACCTCACTTGGTTGGCTTTGGCATAGGAGGCTTGCTCATGTTGGAATGAACACTCTCAACAAGCTATTGAAGAAAGAATTAGTGAGAGGATTGAAGGATGTAAAGTTTGAAAAGGACAAACCTTGTAGTGCATGTCAAGCGGGCAAACAAGTTGCAAACACTCATCCAACCAAAGCTTTCATGTCAACTTCAAGAGTGCTAGAACTTCTATACATGGATTTGTTTGGGCCTACAACATACAAGAGCTTGGGTGGTAATCTCTATTGTCTTGTGATAGTGGATGACTACTCAAGGTACACATGGACTTTCTTCCTTCATGACAAATCCGAAGTGGCTAATTGCTTCAAGAAGTTTGCAAAGAGAGCTCAAAATGAATTTGAAGTCAAGATAAAGAAGATTAGAAGTGACAATGGCAAAGAGTTTGATAACACAAACATTGAAGCTTATTGTGATGAAATTGGAATCAAGCATGAAGTCTCTTCAACCTATACTCCTCAACAAAATGGTGTAGTTGAGAGAAAGAACCGGACTTTGATCACCCTTGCAAGAACAATGCTAGATGAGTACAACACTCCGGAAAAGTTGTGGGCCGAGGCAATCAACACCGCATGTTATGCTTCAAATCGCCTCTTCCTATAAAAGTTTCTTGGCAAGACCCCCTATGAGTTGCTTAATGGGAAGAAGCCGGACGTCTCTTTCTTCCGGGTGTTTGGTTGCAAATGCTACATCTACAAGAAGCGTCAACACCTAGGGAAGTTTCAAAGACGTTGTGATATTGGTTTTCTTGTTGGTTACTCATCAAAGTCCAAAGCATATAGAGTATTTAACCATGCCACCGGTTTGGTTGAAGAAACATATGATGTGGAATTTGATGAATTTAACGGCTCCCAAGGAGCAATTGAGAATTGTGATGATGTAGGTGATGAACCCTTGAGAGAGGCAATGAAGAACATGCCGGTGGGAGACATCAAGCCAAAAGATGATGAAGACGATGTACAAATTTTTGATCCACCATCTTCGTCACGTGTGTCTCAAGATGATGACAAGAATGAGAGAGTTAAAAATGAAGACACTTATGTCTCTCATGAACAAGCCGAGGCACAAGCTCAAGATGTTGATGCTCCCCATCCACCTCCTCAAGTGGTTGATAGAAGAAACTCACCTCTACTTCAAGCACATCCACAAGATCTCATCATAGGGAGTCCTACTAAGGGAGTAATGACTCGATCTCAAAAGCTTGCTTCTTTTGTTGAACATCACTCTTTTGTCTCTTGTGTTGAACCTAAGAATGTAGAAGAAGCTCTTTAAGATCCGGATTGGGTGAATGCTATGCATGAAGAATTGAACAACTTCACCCGCAATCAAGTATGGACACTTGAAGAGCATCCTAAAGGTGCAAGAGTCATTGGAACCAAGTGGGTGTTCCGCAACAAGCAAGATGACCAAGGCATAGTAGTGAGGAACAAGACAAGACTAGTTGCAAAGGGGTTCTCTCAAGTTGAAGGTCTTGATTTTGGAGAGACCTTTGCACCCGTTGCAAGACTTGAAGCCATACGTATCCTCCTTGCATATGCATCACATCATGATATGAAACTATATCAAATGGATATGAAAAGTGTATTCTTAAATGGCTTCATAAATGAACTAGTCTATGTTAATCAACCTCCTGGGTTTGAAGACCCTAGATATCCTAATCATGTTTATAGGTTGTCCAAGGCGCTATATGGGCTCAAGCAAGCCCCTAGAGCGTGGTATGAGCGCCTCCGGGACTTCCTCATTGAGAAGGGCTTCACCATTGGGAAGGTCGACACCACACTATTCACCAAGAAGCTTAATGGAGAAATCTTCATTTGTCAAGTGTATGTTGACGATATCATCTTTGGATCAACAAATGAAGAATATTGCAAGGAATTTGGTGAATTGATGTCGAAGGAGTTCGAGATGTCTATGATTGGTGAGCTCACATTCTTCCTTGGTTTTCAAGTCAAGCAAATCAGAGAAGGGATTTTCATCTCTCAAGAAAAGTATACCAAGGATCTTCTCAAAAGATTCAAGATGGAAAAATGCAAACCAATCAAGACCCCAATGCCATCTAATGGACATCTCGACCTAGATGAGGGAGGTAAACCGGTTGATCAAACTCTCTACCGTTCTATGATTGGTAGTTTGTTGTACCTTACCGCATCTAGGCCCGATATCATGTTTAGTGTGTGCATGTGTGCTCGCTTTCAAGCTTGCCCTAAAGAACCTCACTTAAGTGCCGTAAAAAGAATCCTAAGATACCTTAAGCACACCCTAAGCATTGGTCTTTGGTATTCCAAAGGAGCTAGATTCCAACTAGTTGGCTATTCCGATTTGGATTATGCCGGTTGCAAAATTGATAGAAAAAGCACATCCGGAGGGTGCCACTTGCTTGGGAGATCTTTAGTATCTTGGTCATCTAAAAAGCAAAATAGTGTGGCTTTGTCCACCGCCGAGGCGGAATACATTGCCGCGGGGGCTTGTTGTGCACAAATCTTATATATGAAACAAACCCTCCTAGACTATGGAATTGTTCTTGAAAAGGTGCCACTTTTATGTGATAATGAAAGTGCCGTTAAAATTGCTAATAATCCGGTACAACACTCTCGCACCAAGCACATTGATATCCGCCACCACTTTCTAAGAGATCACGTTGCTAAAAATGATATATCACTAGAAGGTGTAAGAAGTGAAAATCAATTAGCGGATATCTTCACTAAACCTTTGGATGAGGCCACCTTTTGTAGGTTAAGAAGTGAACTCAATGTGCTTGATTCTAGCAACTTTAAAAAATGAGCTTGTGTTGTCTCTTGCATTGCATTGTTTTATATGCCATGTTTATCTTATCGTAATGCATCTAGGGCTTGGCTAACACGGTTACGATAACCCTCCTTTGGAGGAGTGAAGAAGCCTAACCGTGGATCAAACTTGACAAGCAACCTAGCTTTACTTTCTTGTATTGCATTGCATATGCATGGTTGTTAGTTTGTCGTTTCTTTTCGGTTTGGCTTTGAGCAACCTCTGTGTTCGTCCATGGGTAGAGAGAGCATTTTGACGCTCCTAAAGGTTCAAAAACTCTATTGCATGGCCATACGTTGCTCCTCGGGTGTTTATTGCCTATTTTCTTAAAAATAATACTAGCCTAAGGCAATCTATTTTGAAAAACTTAAGGGTTTGAGTGAGGTCACTCATATCAGGTTCCAATTGGTGTTTATTTGTGTCTCTTTGAATTAGAACTTGATTGGGAGAAGTCGCGTCGAAGTTCGGAACGAAGAAGGGCGAAAAACAGTGACCGGACGCTGGACCGGACGCTGCACCGGACGCAGTGATGCTTCACCACCGCGTCCGGTCCCGATGACCACCAGCGCGTCCGGTCATCTAGAAGACCAACTCCTGATCTAGTGACCGGACGCTGCACCGGACGCGCTGCTGTTGACCACCGCGTCCGGTCCCGGTTACCACCACCGCGTCCGGTCATTCGCGATGATTTTCCCGAGTACCCTCGACCGGACTCTGTCCGCGTCCGGTCAGTCCTAACCGAACGCGTCCGGTCGCTCCAGGAGCTTACTGGAGTGTGACCGGACGCTGCACCACTGCGTCCGGTCATATCGACCACCGCGTCCGGTCATCGCGTGACGAGCGGATCTAACCCCTCATATAACGGTTCGTTTTTCGGCCGTCTGTCTTCTTCTCGCCCGTGTTTTCGCCGCCGCAAGCCCTAATCCGCCGATTCGCCGGAGCCGCCGCGCCTCACTCGCTCCCTCCACTCCGGCGAGCCCTTGTCACGCTGCCCCGCGTCTCCTCGCCCCCACGCGCGCGCCCGCCTGCGCCTGCCCGCGCCTGCCCGCGCCTTGCCTACGCCTGCCCCGCAGCCGCGCCACCGCCGCCCGCTCGCCTCTCGCCGCCGGTGAGCCGCGCCATTGCCGCCGGTGAGCCGCGCCCTAGCCTGCCAGCATCACCTCCGGCCGTGGACTGCCTCGCGCTCGCCTCCGATCGGTTTTCGTCGAGTTGCCCTAACCCTAACCCTAGGGTTCGCGTAACGTCGTTCGGCCGTTCGTCGTCGAGGTTTCGTCGCGCGTCGTCTTCTTCGCGAGGTTGTTTCGCGTCACCTTGACCTCCTCGCTAGGGTTTGCCGTAACTCATTCATTGTAATCCTAATTATCTCATGTTTCGGCAAATCAGAGCTCGTCCGACGAATTTCGGGAAGTCTCGCGAACTAGGTCGTCTAACCCCATCACCGTCTTCTCGTCGATCCGAGGTAGCTATCGCGTTTCAATTCATATCTTATCTTATATGCTTGCTATCTCTAGGGTTTCGTACCTTTTAGTTATATATGTTGCTTATAGTAGATCCATCTATTCCGTTTTTTTTCAGCGAGTTAGTCGGTGTGTCAGGGTGATCTCAGTTTGCTGAATCCGAGGCCAAGCCTGCGGATACGGATTGAGGCCAAGCCTCTCGAGTGTCAGTTCACCATCTTTCAGAGATTTTCTGATAGCTTGACAGCATGGTCCGTTGCAAGAACGCCGGTGGTGCTCCTAGTGACGGGGACGACAGTCCTCCTCGTCTGTCTGAGGTTGCGCGTGGAAAGCGCATCAAGGTCATGGCCAGGAAGAAGAAGAAGACACTTACCGATGCAGAGATTGCTCAGGCAGTTGTAGATGCAGCAGAGCAGGCAGAGAGGGGAGGCAGGAGCAGTGGTATACGCATTGGCGAGCGTCGCTTTCACCTTGAAGGTCGACAGCTTGGTACAGAGGCTACAGAGGCCACTGAGGGCACAGAGGACACTGGGGCTGCAGATGCTATGTCAGTTGATCCACCTGCAGAGGCTCCAGAGGAGACAGAGGAGTAGCCAGCTCAGACTCCACCCGTCGCCGCTCCACACGCACACGAGCTCAGGTGACTCCTAGGCCAGAGGGCCAGCGTCGTGGAGCACGTCCTCCTCCTAGGGCTAGAGGTTCACCCCCGGTCGAGCACTTTGACTTGAGGGGTGCTACATCACGTCAGGTGCAAGGGTTGAGGTTCATTGAGGTCAGTCGGTGGTTCCCACCTCAGAGGGATCCGAGAGCTTCAGAGGGTTTCTATACTCCTCTACAGGAGGATTTTTACAGAGCTCTTGTTGACAGCGGCATTGCTTTTCGACCACAGAGGGTCTGTCGCCTGGAGTCACTTGTTGAGGTTGTGGGGGAGCAGCTTCGTCCGCACCTGTCCTTTCTGCCAGGCTTGTTAGATTTTCTTGGACGGACAGGTGCATACTGCGGCACATGGGTTAGAGAGTTCTATGCTTCACTATGGATTGATCCTGCCCATGAGTTCATACACTTTGCATTCCGAGGCCGCGACCACAGACTATACAGCACTAGAGTGCGGAAGATTCTCAGACTCCCAGCTTCAGACACGAAGATTCATCAGCTCTGTTTTGGTCAGACTCCTCCACCCAGACGCTCTCACGGTGGGACAGTGCCACCTACTGATTTGATTCGACCCTGCTTCCGTGAGCCTTTTGGCGAAGGGTCTCGTCGCACACCTGCCAGCTTGACACCGCTAGCCCGAGTCCTGGATGCTATAGTCAGACGCACTCTTCTTCCTAGACTTGGCTACAGAGAGGGATTGACCAGGATGCAGCTATGGGTTGTTCACCACCTCCTCTCACAGACACCTTTTGACATTTGGGATCTTATGCTTAGTGAGATGGAGGACACCCTGGCAGAGGGATTCAAGGGACATCGTCAGCTGCCCTATGCTCACTGGATTTGCTTCATCATCAGATCTGCCCTTCAGCTTCCTGCAGAGATCAAAGCTGAGATATCCGATACTACCACCGCTTTTCCTGAGTATGATATCCGTCAGCTATGGGCTTCAGTTACGAGAGAGCAGGACCCAGTGCCAGGACAGCGCGAGAGACCTGAGGTACCAGAGACAGCTGCTGAGCAGGACGCCACCATTGAGGGGCTTGCTGAGGCAGAGCTTGCAGATCTTGATGCTCAGCCTGCTGATCTAGCTGAGGATGAGGCCTCCGACAGCACTGACGAGGACTACCAGCCCATCCCCAGGTATCGGTCTCCTTGGCCTCACGACCACGAGGCCGGTGGCTCTGATTCAGCCTCCCGCTCAGATCCAGCCATGGTGGCTATTCTTGAGAGGCTGACCCAGGCACAGGAGCGACAGGAGCAGCAGATACAGAGACAAGCTCAGGACACAGCTGCAGCGCTTGCACAGATACAGGCTCGACAGGACGAGTTCCAGAGACAGCAGCTAGAGATCCAGCGTCAGCAAATCGAGATGCAGTGTCAGCAAGTCGAGATGCAGCGTCAGCAGTTTGAGATGCAGCGACAGAGTGCAGCTAGCCAGCAGCAGTATTTGGATCTCCTGCGCCACCTAGTCACTGTTGGGGTTCCTCCACCTGCTTCTGTCCTGACTCCAGCTTTACAGTCCAGTGATCCATCGAGTCAGGGACAGCCGAGCTTTCAGTTCACCTCTCCACAGCAGCAGGTCCCCCAGTCGTTCTAGTCCCCCAGCTACACGCCTATTCAGACGGGGTTTACTCCTTCAGACCAGCCTCGCCCTCACCTCCTGACAGGCACACCTTTCCGTGATTTCAGTGCCACATACAGCGAGTTGACTGGTCAGCCGACGCCCTCGCACACTACCTTTGCTACTTCTTCAGGGTTGTCAGCTTCAGAGGCAGCTGTTCCTCCTATGACAGGGACGGGCACTACAGAGACAGTTCCTTCGTCAGTTGCCTCGACCGATCCCCCAGCTATTGGCTCACTACAGGCTCAGGTCACAGAGACTGCTCCACTTGTTGCTACTACGTCAGTATCTGTTCCTGTTGCTCAGACCCAGACCGCTTCACAGTCGCATGCTTCTTCAGAGGGTCAGCCAGATAGCTCCGAGTCCGAGGAAGACACTCTGCACTTCGTGATTACTCCACGCACCTCGGCACCCGACACGACTCCGTCTGTTCCCCCGTCAGATCCTTAGACTAGTTTTTTGGCGGTTGATGCCAAAGGGGGAGAGAGAGTAGTTTCAGGGGGAGTTTTGATAGAGGGTTTTCGTTTTTATTTGTGTTCTACATTCATGCATCATGTTTACTTTACAGTCATTGCATTCGTGTGACATGTGGTCGTATGAGATACCTTGAGTCTAATGGTTTATCTAGTCACAGTTTTAAATCATGTCACTTGTTTGGTTATAGCTCTAAGGTTGTGCTTCCGTGCCTTACTCCGTTTTCTTATGAGCTATATCTTTATGTGTACTAACGTTTTATGTCTTATCTTATGAGTACACACTTTTGGCTTGGGGCACATAAGCAATTCCTAACCCTTTGTGCTTATTGCTTTTTGCTTATGTGAACCAAGCATGCTCGAAAACCTCAACTCCTATCTTTTGAATCCTAGTGTTGTCATCAATCACCAAAAACGGAGAGATTGAAAGCATCTAGGCCCCGAGGTTTGGTTTCGGCAATCGATGACAACGCCTTATTACCATGACTAATGTGTGTTTTGCAGAAACTTTGGGAAGTTAGGTCATGGAGGTGATAACTGCTTTGGGCACCATGGTATTCATGCCCCTTGATGGAAATCGTTTCGGTTTTCAAAGGAGTGACGTCAAGATTAAGGACGGTTAGTTCCGGATGTCGAGGTGTTGAGATACATTCGGAATAGTCGTTAGGATCTTCGTTTTTCTCTTTTGGCCGTACTATAAAGGGGAGCATGAGCGGGTAGCTTGACCTAGGTGAGTCCTATGTTTAGGTGTGGTGCACACTTGTTAAACTTAGCACTAGGCAGCTCTAGAATAGCTCAAAGTTCAGTTGGAAGCAACTTGGTTCAAGTTGCGTCGCGTTTCGAAAAGTTTAGGGTGTTTTTCCCTTGACCGGACGCGGTCCTCGGCTTGACCGGACGCGTCCGGTCAGTTCAATTCCGCGACTGCGTTTCGGCGCTGACGACCGGACGCGGCCCTTGCGAGGACCGGATGCGGTGGTCAGGGCCGACACGTGTCACTTGAGGGAAAACAGCCGATCGGACACGACCTGGGTGTGATCGGCGCGTCCGGTCACGTTCCAGTAAGGTCCTGAGACGACCGGACGCGTCCGGTCATCACCGATCGGACGCGGTCGCGCGTCCGGTCTCGTTACAGTAAGCTCCCTGCACGATCGGACGCGTCCGGTCACCCCTGACCGGCGCGTCCGGTCACTCAGCCGAGTTTTCGGATTTCGACCGTTACGAGCGACCGGCGCGTCCGATCACTTCGACCGGCGTGTCCGGTCAGCCCGTGTTTTGCTGAGTTGGCAGGTAACGGTTCGTTTCGTCTGTGGGGTGTATAAATACATCCCCACCACCTCTTTTAGAGGTCTCTTGCTCATTTCATCAGCTGAGAAACACCTTTGGAGTGCAAGGGAGTGCAAGAGCTCTAGTGAGGATTGTGTTTTGAGAATCAAAGCTTGAGAGTTCCTCACTAGTGATTAGAGAGTAGCAAGTGTGCATCCACCTTCTCATTTAGGCTCGTTGTGGTCAAGTGAGAGTTCTAGCTTGTTACTCTTGGTGATCGCCATCACCTAGACGGCTTGGTGGTGATTGGGAGTTCGGTGATCATCCGGCGGAGCTTGTGGATGACCCAACTCATCTTGTGAGCGGTTTTGGGCGATTCACCGCGACGGAGTGTCGAAGAATCAGCCCGTAGAGAGCACTTGATCCTTGCGCGGATCAAGGGGGAGCTACACCCTTGCGCGGGTGCTCCAATGAGGACTAGTGGGGAGTGGCGACTCTCCGATACCTCGGAAAAACATCGCCGTGTTCCTTGCCCTTACTTTCAAGCATTTTCATTCTCGTATTTACATTCATTGCTTGATTTACTTTCCTAGAATTGCCATGTTAGACTAGGATTGGAAACTAGGGTGCAAAACTTTTATCGGTAGAATCTCTAGGAACACAAGTAGGCACTAGGGGTGAATTCCAGCTTATAGGATTTAATTCTTGCAATTAATTTTTAGAAAAGCCCAATTCACCCCCCCTCTTGGGCATCTTGATCCTTTCAACAAGTAAATAGAGTTCATACTCAGATGACGAATACAGTTCATACTCATATAACAATACCTAAGACTCATTGATCTATGTAGACAAGGCCTGCAAAATCTGTTCATACAGTTCACGATCACAACTCAAAGTATTAGGTAGAATGCCTAGACGCTCTAGTCTGTCTTTATTCATATGGGGGACCTTGTAGTGATTTCCTCCTCTTTGTTTCATAACCTCGATCAGGCAGCCTTGGAGGGTGAGGAACACCCTATTCAATAGGTCCGGGTCATAGTTTTGATATTCTTCTTTCACGTTAGCTATAAGATCATCGAGACTACTAGAATTAAGGTCATCTGCCTTGAATTGTAGAGAGGCAAAAAAAACCAAGATCAAGGATATTCATGTCTAGTGAATTAGGAGGCTGCTGCATAAGTCGAATATCAAGTCCTGTTTGGGCGACTGCAAGAAGGAAATCTGGATCATCAGCAGGCACATGAGTTCTTGCATTATCTTGTTGGATCCATATTGTTTCATGTCTGCTTTCTCTGGGCCAACATCTTTTTATTTCTGGCAGTACTCTACCAATCAAATATGATTTCATCGTTTGCCTGTCGACTATCATAGTTTTGGTTACAGGATCCCCTCGCTCTCTGTTTTGACTTCTTCTTTTTGCTTGCTGCAAGTATGATGAAACTGTTATGTGTTGAGGTTGAATGGATAAAAGGAAAAATTTAGACAATATTGTTACCTCTCTAACAAAAGGCCATAAGCCTATCTTGCCATCAAAATAGCAATTTCCTTCTTCATCATATCTTGGCCTGGTTTGTGCGGACAAGAACATCACCTTGGTAATATAGTTTTTGTTTTGCACAGTCCTGTGTGGATCTTCATCATCTGGCGCCATATACATAGTCCTTGTGTTCTTTGTGTCATTGAACCATTTTTCATCTAAGTGCACGATGTTGCGCATATCTTTAAATCTTGGGTTATTTGGTAAGCTACTTTCTTCAAGCATTAAAACACAAAACTCCGGCCTCTGTTTTTTATTTGATTCCTTCAAATATGGTTTAAGTGAGCTAGAGTGATGTCTTAGCTTTCCTTCTTTGAAACACCTATGAAGTGTGCTTCTGTTCACACCAATAGCACGTGCAAGTGACCGTATGGTGCGCCTTCTTCTCAAAGGGACATGAGCAACCTGAGGTAAATCTACTTGAATTTTTTTTGCGGCCATAATTTTTAGGTTTTCTTGAACTAACATCAATTGGTATTCCTAGTGCATGACATTCCTTAACTCTATGCCAAATAGCTTGTACTAAAGACCTTTTGACTCCCAATACTTCAGCAACCAGAGCAGTTGTGTTTTTCTTCATGTTGCCACCATTACTAAGTGTAAGCAAAGATTCATATATCTGTTGCCTTTGCTTGTTAGTCAAATTTTTTCTCTGGTTGTTACCTTGCCCTTGGTTATCTCCCTCATCTTCTGGTTGTTTGAAGATCACGTCCACATCAACGGCATACAGACCGTAGACTTCATCATCATGGTCTACTTAAAAAAAGGAAATGCAAGTGTTAGATGCACTGGCTACCACTTATAACAAAACAGAAATGCAGGCATGATCTAGGATTTAAGCATGTAAAACATGATTATCTCCATGTATTTCTTGATGTTCCTCAAAAACAGGAATATTCAAATCAAAATGATGACACACTTCCTGGGCAGCAGCTTGTTCATCTTCCTGGGCAGCAGCTTATACATCTTCCTGGGGAGCAGCTTGTACATCTCCCTAGGCAGCAGCTTGTTCATCTTCCAACAGAATTGAGATCAAGTGGGTCTCCATCGGCTGGAGGTAAATTCAAGTCGGAGTTCATGTGTGAAGAACTGCCACTCAGTGGATGGCAAGCTAGCATGATAAGCCAGCTGTATTTATAAGCAGTCCGAGAACTTTGACGCCTGTAAAGGACTTTGGCGCCTGTAAATATTTTTTGGTGCATAGCAGATGGATTCTGGCACTTGTAAAGAAAATTTTTTCAGTTTGAATTGTTTTTAGTGCTTGTGTATTCGGTGGAGTAAACAAATGTGTTGGCACGTGTCTTGAATTGTTTTTGGCGCGTACGTAGCTGACGGTTCAGCTGGTTCAGTTGGCTGGATGAGTAAATGACGTGACCAGCGCGTAGCCCCAAGCAGCGATTCCGGTGCAACTTAATGGTAGATCTCAAATTGATTAAGGATAATATGGTCATTTGGCAGCTATACTAATCTAAACTTACTAGAAATTGATTCTTTCAGAGATGGAGGAAGTATGTTATAAGTGGAATTGTGAATGAGGGTGAACTCATAGCTGAGTTAATGTCAGTCCGGCATAGAACTAGTAACTCCGACACAAATAAATAAAATGAGGAACAATTAAATACTCGTTCTCACATTAAGGTCCTGTTTAGGTGCTTCAAAGTTTCAAAAATTTTACAAGATTCTCCATCACATCGAATCTTTGAACATATGTATGGAGCATTAAATATAGGTAAAAAATAACTAATTACATAGTTTGGTTGTAAATAACGAGATGAATCTTTCAAATCTAATTAGTTCATGATTGGACACTAATTGCTAAATAAAAACAAAAGAGTTAATGTGCTTCTAAAAAATTTACACCACCATCTAAACACAGCTTAAATAGTTATTCACGTGTAGGAGTACTTATCATTTAGGATCCCGAGCATACATGCACGACAATAAATGCCCCACACTTGCAGTACTGGTTACTGGAGCACGCACGCAGTTACAGCACCTAATGAATCGGATCCACAGATACGACAAAAAACATGCTTCCAACAAAGCTCCTATATATCTTGCATTTCTTGCATGATTATTATCTTTTGATTTGATTGTTGCCTTTGTACGGTGGCTAGCCATATAAACGTATTGATCCCAATCTTTTATATAAATATAACATACCGATCCCAAATTAATAGGATATTTTTGTATAGCTCATTCAATGCAAATAAAAACAAAAGAGTTATTGTGCTTCTAAAAAAATTACACCACCATAATTGGACACTAATTACTAAATAAAAATAAAAGAGTTATTGTGCTTCTAAAAAATTTACATCAACATCTAAACACAGCCTAAGTAGTTATTCACGTGCAGGAGTACTTATCATTTAGGATCCCGGAGCATACATGCACGACAATAAATGCCCCACACTTGCAGTACTGGTTACTGGAGCACGCACGCAGTTACAGCACCTAATGAATCGGATCCACAGATACGACAAAAAAAACATGCTTCCAACAAAGCTCCTATATATCTTGCATTTCTTGCATGATTATTATCTTTTGATTTGATTGTTGCCTTTGTACGGTGGCTAGCTATAAACGTATTGGTCCCAATCTTTTATATAACATACCGATCCCAAATTACTAGGATATTTTTGTACAGCTCATCCAATGCAAATAGTGTACACATTACTATATAGAAATAGTTTATACCAACGGGATTTTCACCACCAATTCCGTTAAAACCATTGGTGAAATATATCACCGCCAGTTCAAAGTAAAATTGATTCTTATCCCAAACTGGTGGGAAAAACAAGGATATGTTTCGTTGCCCTTTCGAGATAAGAACTGGCAGTAAAAATAAGTTTTATAGCTGGTTGAGAGGAATGGCTGACCGATGTTAAAAAGCCGCCCGAAGTAACCGTTGTGTTTGTCTCTCTCCACGGTGTGTGTTTTCTTCAAATCGATGATAAATGGAAGCCATGCATCGAGTCCTAGCGAACCGCGGCCGTAGAGCACGCAAATCCTTAGCCCACCTCTCCATCCTCTCTATCATCCCCGTGTCTCCATCCCCCTCTCTCTCTCCTCTCCCATCGAAATACTTCTCTCTCCCTCTCTGTCCCTCCCCATGGTTTCCACCGGTGCCTGGAGGCCCCCCGGTGGCCAGCGCATGGCCCTCGGTTCCCGGCCCCAACGAGTGGTCCTGGCATCCTTCCCTCCCGCGCACAGGAGGAGGCCCTCTCTATGGCGATGCCTAGAGCGCAACCCCCATCGTCTGGCCTCCTACATGCGGTTCCCCCAGCACCTGGCCCCTTGACGCAGCGGAGCCCCCCTCCCTAACAGCGGACCCCAGCATGCGGCCATATGGCTCCCCGACGAGCAGTCCTAGGTGGAGGCCGCACGACGTCATCGCCACGACACGCATGCAACCCCCCGTGCTGCCATGGAGGTGCCCACCGGTGAGGAGGCGGGGTGGTCGCGCGGGCGTAGCCCAAGGAAAACATCAGCATACCCAAAGCCCTCACTTGCCCTTCACCTTTGTTTGGTCCTTCCAAACCTTTTCGTTGCTATCTTCACGCTCTCAAGTCATCCACAAGTCACATTATATCTTGAACCAACATTAAGCTTTCATTTGAAGTTCAACAGCAATATTGTCCATATCCAACCATATTCAAATAATGTCACCATCTTATACTTGACTTAGCTCATCTTCTTTTGATCATATATCTTGATCAACATCAATAATGGTCAAGCCATTTCACAATTTCTTATATCCTCTTCAGTTTGGCTTGACACTCCAGACACACTTCAATATCTATCTTCATACTTCCAACTTGATCAAATCAATGCATAGTGATTTCCAAATCTTTATCTATAAAAGCAAACTAATATAGAGACCATCTCATATCCATTACACATTGTCTCCTTTGTTATTTGTACCTTGCTAGCCATTTCCTCACTTATGCATTTTTTACTCATTCTTCAATACTTGATCAAAGCCAATCTACAATTAATCCCTTCTTGTTCATGCAAAGCAAGCCATCTATATGAAACCAAACCATATTCATTCCTCTCATGCCTCATTTGCCACTATGATGTCATGATATCCCACAATATGGAAGTCATTTCATCAATTCCATTTACATTGTTGTCTTCTACTTGAATTAGATTGTTTCCATAATCTTCTAACACAACAATAAAAAAGTGATAAAAAAGCATCATGATCTACTAATCCATGATCATTTTGGAGTGCCATGCATAGCAAATTCCATAGTCTTTTGGTGCAGTTTTGACCGTTGAGCCTAAATATCACTTAAATATTTAATCAAGTGTTTGGTTAAACCATGCACAATTTCATTGACTCAAAGTATGCAGTCATCAGGTCAGTAGAAAATAAAGCCTTTCAACTTCAGCTAGGGAGTATTATACTTCTTTATCTAAAAAAAGGGAGTATTATACTTTCCCCACCTTACAATCAAATTAATGTATACTAGCGCAAAGTGTGATTATATTGTTTATATTTACTTGAAAATAGTAACTACGCTTCTTACTAGAGTCAGGACTCAGGGTCACTGTTCAACTGGTAATGACTATGCGTGTATCCTAGCGAGAAAATAAGATAGTAATCTATTTCGTGATAATGTTAAGCTTATAATTTGTGATGTACTTATTACTACTATATGATACTCCCTCTATTCCAAATATAAGACGTTTTGACTTTTCTAGATTCATAACATTTGATATGCACTTAGATATACACTATGTCTATGTACATAGTAAAAACAATGTATCTAGAAAAGGTAAAACATTTTATAATTTGAATCTAGCTATTAAACCGAGTATTATACAAAGCAAGCTAAGTAGCTAGTGGGAAGCAAGGAAGTTTTCTATTTTATCACAGTAAATAGTAGAAAAAATATATACGTTTTCTCAACAATTTGTCAGGAATAATGTGGGGGCAGACACGCATGACATGACCATATATACATCGTACCAAGAAGCTCCACTAATGGCAGTCGCAATTAAAGTTACAGACTCCACATACGAGGATGTGTACAGCATATATAGATACATTTCTGGTTTAACCTTTTCAATGTGAAGTGAGGGGTCATAGACATACAATTGGCAAGGTTAAACAAGAAACCGAAAAATAAAACATGTGTGCAATGGTTTTAAAAGGAAATAATCTAGTCCTTTCACGTCAACATCTGGATACATATTATGATAATTGACTGATGGTGGTAATAGATCGAATTCTCACATGAGCCTGTGCACATCTTTACAACTAGAACGTAATGTATGCACAAGAGAATATAGCACGTACTACTGGACACGCAGCACAGAATCACGATCAGCTGGCGTATCGTGGCTGCAGACTGTTGTGGGGCTGTCCAGTTGGAGCAGCACAGTCTTGTGCAGGAAGAGCTAGGGGAAGAATTTATTGTGGCTTCTCCTAATAATCAATTGAAATCTGGAACTGAGGCAGAGAGCGAGAGACACGTGATCTCGGCCTCGTTTAGATGCAAGGATAAAGTTGAAATGTTTTCGCTCTCTCCATCACATCAACTTTTACACGCATGCATAAAGCATTAAATATAGATAAAAAAATAATTAATTACACAGTTTAGTTATAAATCACGAGACGAATCTTTTATGCCTAGTTAGTCTATAATTAGACACTAATTATTAAATACAAACGAAAGTGCTACAATTAAAAAAATTCTAACTTTTCACCCACTAAACAAGGCCCTCATCACCTGACTCCTGTGTCTGAGCCTGCCTCTGCCTGCCTGCCTGTCCGCGCCACCCTTCGCTCGTCCCCTCTCCCTGCGACCCTGCATCATCCTATCAGTCTATCTATACCAGGCTAGCCGGCCAGCCGCCTCTCTCTCTCTACACTTCACCCACACAAAAATAAAACTAAAAGAAGGGATTAGTATCTATCAGAAAATTGGAGAAGAAGAGACATGCTGATCTTGGCAATATATACATCTTCCGTCCCTAAATGTCTGTCTCTGGAAAACCATATTTCTCTGACAGACACGCTTCCCGACGACCAGGACGGAGTAGTATGGTACTAGGAGCAGTAGCTCATGTCCTTGTCAAGGTGTAGGTAAGATCGAACGAAGGAGTACTAGTAGAATAATAATTATCTCACCTTTTGGTAGAGAGGTCCTAATCTTTTTTTTTTCTTTTGTTGCTCCGAGCCGAGATCTTCTTTTCCTCCCTCCTCCCCCCCGGCCACGGCCAGCGTAAGCTTAGCTAGCTGCACACAGAGAGATTGCCGAGATAAGATTTGCACTGCCGCCCTCTTTTGCTTGTCACTTTCACAAAAGAGAGGCCGGCCGGCTGCATGCACCCAGGCCACCAGCGCGCAGTATTAAGCAGCTTGGTGTGGTGTGGTTCTATCTGCCTGCCTCCTGCTCCTGCGGACGGCCGGAGTCGTTGTGCTTGTTGTGGACGGTGTGGGGTTGGTTCCCAACTTCCTTCCTTGCGCCCAGCATATGGCCATTAAATCTTTTTCCTCGACATGGCCAGCCGAGTGAGCTCTGGCGCGGGGGAATCGCATGCAGCTGCCTGAAACAGTTCGGTCTAGTTCTTTAATTAGGTGACTAATTAGTTTAGTTTTTCTCTTTTGATTCCTAGCTAGTATAGTAGCTTGTTCTTTCTTCATTCTTTCCGGCTGTAGGGAGGAGAGGACAAGTGAGTTTGCTCAAGCTGGAGGAGGACAAGAACCAGTTGTCCAAGGGCTTGGACCCTTGGAGCAACCCTACCGCCGCCACCAGCACCCTTCACTACCTGCTCCAGGAGAAGGAGAGAGCGCAGGCGCAGGAGCAGCTCCAGATCTACCACCAGCAAGGATTCAGCTACCTCCAGCACCACCACCGGAGGCAGCAGCAGCAGTCGAGGGCTGCAGCTGCAGGAGCCAGCGCCGGCGGCGATGGCTTCAGCAACGGCGAGTCGACGCCCGTGGACGCCCTGGCGACCGCATTCGGGGGCGGCCGCATCGTGCGGTCCGCCGCTGGCCGCAAGGACCGCCACAGCAAGGTGTGCACCGCGCGCGGGCTGCGCGACCGCCGTGTCCGCCTCGCCGCGCACACGGCCATCCGGTTCTACGATGTGCAGGACCGCCTAGGCTACGACCGCCCCAGCAAGGCCGTCGACTGGCTCATCCGTAACGCCAAGGCCGCTATCGACGAGCTTCCGGCAGACCGGGCAGAGGGGCAGCAACCTGCCACGGACGCAGCAGATGCCACTGAGCCGTCCGAGCAGGTCACCTCGACGTCGTCCTACGGGTTCGGCAACCCCGGTGGCGCCATCGGTGGCGTGGCCGGCTCGTTCATGCCACATTCTGTCGGCGCCGATGGCGGCGTCTCCGGTTCCGGCAACGTCAAGTCTTTGTTCCCCTCGTCGTCGACAGCCAGCACCACCCCCACCCAGGACGACTACAGGGGCTCCCCTCCGGACCTCCTGTCCGGCACGACCAGCAGCCACCACCAGCCGCAGGAGCTTTGCCTCACTCTCCAGTCTACTAATAACCAGCAGCAGCAGCAGCAGATGTTCAGCCATGTGTCCCCGAACCACCACGGTATGATCTCTGGTGCAGGCGTCCAAGGATGGCCGGAGCACGGCCAGAGAATGCCGTCGTGGCATGCTGCTTCGGAGAACAGCAGCGCGGGAGACGGCCGCGGCGCCGCCGGCAATGGGGACAGCTACATGTTCGACGTGCCCCCACGGCATCAAGGGCTAGACCACCAGGGCCAGCTCTTCTCCCAAGGGGAACCCCTTCAGTCCAGTGGCGGCTGGCCGTCTGCCCGCGCTTGGCTAGACCCTCTCGCCGCGATCCACCAGGCGCCATCGACGATGGCTGGGCAGGTCAGCTTCAGCCATCTGGTTGGCGCCGGCGCCGGCGCCGGAGGGTTCATGGGTTTCCTCGCGCCGGCGGCGGCCCAGCAGCGGCTCCAGGGCGAGGAGGAGCAAGGAAGCGAAGCAATGAGAGAGTGATGAGCGTGCTTAACTATGAGGTACGGTGTGCGAGCTTAACACACACTGCTACTTCTTCCTTGATCTGGTTGGTCAGCTGTATGTCATTTCATGTAGGAGTTTGTTTAATTTAGGTGATGGAATTTCGCATTGTTAATTATTAGCTGTTATTCAATCATGCCTGTATAACTAAGGTTTAATCAAGTCGTTCCCTTTGAACTAGACAGCCGTTACCGTTACTGTTGCATTAGTTGCTTTGCTACTACTACTTCTGTTTTATTTCAATATTTTTTCCATTCCATGATTCTCTCAGCATGGACAAGATGTGGTGACGATGAGATAGACGAGACGATGGGTTTCCCCCTTTGGACCTTTTAATGTTTCTCTTCTCACGCCTCATTATTCTAAGGAAGATTCCGGCCTGCCTTTAGCCACAATTTGAAGGTTGTCGCCCCTAGATCCTGATTCCAGAAAGCAAGCAGGCAAAGCAGCAGCCGATGCAACTGCAGCCTCTAATAATGATACGTATAATGAAGAAGAAAGCGGCGGCAAAAGGGATCGAGCAAAATAAACAAAGAACAGGAGCCGGCACCAGCAGGCAGGGGGGCAGCTGAATTTAAAATCAGTTTAGTCCCCTGTAGCAGTTAGGAGTGCAAGTGCTGTGCTGTTTGCTTCTGATGTCTCCTCTCCATCCATGCCGATAATGATAGGGGGCCGGGGGCCGGGGCCGGGGCTGGGCGCAGGGCAGGCAGCAGGAAGAAGGCCAGCCGGGGGCGGGCAGCCGCGGTGGGATCTGCGGACTGCGGCCGCCGCTCTATGAATTGCATGCCTCTATTATTGGAAGTGGTAAGTGTGGTATCTTTGCCCTCTTCCCACTTTCCTCTTTCCTTTGCTTTCACTGTGTGGGGGTATCTTTTCGCTCACCAGAGACTGTGAATCTTCTGAAAATTGCATGTATGGCATGCCGTACCGGCACCCCTGACAACTGCATGAAAGGCGCCAAAGGGGGCGCTGGGACACTAGCATAGCAACGTCCTGCTAATTTGGCAGTGGCTCGGCGGGCGCAGACAGAGCTCGCCGCGCCGGTGTTCGTTTCTGGTTGTTTTTAGCCCTAGGGAGTAGGGACTTGCTGCTGCTTTGCATGTCAGCCTCCCCATAATTCCTCTGAATTTCTTCGCCAGTCCATGGAAGCGTATCTCGCTCATTCCCATGATGCGTCAAGCTGTCATTGACCTATGCAAAAAATAACTGTCATTGACCTCACAGCAATACTATTTGACTGATGGAACATAACCCCCACTAATCCACATTAGGTCATCGTATATATGTTATCTTCGACCAGCAGGGAACACAATGACGCTTCATAGATACGAATTCTTCTCAAAGTTCCTTTTTTTTTCTTTGTGAACGCTAGCTGTTTTCCTGCGGATATGCAGACTTGCAGGCGTATAGTGGAATGGGAAGGCTGCCGTGAGAGAAAAGCATATGAAGGGTATACTGTAGACTGTAGTAGTCGTTTGCCAGTATCATCTCTCTCTCCTCTCTTCTGCGCCGTCGTCGGAGCTCAGCTTGCTCAGAAGACACCGAATATGGTAGATAAAAGTATGGCACACAATGATTGCGGGCTCTCTTTCCCATTTGAAGATGCTGAGGATAGGTCACTTTCTGCTGCCCACAGAGCAGATCCCCAGTCGCTAGCTATGTCCACTCTCTTTTGCATATATGTTGCTCCATATGTTGCTCGCAGACCGTTGTGCTTTGTCGTTGTTGTAGCCTGTAGTAAGAAAAAATCAAATAAAATAAAAAGGCATGCATGCTTATTACTGCAAGTCTGCAACAACTACTACACCAACATATGGAAGTGGAAGGCAGTGCGTGCAGAAGTCCTCTGGGCATATTATTAGTACATACCGTCGTGGCGTCGTGTTATAAAGATTCATGGGATGCTTTTGCAAATTTGCACCAAACGTTACAATCTATACATGTGATGTAATGCAACTAATACAATTTGTCGTGTACGAGTTTATTAATGAAAACATTAGTAGTCCACTCCTGTTAGCTTGTGACATGCATTAGCTGAGTTCTACACACTCTATATGTAGAAATGGAAATATGTTGTCACCGGACAAATGCACCACCCCTTATTAAAAGCTTTGACATGCATAAACTTTCATATCTATTTCTAATGTATGTATTAGTAAAGTTGTCATCATAACTACCGCTTCTGCATTCTGTATGATTAGACAATGTTAGATTACTTCCTCCGTCCTATAATATAGTGTATTCTAGCATTTACAATTTGTCCTCAAATATAATGCGCACTATGCCAAAAATCAACAAAGGAGACACCTAAATCAGTGACCCAAAAAGAAAACGCGTCACTGGTGTGACATCTGAGACGTGCACAGCCACGACGAGTCACCGATACGTTTCTCCTAGCTGAAAAACATGCAGAGGGGCGACGTGTCTCGTCAAACCGCGTCACCGTCATATGTGGTATCTGACATGTTGACGCGGGTACGTGAGACGCGTCACACATGAGCTGCCACGGACCCGAAATTTTTATGAAACCCAGTTGGCAGATGAAGGCTCGCGTCCGTCCCGTCCACCAGACACCCGAAGCGCCGCGGGATCCCATCTCACTGTCTCCCTCCTCAGTTCTTCCTCTCCTCTCCCGATACAGACCCTCCCCATCCCATTCCTCTTCTAAGATCTGTAAGCAGTGGGCTGCTATGGAGGCCCTGCGCCTGGTGACGGCGCAGCAGCGGCTCCCCTGCCCTCACTTTTACCCTTGGGTTGTTTCCCGTCCAGTGGTGGCGGCACTAGGGTTCGGCGTCCATGGCGGCGGGGGCGCAACACAGTAGCGGCTGGGGCTAAGGGTGGCTGGATCCATGGCCACTCGTGCAAGGTCGACGGGATCCATGGCGGCTCATGGGAGGTCGTTAGGATCCATGGCTGCTCCTCTAATGGCGGCCCAATCTGTCATTACCTAGGTATCCCAAACCCTAACACTTCGCCCCTTTCATCTTCCTTCTAGGACTTGGAATCCCGATGGATCTGGGATTTGTCTCAAAAATCCAGCATCCATCGAAGCCTGGTGGCCTTTGGCATCCGTATGAGTTTTATCTCATCATATTAATTTTTTTAAAGGCATTACAACTGTACTTAGATTTCTGGCAATGCAGTTTTAAAACGTGGCTTCCTATTAAAGGGATGTACTGAGTTTCTGTTAATGTTGTAGAATCGTACTGACATCTAAGTAACTGATATATGTAACTCGAGCAAAATTATTAATTCTTCTGTCATATTTTTTATTTTCAGAATCACCTCTGTATAATGTCAAATGTTTTAAGGTATGCTGCAAGTTATAATGCTTTTTAGAGAATTGATTTCCTCTATGACTTCTAGTGTTAATTTTCTAGGAAAGTGGAAACATTCTATTTTCTGTTGCAGGGAGATTACATCAAAGTTTATGCATTCATGGCATTCTATCCGTGTGTCATTAATAGAATAGAACAATAATAGTACTTACTACACTAGCACTACTGTATGTGCAACTGCAACTACGTTGAAATAGAGAAGATTTTCTTTGCCTGCTACTGCTGTTGATTTACTCTATCATGTAAAATCGCATTCCCCATGTTAACTTAGTTTAACTTGCAAACTGTAGACCATGCATTTATGTTACGTTGTATTTATATCGACCTGATGTTTTTTCTTGCACCAAATCTTTTATTTAGTGCTCAATTTAAACACCAATGTCGTATCTGAACCAACTCAAAATGAGGTCACTGAAATGCGCGGGATTGATTGTTTAGGTGCAGCTGAAAGCTACAACTTTAGGTGTATATTGCATTCTATTTTTATATTAGTACATCATAGCTAAGCTCGGTTGTTGCAGCCTGTGGCAGCAGACATTACAGACCCCATACCGGTTTACATGTCCTGGTCAGACAATATTAAGGGACTATTTAATCCCCTTGTATTTCCTTAAGTCCCTAGAACAATAGTGTTTCTGTACATTTGGAGATTGTTCTTAATTTTCTGCAAGAGAAAACTGAACTTCTATTACTACATTAGTTGAATACACACCATTTTTTTCCATCTCTTTGCAGGAGATCATCTCGTCGAGGGGATTGGTATATGTGGATGCCTTGCTTCATTTAATATATTTGTCTTATGGAACTGTTGAGAAAGGATGTAGCCATGGCAAAGGAGAATCAGTAGGTATCTGGTGAGATTAGCGTCACTGCAGTGACAACATTCATTTGTTGTTTTATTTATTTGCCATGTTTTTCTTTCTTGAGATCTGACAGTGAGCTGGGTTAGTAATCAGCAGTCTTTGTTATTCAAATATATGATTCAGTTGGCTTTTATATATTTTCTTATTGTCGTAGGTCATTATAATCTGTTCAGCTTCTCTATACTACAGACATATCTATATAATTTACTAATTGTTGAGATACACCTCCCCATTACAGATTGCTCATCAAATTTGATCATGGTTACACTTTCAGCGGCACTACTGTCATTAATGTAAGTTTCCTGTAACCTGCATACTTTAAGTTGACAACCTACGCTGTTAACCATTAATGGAGGCCTCTTATTTCAATCAAATGTATCATTCTTCCTGATTTATGGCTCATAATACTTTAATTTGTTTACTCTCTCCTAATCTTATGAGGGTAAGATCATTAGCACACTTGCTTTTCATAATGTGTTGCCTGGATGGTTTGTTCATATCTGTGCTGTTGTGTTCCTGCACAGAGATATTTCTTTTATAAATTGTGTGCTTGGTCACAGCACTAGACTGCTGCAGTTTGGGCTTGGGTCAGTTCACTCAAATGTACTAAAACTAAAGCACACATGCTTTTCTTAATGTGTGGCGTGTCAGCATGTATGGTTTTTTCATATCATGTGCTATTTTGTTTCTGCAGGGAGATATTTCTTGACTGAACTGCGTGCTTCATCACAACAGCAAGCCACTGCAACTTGGTTCAGTTCAGTTACACAAACCTACTGAGACTTTCAGGGTTGGTTTAACCTTCATTTCTGCTGTAGACGTCGTTGAGCACTACCCAGGATTGCCGCCGCTGTGGGAAGCCCGGAACAGAACTCATGCCATCTCCGGGCATGTATGTGCTAATCTTTTTCAGGTAATTTGCTTCTGAATCACAAATCCTTCTCCCTTAACCATAGATTTGTATCACATAGATGGGACATAAATCTTTCATATCTTATTAGCACAAAGGCAACTACTTAATAGCCGACATTGTAGGATGTGATTTGCCTTACCAGCCTGCAGGGAGAATGATACAAGATCCGGTACCCAATGAGTCAAACACACAATGAACAATGTTCCTGTTGTTGGTACAAAGAACATGTCGTTTTCTTTGACCTGAAGTTAGCTTTTGCTGCTAGTTGGATGCCAATATTCACAGATTATTTTGTGAACTGCCTATTCATATGTGATCAATTGGAAACACTAGTTTCAGTTGGCAGATGCAGCAAATTCAGCTCCTAGGATATTAACTCCAAGTGACTTCTGTATGCTCCTATAATATTAGCTCAAAGTAATGTTGTACTTAAAATACTTGGCTCAAATTAGATTGACCTTGTTACATTTTTTTGCTGTTGTCTGACCTTGTTTTCTGAGTTAACCGTGGTACTGAAACGACACATGTTCTGTCATCCTACCTCACCTTGCAATTTTTCTGTTGATCGTGTTGCCGAGTTGGTACTGCATGTTAACCAGTGAGGAGATGGCAAATTTGGGACTGAAACGACATGTTCTGTCATCCTAAAAAATCATGTGCCTCCAGTTTGACAACATCATCACTATTATGCATGATAGTCTACTGGACTACCTAGGCTCTCAATATGCTTGTCTTCTTTCAAATAAGTCTATCTACAATCGTTATGGATTTCCATCTTGACAACCTTAAAATAAATAATAATTGTATTATGAAATAAGAGGTTTTTTTATGTCCCTTGACTCCTTATAGCGTATATATGGTCTATGGTCTATTTTGCCTGAGTCTAGTACTACATTTAATCTATGGTATTTGTCTCATGGGAAAGCCATGTGTTATACAGATACTTTGGAGGTTATTTCACTGATGCTGCTGCATAGACTCACTAAACTTTTACTCTCAACATTGGCAGGGCGTGCTTCTCTGATGTACTCTTCCTTCTCTGATGTACTTTTCCATCGTAGATGCCTATGACAATGACTCTTACAGTTAAGTTTGTGGTGGCTGTTTCTCAACATTAGTTCATTCCTTGTTTTCCTTCTGCTAGAGACTGTATTTGGTGGCAACCAATATCTTGATTGCGAACTTGCAATTTTGGAAGCTCCAGAAATGTGCATCGTGGATCCATTTTTGTACAACTAATTAATTGCATATATGGTTAGGATGTATATACCAATGCAATGTCACTAGCATGATAATGAAGCCTCACAATCTTATCACATTAGCCAATGCAAAAACCAACTAAATTTTGTTGCTGCAAATGCAACTGCTACTATGTTGAAGTGTGGTTCATTAGCTCTATACTTGCAAATGTCTTTTTTATGCATCCTTGGACATATCCATATAGCTAATGCCTGTTTTCAGTATATGCTTATTATGAAGACTAATAATAGCAGACCTATGTGTTGTTCTGAATCTCTGCATTTCAGGTCACAGCTCTGTATAGTTCTCAGGAGATGGATCTACACTTGCAATTCTAAAAACAACTGCTAATTTAGAGTTAGTTCTAGTTGAAAACAGCGGATCTTAAGGGTATCAATTGTTGCCTGTTGTGATTGACTACATTATTATTATAGCTCTTGTTTGATCGAACTTCTGGATGGTGCTTGATCTCTGCCCATGATGATGTAGTACTTGATATCTGCCCATTTGATAATTATTTTTCTGTTCTGTTGTTTATCCTATCATTTTGCTACAGCTTCCTGTCATTTGGGAACACAATAGGATGAGTATGCTCAATCTTCTTGCAAGCCTAATAAAGGTAATATGTTTCCACAGTAGTCTCTTTATGCACTGCAAAGGGTGATTTGTGCACTAATTGAAATGAAATGGTGGTGGTTAGTGGATTTGAGGCACATGGTTGCTCATGTTTAGACCTGGGTCTAGATCATGTACTAGTACTTGGTTCATAGTAATGTTTGTAGCTATCTAGTTATTTCCTATAAAGCCAAGTTTGTTGAGGAGTTTCCAGCGCATTTGATAGACCCCCAATCCTTCGTTCTTTTCCCAGTTTACTTTGATATATAATGTAGATATCAAAGGAAGACTGTTACTTGTGTTTTCCAAACCTCTCTAACCAAGGAACCGCTGTTTTTGACTGTGCACTGCTATTCTGTCAAAGTTTTTATATGCTAATGATTGACATTACTGATACAGTGGTGGCAGTACTAAGTACTAACTGAAATTATGTAATTTTAAGTATTAATTAACTAAGTACTAATATTACATGAAATTGATATATCTGTCCCTTCATATTTAGCACAGATTCAGCTAATACACCATGGCGAGGGAGATATTGAATCTCAACTGTAAGACTTAGTTTAGTAGGAGAGCTTCAGTTGTGCTATCTTCTTTTTCCTGAACAGCTAGTTAGATACAAAGTACATTAGTACTCTGTGAAGTTGATTCTTGTATGACTCTATACTATGTGATGAATTGTATAATATCATGTAATAAACATTGAGTTATCAGTTGAGCTTCTTTTTCTAGAACAACTAGTTAGGTACAGAGTACATTACTACATTACTACTCTGTGAAGTTGATTCTTGTATAATAATATCATAAAAATGGTGGAACATGTCTGATGTGTGTATGTATATATAGGATCATTGTATATATAGGATCATCATATTTTTTTTGTTTTCTGAAAAAGTTATCAGTGACGCGTATTGGGTGGACACGTCACTGATAAGTGTTATCAGTGACGCGTATTGAATACACGCATCGCTGATAAGGGTTATCAGTGACGCGTATTGGATAAACGCGTCACTGTTTAATGGTTATCAGTGACGCGTATTGAATACACGCGTCACTGTTTAAGGGTTATCAGTGACGCGTGAACACGCGTCACTGATGTGCCCTTATCACAGACGCAAGAACAATGACGCGTCTTTTACGCGTCACTGATAAGCTTCTAGACGCGTCACTAATAAGCTTTTCTGGCATAGTGGCATTCAGGAGGGCAAAACCCAGTTTTGCATTAAATACTTTTCCATTTATCAACCAGTCACCATTAATCACATTGATGATATATAGCGCCTGATTAGGAAATAAAAGGAGGGTATATGTGTCTTTTATGTTCTCTCTTAATTTATCTTAAAATTCCTAGAATGCACTATATTATATGACAGAGTGAGTACATATGAATACAGTAATTATTAGGGTTTGTATGAACACCGTGTAAAACATCAACGAGGTGGGGGGTGGGGGCGGGGTGGGGGAGGTGACCTAGTGTGTTACTGGTATTCCTACAGTTATTTAAAAATGCTTTGCATATACTCAATTACATCCACACTTATGCATTTATAAGCTTCCATAAGTGATTTCAAAATGTTGCATTGTAAGGTTGCACTACCGCAAACGATCTTGAGAGGCGGTGTCGTGGGTTCGTTTCTGTGGCAGTAATCGTGTTGTTCGACGTGCGACAATGTGTATGCCTTTGGTGGCTTAAGCACCCAAAGCATAGGGGGTTTTATCCTGGTTCGTCGGGCGTCTAAGCCCTGCATCTAGCAATGGTGTTCTTCGTGTTAACAATGCTCCTTCGAGTTCTTACAATGGAGAAATAGAGAGGTGTAGGAGAGCGTTATGCTATTCTAGGGTTTGATCTACTAGGATTTGATCGATCCTTCCCTTTCTACAGGATCCCATGTCCAGCCATATATACCGAAGGGCGGTGAGAGTACAAGTTGTGTGGTTGCTGAGACCATCCAACATCAATTTCAGACAATAAGATATACCATCAAACATCACCATTAGTACCATACGACCATCAAACATAACAAAATAGCAGATTCATGAATGTCAGGTTTTAGTAAAAACTAAGCATAAATTAAACAAGAACATATCTTTAATGGATTGCACACTACTACAAAAAAAAACTTTACCATGGCGGGCAAATATGCTTAACCGAGGCCGTTTTTGCAACCACCTCAATCAAAAGGTTATGGTTAATCGTGGCCTTAACCGAGGCAGTTGCCCTGCCCGCCTTGATAAATCGAATTAAAAAACCAAAAAAATGAAAACCTGTGGATAAGCTCGGCGAGCCTATCCATGCACCGTTGTCGCTGCTCGCCGGATCCGCGCACCCACCGTCAGATCAGGGCACCCGGTTGCCAGATCTGAGCACTGGCCATCGGATCCAGGCATTCGCTCGCCGGATCTGAGCACCTGCTCGGCAGGGCCCCTGCTCCTGGCCGTAGGGTCGCCGGAGGAGAGGGAGTGAGAGCTGAGGCACCGCTGCTCCTCCGGGACCGCTTCTCCTCGCTGAAGCTCCACCACCGGGATCGCTGCTCAACAGAGAGGGAGGGATGGAGCGCACCACCGCCACCACCTCCGCGTCAGAGCGCCTCCTGCTGGCTAGATCCGAGCGTAGCGACCGGTCTCCTCTTCAGATCTGGGCACTGGGAGACGGAGAGGTGCTGGTGGTCGCGCCGGAAGACAGAGAGGTGTTGGTGGTGGTGAGCAGCCGCTGTTCTCGCCGGATCTGGGAGCCTGCAGGAGGCGCCACGCCGCACCCTCGCCGGAGGAGGGGCCACGCGCCCTCGTCCTCGTCGAAGGAGGCGTCGCGCCGCGCCACGGCACCACCGGAGTGGAGAGGGAGATGGAGAGGGAGAGGGAGGCTCGGTGACTGGAGAGGGAGGGGAAGGGTCGCGGCTTCTTTCTGCGCGCCATAGAGGAGGAGGGGGCATGACTGTCTGTGGCTGGGAGAGAGAGGCCTAGGGAGAGTGAGCTACTAACCCTAAGTCTCGGTTATATATGAACCCTGTAGAATAATGGATATGGGGTTTCTCTGGGCTGGGAGCTGGGCCACTATTTACCGAGGCGGGCTTTATAATGTGACCGCCTCAGTTAATGTATTAACCGAGGCAGTTGAGTTAGGAAAACCGCCTCGGTTAATAAATATTAACCGAGACGGTCGCGTTAGGTTGCACGTCTCGGTAAATCGATTTTACGAGGCGGTTGACTATGACCGCCTCGGTTAATAAAAAATGACTGCCTCGGTTAATCCTAGGAATTAACCGAGGCGGTTGAAAAGCACGCTCGCCTCTGAGCCTAATTTCAAAACACCTCATAAAATCTTTTGTGTAGTAGTGGCAACTGGAACTGAGACACGGAATCGTTGGCGAAGTGGCGACGCCTAAGGGGCGGTAGGAGGCTAGGCGAGAGGGCACGTTGGTTGCATGCACCTTAAACACGGTCTCCACGGAATTGGTGATGTCGGAGAGCTAGTCCCTAGAGGAATGCCTTGACGTGACTGAGCAAGTCACCGTCGTCGGTGGGGCCGAGCAGGTCGCTAGTGTCGGCGGGGCCGAACACGGTGACTAGGTAGAGATAGGGGCGGCTAGAGCAGGAGCGGAGGCTGGGCGAAGCGGCAAGGGCAGGCACCGCCGCTTTCATGCCTTTGGGGACGACTTTGTAATGTGTCTAGAAGCTATTGATGAATACAAGTGTGTATAGCACGGTGTCATTTTGAGACGCTTACAATATCATTATAAAAAATGTCTTTAGATGACTTTTAACACACAAAAATGTGTCTAATACCATGTTATGTTGAGACGTTCATAAAATCATGTCAAAAAACATCTTTACATGACTATGTAGAGATGTTTTTAGTGTGTGTTACTATAAAAGTGTGCCTAGAGCAACTTTTTCATGTAGTGAAAGTAGTTGTCGGCTCTGCTCTCATGGCTCCAGGGACCGGGCGCCGCCATTGCCGTCTCAGTCGGAGAGACGCAAGTGGAAGAGAATAGAGAGAAGAGGCTAGGTATGAACATTGAATTGAAGAGTGGGCTGCCATTTTGGGCTTTTCATGGGCTGCGACTATTTTCTGGGCGGACATCAAACTTTTAGCTGAAGCTAAATTGATCATTAATTAGCGGTTATCTCCAGCTATTTGCGGCAACGGTCGCATAAGCTAAAAATTGCTTCTTCAGCTTTACTCTTTCCCAGCAACTATCTTCGACTATAGCCGAAGATTTAAAACCTTCATAGAAATTAACTGAGGATGGACGGAAGAAGTAAGGATGATACCAAGCTAGAAGGCCACCATGTTGTTTTGTGTAGTACGTCTCCTGTTTAGGCCGGCAATAACGCAATATATGGAGAGATACCGACTTCGAAGGGCTTGCCAAAAGGTGGCTGCTTGCAAGGCTGCAAGCCTGCAACCCGCGCGCCACGGCATCTCCCGGAAAGGCCTCTCTGCCTCTCTCTTCCAATGCAACGGAATCTCGTCCGGCGAGTCGCTTTGCCGGTCCTTCCGTCCACGTAGCGCGCACAGGCGCCTCTGCCGTCCGCGCGCCCATGCCGAGCACGTCGACGTCTCCGACAGCTTTCACGAGCGCAGGGCCGGCCGACCCGGTGGCGCTTTCCATTCGGTCGACCGGTGCGGCTGTCGCGCCGGGCCTCGCGCGCTGATGCTTTCGGTTTTCCAAGGAATAACCCGCATCTCCCCTTCCATGAGTTCGCGATCGATCGATGCATCTCGTGCCGGGCGTCGGTCGACGTGTGCCTCGCTTCGGCAATAGCAGCATCGGCGGTAATCCGGTAACCAGATTGGAAAAAAAAAATGCCCTGCTCTTTTGATGATTCGGCAGGCTGCTTATCAGGGAGCGGGAGCGGGAGCGGGAGCGGGAGAGGGCATATTCCGCCTTGCGAATCCCACCACAGCTAGCCTCGCCGCAACGCACGTTGATATCGACGGATGCTCGCGCCAAAGCCCAAAGGTGGTGACCACTGGCGGCTATGTCATGTCTGTCTCCGATCATGGGATGCTGCGTGTGACAAATCTTCAATCAATCAATTCAAAAAGCGAAGTGGCCTTGGCACCGTACACGGGTCAGATTCCCACGAATGTTTTAAGGAAAAAGTCCACGTCGTCTCCCTCAAGGTTCATGGAAGTCTGCTTTAATTTTTCTCCCTAAACTTCAAATCAGAGTAAAATTCCTACCTTAACTTTTAAAACTGTTCATCTTACCTCTCTGATCTTGTTATAAGTAGTTTTGAAGGAGGTTTTGTCTTTTCTTTTTTATTTATTTCGGCTGAATCTTTAAAAAAATCATAGCAAATCACAAAAAAATCATAAAATAGAAAATTCAATTGTATTGGACTTGGCATGAGTAGATCTACATAATGAACATATAATATGGTATGCTTTAGTACAAAGTTTTTGCTATGACTTTAGATCTATACTTTTCTGTAATTAGTTGGAATAATTCATAGCTGCAGTTTCTATGGTTCAATTGTGATGAAATTTTTATAGTGGGCTAATTATTGTATGATTGAACTGTAGTAAAAATTCATACTCATTGGATCATGTATAGCTTAGTTATAGATTTATTTATATTTAACAAGCATAACCCTAAATAAAATCTATAACTATGTTATACTTGATCCAATGAGTACGAAATTTTTACTACAGTTTAAACATACAATATTTAGTCCACCATAAAAATTTAACCACAATTGGACCATAGAAACTGCAGTTATGAATTATTCCATTTATTACAGAAAAACATAGATCTAAAGCTACAACAAAAACTTTGTACTAAAACATATCATATTATATATTCACTGTATAGATCTACTCATGTGGAGTCCAACAAAATTTGATTTTCCATTTTATGATTTTTCTGTGATTTATTATGATTTTTCAAAGGTTCAGCCGAAATAAATAAAAAGAAAAAAGACAAAACCGCCTTCAAAACCGCTTATAACCAGGCTAGGGAGGTAAGATGAACAGTTTTAAAAGTTGAAGAAGGTGTTTGACCATGTTTTGAAGTTTAGGGAGAAAAAACAGACTTTTGATAAAGTTGAGGGAGGTAATGTAGACTTTTTCCATGTTTTAATGACCGCAAAAACCGACGCCATGGAAGTCCGGCCCAGTTATTGGAGACTCTAGTTCTGGCCCAGTAAATTCTTTCGCACTCCAACTCTGGCCCAGTAGCTGCAGGCCCAAATCAAGACGTGATTACTTGCAAGTTACTAGACCTGGGCCGGCCAGACGATGATGTTGTGGTGAGATCTCCTACATGTCGCCGTTGCTGTGCTGTGTCCTGGTTGCTGTGCTGTGTGCTGCCTGCCCACTACGGCGCTACGCCGGCTTTATGCTGAAACTTCTGAAGGCACGAGAGAACCAGAATCCTTCCGTTGCACTACCAGTAGTTATTGTCTGTAGAACAAAGACCAGGCGAGGAACAGAACGGCTCCAAACGGATAAGGGGGCCTTGTCCCTGTCGGTGTAGACACGAGAAAGCTGGAGGAGGAGAACTGGATATGTGTGTGCAGAACAGGTGGCAAGTGAGCGAGTGACAACTGGCCGGCCCATAGTTACGAACTCGGTTTTGTACAATTGTACTGTAGTTACACCGGTCAGTGTCGTCGATGGCGAGCAATATCACCAACACGCGGTGAGCCTTCAGTAGCCGACCACCGGCTGCCGAGTGTCACGGGCTCACGGTATGTCACCTCGCAACACGAGTATTCCCCGAGACTCTTCCCCCATCCCTATCTGGCTATCTGTCCACGACGCGCGCGGCCGGCCGGCATGGGCGCATGGCTGAGGCTGACCAAGGAGCTGCTGCCAGCTGCCAGCTCCGCGGCCAGAGCAGTGCTCGAAACCACCGTATCGATCAGCGTCGTCGCGCGAGGTTGCTCCGCCCCCCTGCCACCATCGACGAACCCTTTCCGGCTCCTGCTGCCTGGACCTTTACCTCCGAGGCTAAGCAAGTTTTTGGGCGTCGATTCGCGTCGCTGTCACGTCACGGCGTCACGTCTCGTCGAGTCGAGGAAAAGAAGAGAGAGAGAGAGAGAGAGAAAAGAGGAACGGCGCAACGCCAATGGCCACGTCGAAATTTCAAATACCCGCACGGCCGCACCGCTTTCCGGCACCAAACGTTGCCTCACCACACATGACTTGACAGACATCCGAATCCAGCACTCGGCTCGCTCCTGTGCTTGTGCTGCCTGCCCACTACCACTACCACTACGCACCGCCCACGCCCAGGCAGGCCCCAGTCGGCCGGTCACGTCTGAAACCTATGCGCCTAAGCAAGCCACTAAACAAACCGTCGCCAAATCATTAGCGGCGCGCGGGCGCAGGCGCAGGCGCTGCTGCTGCTGCTTAAGCTTATAAGAGCAGGCGAGGCCTGCTACTAACCCGCCCACCAAACCGCGCCACCCAGTATTCTCTTCTCACTTCTCCCCCACCAACCAACCGAGCAACTTGGCTCGTCGTACCTGCGACACGCCGAGGAGATAGAGGAGCGCGCGCGTGCTGAGGCTGAGCTGTTCGAGCTAGGCAGAAGAAACCATGTCGACGACGACGACGATGAAGGCGAGCGACCCGGGGTCCGCGTGGTTCGGCAGCGGCGCCGGCCGGACACCGTCGGCGGCGGGGACGGGCCACAACGCGCGGCTCATCACCACCGCGGTCGCCGCGTTCGTGTCCGTGCTCGGGCTCGCCCTCTTCCTCCACCTCTACGTCTGCCACGTCCGCCGCCGCAACCGGCGCCGCGCGGCGGCCAGAGCCGCCGTGCTGCCGACCACGGCGGCGGCGGCCCCGACGAAGTGCGGGCTGGATCCCGCGGCCATCGCGGCGCTGCCGACCACCATCTACAGGGACGACATGGGCGCCGGCGGCGGCACCGACGAGTGCACCATCTGCCTCGGCACCGTGGAGGACGGCGAGGTGGTGCGGGCGCTCCCGGCCTGCGGCCACGTGTTCCACGTCCCCTGCGTCGACACCTGGCTCGCGTCGAGCTCGTCGTGCCCGGTCTGCCGCGCCGAGGTGGAGCCGCCGCCGCCGACGGCGGTGGGCTCTGCTCGGTTCGTGCAGGAGAAGGTGCAGGACGCTGTGAAGGAGGAGGCCGGCAGCTGCAGCTCGACGCCGGAGCGGGGGATCGGTGCCTGTGCGTCGCTCATGAAGATGTTGAGCAGGGAGAGGCCGGCGCCGCGAAGGCCACAGGGCGCCTACGCCGACGCCGGGGACTTGGACGACTTGGAACGGCAGCAGTATGCTGTTGCCGTGAATAATTAGTCTATTATTTTTTAAAAATTAAAAAAAAGACGGCCTTTTTAGTTTGGTCGTTTTCCACGTCATGTGTACATCCCGCACTAGCGTAAGTGGTGCAGTACTAAGACAATGCAAGTCTGTGAGCTCTTAACTTTTTTGATGAATGTAAGGGCCCGTTTGAAAAGAATTGATATGGTTCGAATCTCTACAATTTAGTTCAAATCTGAACTAAATCCTTAAGTTTCTCTATTTGTCCACACTCAAGTTTTGATGCTTAGCAGACATCAAACATGGATGAAGCTTTAAGTTTTATTTACCCTATATACCCTTGCTGTCCGTAAGCCAGGGGGTGGATAAAGCTATGTGGAAAAAAAAAAGTTAAAGCAAAGTGGCCCCTATTAGAGTATGTGTTGTATTTTGTTCCAATTTGTGTCTTAAGATGACTTTCCTAGGTGGCAGCGTTGTATTTTGTTCCAATGTGTCTTGAGATGACTTTCCTAGGTGGCAACATTTTATTTGACGGATATTTATAGACCCTCCTGTAGACACTAAAAAGAGTCTAGACCATATAATGACTGAGGGGAAAAAACACCCCCCCTCCCTTTTCCTCCCCTTACTCCACCAATTGGCATGTCTGCATTTTTGTTACTTGATGTTGTCACTCAAACTTCACTCCCTCTCAAGGATTGAGGTAACGAAAATAACTTTTTTTTTTTGCATGACTATCATTTTCCTTTTACAATGTTGCGAAAGGCTTAAGCCAGGTAGAACCTCTTCCATCTGATCAGTGTTACAAGGCATGATTTTCCCTTGTAAAACAAAATATAGACGCTAAGACTCTTACACACGCAAATCCACGCAAGCATGACTGCATGAGCATCCTACATCTGTCAAAGTCTATGGAAGACTAGGCAGGTAGGTCTTCAACTTGAAAAGGTCATAGATACCATACAGTTGATGGGTATGTCACCTACCGTTTAAAAAAATAGTCGCATTAAAAAGACATAAGAGATATCAAACCTAAGGTTTGATCCTTGATGGATAGAGTGTACAATTTCCACATGCACTACTAAAGTACCCATGTTTGATTTTATTGTTCAAGTTCACACTTTGAACAATGTTTGTTTCTAATAAAAAATATGTGAGATATGTGCCACAAAATTGGCACCAATGGATTTATATGGTTATGATCTTGTGAATTTAATACAATATTATAGGTTAAATGAGATCGATTTTGCATATTCAAAACACATGTCTTGTACAAGCGGATCAAGCTGGGAGTGCATATTTTGTATGGGCCTTAAAATTCAAAGTATGCACTTAAAAGCTAATTGTTACCGACAACATTTTGGCGTGATCTTATCCTAGAGGTCTAAGAACTTAAAATTCATTTAACACAACTCAACTACAAACATGCTTCACGTTTGTTGAGTAAACAAATGGTTCAGTATCCTAGATAATTTTAAGGTCACTTCAGCAAGTGGTAGCATCGTGCATGACCGCACGCTCTTATATATTACTCCCTCTGTCCGTTAAAACATGCAATTCTAGCATGCACCGGCCAACAAAACATGCAATTTTAGCTATATAGGGTAAAAAACGATCACCAGTTCGTTGCTATCCACAAATTGGCTGGCTGCAGGAAGCTGGAGCGCGTGGAAAACTAGACTACAGCCGGATCGAGACGCAAAGCCTACGCCTGCTACGTGTGGTAGAGAATAAAGCAAGGGTACATACATAATTTACCATAGCCACTAAGTTTGCCTCGGGAGTGTAGAATTGCATGTATCCACGGACGGATGGAGTATATTAGATGGGTCACGTACATTCTGGACGTACGCATCTCTAAAAACTGCTTGTTTATAAAAAAAACCTACAAATTGCACGTGACGATGGTGGTCACATACAATGTTCCTTACTCGCCCTATAAAGCAGCTAGTGCTGTCATTTTTACAGAGATTAAAAAAGAAAGGACAGTGGGTGAACATGATGCCGCGCGCATTCCGGATAAGCTTACTAAAGTATGGAAGCACCAGTGATAGAAGCTGCGAGAATGCGCAAGTTGACCCTCGCGCCAATTCCTCTTTTCCGCGACCACGCACTGCTGCTCTGCCAGACTGCCACTCCCATACAGTATAGTACTAGGGTCTTGTTTACATGTCAAATTTTCCTATAAATTTCACTATAAAAAAGAAGATTCTCTATCATATCAAAATACCGGCACATGTATGGAGTACTAAATATAGATAAAATCAAAAACTAATTGCATAATTTTGTTATACTTTACGAGACGAATATTTTAAGCCTAATTAGTCAATGTTTAGACAAAAATTCACAAATACAAACGAAATGCTACAGTGGAGAAAATTCTACGTGCAGAATCGGCGCCTCCACACGAGTCAACACCACACACAGCAGGAGGGAAGCACCTGCTGCCGGCCGGGGTCAGCGTCAGAGAGGGAGGTAAACGTCGCGCGTGTCGCCGTCGCCCAAAGGACTCTCCGGTTCTCTGCGCACTTCTTTACTTCGAGTCTTTGCATCTGCTGGAGAAAAAGCAGGCAGCCGGGAGTGGCCGTCCGACGCAAAAGCTGCCTCCTCCAACACGAAAGTTGCGGGCGGTGACTTGGAAAGTCGCCGTACTGGGCCGAGAAAAATTCGGTTAGATCGCCGGCGAGAAAAAAGTGACGGGAACGGGATTCCGGCCGGCCGGGCCGGGGGACTAGCCCCGTGCGAGCCTAGGCCGGGTAGTTGGATGGGTCCGGACGGTCAAGCATCCATTCGTGATCGTGAGAGCAATTCAGCTCGAGTTCCATATGGGGATAGTACATACAGCCTCCGGTGGCTAGCTAATCAGTAATCACCGCGTTTGGGGGCAGAGCAAGATAAGCATGGCGATTTAGCACCGTGATATTCAATGGCGAGCGTTTTCTTTTGGTTTAGTATTAGGGGAATCAGGGGAGCATGGAACCTCACCGAACGTAAAAAAAAAGTTGTTTGTGCTCCGGCGCTGCAATCTGGACCAGTCGAGGGCACTACACTAAGCGCTCTGGATTAGCAGGAATAGATTCGTCCATCGATCGAAGATTTATTAAGGATAAAAGCAAGATAAGGCTCACCAGCTTCATATGCTTCGCATGATTAATAGTACTACCCGCTAGTGTGTAATCTAACCTTATTAGGATAACACTAACAGGGCTAAATTAGGTAAAATGGCATCGCATCAGGACAAGCAGTCTGAACAGTACAGACTAATCGGGTAGCGAAAGATAGGCCAATTTTGGAGCTCTTTTCTGTGGCCTGTTGTAGGCTGATGAAGGCCTGCAGGAGGTGGTAGCATGCACTACGGAAAATCGGTCTAGACAATGGCTGTATGCCTGTATCTGTATTTAGGTTACACTTTTTTTTCCCCTGAGATAATGACTCTTTCTTTTGCCTGGCAGGATCGGATAGAGAGATTGGGGAAGACCGCCTGTAAGAGTGACACAGAATCAGATAAGCACCATGAACGGGAAAAAAAAAGAAAAGAGCAGTACTACTTAAAAGCAACATGTTAAAGACAGTGTAACTTGTTACGCTGAACAACTAGTCGAGTTTATCTGAAACGAGAGGTGGACTGAACAAATGTAACACTAACCAACACAGGTGCCGCATCAACAGAGAGTTAGCTGGCCGGTGTACATGAAAGCAGGATGCAGACTCCACAGCATGTAGGCCCGCTGGAAGCCTGGAGACTTGGAGCTCTGTATGAAGATTGGAGATAGAATGCCAAGAAACTAAGAAAGGAAAAAAAATGTATCACATGTTACATAATTATAAAAGGGAGGCTAGTTAGATGGTAAAGCAAAATGGCAACAGTATACAAGTTCAAAGAAAAGGTATATATATGCTCAAGATATTTAGAGTCAGAAAAAGCGTACAAAATATGCAGATGCAGGCTTCATAGACTGAAGGGGTATAGCTATTTTCGAACACACAGAAATTTGCCCACAGATACTCCGCAGAGAGATCTAATCCAACTAGGACTCGGATGCTTTGGGCTCACCCAACTTGTACAACAATGGTCCAGAATCTGAACTTGGTATAAACGACAAGAGCTCTTATCGGTTGGGAGCATAACAAAAGAGAGGTATGAGATTGACTGCTAACAAAAGAGGAGGTGATGTTCAAAAAAACACAAAAGAGGAGGTGGCCCAGAAACTGAAACTGACGGGACGATGATTAGTCGCATCACAAAGCCACACACGTATCAGGAAGAGGCTTTAAGGGCGATTGACATGCCGGCTTGCCGGGCCCAGCCCAGCCCAGCCCACGGCTTCGTGCTAGAACTGAATAGTCAGCGCCCGACCTTTGCAAAGTGCATCTGACGGCGGAACTGAATGCCAATTCGAACTCGCTCGTTCGTTTCACAGAACCGCCTAGCAGGCCAGGTAGCCGAGTCTCGAGCAGGATCCAGCTGCGGCAGCCCCCAGCACGATCGCCGACTAGCCCAACCGCGTGCCCTCCGTCGGCTGCCTCCCTGGCCGTCGTCGTCACGGAATCACGACTATGGTCTGCCTTCTGTTTTCCACAGCTCCAAGCGCTCGTTGCTTCTGGGGATGAATGGATCCCCGTGGCCATGCTCTGCGTCGCGCCGTCACCTGAAGGCAACCAGGTTGCAGTGACGCCAACTGCCGTGATTAGGCCCAAACTCCCCACGCCTTTCAGATTCAGCCACACCTTTGGCCTTTGGGCCTGTCCATGGCAAATTATGGCATCAACAAGCCAGTCAGCCTACACCTACATACTCCAGGCTTCAGCATCCAACACGATTGCCATCGCGGGTCAGTTAGAATAATCTGAACATCAATGACGACGACGCGTGACACTACATGAAGAGAAACAAGTCCGTCAGATAACCATAAGCTGGACATGTCCAGTGGTTGCAACGCCTTCTTTCTGTCAATAAAAACATTGCTCACTGCTGCTGCCGTTCTTGCCATACAAATTGCTGCTAAACACTCACTGTACTGTAGACAGTGACTACCGGCAAAACACCGTGCATTCAGCTACGGACCCAAATCCACATCCAAAAGAACAATGGACAAAGCGTAGATCACAACTAGACTGCTCTAGGGACTAGGACTAGCCCCACCTCTCAAGGTCAAGGTTGCTCGCCCATCACCGAGAGCTGAAAACAAAACCTGCAACTCTGCAAACAGATAATAAAACATTTCTCACAGAACACAGAAAATCCACACCATGGGTCAAACATCAAAACACCCATAGTAAGTCTCCAAACTGAAATCGTAACCCGTCAACATCATCAGGCAACATTTTAAGTTAGCATCACTCCCAGCTGCTTGCCCCTTTCCTTATTTCAGAGTAAACCAATACTTGAGCCTGAACTGGAGAAAATTGTGAACCAGAATCGACTTCAACCTCCAAATCCCATCACAAAGAAATGCTTGAGCTAAGCCAATAGAACAAAGCCAGTGCATTTCTGGTTTCATTCATATCATAAAGTATGGTTCAGCAATGTACATGGCAATGCCAGGGCGCATCGCTTATCAATACTAAAAAGAGCTAAAAGGTAGATAGCATGTTGCAGAAACTTCCCATTCATGTCCAACCATAGCACCATCACTGCTACTGGTTACACTATTCTTACAAACTACTAAGTTAGGATAACCTTGTATAATAATACCACTATATTAGGTCCACATGACAAAACACTGGTGCAATCTGATCAGCACTTTTGCATGATACTAGCACACGATCAACCGTTAACAAAATATCTTGTGCCCGGTGAGGCTGCTCTGCCATGGCATGCTTCATCTGCAGAGCTTCGTCCCTGACTGAGCTCCATCGAGATCCATGCTCTCCCTGGTGTCATTCCTTTTATCAGGGTTTGCTATCAACCCAACAAGCTGTTTTCCTCCCTGCAGCACAATACCATGAGTTATGCAATGCCGAAGTGCTTTTAAAAAAAATCACAATGAAGCTTCATAGCAGTAAGCTAGAAAAAAGCTCCATAGATTGGATGGACCATAAGGCTTTCTTTCTAACAATATTACAAGTAGTTCTGCAGCAAATTCCAAGCAATGAAAGAATCTCCTAAATCAGGAATGGCCAAAGATGTTTTCAGATTTAGATGCACCTTCAATATACTGACCAATTGTCATTGTCTCAACGTGAGCCAAATTACACCGTTGTCCCAAAAGACCCCAGTTGTCGTAAATAGGTATAACAGATTATTCAGACTTCAGAGCACAAAAAAGTGCTGAGAGCAATTCAGGACAAGTGTTGGACAGCAGATCGGATAGTAGCTCGCGGCTTGCCGGAGGCCGGAGCTGACTGCACGCACCTCGGTCATTGGGGAGTTCAAGCTGTGAGCACATCTTCTTGACTGCAGACTGCACCAAGCACCATCCACTCTCTCCACATGCTACGGTGATCTACTGATTCTTTTTTCTCAAATCTCAATCCTTTTAGCTAGAAGTATTAGTACTACTTAGATTCGTCACTCGTTAGTAGATTGGATAGTGGATACCAGAGATCTGTTAGTAGAAATTAATACGTACCAGATCTATCAGTAGAAATTGTACTCTTATACAGTTATACTTAGATTCTTTAGTACCTAAAACTACTACTGCTACCTGATTAGCTAATAGAAATGCGGCTAGTACTTTAATCATTAGAAGCACACTGAAGCAATGAAGCTAGATCTGTGTGTTTTGGTGTTTCCTGTCTTGACTGTGCTCCTTTCTTTGCGCAGCGATGGTGGTCACAAGGTCAGCAAGCTCTTCACAAGCTGCGGCAGCTTCTGGTGCACCATCTTCTGATACACCTCCTAGTGACAACCAACTCCAGGGAGGTGTCACAGCTCAACCTGAAGTGCAGGTTATTGATTCACAAACTGATGGTATTGATTCAAAGGTGGGGCAGCAGCAGCAAAAAGGAGAAAGCTTAAATCTATTGTTTGGAATGAGTTTAAAAGGTTTGAAGTAGGTGGCAAATGGAAGGCAGAATGCATGTGGTGTCATGCAATTGTAATACTGCTACTTTATTTGCTTGCCTAAATGCCTGGACATGCGATTGGAATATTGGATTGGTGCTTTAGTGCCTTCTGCCTTGCAGCCATGCTGTGCTGCCGGGTGGATCACTAAGGCTAATCAAGTTGCAGGTTTCTATTTAATTGCGGTTTCTTATTGTAAAAAGTTATATTCTGTCAGGACTGTGGCTAAATACCTATTCAAATAGGGTGTTTAGCCTCCACGGGCCCCGTTGGGGTTCGGGGATCCGACGGGGAACGGGACGGGGCAAGTTTCGTCCCCATTTAGCTTATCGGGGACGGAACAGGGATTTGAGTTCGGGGATCAGGGCGGGGCCAGGGGTTGTTAGAACGTTAATCATGTTTGGCTTGTAGCTCTTGCATGAACAAATGGTCTGAGCAGAAACATAATATGCTAAATCACCTCTGACTTATAGCCTGGTATGATAAACTGATGTAGTATTGATGCAACCTGTTTTATCCGCTTTTTCATATGCTGTTTCTGAACGGTCTCCAACTATGTTAATCAATATCACTAAAATTTGGTAACTATAACTATGCTATGTGTAACCTGTAGGACCTTGATAATGTAATAGCTAGGCTGTATGTGAGCAACAGCAGCCCTAGTACTTTTGTAATGCTAAGCAAAATTTGTTCTTGATTTTGTGGATACAACAAGCAGTCAAGCATACAAGGCAACTTGAAAATTATATAGAATGATTATTACCACACAAGGCCACAGGGTGTCTTAGGGAGATTGGCTCAACCTCATCTGAGACAGTATTTGTCTTCAACATGCGCATGTTTACACAATGAGAGTTAAAGCAATTAAGTCTAAGGTCATGTTCTTTGGACATGCACTACTCATCCCAGCAAGCTACTTTAAACACCAGTAGAATGAGAGTTAAAGCAATTAAGTCTAAGGTCATGTTCTTTGGACATGCACTACTCATCCCAGCAAGCTACTTTAAACACCAGTAGAATGAGAGTTAAAGCAATTAAGTCTAAGGTCATGTTCTTTGGACATGCACTACTCATCCCAGCAAGCTACTTTAAACACCAGTAGAGTGTTAGTTAATTATCTAACATTTCATATGCAAAGAGCACGCCAGGAGGTCTAAACATACACAACCATACATGAGTACAAATATAACAAGTCACTATGACATTCGGAAATTAACAAGCGAGGGCAACAGTAGCACAACCAGCATAGATTATATAGTTAAACAATAGCACTTTTCCATTCACTTCATAATTATTTTATTGCTCAAGTAGATGGAAAGCAAGAAAGTTTGGTTACTAAAGCTAAGGAACACATACAACTTCCATGCAGGAAACACACTCAAGTGAAGCTATACACACAGCTAAAATCATGCAATTGCAAGATCTGAAATCGTAGGACAGCAACAGTACAGTCAATTAGGAAAAACATAACGGGAGCTATAGACCATGACAAACTGTGTTCTTTTAACATTTTAAAAAGTTCATGAAATTGTCTATAACTTTCTAATTATAACATAGGCCTTATTTCTAAGTTAACAAGATCGAAAAACACAAACAAGCACTGCTGCGCAGACATGGACAGAAACTGACAGGGAACTTCAGAAATTTATAACTGGAGTTCTAGCCAGCCAAAAATACTGTTCTTCAACAATTTGGAAAGCTCAAGAAAAATACTACAACTTCCTAGTTATCAACAGAAGCTAGTTTTGAAGTTAACATGGTAGAAATACACAAAAGTCGAGAGCTGTACAGCACACAGTCAAACCTGACAGCGAAAATTCAAAAATCTGTATCTCCCAAACCTAATGGCCTAAAATCATGAAATTTTAGGACAGCAGAGATACTTAAATCCTCTCCAACTTTTGTATTATCAAGATTCACAGAAAGGGTCATTTAAAACACGAAACATTCCTCCCTAACAAAACTATACAATCTGCAGTTTTCAGCACACATTGCAAAATGATTCATGCATCCCTTTACTTGTCCCCAAACAAAGCAGCACCTATTCAACTTATTTGCACAGCCAAAACCACTCCTATCCACAAAAGTTAGTCATGGTCTCTAGCAGAAGAATTAGTTTTGTTCATCAGCAGATATGTTCAGATAGAGCAATTATCTCCAAAAATCTTGGACTTCACATCAAACGGCCAATTATCAGTATGAACCTGTCAACTCCAAGCGTAAACCCCTAAATTCCCCTGAACAAACATGAGCAGAAAGACCTCAACTCACTTGTGTGGTGTTGCTAACACGATCTCCTTCACCTGTCCAAGATGCACCCAATGTTGTGGCTAGGGATGCTTTGCCCTCACCATCGTCTTCCACACCTGCAAAAAGTGTGCATGATTTGAGTCATGTAAGTTAGCATTCACCTAAACTGTAGGTAATGATAGTTCATGTTTGAGGCTTGCCATTGTTGAGGTCCGGAATTGATCTACAATTCTTTAGCCTTTCCACTTCATGATTGAGGCTTGCAATGCTCCTCTCCATTTCTGTAAACTCCTTGAGAAGCTTCGAAGAATTTGAATCACATATTTCAAACATCTGGCGCTGAGAATGCATTTGGCGCATCCAAGTGAGATTATGCCCACCAGTTATACCAAAATCCTTCAAATACGAGTCAACACCTTCCCCACGTGTTACCATATTCCTATGCTCCTGAAATTTGGCTAAAGACTTCTTAAGTAACTTACGGTAATGTTGAGCACTGCGGCACAACTGATCCTTGTCCACTTCGAATTTTCGCATTACAACTCTCCTCGCTAAAAGCTCCTGTTGTATACCATTGACAGTAGCTTCGATTTGTTTATCTTTTTCATTCACCATATCCTTAATGCACTCCACCTCATGTTGAATGTCCCTGCAAGTCTGTTCCTTATCCAGGTATTTACTGTTCATGCCAGACACATAACCTTGGATTTGTTGCATGAGGGTTTGGAAATGCGAAATAGTTTGGTAACTGCAATTTCCCCCCACCTCCTGCTGTTGAGGAAAAAAACTTATGTTTTGACTGCCAAAAATTGGCATTTCCTCTAAGTCGCCAGTGTTTTGGTTGCCCAGAAAAACCAAAGAGGCTTCCTCTTCGTCTCCCAACTGGCACTGCTGCGATACCTGATCTTTGAACCGCTTCCCAAGCGGTAAGCTCTCCGCGAAAAGCTCCGGCCTTTGGCACACCATCAGATGGAGGAGGTACGGCGCGTACCGCCATGGCGTCCCAGCTACCACCTCCCTTTTCACCGCTGCCCAAACCAAGCCGCCCCAGTCCACCTCATATGCCTTGCCTTCCTCCACCAACCGCAGCGCGGCAGCGACCTCCATCGACACAGCAACGCCGCTCCCTCCCCATCCCAGCAGCACGCGATCGCAGACAATCCCCTTCACGGCTCCGATCGCCTCCGCCGTGGAGAACACGGCCGCGTCCAACCCCGCGGGGAGGCCAACCTTGCCCATCGGCAGCCTGAGGGCGCCCGCGAGGTCGGCGGGGGAGGCGGAGACAGCGCCGCCGCAGACGGATACCATAATGCGGCCTGAAGCGTCGTCGTAGGCGGCGGAGAGCCCAAGCTCGTCGGGCGGGTGGTCGGGGAGGTAGAGCTGCGCGAACTCCCCAAGCCCCACGAAGTCGAGCACCGCCGCGTCGCGGAGGTCGGCGCCGCCGCCGCCGCGCTTCAGATGCCGCATCGGATGCTGTTTGGTGCTAGGGTTGGGTGGGGAGGCCGGGGAAGATTGGGGTTTTGAGCTGCCGGACTGGGGTTTTTTGCGCAAAGAGGTTAGAGGAGACTGAGAGACGCAGTTGATTGATTTGAACAAGAGATTGGGGAGTGGGAAGGGAAGGGGCGCCACTCGGTTTCCTACTTTCCCGGCTCCTGAAACTGGCTTCTCTCACTGAAAGTGGGCCCTGTAACTTCTGGGTCCCACCGGCCAGTGGAAATAGTATTCTAAACCAGCGTGTGTCTTCTGAGTTGAGCAGCGAGGGATACTGGCTCGGAGTCTTTTCTCCGCTCTGACATGTAGTAGACGTAAGGGTCATGTTTAGATGGTAAGTTTTTTCGCTCTGTCTGTCACATCGAATCTAGGGTACTTATATAGAACAGTAAATGTAAATAAAAAATAATTAATTATACAGTTTGATCGTAAATTACGAGACAAATCTTTTAAGCTTAGTTAGTCTATGATCGAACAATAATTGCTAAATACAAACGAAAGTGCTACAGTGTTAAATTTCACTCTCTCTTCAATCTAAACAAAGTCTAAGCAGTGATCTATCGAGGTGTAACGGGTCTGTACCTCTGATGAGAGCTTCCCGTAGCATTGCATCTTTAGGCTGTGCACACCGCGCGCCTGCAAAGCCAACTAGACGCTGAATATAGCGCGTACACTCCTGCACCACGCGCCGGTAAACAAGCCTGCACGGCTCAGGTCGGTACAGGAGAACGCTAAACCAAGCGTCCCTCTCTCCTCTCGCTAAGTTCCTGTGTGCGTGCCTGTGAAAGGGAAGAAGGAGAGAGAAAGAGAGAGAGGAGAGAGGAGGGAGGAGAGAGAAAGAGAGAGAGGAGAGAGGATATGAGATGTTTGTTGATATAGAGTATGGTATAGAGTAAATATGGGTGCGAGAGGAGTTGGTATAGAGTTGAGAATACTGGGACAGAATATTCCTTTAGAGATGTGTTTAGACTGTCCGCAGTGGCATACTCTAAAGGATACTCTAAAGCTTTAGAGTATGAATATAGAGTAAAAACTGCTGCACTGGATACTCTAAAACGATACTCTATCCTTTCTCTCACTCTATATTTAGAGTAGTACAGTGTTTACTCTATAGTGCATAGTGGCGGGCCCTACTAGCTAAGCCAAGAAAAAAAATGTTATAACTCATAAACCAAAAATCCAAATTAAATTTCGATTGCACCATTAAATTCGTCTCAATAAATCCTTCAAAACTAGATCACTCATGGATATATTTAGATAAAGTGACAAGTAGGTCCCACAGTAGATAGAGTGGATAGAGGATGATATAGAGGATGGATGGGTGCGGGAGAATTGAGTATAGAGGAGAGAATCTTGCTGACTAGGATATATAGAGGATGAATATAAAGGACCATGAGTGCGGATAGCCTTAGAGAGTGGTGCGGTGCGAATAGCCTTACTCGCCATGAGATGCTGCAAGCTACTTCCTCCGTCCCTAGCTATTACTAGCTATTACGTGTTACAAGTTTAACTTGATTTATAAAAAAATACGTGCAATATTTGTATCTTTAAATAAATTTATTAAAAAACTAAATTCAAAGATCTTTCCAATGATACTTATTATGTATAATAAATATTAATATTTTTTAATATATATTTAGTCAAAGTTGTTTTTAGAAGCGAAAACGATAGATATTTAGGGACGGAGGGAGTACTCTCATAAAAAAATATCATTCTCGCTTTTTAAAAACATCAACATTTTGACCCTTGGCAAGTAGGAATAGTGCCCAGCTGTTAGTGAGTTGCTTGGTTAGGTGGCTAAGTCTCAGCCAGGCTCCATGAAACCACCTTCGTGTCGTTTGGTTGTCTGTTTTAAGTCTGAAGCTAGGCTCCAGGAAGCCATCCACCACCCTTTAGCCAGGCTCTGGAAAAACGCAGGATTCGGTCATTTTGGAGCCAGGCTTGGCCTGGCACCGGTGCCCATTCTCCTCACCTCCGGTCTCACCAACGCGCTCACTGTCACCCCCAACGTAACCAGCAGCGGTGGTCGTGCTCCCCTCTATCTGCGGCGACACGGATCCGCTCCTTCCTCCGGCGGCGACGCGAACCCGCAGCTCCCGAGCGGTGGCAGACCCACCTGCTCTGCTCGTGGTTCGCGCACGCCCTACAATGGCGCTCAAGGCGCTGCTTTGCCTCCTCCTCCCATCTCCTCCTAGCAATAGTGTTCAGGTCGCTTCCGCCCCGTCCCCATGCCTCACCCGCGCCGAGCTCGATCTCAACGAGACCCTTTCTCCCTGTCCCCCAAACCACTCTGATCCCAATCTCATATCCGGCGAACACGTGCCGCGGCCATGCGCAGTTGCTGAAAGAGGAGAGAGCGCAACGATGCCACCAGCCATGGACGAGGGCTACGCCAACCTCCCCACCAACCACCTCCTCGGCTCCGTCCCCATACTGATGCAATCCCGCGTCAGCCGCTGCTTCCAGGTATGGGTGCTCATCGTGTTGCTCACCGTCTGTTGCTATAGTCTTGATGTGTGCTGCTCACCGTCACTTGCTCACTGTGCTGCTCTCGTCACCGTGCTACTCGTTGGGGGTGCTAGCCTTGCTCGTTGGATCTCACCGTGCACCCATTTCCTGCTCTGCTCATTGGATGCTCGGTTCGTTGGATGCTCACTGCCCACTAGGTGTTCGACCAAATTTCTCAATGGAGGCAAACTTACCGATTTAGAGAAGAGGTGACTGTATCGAAATGAATCAGGCAACCAAACACACTCTAGGGCTAGCCACACTAACATAGTACAACCAAACAACCAGGGGTTGGCTTGATGGGAGCAGGCTAAAGCTGTCCAGGCTAGAAGTTGGTCAGAAAACCAAACACACCCTATGAGGTGTAACGGGTCCATGCCTCTAATGAAAAAGTTTTCCTGTAGCACATACACATGAACGCAAAGGGACAGAAGAGAAGTTGAGTAGTTGACTGCACACGCAATATGGAGTATGTGTCTACCGGAGTAGGTGGGTGTAGTCACTGCGGTGCAAGCCAAATTTACTGTATCTTTTTTAAACTAACTTGCTGCATCTTTACTCGGCTTGAGATGTTGCAAGATACTCTCGTCCAAACAAAATTGCATTCTCTCTTTTCAAAAAGATCAACATTCTAACTTTGCTGAGTAGGGATAGTGCCCAACTATCAGTGAGTCTATGAGGTGTAATGGGTCCATGCCTCTAATGAAAAAGCTTCCCTATAGCACGAACACAGGAACGCGAAGGGACATAAGAGAAGCTGAGTAGTTGACTACACATGCAATCTAGAGTACGCGTCTACTGGAGCAGGTGGGTGTAGTCACTGCAGTGCAAGCCAAATTTATTGCATCTTTTTTAAACTAACTTACCGCATCTTTACTCGGCTTGAGAGATGTTGAGCTACTCTCGTCAAAAAAAATATCATTCTCACTTTTCAAAAAGATCAACATTCTAGCTTTGCCAAGTAGGGATAGTGTCCAGCTGTCAGTGAGTCTATGAGGTGTAACGGGTCCGTGCCTCTAATGAAAAAGTTTCCCTGTAGCACGAACACAGGAACGCGAAGGGATATAAGAGAAGTTGAGTAGTTGACTACACACGCAATCTGCAGTCCCGTCTATCGGAGTAGGTGGTGCAAGCTAAATTTACTACATCTTTTTAAACTAATTATACTCCATCTTTACTCGGCTTGAGATGCCGCAAGCTACTCTCATCCAAAAAAAAGTATCATTTTCGCTTTTCAAAAAGATCAACATTCTAACTTTCCAAATATGGATAGTGCCCGGCTGTCAGTGAGTCTATGAGGTGTAACGGGTCCGTGCCTCTAATGAAAAAGTTTTCTTGTAGCATGAACACAGGAACACGAAGGGATAGAAGAGAAGTTGAATAGTTGACTACAGACGAAATCTAAAGTACGTGTCTACCGGAGTAGGTGGGTGTAGTCACTGCGGTGCAAGCCAAATTTACTGTATTTTTTTAACTAACTTACTGCATCTTTACTCGGCTTGAGATACTGCAAGCCACTCTCGTAAAAAAACATTCTCGCTTTTTGAAAAGATCAACATTCTAACTTTGCCAAGTAAGGATAATGTCCAGCTGTCAGTGAGTCTATGAGGTGTAAGGGTCCGTGCCTCTAATGAAAAAGTTTACCCGTAGCACGAACACAGGAACGCGAAGAGACAGAAGAGAAGTTGACTACACACGCAATCTGGAGTACGCAGAGCAGGTGGGCGTAGTCACTGCGGTGCAAGCCAAATTTACTCTGCATCTTTTTAAAACTAACTTACTGCATCTTTATTCGACTTGAGATGCTGCAAGCTACCCTCATCCAAAAAAGTAATATCATTCCTGTTTTTTAAAAAGATCAACATTCTAACTTTGATCAAATGTATAATAAAATATTGATGTTTTTTATACATAATGAATATCTTAGATAGATCATTTAATATTTTCATAATAAATCTATTTAAATATATACAAATATTGTTAATATTTTCTATAAATTTAATCAAATATAAGAATGTTTGAGTAACACGAATCACAATTCTTTTTATGGGATGAAGGGAGTTTTTTTTTTAATTCCTAACTAGTTACCGTTGTAGTTTCTGAACATAAGAGAACACACGCACACACTCACACCCTTACACACATACCAAGACCTACGGCTATATGTGGCTTGAATATCACATCTCTAGACTCTAGTGAGATCAACCAGAATAGAACGCTGGTGAGTGGAATGGAAACCACCTCTCCAACAACTAGGCTATCAGCCTTTCCTCCATGCCAATGTTTCCCTCACGTCCTTCGCTATATCTATCCATAAGGCCAATCTCAATGGGGGTTTCATCATATTGTTTTTAAGACTACCATGTCATATGAAATAAAATGAAACACGGATGAAACATACACTCTCAATGGAAAGTTCCATGGTATGGTTTCATAGACATTTAATTTCATGACTCATTGAGAATTGGTAATCATGCCAAGAGAGTTTCATTCTCATAAAACTCACTTCTTCTCTCTCTTCTTAGAAACGTTGCCACATCATCAAAGCGGTTATGTGGCGGCCTATTAATTTCATGACTCATAAAGGAGAAGCTCACCAAAATAACTACTAGTAGGAACCATTACTATCATCATAATATGAATCTAGTAGTTAATGAATCAAGATCCTTTCTACTCACGATCATCTTATACAGGCATATTGGCATAATGGCATAATAAACACTAGTATACGTTTGTGTCAATATCAAGGGCTTGTAATGACTTAGTTAACCATAAGGTTGATTAATAACAGCACAAACACAAATTCAAACTAGAAATATAATATCCTTACCATTCTCATGGCAACAAATTCACAAATACATAAAAAAGGGACTTTCAACTTAAAACATATACTTTTAGTTCTCCAATTTTTTCATTTTGACCATACTCTAAACTCTGAAGTGGTGGAGAGAGTATCAACAGTGCTCCTCCATATGAAGCTATAGTTCACTTTACTATTGTTTTAAGTAAAAAATATCTAATTTTTGGCTAAGTTTTTTTAAAAAGCATATTAACATCCGCAGGTTTTAAATAAATGCGTCATCAAGACTTACTTCATAAATTTCCTAAAAAAAGACTTACTTCATAAAGGATTTGATGAACTAACTTGATGTTTAATTACAAAAACATCTAGTTTTGGTGCAGTTTTGTATAAGTTTAATTTGAAATTAGAAAATCTTAATTTATAGTAAGTAAAACAAAAGTGAACTCGCTTACGGAGTAGAATGGAGGGAATACATAAACATGATCACCACCCATCATTCCTTCACCTTTCCGCATTTCTATCTGCGCAAGCCATGCGCCAAAGCTAAAAGTCTAAAACTAGAGTACTAATGGCCCTGCTCAGCTCCACGACCTTGGCTACTGTAGCTTATGCAAGTAGCTCGACAGATCAGAATTAACTTACGGAGTATGCAGCACCAGCACAAACATCCGTACACATGGGCGGATCTACGTAGTCCAGGCTGGGTGCGGCCGCACCCAGGCCAAAATCCAAAAGGCTTTATAGTATACAGAAATTTACCCTATCCGCACCCATTCCGTCCAAACAACTGCACCCACAGCCTGCGTGATGCGTCGGCGACGCTCGAGTCTTCGACTGCAGGCTTGGTCGCTTCAGCTCCCTCGGACTTCTCTCTTTCTCCGCGGCTCCGACGCTATTTCCCCGCCTCGAATAGTCGAATCCACGCACGACGCGACAGCTGCGGCACGCCAGCAGGTGGAGGTGTGGCCCAACGGCGCAGTTGCTGCTGCCCGCTGGGCGCAGCGCAGCACGGCCGCACGGGATGGCAGCGGCAGCAGGCAACTACTCCGTAGCTTCTACGTAGCTAGCAGTTCGCTCGCCTCCCAGTGGCCCTGTTCTCTGTTCTGTCTTCTCTGCTTCTCTTCTGTTCATCCGACCGTGAGGCAAAGTAAATACTAGTACTTCTCTTCTGTTAATTTTTTTTTCCAGTTCCGTCAATTTAATCAGGTTCTTGTCGTTGTGCTCTTATAGTCAGTACTCAGTAGTCATGTTAGTTTGTACAGATTTTAGGCCTTTAGGGTTAGGCTTTTTTTTGTTTTTTCCATAATAATTTATAATTGGTACAAAGTAACTACATTTAAATATTTTTGAAGCATGGAAAGGTTTTACAAAAGACTAGCAAATATGCTCGTGCGTTGAAACGAGAGTCCTTTTTTTCTTAAGAGTCCAAGAACGGCAGCAGGTCTTAGGGTTTGTTTGATTTATAACCACAACTTGCCACGTCATAAGTTAGTCACGCCATAGTTTCTTACGTAATTGTGTGGTTCACTGTCATAACTACGATGTGCCACACTTTCTTAGCACTGTTTCCACATGTCATAGTTTCATTTTCTTGCCAAACTTTGCTGTAAGTGTGGCTTTTATTTTGCTCACCATACTTTGATCATGTTTGGCTCGGCTTGTGCATTCCCACCGTGCGGTGCATCTGTGGTGGGAGTCACGGTACCAAAAAAACATGACTCTAGTTCAGATCCCATGGCCCGTGGCCTGATGCGAGGAGGAAATCACCGCAACCGTGATGTGTTTGCATGATTGCCACGTTCTGCAACTGAGAATCCACTTTTAAGCGGTTTCAAACAGGATATATCCGTGGCAACCAAACTATGACACCAACCAAGCCTAAAAGTATCTAGGTTGTGGTGCTGTTAAGTTACATTATTGCTTTGTCGCTGGCATGTAAGGCTGCACCCCCCTCCGTAAATCTCTAGCTCCGCACCCGCGTACACAGGCTTTCAGAAACGCGGGGAAATGGTATCTCGACATCTCTGACGCAGTTTGATTAATCAAGAAGCTAAGAATGGCGTGGGTAGATTAAAGCGCTTATATACAGTACAGAGCCCGAGCGGCGAGGAACAAGACGGAGTCACGGTTAGATCTCTGATCCCGAGGGGATTTGCGAACATGCTGCTGTCTGACGGAACGGTACGATCGAGCGCACGCAGTGGTTTTTGGGCGCAAAAGCTTCCACCAAAGGGTTGTTTATTCTGTAGATAGATCTCTGACACGGTCCAACAGAGTGCGCCGCAACCGCAGCGCAAACTCCTTCTGACGAGAGGGATCAGGGATGCAATTCAAGTGAGCCCTGGGCGCGCGCGCTTCCAACCTCCAGGCGACGCCACGACGAGGACCCGAATCGTTTGCTTCTTCTACCGGCAGGCACTCACCACGCAGCTCCGTCCATCTCCGCCAGCCGCGCGCCGCCCCGATTCACCTCCCGCGCGCCTGAAGAGTCACCTGCTCACCGCTCACCACTCACCACCAAACAAATCAAGCCGGTCATCACTCGTCGATCGGCCATGGTGGTCCAGGGCGCATCCTCGTGAGACGCCCTGCATGAAAACGAAGCTCGTGTCCCGGCATGTGATCAACAACGACATGTAATCGCTGTCCCTTGCTAATTGCCTAATCGCTTCGAGACGTACGCTTAAATAATCGCGCGCTATGGGTTTCAAGTACCGGCGGCATCACACGACACGATCCCCCACCGGCACCCCGTGCTTCGCACCGCGCGCGGTCGTTGGCGACAGTGACGCGGCCATTTTTGGGCGACAACGACCGCTAGCTGATCCATTTGTACCGCCCGCATGCAGTCTCGCCACGCTCGCCCAAGCACCAAGACGCGGGCGGCGGATCCGCGGGCGGCCGCCGGGCGCAGCGCACGGATCAGGGCGCGGCGGGCGGACAGCGGCACGTGGACGGGGGGATTCCCTGCCCACCCACCTACATAACTGCCTGCTGCCTCGGCTCGGCGCCGGCGGTCTCGGCGCCTCGAGGCCTCGCCTGCCCCTTTTCAGCTTTCGCTGCCACTTGAAACGGACGAGCCGCCGACCCCACCAACAACTTCCCGCACTAGCTACGCGTAGGCGTAGCGCACTCCACTCCACTGGATCGCCCTCGCTCTCGCTCGCTCGCTCGCTCCAGGAGCAGGGAAGGAGCTAGCTGGCGCAGGCTAGCTGTCCTCATGTTCCAAAAGTCTCGTCCCATGTGACCCTCCAATTCCAATTCCCATCCGTCTCCATCCCCTCGCCCCCGCCCCCGCCCCGGCACAAGCTACCCGGGGGGCCAGGACGGTGGTGCCGTGCGTCGTAGCTGCTACTGCACCACTAGCTATAAAACTAAGCTCCAGGCGCCGGCGCCCATCGCAAGATCGAGCGAGCTTAAAAGGCAATTTCTTTCCCAACACTTGTAAACATCTTTGTAATCTGGTTGCCAATGCTATAAATCAATAAAATCAGGTGGGGAGCAATCCCTCCCGTTGAAGTTGTCAAAAAAAAAAAAAAGATCGAGCGAGCGACCACGCACTGCTGGCTTGCGCGGGCTACGATACGATCGAGAGCCGCCGTGCACACGTTGTTCGCTCGCGCGATGGCGCAGCTGCCGCCCAGGATCCCGACGGCGGTGCACCACTGGCCGGAGGGGGGCCAGCACGGCGCGGCGGCGGCGTGGGCCGATGACTTCGCCGAGTTCGCGGCGTCGCGGCGGGGAGCGCACCGGAGGTCGCTGAGCGACTCGGTCGCCTTCGTCGAGGTGGCGCCCGCGGACGGCGCGGCCGGCGAGTTCGACAGGCTGGACGACGACCAGCTCATGTCCATGTTCCCCGACGAGGCCGGGGGCGGCGGCGGCGGGTCGTCGTCCGCGCCGGGGTCCGAGAACGGCGGCAGCAGCGACAGCGACGGCGACAAGCGTGTCGGCGGTGCCCCGGCGGGACGCACCACCACCGGCAACGGCAATGCCTGCGACGGCGAGCAGAACGAAGCCGCGGGCGACGCGCAGGCGCCGGCGACGGGGCCAGCCGCCGCCGCCTCCACGGAGCTGATCCGGGACCCCAAGAGGGTAAAGAGGTGAGTGAGCCCGACCGATCGAGCCCACCATGCATGCATTGCATGTATGCGTCTTGTGGGCAGCCAAATAATGCGTTCTGCAAGCAGTCCATCTTGATCTGAAAAAAGACTGAAACTGGCTTTGTGCTTGCGCTGAAATTCTCTGCCAGGATCCTTGCCAATCGGCAGTCAGCTCAGAGGTCGCGGGTGAGGAAGTTGCAGTACATCTCCGAGCTCGAGCGCAGCGTCACGACACTGCAGGTATACATGAAACTTCTACGATTCTTGTCCAGCAAAAATAAACCAATGCTACCATGCATAATTTGCAAGAATTCTAGCTTCAGCGTAAACACTAGCATGCATATATAATGGACAAGAATTTGGCACCTCCGTCAGATGTACTCGATCGATGTAGGCGCGTACGTGGAAAGAACTGCACATAGCCCCCAGTTACAAAATTGCGCAAGAAATTACATGTGCAATTGTGTAAACACAATTTGCCAGCTCCGTCAACGTACGTACTCGATCGATAAAGATACGCATGATGCATTTGCTGCATTCATGCTGTGGAACAAAGTGATCTGAAACTCTCTCATTAGATGATATATGGAAGCTTTAGTTCGAGATGAGATATTTTTTTGGTCTCCGCACACCAAGAAATTCTGATAGATCCAGCCATTCTATATTAAAGTAAAGAAAGAAAGGATAAAAACTGCAGAGAAAAAAAAAAGTTGTGCATCAATCACCAAGCAACACCAATTCTGAAACCAGAGACCTACAAACCATGCATCCTACTTCTAGGACATGCAGTCTCACTTGATGCGCCAGCATAATTCACGATCGATACCATATATATTAACTTTGGAGCGAGAGAGGCAGCGATTAACTTGTCATCTCAGCACATGCATAGCATAGCCAACAGCAAGGTAGATGGATAGATAGATAGATCGGCAGCAGCGGCAGCACAGGCTGGCTAGCAATAGCAACAGCGTCGCAAGTGATGCACCCATGTGCATGTGAAGGCGGCGTGCATGCAGCCGGGATGGATCATGGAAGCAAAGCAATAGGCGCTGGCTAGTTCTCTCCTCCCGTGTCCCGTCGTGGCCGTGCATGCACGCCGATGTCTTTACCCGGAGGCCGGAGCGCGGTACCAACCCCACGTAGTGCCATGATCCAAGTGCACATGCCTCTGCAATCCGCATGGCCTGCCGCCCTGGTGGTGGTCCCTGTGTGGCCTATGCTCGACCGATCCATCCATCGATCAATATAATCCGCATGCACCAAGCTGGTATAGAACACGAGCCTTGCCTCCTTGCGCAAGATCCGGTTGCATTGGTAATGGTTGGTTGGTTAGTTAGTGTCTTACTTAAGGCGTTATTGGTTGGAGTATTTACTAGTGGCATTTAGCAATTCACATGGCCTTTATGCTTGGATGAATACATATAAAATAGTTAATAGCAATGGGGTCGAAGCAGTAGTAGTGTTCTTTATTCATTGCTGCACATGGCGCTAGCTAGGTACAGATCAAAGGTTCCGCGGTTGTCCGGTTCTGTTAACTTGCCGTGGCCGTACGCTGAGCTTGTTCCAGAAGATTGGCCGGATTCAGCTTTAGGCTTAAGCTGCACATGTGCTGAACCTGGAACCTGAAGCCAAGAGGAAAAATTTGACAAATCCATGAACAAGCAAGTAGTTTTCATTTTTGGAAAGCAGAAAGGAGATGCATGGTCCTTTAATTCCGATCGTCAACAGTTTCGTGTCTGAATTTCGTCGAAGTTGCTTGCTTGCTCTGATCTGCTAGAAGTTGTAAATCGATCGTTTGTTTGCTTGCTTGCTCTGCAGAACGAGGTGTCCGTGCTGTCTCCTCGCGTGGCATTTCTGGATCAACAGCGGACCATACTGACCGTCGGCAACAGCCACCTCAAGCAGCGGATCGCAGCTCTTGCTCAGGACAAGATTTTCAAGGACGGTAAGTGTGCGTGGCATACTATACTTAGGGTAGTCGATCATAGTTTAACAGTACTAGGAGTCGTTCATTATTCTTTTCTTCGTGAGCTAATGATTCCTACCACTGACAAAGAACTGAGAAAGATAGGGGATATATGGATTTATTCATCATGCATGCTTCAACGAACATCACTGGGTGTATATACCTTTCTTCAGCTCATCAAGAGGCGTTGAAGAAGGAGATCGAGAGGCTGCGCCAGATCTACGAGCAGCAGAACCTCAAGATGTCAGCCGGCGCTGCTGCTTCTGACCACGGGCCGCCGCCACCGATGCGCGCAGAGAAAGAGCTCATGAGCTAATCCATGCATGCCTGTCCGCTGTGCAGTCCGCCGTATCATTAACATGGAGGGAACATTGCATCATGATTTCTTTTTTCAGATTCTGTGGATGTTTACTTCTTTTTCTCTTTCTCTTTTTCTTCTTCTTATTCTTCCATTAACATGTGCATTAATTCTTTGTATGTTAATTTCGATTTGGTTTACTGTGCAAATTGTGGTAAAGTCATCAGGGAAACTGATCTGTCATGTAAATCATTTTTGAAGCGTTACATCTCTGGAAATCTGGATAGCTCTTGATTTTTGTATGGTCTTTCTTTTTTTTTTTCTTTGGTGTGATCAGATCTCTTGATATTGGCAGGTTCAATGTAATTGAATTAGCAATGTGTCCCAAATAATTAGCGTGGGTAGCTATTTTTTTTCTTTGTAACATACTAACATTTGGATCAAATTATTTTACTTGAAATTAATTAGCGTGGATAAGTAGTTTTTTATTTGGTTGGTTATACTCTCTCTGTCTCCCTCAGAATGATTAGCATATTTTATATATGAAAAAATTACTTTCACAAATTTCCACCAACAATTATTCAAATTATATACTATTCTAAAACATAAAACTTGCATCAATAGATTTATATTCAAAGTGCCTAGAGTCTAAGATAATATTGAACTTTTAGCAAATGATAACATATTGTAGGAGAAATTAAGGGTCAAACTCTATTTTGTACAACCTTTTCAAGATCCAAATATGATTATCATTCCAAATTTTGCTTCTAAATTACCCACACTTGTCATTATGGAAGATAATATAAAGTATCTCCTTTAATTTTTTTATATCTAAATTACCCACATTTGTTGTTACAAAAAGTAAAATAAAATATTCATCAAATTTACATCTAGATTATCTATGTAAGCTATTATGGAAAAGAAGCAAATAACATTAAGTATACTAATATATGTTCAAATTACCCGCTTTTACCACTATTAAATTCAAAATAAACATAAATACTATTTGTCACTATATACCTAGTATACATGAATACCATAGTGACAAATATATGTTTTGTTGTTTTTAAATAATATTTAAATCATATGCCATTACATTTTATAAGTTGTTACTTTAGACAAGTTCATATATTTTAACTAAAACATTTTGACATATCAATACTTGTATTTTGTCTACAAACATTCTTTTTTATATAGAAATACTGTAACACATATAATTATTTGGTATAGAGAAGTTAACATGCAAGTGTTGTGCCATAGACTAAACAAGTATTTATGACACTGTAGTAACTAACAACGGAGTCTAAGACCTATCACTCTTTTTTACAAACAATGGCAGCCTCTTCTCTGTACACAGGAGATTTTGGCCTTAATTGGCACTTGGGCCTAAGGTGTTAGCGCCAAGGGAGCCCAGGCTACTTAGGCCTTAGGGTGGCTAGGCCTTGACACCGCCACTGTCTGAATTCACTTAATGATGGTTAATCCGATAATTAGAGGATACGAGAATCCTAGCGCCCGGATGTTCGGATGGACGGCATGTCCGAACGCCGCTCCCGCGCCACCTCCGTACACCCGCACGGTTCGCTCGCCCACGCTCAGGCGTACTCGGGGACCACCCGAACCCGCTCCATCCGGATGTAGCACCCGCGCCTGCTCCTATCACACGCGCCCACGGGAAGCCCGCTCCCTTTCACACGCCCGCATGCACATGGGGGGCTGATCCTAGTCACCTGCCCCACCTGCGTATGCGCACCCACGCGGGGCCCGCACCACCTCGAACATCACTGGCATCGAGAAAAGAGGGGAGGGGCGGCAAATGGCTAGCCGGCGCCGGAGAGGAGACACCGGGGCGAGGCAGCAGAAAAAACAAGGAGGGAGATACAACACCCGATTTACTTTTGAAACATCCAAATACAACATTTGCAACATACGTCTGAAGTCAGTTGAAACACTTGAAAAAGACACCTAAAATACACTTAAAACCATTACAACCATACACAAACATTCAAATATAACACATGCAACATATGTGTAGAATATATGCAACATCTAGATAAACACAACTGCAACATGCGTCCGGAAAACACAGACGGAACATACCGCTGAAACACTCAAAATATACTCTTGCAACATGCCTTTGAAACAATTGCAACATATGCAACATCCTCCGATCTACTTTTGCAACATCCATATGAAACAAATGCAACATACCTTTGAAACGTATGAAACAACTAAAACATACAATTGCAACATTGGGGGAGAGAGAGCCTGGAGCTGGGAGCGCCATGGCCGCTGAATCTGCGGGCATTGGGGGCTCCCGGTGGGGAGGACGCCGTTGTGGGGGGAGGGGCGCCGCCAGGGTGGGGGAGGACGTTGGGGTGGGGGAAGGAGCCACCGGGGGTCAAGAAACATAGGGGAGGGGGAGGCTGCACTGGTCGCCTGTGCCGGAGCTGTGTGTCCCATGCCGGAGCAGGGCCGTGCGCCCCGCTCTGGATCTGCGCCCGTGCCAGGGTCGCGCCTGTCCCCGCACATTAGTTGATGCCGGGGGTGGCCAGCTGGAGAAGAGGAAGGGGGTCGCCGGGGGTGGCCGCGTGGATCAGGGCTTGTGCTCGCGCTGGGGACGTCGCCGCGCCGGAGCAGGATGAGGGAGAGGGAGGCAGCGTGGCGCGCGGCTTGTGCGACGCGCGTGGGGACGGGGCACAGGGGCGCGACTCGGCAGAGGAGAGTTGCAGTGTGGTGCGGAGATGCCACGGTGGGGGAAGAGGTGGGAGGAACAAGCGGATGCGGGAAATGAGAGGAGGACGGCGTCCGTCATACATATCATTATCGTAGAGGCGATACTCTGTTGCATCAGGGTGCTAGGTGTTCTTTCACGCTCTCGGCTTTCGAGGGGTGGAGGATACAAGCGACATGCGAGAAACCACGCTGGATAGATGCGACACGCGGCGCCGCCACCTAGCACCGGAGCCAAATAGAGCATCTTCCAGCTTCCCTTGACGCTTGGCAGCGGCACCCATCTCATCAAGAGCAAAAACAACATCCACCCAATCACCCGCCTCCCCAGTCCCCTGCTATCTTCAGTTCCTGCCGATGGAATCCGACGATGTACAAGTACAACGATTCGCGCGGTGGCGAAGACGCGTAGTCCCAATTGACCGGGTCAAGCTATGCCTTTTATTGCTACAGTATGCTACGATTACGAGAGTTTACTGTTATTATTAGTCGTATGAAGCAGACAAGCTATTGGGGGGCAGGTTGTGGTAGTCTTCTTAATCGTCTTAATTTGCTTTCTATAAACCCTTGAATGCTTTATTTCCCTTGGATGCAATGGGAATGGTGAAGATTCCTCATGTTAAAAAGAGAGAGGGAGAGAGAGAGAGAGAGTTTACAGTTATTCTTACAGGCTCTCTCCGTGCCCCGGTTTTAGCTGTTCTCCGCCTGAAACACTACACAGTGCTCTGCACACACGTACAAACTGCACTAAGACACAAGTATATACCGACAACTGATAAAATGTCTAAAGACTGGTGATACCGTACGTACACTACATTCTCCAAGACCTCTGTTTTGATTCGAGAGCATAAACCATCTGAACACAGCTCTGAAACTGACTGCAGGCAGTCAAGCATACCTGAATGCAGAGACTACACCCCAATTACTACAAAGCTTTTTAAGAAAAAAGATAAAGAAAAAAAACTAAAAATTCTTCTGAGCCACACAAAACTAACCACAAAGGCACTCAAATCCTGTTCTCTTCAGCAAATTCATAATGCGCTGAATTTGCTAAAACGGCGCAAAGTAAGTACGGGAGGAGTAGTAGTTAGTACTCCGGCGGCAGTGCGGCACAGATTTACTAGACACTGACACGTGTACAAAACCGAGTTCACTCCCACAACGGGCTGGCATACAGCTGCTCCGCCGCGCCAGCCTCCTCTCCGTAGCAGGGCTCAAACGGGAAGCCGCTCCCCACGTCCTGCTCCTCCCACTCCATGGCCATGACCAGGCCGTCCATGTACCAGTCGTCCCCCGTGCACGCGCTGGTGAACGGGTCCATGGCGTCGTCGGCGTCGGCCGTCTCCGCCCACTCCAGGGTGTCGTCGTGGTCGAAGACGACGTACGGCGCCGGGGACCTCAGCCGCGGCCGCGCGCCACCGTACTCGTCGAAGTCGGACAGTATGCCGCCGTCGAGGCCGCAGTCCTCGCAGCCCTGGTGCGCGTGGATGTCGTAGCTCTCTTGGGTGTCGATCCAGCAGTCGCCGTCGCCGTCGTCGTCGACTTCGGTCACCACCAAACCAAGCTGTTGGTGGCCTGCATTCTCGGCGGCGAGGGACGCGTCCAGGAGCTCCATGAGGAGGTCGCCGTGGATCTCCGGCACCTCCATGAAGTCGACGTCGTCTCGTTTCTGCTGCTGGCTGCTATCCATGTACGTGTCTGGATCAAAATTGTAGCCAACCTCTGGGTGCTTTTTTTCTTCTACAGACTACAGCGCGGGAGTGGGAGAGAGAGGGGAGATCACTGATCATGGCAGGGCATGTGATTGGGCAGCGAGGAGCTTTATAGCCTCTGAGTGTGGGCCCTCGTTTAGTTCCCAAATTCAACCCAAAATTTCACTATGCAAAAAGAAGATTCTCATCACATCAAAATACCGGCACATGCATGGAGTACTAAATGTAGATAAAATTTAAAACTAATTGCACAGTTTTATTGTACTTTGCGAGACAAACATTTTGAGTCTAATTAATCAAAATTTAGATAATTTTTACCAAATACAAACGAATTGCTACAGCTTACGGTACCAAATCGGGCACCCCGATTTGGGAACTGAACAAGGCCTGGGACGTGCCAGGCTGCCAGCTCAGGAGCAGTGAGTGAGCCGCGTCGGCCATGAGGAGCTGAGGGCCAGGTGACCGGGCGGTCTCGCACCTACGCGGCATGTGGACCAGACACCACTCGACAGCAGCATTCATGGTTCCTGATCGCGCCATCCATGGGTCGGATCAGAGATTGCTTTTGCTGCGAGCAAGCATGGATTAAGGAGGAAAGCACGAAACTGTTGAGACGTTCAAACCAAGCTTCTGTTGCTGGAGAGAGCTGATTGATTGAGCAAGCAGGAATGGCTTTTCGTCTTGGTCCTGTTCATTTGTCTTATAATTCGTACTTTTCATCTTGATTTTTTAATTAAAACAATATTTTTCTCTTACAACGACAACGAATCAGTAAACAGTAGGCGAAACCACCGGTAAAGCGGGCAGCAACAATATTGAATTCTGCATCAGTGCATCGTCCAGGTACAGGCAAGGGGGGCTGTACCCTGTAGGTGCCTCCGCGCCAAGCAGCTCCAAAGGGTAGGCCTGTTTGCCATGGTGTGGGTACAGATTCAGCCGCTCAGGACGCCGTGACCTGTGAGAAATTTCAGTCCTTATCCATTGCACAATGGCGCTGCTCCATTTCATGAATCGTGATGATTGATCGAGCAGTGCCGATGACGGCTGCTACTGCTTCATACAGCATAGGCAGTGTTTAGTTCCTTCGAAATTCCAAAAATTTTATAAAATTCTCCGTCACATCAAATATTTGGACGCATGCATGGAGCATTAAATATAGGTAAAAAAATAACTAATTACACAGTTTGGTTGTAAATCACGAGACGAATCTTTAAAACCTAATTAGTCCATGATTGGACACTAATTGTCAAATACAAATAAAAGAGTTATTGTGCTTCCAAAAATTTTACAGGGCAACTAAACACACCCATACTGTTTGACTGGGGCTAAACAGGAGGGAGGAATGGGCCGGACGGTGAAAACATCAGCCAGAAGAACCAGCAGGGTAGATCTGAGCACAGTGACTGCCCAATGTTTCCGCTGGCATCATCAATAGTTCAATACTACTGTTACTGTGCTGTGCTCCAGGTCCCCAGCGGTCAAATGATCGCTTCCAGAACAGCAATCAAAGGCTGATGACGTGAGGACAAAGATTGCACATGAAAACATGGTCGTGTTGCGGTCCTGCGGCGCTTTGCAGTGAGTGCAGAGTGCATGCAGACTCTGTACGGGCGACGTAGTAGTAGGAGCATGGTCTCGGCTTGGGTCATGATGGTCTACGCCGGTGTACGTCAATGGCCAGCCCGTCTTCACCGGGAATCATATCCGCCGGCAATCTGTAGAGAAATCTTCCGTTTTTTCCGGTGTCGCACATGGTCTGCCTGGCTTGGGCCATGGGCGCTACCCATGGCGGGCCTGGGCTCTTCGTTCGCTTTCGCTCACGGCTCACCGGAGACGGGGGACGGGCGGGTGCGGCCGGGGCCGGGGAAGAAGGGGTGGGCGGCCAGCAAACTGCTACATTGCGCCGCGCATTAAGGCTATATATTCTGCATTCCTGCGGTAAGATAATCACATATAGACTGTAGATTCCATTGACTAATCGTAAAATCAGCCTGGTCAATAGAGTGATGGGCATTTGCCATATGGTGAGACAAAAAGATCGTAAATGAGGACAGAGCGTAGCTCGATTGGTTCGTTTGTGGTGGTACGTTCGTGGTGGTACGAACGACCGGTGCTGGGTTCGATCCAATCGAACCCGGAGCCTCACCTTAGGGATTTATTCCCTGTTTTGGTGGATACCCCTTCACGCGTGGAGTCACAAAGGGATTGCGATGTGTCCGTCGTCTACGGAGCCTTGATGGTCCCGGTGATCTCAAGAAGGACGCGGTCTTCAAATCTGTGTGTAGTTGTAGGTCTAGTTGTGCACGCGTAGTATAAGTGTGGTGTTTGTGGGGTCGTGTGGGTGTATGTTCATGCATGTACAAGATACTACAGCTGTATCCAGATGAGAGGGTTTAAAAAAAAGATCGTAAATGACGAGTTCGTAACAAATCCAAGTTTGAACCATATAATTGTTTTATAGATTCGAGTGACTAATCATATAGGAGTAGCATGATAAATACAGAACAAAATCGAATTATGACAGCCTTGGCTCGCAGGGCCGTGCATGACAAAACCGTTGGTGTGATTGGTGTCAAGTGTCAACAATCACGCACGCGCGTGCGCACACAATTCACCGGTTTACCAAACAACAGGATGAAAATGTTCACAGCCTGTTCGTTTGAGCTTTCAGCTACTTATTTTCAGCCAATCAGTAGTATTTTTCTCTCACAACAAATCAGCCAACAGTGCTTTCAACCGCTTATTTACAGCTCAATCAACTGCAACTAAAGCACACCGGACATCATAATAGTAGCCGACAACAGCAGCAGTGCAGGCTTGCAGCTCCGGCCATGCACGTAGGTGTAGGTTACGTAGCTGCTGGGTGCTGGCTATCCCTGGTTTGCTGTAATCTAGGCCTGGCTGGCTGGAAAACGGTTGATAGTGATTTGCTGTAAGAGAAAAATATGTCCCGTTCGGCTGTGCTGATAAGTCGGCTGAAAAATACTGTTGACTGATTTTTTGTGAGAGAAAAACACTGTTCTGGCTAAAAAAACAAGCTGAAAAGTACGGATTATAAGCCGGATGAACATGGTCAATATTGTTATTTCGCTGAAACGGTATAGCTAATAAGCTCAAGCGAACATGGCCTAGATTATCTAGGGCCTTTTTAGATGCAGCCAAAAGTTAGAATTTTTTCACTCTCTCTCAATCACATCAATTTTTAGCTGCTTGCATGGAGTATTAAATGTATGTAAAAAATAATTAATTACACAGTTTAGTTGGAAATCACGAGATAAATCTTTTGAGCCTAGTTAGTCCACGATTAGACAATATTTGTCAATAAGACAAAAGTGGTACTATTTATCGGTTTGAAAAATTTTGGAAAGTGAACAAGGCCTAGGTTGAAACGATCAGACGTGATCACGTGGATTCCTTCTTACCACCCTAGGGTCACAGGTTGTGCTAGATCAAGATCCGACGTGGTATTAAACCATGACTGATGACAGCAAATTATCCCGACTATGTTCATGCCGTGCAGTTGTGGTTCATCTCAGTACGCCGGTGACCCCGTGCAGCTGTTATGTGTGGTTGATCTCATTCCTATATCACAGGAATCGTTTGCAGGACTATCATTCCTATGTATTTGAGTCGCAGGAATCGTTTGCAGGACAGTTTGCGTGAGGAAAACCACAAAAAGATAAGCATCCACCTCATTGTTTCTTGTTTCCTACAACACATCCAAACACATTCTAAAAAAAATCCTACGTTTTTCATTTCTCTATTATGCATATGCATTCCTACTATGGCCCAGTTTAGTTCCAAATTTTTTGGCAAAATAGACACTGTAGCATTTTCGTTGTTATTTGGCAAATAGTGTCCAATCATAGTCTAATTAGGCTTAAAAGATTCGTCTCGTGGATTTCGTCTAAACTGTGTAATTAGTTTTATTTTTTATTTATATTTAATACTTCATGCATGCGTCTAAAGATTCGATGTGATGGGGAATGTGAAAAATTTTGCAAAATTTTTAGGGAACTAAACTGGTTTCTTCTATTCATGTTTGTTCAACCCTAATCATGTGTTATAAAGAGCCTACAGATTCATAGGGGTGAGGGGCCAGACGCCTCGCAGCAGAACAGGCTCCCAACGTGGTAGACCCGGATGGTGCAGGGTCACGGCCCCAGGCCACATAAATTGCAAACAGGGCTGCAATGATGCATGATAATATGACACAATGCAAGTCAGGAAAGCATGCAAAGGTTCTACTGCGTTCCAAACGAGTGAACTCAGAACTATCCCACACAAAAAAATTGCGTTTCTGTACAAGCCATTTCCAGATTCCCTTTCTTCTGTGTTCCATCCCATGCAGAGAACAAGTCGTTCCCAGATTCCCTTTCTTCTGTGTTCCATTGCATGCAGAACAGCTTGGATGCTCTTTAGTTTTTTTTTTAAAAAAAACAAGGTCTTCTGTTAGATTTTGCCCAGCTTCTTTGGATAAGGTTCTTTACCAGGACTTTTTGGGTAGCTCTACTCTTCAGCCTTCTCAGATTTCTGTAGTGGAAGAGATCTACCACGTCCCAGTGTAAAGCCCCTTGTTCCATCTGGCATTCTCGGTCCAGGAATAGGCTTGTTTAATGACTCAGAACCAGAACTTCCTGATATGCAAATAATATAAAGAAAACAAATTATATCAATCCCACACTAGGAGAAATACAAACAATATATGTGAGGAATTGGTTTCGGTCCTTTCGGATATGTTGAGAATGGGTATGAATTATTGAAATTTCAAGCAGCTACTTGCTGTTTTGTACATGTTTGTCGAAATCACAGGGGAGGATCAAAGTTTTGTGCAGATGACAGGAAGTGTTCCTATGGAATTCCAGGTCATTACTCTAGACAAAAAAAAAATCATGCTGCAATTCATCTACAAGACATTGTAAAAAAAATAACCTATGGAATTCCAGATCATTACTCTAGACAAAAGCAGAACAAACTGTGGTTTCGACAAATAATAAGGGGAACATAAACCATCTCACTGCTCTGCAGAAAGAATAAGAGAATTAACTAACCATCAAGTCTCAATGGCATAAGTCACCCAAAAAAAAGTCTCAATGGCATAGATAAGGATGCAAGTGGGGTACCCAATGGTGTTTTTTGGGTCAGTTAACTAATTACGGTTGAATGACATTCTAGTTCATTCCCCTCTCACTCAAATTACATAAAATGCAATTATAATTCATCTGAGCAAGTTTTTGGTCGACCCAATGACCTAAAATAATTAGAACTTGCATACCTAGGCATAGATATAAGAATAAATTTCATGACATGTAAAAGAAAATATCATTGGTGTATCACTACAAAGGAAAATAGCATTCACAAATTCAGTACATTTAACTTTATGAATACCTTGTTTGTTTGTATTTTGCTGCATCTGACCTTGACCTTTGTACCGTCCTTTTCGTCCTCTAGAATTTGACTTCTGGTCATGGTGCTCAGTCTATACGTATAACCAACAGGCTATAAGCAAAAATATATCTAGTGCAATATTTGGGATGCAAATAGTCATAATATGTCAATTAGAAAAAAAAATCTACTAGGAAATAATGTAAATCAACTATTCAGTCCCAAGCTCCCAGCATAGAATAGTTCAAGAAGAGAGGCCCAAACTATCAGCAAGAAGGTGAAAACAGCAAGTGATGCACTACATAAGCTATCATATACTATTTTCAAGCAGATAACTGAACACAGTCAACAGACAAATGCAGTTAGGAGTATGGAAAATTTCAGACCTCAGTGGTAAAAACAAATTTCAAATTCTCTTTGTCCTTGGCACTCCCCACTGCATCAGCATTGGATATCTTTTCTGAGGTTATACACTGGTCTTCTTTTGAATGTAGATTCTGATCGATCTTTTTGGAAACTGCATCCTGATTTTCTTTTGAAGGTTTGTTATACTTTCCTGATCCCATTACACTTTGTTTAGACAGAAGCCTGACTTTCATCCCAGTTCTCCAGTTGCTCTCATCACTTAGGACAGTAACCTAATATGACCAGAACAGATAATCGAATAAAAAAAGTTGATTATTCTAGACTTACAAACCAAATCTATTATTAGATAGGAGACGAGCAACTCACAGCCTTCTCAGCGGCCTCCACTGCTTCATACTCAACAAGTACATGAACCTGTGCAAATCTGCTTCATTAACTTGTTTGGCAGAGATAATATAACAAACATAATCTAACAGTATTTTTTTCCCTGGAATCTAGATATAAATATGTTATTGTTTGTGGTAATTGGGAGTAAGAAGCACAATTAAAAGAGTCTCCAATTAAAACGTTAGCAAATAGCTTCAATAATGAAAATACAACATGAAGTTGAGATCATACCTTACTACTTAAATTGAAGTCAGGCTTCTTAGCAGTTGAAGATTCTTTCACTAATTCTGGATCATTAATTGTTATGTTCACAACTCTGAGATGTGAAAAGGTAGATTACAGTATCAGAATATATTATAAAACGAATAAATAACATTTAAAGAAGCACAGACAACTACGAATGTCCAGAAAACATACTTGCCCACTGTACCGAATTTTTCCTGAATACTCTCCATGGAGAAATCTGGAGGTAGATTTTCGACCAAAACAGTGCTTTTCTGCAAATACAATGTATGCTCTTGAAGTTGTCGCAATTCAGATACCCTAGGTGTAGTGCATTCCGGAGGGAATCAGCTATTTACCTTTGAATCTTTCAATTCTTTTTGTGGCAACGGATGTAACCTCATGACCCGTTTCCCATCTGAACTTACAACCTAAAATAGAATAAGCAGACAATTATGTCACAAAGATACAAAACCTGACATGGCAATTGTACATGCATTACTAACAAACGGTAAGAAATTCTAAGTATCATCACAGATTGAAATTGCAAAATATTACCAGCTTTGGTGATGTCCTGAGTGCAGCTTCAATTACTGAGAGGTCTTGAACGAGTTTCTTCATTCTTCTAAATGATGCGATGGTCTCAATAGGAACTATTATTAAATAAAGCCATTAGAAGAGAGTTCACATTTGTAATACATATTGTATAATAAATCCAGTGGCAGCAAATGTTGATGTGTATTCATTCAATATAGAACATAGAGCGCTAAAATAATAAACAGTGATTAACTCATGTAGTCTTGTTATTTAGCTAATGCTTCTGATTTTAATAAGCAGCAAAATGCCACTAGTGTGCAATGTAAGAGAACCAACATGTGATGATTTTTTTTATACAAAATACAGCTTACATGCACCAATATCTAATTTAGAAACACACACAAAAAAAGCATAAGCTATAAAAAAAGAGAGAAAATTATTAACACGAAACCTGAATCGAAACCAACAAATATCATTATCAATACCAACAAAAACATCAGCTCAGTGCAAACTATTCAATTAAGTCCTCACCATTGAGGACACCACATAAGTTAGGCCTCGTTTTGAATGTCTGATTTAGATAATAGAAGAAGACATTTTTTTAGTTCAGATTATATTATGACCTTGTGAAAAAATTGAGATGAGGCTAAAAAAACTGAGAATGGGAACACTGAATACAGTGTCCCTGAAACCACTATACTAATCATAAAATTTACATCCTATATGTGATCAATTATAGAAATTCGTCTAACTGTAGTTCTGGAGTACATAAAACATCCTTTATATGTGATACACACATGCCACCCACCTCAAAGGTAGTAAACATTCAGTTTGATCAAATATGATGGGGGTAAGGGACAACTCAGATGAGTAAGGTACATATCATCTCCCGGTGATGTCAAAAAGACAAAGCTACCATGGCAGAAAACCAGGCAACATTTGTCAATTCCGGGGTCAGATTTGCATATCTTCATGGTCCCACAACCAAAGATAGTATGTCTCAGTAACACATATGAAAAAGTATCAAAGGGCTATAAATAGTTAGCAAGCACTATGTGATTGCTCAATCAGAAGATTCCACAGTCCATAATTTTCTTAATGGAATGGAGTGAATCAGAAATCATAAATTTGGTATTCACAGAGATCTAAACAAGCTTCTCGGCACAGCTTAAAGAAAGCTGCACCAGGAGTACCAGTGCAAAGGCCTCATCATAAGTACCTGTCACATTTCATCATTTTCATCTCCATTCCACATGTACGATTGCTAGGGCAAAATAAACCACTGGTGTTTTAAATGCAGGAAAAAAAAACACTACAGGAGAACAAGAGTTGCACCTTGATCAATGCTGAAGAACCGGATATTTTAATCCAAGCATCTTAGCAGAAAATAATTGTGATGCAGAACAAAATAAAACACATCCTGAACACTAAACAATTACCAAAAGAATTCCAGACACTCTGTTACAACTACAGTCTCATAGTCAAACCCTACACAGCTAAGTAACTAGAAACTAGAATATCTGAAGCAGTCAGCATTGCATTATCAGTGTCTATGCTAAAATTTATAACCTAAGGCAACAAATACGTACCAAAGCCCTTCTTGTTCTTCTTCACATATTTCAACAGGAACTCGTCCGTAGGAAGATTCTCATCGCTGAAATAGTACTCGACCTGCAAGTTGTAGAAGTGTTTCATGTTTCAGAACGCAAAGAGCCTGTTTAGTTCCTCCCCCAACCCAAAAAAGTTTGCGCAGTACCCGTCACATCGAATCGTTGGACACATGCATGGAACATTAAATTTAGGTAACAAAAATAACTAATTGCACAGTTTGTCTGTAAATGTCAAAACGAATCTTTTGAGCCTAGTTAGTCCATAATTGATAAATTTTGTCAAATAAAACGAAAAGTGCTACAGTAGCCGAACCCAAACTTTTTCACCACCTAGACAACCCCAAAGTATATCAGATAAGCACTTTACGATCACACAGAAATTTAGAAGTCAACGTATTGAGAAGAAACAGCGCATATGGGAAGAGGAGTTGCAGAGGGAAGGTCCACAGAGAGCGTACCTGCTTGACGATGCGGTCGCGGAGCTCGTCGGTGAGCACGACGCTACCTCTGCAAGTCTCAGGGCCCTCTGAAGAGGCGTCGTTGACGATGTCGGGCGCGATGGGTAGGGCGTCCTCCACCACCACCTCGCCCTTGACGATGTCGGGCGCGACTGGTAGGGCGTCCTCCTCCACCACCTCGCCCTTGACGATGTCGGGCGCGACAGGTAAGGCGTCCTCCTCCACCACCTCTCCCGTGGGCTGCAGCTCATCGGACACGGTAAGGGGATCCCGCGCGACGCCGTCGAGAGGTGGAGCCTGGCCGTCCATACCAGAGGGCAGGGCGTCCTCCACCTCGGCAGGACGCGGCGGATGGAGCTCGTCGCCGACTGCAAGGGGCTCGGGCACGACGGCGTCGAGAAGAGGTGGAGCCTGGCCGTCCATTCCGGTGGGGGAGATCAGGGGAGCCGAGGCGCCGCCGCCGCTCGTAGTCGACGGCTGGCGGCTTCGGGCGGAGGCGTGCGGTCGCGGGCTCGAGGAGCTCCGGGTGGCGATCTGGGCTTACATATACCCACTGGGCAGAGCAGGACGCAGAGCGAGACGAGGCGAGAGGGTTTGCTTCATGGCGGCTGAACGGCCCACTGGGCTGTCGACTTGTGTCGGTTTGTCTCAGTAGCTCCCTGGGCTCTGCGTAGGCCTGCTAATGGGTTAAAATCCACTTCATACCCAATTCGACCCATAATAACAAATAACTCTCTTCTTTTTTTGAAGAGGCCTCACATTGCAGGTTTGGCTAAAATATGAATGATAAATTTGTGAGAAATTGTATGCCTATGCCCAATAAAACATGTGAGCCTAGAGGGGTGGCTTGATTCTAAAAAATAATTTTTATTTTTTAGAAGAACAAATGCGGACTTTCTGTCCAATATCATTCGTGGTGGCTCAAAATACACTGTGGTGTGAAAGTTATTATCCTTGTTAGTTGTGAAGCTCGTGGAGATACTTAGAAGTAGAGTTATGAGATAGCCTTGATAAGGCATTCTATAGTAGAGACGCCTGGGTAGAACTAGTTGAACTATTTTCCCCCTGTAACCAGATCCTTTCCTCACTTTTAATGGACGCATAGTTAAAATATTGATAAGAAACCATCATATTCTTTGCCAAAATTTAACCAAATTCTCATGACAAGTCATGATATGATCCATCATCATATTAAACTTATAAGATAACATACATCATATGGATCTAAGATACACACAACTTTTAGAAAAAATACATAAATTGTCTAATTGAAGTTGAAGCAAATTACACAAAATTGATGAAATAAAAGAAGACCATGCAAGGACTTCTTAGGATAATTCATAGATAATTGAAAATAGAACTCTATAGTGAGTTCTTTTGTTCCTTTATTCCTTGCCCTCGTCAGCTTATCAAATGTAGTTCAAAATACGGGGCACGTCAACAGCTTTGATAGGCTTTATGATATACTCCTTTGCCCCAGCATCCAAGCACCTTCATATGACATAAATTAAGTATATAGATGATACTGGTGTATATAATGCAACTGCTTGATTGATTTAAGCTTCACTCACTTTTGCATCCTTTCAGGGATGTTGTCACTAGACATAATCACCACAGGGATGTGCTTCAGCTTCGGCAATTCCTGAGTGTGTGTAACAAATTCCGTTAATAACTGATAAGGTTTCTATATATTTCAAGACACAAACATAAAACATTCAACACAACATATATCATGAAACTATGCGACCATGGATATTAGAAATTATTTTTCTTTAAGAAAAGAGTCTACCTTCACCTCCATTAAAAGATCATACCCAGTCATACCAGGCATACAATAATCGGTTAGAATCAGCTTTACATCATTCTCCTGTATATAAATGTTACGTCGAAAACATGTCAACACATAGTATCTAACCAAATGAACTAAATTATGTGCATTCCTATTGATATTAGTTATATAAACTATTGATATACCATATCTAGAAAATCCAAGGCTTGCTTTGGGCCCTCCACAATTGTCACTACAAAATAATAATAATATTTAAAAGGGAAAATTTTAAATCAAAGAAATTGAGTGAAAGCATAGAAAACGCAAGCAATTATACCTTGAATGTTACAGCTTTTCAAGACTCGAGATGCCACAAGACGATCAACAAAGGTGTCATCGACTATGAGTACATGTGGAGCGACAGCGTCCATGATACTCTCTTGCAACTTCCTATTCCTTCCTTTGAGGACAACCTTGCAAACCTTTGATACTGGATTATTTGTATTGCGATGTCGGTGATAGAGTGAACCCAAAGTGGACCTCTTTATATAGAAATTTGGGGCTATACTATTGGTATATTTAATATAGTATCAAATACTTGCTGGCTACTATCTATAGCCTTAAGATATAAAATCATAAGTTGTAGCTATATTGATGATATCTTCAATATAAATGACAAGTTTTCAATTATACAAATGATATCCTTAAGATACGGAATACGTCAGTAGGTATACTGATACTATCCTTAATGTAGAGAAAATAGTAAATAATAGTAGGATATAACTATCATATCTTTACATGAGTGAGTACATCCTTCGGATATATAGCGTATCTGCGGTGGATCCTAGCTATATTTTTTAATCATAAAAGCATTTGTTTTGCATGTTTTGACTATGCATGCCCTTGATGAGTACTATACCACCTTGCTAGGTCAAAACCAAAGAGACGTGGTCGTTTGGTTGCTTAGTAAGCAGTGGCGGATCCAGGAATCAAAACCTGTGGGGCCAGCCAGCACAAGCTGTGGGACCAAACCATATATGCTACAGTAAAATTGCACTAGATTCGTCAAAACCTGTGGGGCCAGGTGGCCCCACAGCTTCTATGTACGTCCGCCACTGTTAGTAAGGCTTTCTTAGGACCTAAGCTAACAGACTTTTTCCTTACTTCCATGGGAAAACAAATTTGGCTCGCTAGCACCAGCAAGGTAAAGCTTGCTCAAGCCAGCGATGTGAGCTATGCTTGCTTGGGAACCAAATTTGCCCTTAATTCCTAGAGCACCAATGATAAGCACATCATAGGCATAGCATTTGGCTTCTTCAACCCACCCCATCCCATATTTTTATAATTTCAACTCAATCCGTTTCAACCCACAAACTAATTAAACCTACAGATTTGTTATAAAAACTCATGGGTTTGCATAAAATGTATATATAAGTTTGCACACATACGGGTACACATTAAATGCTGGATCCCTAGATTTTAAATTTCACTTTCAAATCATAAAATTTTATCGAAATTGACTAAAATTTGTTGCGATGATTTAATACAACAAGAAGCTGCTTCATACCAATTAGCACTAGCGGATCAATATGTGGGCCCCACATCAAAGCTGGATCCAAATAAAAGCTCATGTTCACACCTTAAAATTTTATCGAAATGATTGAAATTTGTTAAATAGGATTCACAATGTCATGAAGCCAATCTGTGCCGGCAAAATCTTCCCCACATCAAAAGCTAAACCTATTTCGATCAAATATATGTATACTATAATATATTGAAATTTTGATATCTACCCATGGTTCAACCCATTCAAACCCACACAAAAAAAGAGCCCAATCCCAACCCATCCGACCTAATTTTCTATTAAACCCAACCCGACCTAACGCGCTAAGTAAATTAACCTATTCCCACCCATCCAAAGCGCACCCACTTGAAAACCCAACCCATTAAACCTATTTCAACCCAACCCATTAGCAGGCCATGTGCATTCGCTTCGTGACAGTTTGGTTGATAATAGTCTGAGAGAAGATACCAGAGAGAAGGCGAGGTGTTGCACTCGATGGAAGAGCAGAGGGCAGAGCAATGCAATAGGTCTAATTCACTACTACAAAAAATCTTAACGAAGGCGGGCAAAAACGATTAATGGAGACGGACATTGCAAGCTGCAACCGCCTCCAATCAAAGGTCACGGTTAATCATGACTTTAAGACGACGGTTGCCCTGTCCGTCTCGGAAAATCGATTAACAGAGGCGGACGGGTTAAGATGCTGAAAGCCCAAGTTTGGTTTTGGTAATTAATGACACCAAGTTGCTAAATGCTATTGTATCAAGTGTGATTAAGCTAGGCATAAGCAACACATGTGATGAAGGTGTACGTGGCAAGGAGTGGTGGCCACAAGATCACAAAGAGATGGTGCATGGACATGAAATGATGATCATGGTGGAGATGCACATGAAATGATGGACATGATGATCAAGTGAAGGAGAAGGATCTAAGAGCGCAAGGCAAAGGTATAACCATAGGATTTTCCTTTTGCCGGTCTAAGATGAATAGAGAAGTGATTGACCGGGTTTAGGATACATAGCCGACTATCAAGAGGGGCAATCACGGTTAGCTCGGGAATCAAGTGCCACTAGATCAATGTCTTGAGCATATGCATTAGGATCTAGTTAAGAGCTAACATAACGCCTTGAAAATGTTTGTGAAATGCTAACACACATGCACATGGTGATGTACACTTGGTGGTGTTAGCACATTTGCGAAGGCGGTGGAGTTTAAGCGGTAGAGAGGGGTTTGGGTTCCTCTCTCCCTCCCGCCGAGCTTGCGAGGCGGGATTCGGCGCTTTTTGGAGAAGTGAAACGCCTATTTTCTATTGCGCCGGAAGTCAGAAAAGAAACGGAGGCGAACGGAGGTCACTGCGTTGACCGGACGCTGCACCGGACGCTGCACCGGACGCGGGGCGCGTCCGGTCAGTTCAACGCGGCTCGGTGCTGCTAGGGTTTGTGACCGGACGCGGGTCTGGCCTGACCAGCGCGTCCGGTCAGTTCAACTGGGCATAAAAGGAGAGCGCGCGACCGGCGCGTCCGGTGCCTCACGGGACCGGAGCGTCCGGTCGGGCGTCCAGAGAGGCCGAGCGCAGCGAAGCGCGATCGGACGCGGCTGGCGCGTCCGGTCACGTGCGACCGGACGCGTCCGGTCGCGTCGGGTGCTTACTGGAACGCGACCGGACGCTGGCACTGTCGCGTCCGGTCGATCAAAGGAGCGCGTCCGGTCACAGTAACGGCTAGTTCTGACGCGCACTGTTCACGTTCGTCGTGTAGTGACCGGACGCGTCCGGTCACCCTGACCGGAGCGTCCGGTCAGCGCGATTTCTGCTGCGTCGTCCGTAACGGCTAGCTGCGTACCCCTTCGTTATAAATAGATGGTGGCCGGGGTTTGAGGGGAACTCTTGCACATTTTGAGACCTAGAGACATCCTTTGAGCTAGAGAACAACCCCTCCACTCATCTCTTTGATTGGTTGCACATCTTGAGTGAGATTGAGTGAGATTCAAGTGCATTGCTTGAGAGTTGCATTCTAGAGGCACTTGATCTTCGAGTTGCTGCGGATTTCTTGTTACTCTTCCGTGTTTCCCGACACGGTAGATGGCTTGGAGCAGCGGAGGTGATTGAGCTCGCAATTGGAGATTGTTGGAGCCTTCACCAAGTGTTGTTAGGGGTTCTTGATCCTTCCCCGCGGGAGTTCGCAAATTGGATACTCTAGTGGAGCTCGTGGCTTGGAGGATCCCCATCTTGTGTGCGGTTGTGCGGCGCCCGCCGAGGGCTCAACTCTTGATAGTTGATTAGCTCGCGAACCGACAAGTGGGTGCATCGCCACAACGAGGAGTAGCTTGCCGGGAAGCAAGTGAACCTCGGGATAAATTCTTGTGTCATTCTTTTCCCGAGGATTTCTCTTGTGTGATTGATTGATTGGCACTTCTCATCTCTACACGGCGGTATAATCACTCGAAGCTCTTCTCTCGTATTACTTCTTGTTTCTAGCTTGTTGTTGTTGTTGTGTTTAGTGGATAGCCTTGTACTAGAATTGTGTAGGTGGCTTGCTTAATTAGTTAGAGCTAGTGCTTTGTGCTTCGCCACCTTTCTTACTAACTTGTGGTTAAGTAATTCTTGTAGAAGTTTTAATTAGGCTATTCACCCCCCCTCTAGCCTGTTTGGACCTTACAAGTGGTATCGGAGCCGAGGCACCGTTTATTTGAGGCTTAACAACCTACGGTGAAAAAGAAATGGCTCAATTAAGCTTGCACATCAACAACACCAAGAAGGCACCTCACTTTGATGGGACAAATTATGCATATTGGAAGGTTAAGATGACCGCACACCTCAAGTCAATCAATAGAGAAGTGTGGAAGGTCACCGAAACAAAATTTGAGGTTGCTAATCCGGAAGCACCTACACCGGTGGAAGAGAAGAAGCTCCAATGCAATGACATTGCAATTAGTGCTCTTCATGAGGCACTAGATGACAAGACATTTGAGCAAGTGAAGAACATAAAAGTTGCACATGATGCTTGGGCCAAGCTAGAAGAAACATTTGAGGGCACCGAAGGCACAAAGACCGCTAAAGCATATATCTTGCAAGAAAAATTTTCAAGCTTCAAGATGCAAGATGATGAGAGTGTACCGGAGATGTTCCATAGATTGCAAGTCATTGTCAATGAGCTCAAGGCACTTGGTGAGGAGGTCAAGGACAACCAATTCTCTATGAAGTTCTTGAGAAGCTTGCCCAAGAGATTTGATACATTGATCACCGTGCTAGTGAGGACTACATTGAAGGATTCAACTCCTCAACAAATATTTCAAGAAGTGATGACCGATGATTCATATAGAGAAGATGATGAGGATGACTACAAGAGCAAGAAGAAGGGACATGCTAGCATTGCCATCCAAGAGAAGGTCTCCCTCTTCGACACTCCATCATGCTTCATGGCTAAGGCCACTAAGGTATCATCCGATAATGAGAGTGATCATGATAATGCTAGTGATAGTGATAGTGATAGTGATGAAGAAGAATTCACTCAAGATGAACTAATCACTATGCTAGAAGATTGCACTCAACATTATAAAGAATCTAGAAAGGAATGCAAGGGCTTGCTTAAGGAAAAGAAAAATCTTATGCAAGAACTTGATGAGCTTAGAGCATCTTATGAGAGTCTAAAGGTAGACCATAAGAAGCTTCAAAAGTCTCACACTAAGCTTGAAGAAGCTCATTCCTCTCTAGTTGAAAAATGTGAAAACATGCCAACTAATGTTGAGAAAGCTAAAACTTGCAACATAGGCATATCATGTGATATAATTGATGAATCTTGTCATAAGTCTATTGTTGTTGCTCCCACTAACCTTTCATGTAGCACATCTACATCATCCTCATCTAGTAGTGATGGTCTCACTTGTGACTCCACACTTATAGTTGAGAATGAAAATCTCAAGAAGGAGGTAAAAGAGCTCAATCACACCTTAGCTAAGGCTTATGGTGGTGAGGACCGCTTGCTTATGTGCTTGGGTAGCCAAAGAGCTTCTCTCTACAAAGAGGGATTGGGCTATAACCCCAAGAAAGGCAAGGCCGCTTTTGCTCCTCACAAGACTCGTTTTGTGAAGAACAATGGTAGCTATTGCAAAAGTTACAAGCAAGTTGGCCACGTAGAGCAACATTGCATGAACAAGAAATCCAATGCTAATGTATCCTCAATTAAGTTTGATTCTTTCTACATACTTACCAAGGGTACAAAAGGTGTTCATGCTAAGTTCATTGGTGCACCATGGATGGGCTCAAAGAAGAAAGCCATTTGGGTACCAAAGAGCTTGGTCACTAACCTTGGAGGACCCAAACAAGTTTGGGTACCTAAAAGGAATTGATCTTTTCTTGTAGGTCAATTACAAAGCCGGAGGAAGGCATTGGGTGCTTGATAGTGGGTGCACTCAACACATGACCGGGGATTCTTGTATGTTCAAATCTATTGATACAAGTCAAAATGGTGGTTTTGATGCTATCACTTTCGGCAACAACAAGAAAGGCAAGGTCAAGGGGATTGGTAAAATTGCTATCTCAAATGACATGAGCATATCAAATGTGTTGCTAGTTGAGAGCTTGGATTTCAATCTTTTATCGGTGGCACAACTTTGTGATCTTGGCTTCAAGTGCATATTTGGTAGTGATGATGTTGAAGTCATAAGTGTTGATGGATCAAATTTGATATTCAAAGGAGTTAGACATGGTAGCTTATACTTGGTTGACTTCAATGATAGTGAGACACAATTGACATCATGCTTGCTTAGCAAATCTAGTATGGGATGGTTATGGCATAGAAGGCTTGGTCATGTTGGAATGAAACAATTGAACAAACTTTTGAGGCATGACTTAGTTAGAGGCTTGAAAGATGTGACGTTTGAGAAGGATAAACCTTGTAGTGCTTGTCAAGCCGGCAAACAAGTTAGAAATACACATCCTAGTAAGAGTGAAATGAGTACATCAAAGGCATTTGAGCTATTGCACATGGACTTGTTTGGGCCAACTACATACACTAGCATTGGTGGCAACAAGTATGGTTTTGTGATAGTGGATGACTACACTAGATACACGTGGGTGTTCTTTCTCTATGACAAGAGTGATGTTTATGATCTATTCAAGTCTTTTGTCAAGAGAGTGCAAAATGAGTTTGAGACTACCATCAAGAAGATTAGAAGTGACAATGGGAGTGAGTTCAAGAACACAAGAATTGAGGAGTTATGTGATGATCTTGGTATTGGACATCAATTCTCTCCAACATACACTCCTCAATCCAATGGTGTAGTTGAAAGAAAGAATAGAACTTTGATCGACATGGCTAGATCAATACTTAGTGAATACAATGTGAGTCATTCATTTTGGAGTGAAGCCATCAACACGGCTTGCTATTGTAGCAACCGTCTCTATTGCCATGGGAAGCTTGGGAAGACACCATATGAGCTATTGAATGGAAGAAAGCCCAACATTGCATACTTTAGAGTGTTTGGTTGCAAATGCTATATTCTCAAGAAAGGCACTAGATTGAGCAAGTTTGAAAAGAAATGTGATGAAGGGTTCTTACTTGGTTATTCTACCACAAGCAAAGCTTATAGAGTTTGGAATCTCACAAATGGCACCTTGGAAGAAGTTCATGATGTTGAGTTTGATGAAACCCAAGGGTCTCAAAGTGAAGCTCAAAACCTTGATGATGTGAGAGGAGATCAATTGTCAAATGCAATGAAGAACATGGATATTGGTGACATAAGGCCGAGGCAAGTTGATGATGATGATATTCATGTGATCAACCAAAATGTGCAAATTGATACAAATCAAGCAAGCTCAAGTGGTACTCATGATGAAGCTCAAGATCAAGGTCAAGCAAGTGGAAGTAATCAACTCCCAATACTCCAACCTACTAGTATTGCAAGGGATCATCCATTGGATCAAATCATTGGTGGAATTCAAAGTGGTGTTCAAACTAGATCAAGGCTAGCATCTTTTTGTGAGCACTACTCATTTGTGTCACTTGAAGAACCTAAGAAAATAGATGATGCTTTGAAGGATTCCGATTGGATAAATGCCATGCATGAAGAGCTAAACAACTTCACTAGAAATCAAGTTTGGGAACTTGTTGAGAGGCCAAAGAACTACAATGTGATTGGCACTAAGTGGGTCTTTAGAAACAAGCAAGATCAAGATGGCATAGTTGTAAGAAACAAAGCAAGATTAGTAGCACAAGGATACACTCAAATTGAGGGACTTGACTTTGGAGAGACATATGCACCGGTTGCAAGATTGGAGGCAATTAGAATCTTATTAGCATATGCTTGTGCACACAACATCAAGCTCTATCAAATGGATGTCAAGAGTGCATTTCTCAATGGTTACATCAATGAAGAAGTTTATGTTGAGCAACCTCCCGGTTTTAAAGATGACAAGAAGCCCGACCATGTTTACAAGCTCAAAAAGGCATTGTATGGTTTGAAACAAGCACCTAGAGCATGGTATGAGAGATTGAGGGACCTTCTTCTCTCTAAAGGGTTCAAGATGGGAAAGGTTGACACCACTCTCTTCACCAAGAAAATTAGAAATGACTTGTTTGTGTTGCAAATCTATGTGGATGACATTATCTTTGGATCAACCAATCAAGACTTTTGTGAAGAGTTTGGAAATATGATGGCTAATGAGTTTGAGATGTCTATGATTGGAGAGCTTAGTTACTTTCTTGGACTTCAAATCAAGCAAATGAAGAATGGCACTTTTGTAAGTCAAGGGAAGTACATCAAGGACATGATCAAGAAGTTTGGATTGCAAGATGCTAAGCCAATGAGTACACCAATGGGCACAAATGATCAATTGGGTATTGATGCAAGTGGCAACATGGTAGATCAAAAGCAATACCGGTCTATGATTGGAAGTTTGCTCTATGTCACCGCTTCTAGGCCAGATGTGATGTTTAGTGTGTACAAGTGTGCAAGATATCAAGCTTCACCTAGAGAGAGTCACTTGAAAGCAACCAAGAGGATATTGAGATATCTTAAGGGCACTCATGATGTTGGATTATGGTTTCCAAAGGGGTCTAATTTTGAGTTGATTGGATATTCGGACTCCGACTATGGTGGATGCAAGATTGATAGAATGAGCACAAGTGGCACTTGTCAATTGCTTGGAAGGTCTATTGTTTCATGGTCATCAAAGAAACAAAATAGTGTTGCACTATCTACCGCCGAGGCCGAATACATTAGTGCCGGTAGTTGTTGTGCACAATTGCTTTGGATGAAGGCCACTTTGAATGATTTTGGAATCAAGTTCAAGAATGTGCCATTGTTTTGTGACAATGAAAGTGCTATCAAGATGACACAAAATCCGGTTCAACATTCAAGAACGAAGCACATTGACATAAGGCATCACTTCATAAGAGACCATCAACAAAAGGGTGATATTAGCATTGAGAGCATTGGCACCGAAGATCAACTAGCCGATATCTTCACAAAGCCACTTGATGAGAAGAGATTCTATAAGTTGAAGAATGAATTGAACATACTTGACTTCTCCATCTTGAAATGAGTGCACCCCCAAATTCTTATATGACATGCCTCTCCTCCGACATAGCAAGGTAAAGTTGTTTGGCATATCATCCATACTTTGCTAAGGACATGTTTAGAACATATAGACATATTTGCATGACAAATAGGCTCATTCATGAAAATCAAATGAGTTTAATGTATATATGGTACCACTATTGCTTCTATGTTTTGATTGATCTAGTGGTAGCATATGACATGTTTATGGGCTTGCAAACCTAGTGTTGAATCTAGAAAATGAGCTCATGATGTGTAATTCAACATGCTCAAGATAACCCTTATACTTTATGAGGTGTGAAGAAGCTTGTGCTTGGATCAAACCGAATTACATAATCTAGGCAAGTGATCTAGATTGAATCATAATTTGGACTCCCTCATTTTGATTGACTTGACTCTCACTAAAATTGGCACCTTTTTTGGTGATTGTTGACAAAGGGGGAGAGAAAAGTCACAAAGATAGAAAAGTCACAAAGATAAAAAGTTAAGTTACTAAGGGGGAGAGAAAGTTACTAAGGGGGTGAGAAAGAATAAGATAAGACTTTGGAAAGGGATCAATTAAAAATTAAGAACACAAGTAGGGGGAGCAAGCTCATGAATTATTTGTTGCATTTGTATGTGCATTAACATGATGAATTGTTGCATTGCAAAGCTTAAATTCATATTCATGCTTGTGTGGTGATTGCTAGAAATACAACTTGAATGATGTTTTGTTGAGAATAGCTTTACAAGTAGTATCTAGACACCCTTTGCTTATAATGTTGATCTCACGGGGTACTTTAGTATGTGCATTAGTGTTTGTGATCTTTACAAGTGATGAATTACAAGTGGTGTCTAGCTACATCGATGCTAAGGATGGTATATAAAGGCAACTCCGATTGGTATCACGCTTCAAAGGTCCATTCTATATACCTTAGCATCAATTTGATAGTAGTAACTCTCCCAAAATTCAAATCCATATATATGTGCACAATTGAACCAAACTCATGGAAGCACATATGTAGGGGGAGCTAATACTATCGAAATTGAAAATTGATTTCATTTCATATCTTTGTGATGGTTGTCATCAATTACCAAAAAGGGGGAGATTGAAAGCCCAAGTTTGGTTTTGGTAATTAATGACACCAAGTTGCTAAATGCTATTGTATCAAGTGTGATTAAGCTAGGCATAAGCAACACATGTGATGAAGGTGTACGTGGCAAGGAGTGGTGGCCACAAGATCACAAAGAGATGGTGCATGGACATGAAATGATGATCATGGTGGAGATGCACATGAAATGATGGACATGATGATCAAGTGAAGGAGAAGGATCTAAGAGCGCAAGGCAAAGGTATAACCATAGGGTTTTCCTTTTGCCGGTCTAAGATGAATAGAGAAGTGATTGACCGGGTTTAGGATACATAGCCGACTATCAAGAGGGGCAATCACGGTTAGCTCGGGAATCAAGTGCCACTAGATCAATGTCTTGAGCATATGCATTAGGATCTAGTTAAGAGCTAACATAACGCCTTGAAAATGTTTGTGAAATGCTAACACACATGCACATGGTGATGTACACTTGGTGGTGTTAGCACATTTGCGAAGGCGGTGGAGTTTAAGCGGTAGAGAGGGGTTTGGGTTCCTCTCTCCCTCCCGCCGAGCTTGCGAGGCGGGATTCGGCGCTTTTTGGAGAAGTGAAACGCCTATTTTCTATTGCGCCGGAAGTCGGAAAAGAAACGGAGGCGAACGGAGGTCACTGCGTTGACCGGACGCTGCACCGGACGCTGCACCGGACGCGGGGCGCGTCCGGTCAGTTCAACGCGGCTCGGTGCTGCTAGGGTTTGTGACCGGACGCGGGTCTGGCCTGACCAGCGCGTCCGGTCAGTTCAACTGGGCATAAAAGGAGAGCGCGCGACCGGCGCGTCCGGTGCCTCACGGGACCGGAGCGTCCGGTCGGGCGTCCAGAGAGGCCGAGCGCAGCGAAGCGCGATCGGACGCGGCTGGCGCGTCCGGTCACGTGCGACCGGACGCGTCCGGTCGCGTCGGGTGCTTACTGGAACGCGACCGGACGCTGGCACTGTCGCGTCCGGTCGATCAAAGGAGCACGTCCGGTCACAGTAACGGCTAGTTCTGACGCGCACTGTTCACGTTCGTCGTGTAGTGACCGGACGCGTCCGGTCACCCTGACCGGAGCGTCCGGTCAGCGCGATTTCTGCTGCGTCGTCCGTAACGGCTAGCTGCGTACCCCTTCGTTATAAATAGATGGTGGCCGGGGTTTGAGGGGAACTCTTGCACATTTTGAGACCTAGAGACATCCTTTGAGCTAGAGAACAACCCCTCCACTCATCTCTTTGATTGGTTGCACATCTTGAGTGAGATTGAGTGAGATTCAAGTGCATTGCTTGAGAGTTGCATTCTAGAGGCACTTGATCTTCGAGTTGCTGCGGATTTCTTGTTACTCTTCCGTGTTTCCCGACACGGTAGATGGCTTAGAGCAGCGGAGGTGATTGAGCTCGCAATTGGAGATTGTTGGAGCCTTCACCAAGTGTTGTTAGGGGTTCTTGATCCTTCCCCGCGGGAGTTCGCAAATTGGATACTCTAGTGGAGCTCGTGGCTTGGAGGATCCCCATCTTGTGTGCGGTTGTGCGGCGCCCGCCGAGGGCTCAACTCTTGATAGTTGATTAGCTCGCGAACCGACAAGTGGGTGCATCGCCACAACGAGGAGTAGCTTGCCGGGAAGCAAGTGAACCTCGGGATAAATTCTTGTGTCATTCTCTTCCCGAGGATTTCTCTTGTGTGATTGATTGATTGGCACTTCTCATCTCTACACGGCGGTATAATCACTCGAAGCTCTTCTCTCGTATTACTTCTTGTTTCTAGCTTGTTGTTGTTGTTGTGTTTAGTGGATAGCCTTGTACTAGAATTGTGTAGGTGGCTTGCTTAATTAGTTAGAGCTAGTGCTTTGTGCTTCGCCACCTTTCTTACTAACTTGTGGTTAAGTAATTCTTGTAGAAGTTTTAATTAGGCTATTCACCCCCCTCTAGCCTATTTGGACCTTACAGATGCCCGCCTCCATTAATGAAAATAGAAAAACAAAAAAAAGCTCAAACCCAGCTAGAAACCGGGTCTGAGCCTAGATCTGGGTCGCTTCCACCAGCAGCACGCCGCCGCATCGTCGATCCGCACCACGCCGTCGCATCGTCGGATCCACCACCAGCGAGCGCAGATCGAAGCCCCGCTGACACCACGTAGCCGGATCCGACGCCGTAGGGCTCCAGCTCGCCGAATCTATGCACCTCTTGGCCGAATATGTCGCAGATCGAGCTGCCGCCGTGTCCCTCCATTGGATCTGCGAGGGAGGGAGGGTGAGGGATGGATCCACGATGAGCAGAGAAAGTCGAGGGGCATACCTCCTCATCCTCCTTGCGCCGCCATGGTAGAGAGAGGGAGGCGTATCAGGCCAACCACGACTCAGCCTCCCCGCTGCCGCCACCGGCAGAGGGAGAGGGAGGCGCAGCGCCACGTGCCGCTGTGCTCCGCGCAAGAGAGGGAGAAGGAGGCGTCGCGCGACCGGCCACCATGCTTCGCGTGCCCGCGAGATAGAAGCAGAGGAGGCGCACCACCGGCCGCCGTGCTCCGCGTGAGAGAGGGAGAGGGAGGTGCCGCGCCACTGGCCACCGTGCTCCACGCGTGTGCGAGAGAAGCAAAGGGAGGCATCATGCGTCGTGTGTGTCAGAGAGGGAGACAAGGTGAGGGAGAGGGGCGCTCGGTGGCTGAGGGAGGCGTCGTGTGTCGCTTGTGTGTCTGAGAAGCAGAGGGAGGCACCCTGTGCGGCTGAGGGAGAGGGAGTAGAGGATGAGAGTTAGGGTTTACTGGGTTCACGATATATATACTAGGAATCATTACTGGGCCTAGATGGGCAGTTGGGCTCGGCGACGATTAATAGAGGCGGGCCTTATAGTTGTCCGTCTTCGTAAATCGATTTTAGGAGGCGGTTATTATAAGGCGACCACCTCTGAAAATGTACTATTTTTAGAGGCGGTTGAATTAAGACGACCGCCTCGGTAAATCGATTTTGCGAGGCGGTTGTTTGTGACCGCCTCAGTTAATAAAAAATGACCGCCTCGGTTAATCCAAGCATTAACCGAGGCGGTTGAAAGTGCAACCCGCCTCCGAAAAAAATTCCAAAACGCCTTACAAAAGATTTTTTTAGTAGTTCCTAGTTATTTGCATGAGATAGTATCTAGAGTTGTATAGTATATTTACCAGAATTTGCCACGACCTAACCTTTGGCAAGCTGTGGAGGGTGGAGGGAAAAAAATAAAAAATAATAGTATAGATGGTCGGGGAAATAAAAATAATATAATAGAGCACATGGAGGGGCAGAACGGCTGAACACTAGATACGGATAACTTGTTCCAACATTTCATATGTGTTGCTGCTGCATTACTAGCAACACATAAATTAAGCGTTGGTGGGTATCCGTTGCTAAATAGGGATTTATCTAGTAGTGTGACCAGAATTTGCCACGACCTAACCTTTGGCAAACTATGGTTGCCAAAGAAAGTGTGGCGACCAAAATCGAAGCCACACTTGTGGCAAGGTTTGGCACGAAAATGAGTCTATGGCATGTGGGGTAGGGTGCTAAGAAAGTTTGGCGTGCTATAGGTGTGATAGTGAACCAAACAGCTACCGAAGAAACTGTGGCACGACAAACCTTTGGCGTGACAAGTTTTGGCCACCAACCAAACATACTCATATCTATGCTCAGTTGTATCTAGAGGCTCTTATATAGGCTTGGATACAATTTTTAATGCAAGCTAATACAACATTAGCTAGTACGCTAAATTTTTCTATATTAGATAATACAACTTGCATAAGCCAACAGACATACACAAATAAAATATATTTACATTCTTTGTCTTGGTTAAAAACACCAGCTATTTTTTTTTAAATTGGTGAGAGCTTATATACAAAACTATTTTTTGAAGAGTTAAAATGTTTTATAAGCTCCTTCAAATTGACATTTTTTCTAGCTCAAAATAATATAAGGGCACTCCCAATGCAGAAATCACCATAGTTTTTATGAACATTAATTATACTGCCACCTAAACGTTTTGCTGATGTGGCAAGGTAGTTATTAAAGAGAGAGCAAAAATAATAAAAACCGGATCTAAGTTAGAAACCATGTCTACACGAGAAACAAGACATGAAAGATTGTGATTGGTAGAGAATAGAAAGAGAATATATGTGATTGGATAAAAAGTTATCCTGTAGAAACTATCTACTGGGGCCATGATTTCTATATGTATTATCTATAGAAATTAATAGGTATAGAAACTACGTAGTTTCTGGCATTGGGACAGACTGCCCTAATAATCTTATCGTAAGAAAATCTTGTCAGCTATAAGATGGACTACTTTACCCCAAACTATAAAACCCGATTTTATATCTCATGAACTTTTCAAAACCGGTCAAATAACCCCGCAAGCAGTTTTGGATGGTGTTTGCTACAGTATCAGTGGTTTTATCTTTTTTATTTATTTATTTTTGATGAATCTTTAAAAAATCATAGTAAATCACAGAAAAATCATAAAATAGAAAATCTAATTTTGTTGGACTCCACATGAGTAGATCTATATAGTGAACATATAATATGGTATGCTTTAGTATAAAGTTTTTTTCTGTAGCTTTAGATCTATGCTTTTCTATTATTAATTAGAATAATTCATAGCTGCAGCTTCTATGGTCCAATTGTGGTGAAATTTTTATGGTAGGCTAATTATTTTATGCTTGAACTATAGTAAAAAATTCATACTCGTTGGATCATGTATAACTCAGTTATATATATAACTAACTTAAATATGATCCAATGAGTATAAAATTTTTACTATAATTCAAGCATATAATAATTAGCTCACTATAAAAATTTCACCACCATTGGACCATAGGAGCCGTAGCTACGAATTATTCCATTTAATTACAGAAAAGTATAGATCTAAAGCTACAACAAAAACTTTGTACTAAATCATACCGTATTATATGTTTACTGTGTAGATCTACTCATGTGGAGTCCAACAAAATTGGATTTTCCATTCTATGATTTTTCTGTGATTTACTATGATTTTTCAAAAATTTGACGAAAATAAACAAAAAGGAAAAAGACAAAACCGCCGTCACTGTAGCAAAACCACCGTCCGAAACCGCTGGGGGTTTATTTAACTGGTTTTGGAAAGTTCAGGCGGTAGAATATCTGGTTTTATAGTTTGGGGATAAAGTAGTCCACCCTAAATAGTTAGAGGGGTTATGTACTCCCTCTGTCCCTAAATAATTGTCATTCTCGCTTGCCGAGAAGTCAAACTCTTTTAACTTTGACCAAATATATACAAAAAATATTAGTATTTGTAGTACATAAATATTATCGTTAGATAGATCGTTGAATCTATTTTCATAATATACTTATTTAGAGATAAAAATATTGTTAATATTTTCTCTAAATGTAGTCAAACTTAAAAATGTTTGATCCACACGAATACTATAGTGATAGTTATTTAGGGACTGTGAGAGTAGACTTTTTCCAGGTTTACTAAAAAATCAGTAGGACTATTAAGGTCCACCGAGAAAAGAATTTATGGACTAAGGTGCCCTGGACCAATCAAAGGTAGTCTTGCAACTGAAGAAACCTTTGTATAGGGAAAGGCGGGCAAGTGTCTGTCCTTCCCAACTAAAATAAGAGAAACGGTGGGACCATCATGGACCCTTGAATTTGTTTGTGCATATACGCCGCCCGATGCATGATTTCTCATAGGCCCTGTTTAGTTCCCAGAAAAAACACTATGCAAAAAAAAAGATTCCCCGTCACATCAAACTTGCGATACATGCATGAAGTACTAAATGTAGATGAAATCAAAAACTAATTGTACAGTTTGGTTGTACTTTGCGAGACGAACGTTTTGAACCTAATTAGTCAACGATTGGATACTATTTGCCAAATAAAACCAAAACGTGCTACAATACTTTTTTACACCTTTTTACGGATCTAAACACAGGCATAGACCCCTCGAAAGAAAATGCCACTGTAGTCCCGGGACTGACCAGTGAATTTTACAGGCTGTGCGATGTGCTGTGGTTTGTTTTCACAAGAACAGTAGTACTACTAGTGCCTTTTTAGTTGGCAAAAATTTTGGCAAAATGTAACTGTAGCATTTTCGTTGTTATTTGGTAATTAGTGTCCAATCATGGTTTAATTAGGCTTAAAAGATTTGTCTCGTCCATTTCGTTTAAATTGTGTAATTAGTTTTATTTTTTATCTATATTTAATGTTTCATACATGCGTCTGAAGATTCGATGTGACGGGAAATCTACTGTTCTTTTACAAAAATTTTTTTGGAACCAAACGCTGCCTAGGCAACTAGAACATGCTAATCCATGGCAAGAGAAGAGATTGTTGGCTCCAACAGGTGCGGACGCCAGCACCAACTGAAGCAGGACGGAGAATCAATGGACGTGGTAAACAAGCGCCGTTTTCTCGGCTGGGGGCATAAAAAGGCGATCAAAGCCGTCTGCTGTACCCTGTCGTGTCATGGACTTGGAACGAAAGATTTCCGCAAAGCAACCCGTGATCCTTTGTCGCGCCACCCCGGTACGCTCGCTTGCCAACTCGACCACGCCCGCGCCCCAGAGAGTACGATGGAGATCATGTGACCCTGGCATGGATCGTGTGGTTGGACGGATCGGATAGGCATCATTGCCTGGGAAGGATGGAGCTGCCAACTTCCCTGGCCTGACCTCCTTGTCCATGGCTACACGCACAGCGAGCAGTAAGCACTGTCAGCGGTAGGAAGAACAAGAACTGAGCTCTTTTGCAGCCTGGCTGCTTGGTTAGCTATCTTTGCTTTCTCTTCCGGTCAAAGGATTAGCAGTGTAACTGTGTGTCACAGTACTTACCTGTGGCAGGGGCTCTTTTTACTGGTGGTGAAGTCAATACCACGCATGTGAATCGCGTACATCATGTCCTGAGATTCTGGTGCCCGATTCTCCACGGCGCTGAGGCGCTGAGCGAATCCTTGAGGCCGTAGGGCGAGTGTGCGAGTACGGCTACGCGCTTTCATGGCCTTGGACCCTTGGTAGCAGCAAAACGCAGTGGCGCGGAAGGAGTTACTACTGTCTTCTACTGTAGGTGACAAGTGAGAACGGCAAGAGAATCGTGTTCGTGTCGGCGTGCAGCGCAGCTGCGTGGAGCCCTCCGCCGGTCTCCTCCTGTCTTCGGTATCCGAACCTGAGTTTTCTTCACATCGCAATAGAAGGGTGTGAGCGGGAAGCGAGCGAGTGCTCGGCGACACGGCCTGCCCGAGTTCCCAGATGGAGGACAGGGCCCTTAACTTGGCCTGTCTGATGATTGATTAAGCTCTGTCATCAGTGCCCTAACAAGCGGCCCTGCTAACTAGAATTGGGAATAGGAGCAGCGTACTGGCCAACTCAGTGAGACTCGCTTCGCTTGTGCTTGAGTAGACAGTAGTACGACTTGGCCACAAGTGTTGCATGTTCCTATCCTAAGTGTGCAGAGTGCAACACAGCAGCATGATGAAAAATGATGATGGATGCTGCGCTATAGATTTACCATGTTTGCTGCATGGTTTCTGCGGCTGATAAACTGACTGGTGCTATTTTATTGTGAGAGAAAAACACTGTATCATGACTGACAAGCCAGACGGTGAGTTCTAATGATTGCATATAGGGCGGAATCCCCGACATCTTCACTTGTTTGCTCTTAATTACTCTCGCTTTTGGAGATGCTGATGGTTTTCAGCCGCTTTGTCCCCAACCACTTGACTAAAGTGAATGCATTGCGCCATATACGGACGGGGCCTTATCGGCTATTTGCAATGTTGCTGGAGTTTCATAAGCTCGTCGTGTCGCACAATCATACTCCTACTAGTACATCGCATCCTGCATCCACACGAAGAGCAGCAAAGACACAAAGAGCCGGGAAAGGGAAGGGAGAAAAAAAAGTTCCCAGTAATTATCGGGGAAAAGACCTCGCCGACTCGATGATACAGAACCACCCCCGCCCCTTTTCCGTGCTCGACAAAGCCTCTTTGGCAGGGCTCCGGCCGGCTCCGGCTTCACCTGCGAAAATACTGTTCACGGCACTGTAGCAGCGCGAGAACGGGAGCCGGAGGAGCCAGAAAAACGAGCTTCTCCGGCTCCGGTGAACAGTCGCGCGTGTCAGTGAGAGAGGGAGATGAGGAGAGAGACAACTGGCTCCGGTGAACAGTGATCTACCGTGATCCGCGCGGGTGGTGTCAGGGGAGCCGGAGCCGGCCGGAGCCCTCCCAAAGAGTGGTACCGAAACGGCTGCAAAGAGCGAAAGGCAGGCGCACTCTCGTCTCTGGAGCCTGCACTAGTAGTATTGACCACTGTGGCCACAATTCTCACGCAGGCAGAGATAGAGACAGGGGCCCTGTGAATAGTGGGGAGAGTGGCCAGCAAAGTGCCAAAGGAAAAGGGAATCGCCCATAAAGAGCAGGGCGTGGGCGGGGGGCGGGCAGAGCAGAGCTGCCTCCAACAGCCCAACCACAGACGAGACGAGAGGAGGACGCGGCACCGCTCGGTAGCAGCCAGCGTTGAGCACTTGAGCGCAGTGCCCTCTTGTCTGCTATCTTCCCGTCCCCGCTGCTCAGTTCACACTCCCTCCCACTTCCCAGCCTCGCACCCCCGTCCCCGTCCCGGCGTCCCCTGGTCGGAGGGAGCGCGGAGGGGGGTTTAGGAGATGGAGCCAGATTCGGCGAGGAAGAGGCTCGCATTGCTGGCGCTGCTGCTCCTGGCGGCGCCCGCCCGCCCGGCCTCGGCGGCTCCGGTGGAGGATGGTATAGTCTCTGCTCCCTTCTGTTCTCGCCCTCCCTTCACCGATTCGCATCGTTGTGAAATCTTCAGCTAGAGCTTCGAGTCGAGGGCGGCTTTCTTCTGCCTGCCTCTGCACCAGATCTCACCGGCGCTGAGAAAAATAGGATTTCAGCTCCGTTCTCTTGTTAGCACTGCTGAGCTTACGAGCACACTTACGAAGCACTAACTGCAAAAAGTTTTAGGAGGGTAGCGGAAAAGTAGTGTTAGCACTAGTGTTCGCCTGTTTGGTGCGATGTCTGATGTAGTACAAGAACGTAACTTTGTGCATTTGGTTGGAGCACGCATATTTGCTTGCATTGGCGACAAAGGGGGGAGCTGTGCAAACTGCAAAGCGAGGCTCCTCCTCCTCCTTTCTGAGTACAGTAGCATCGTCTTTCTAAATGTTTGCTCATAGGCAGGGAGGATCAACCAGATACTAGGTAGCTTCAAACACAGTGTAGTTATGCGCACACTATCCTTCCGAACTCATACCTCAGTACAGACAAAAAATGTGAAGTGCTGAGCTGCCAATATTTTTGGCGCCCTGTTGCTTGTGCCACCTCTGCCCCAAAACGGAAATGTACCAAATCTTTCCTCTCCCCTTTATACTGCATGAGCTTGTTCTTGCTGATGTGAATCATGTGATGCATTTTGTGTTTGAAAATGACTAGTAACCGTCAAGTGAGCTGCCTTGCAAGTTGAGAAAGACGTTCTGCTGGATGTAAAACAATGCAAAAAAAAAAAATCTTGTTTTGACAAAACACCACGTAGTTTACACAACTAAATCCATGGGGTTTTATTTTAAAATTGAAACACGCACCTACTCATTTTTAATAGGTGTTTATGACACCACCGTGAAGGACGAGGTCAGAACAAAGTCAAAAGGAAATCTTGGCTGGTGTAGTAAACTTAGATCCAGACATAACAGCAAGGCACAGCTGACCTTGCATGCTGCAGGGTGCTCATTGAACCCTCTCGTGAGAGTCAAATAGGTTGTTCAGAGGGTGACCGTGCTGTGGAGGTCCATGCCTATCTATTTATGTCCGTACCTTCATCACCTCCCCAGATTCACGCCATGATCTATGGTGCTCTGGACATTTAGGTCTGGAGTTTGGACCACTACATACATGGGGCACCCAGTGAGAGGATGGTTGGTAGATGTTTCACTTTCACGGCCTCACCACATAAGGTTGATGTGCATAGTCACATGGCCGTCCTTGTGAGAACAGTGAAGCATAGTAAAGTGGTCTAGTAGTAGTACCCCGATGAACTGCATTGGAGGTACAATAGAAAAAGTTGGACATGTTTTCCTACACCTTGTAGAAATTTGAATCTAGACTACTGTAGCACTTTCGTTTGTATTTGGTAATTAGTGTCCAATCATGGACTAATTAGGCTCAAAAGATTCGTCTTGCAAATTACAGCCAAACCGTGCAATTAGTTATTTTTTTACCTACATTTAGTGCTCCATGCATGCGTCTAAAGATTCGATGTGATGGAGAGAAAGTGAAAAAATTTTAACTTTAGCTCTCAACTAAACAAGGCCCTAGTGTTTGGTGGGCAGTGTTGAGTTAGCAGTTGAAAAATGATTACTATGGGGGGTCTGTTTAGTTTAACTGATTTTCTCCATTTGCCTGAGACTGTACTTTTCTCATTCCTGTTTAAGGACAGTTGTATCAGCCCTGCAAATTAACCTTTCCAAACTCTATTGCGATTGTTTGTTTCATCTGAAGTTGCATATAATGAGCACAGAATAGTCCCGGTAAGAATACCCTAGATGAGATCTGTGTTGGGTTTCCTCACTGTGATAGTACCATGCAGTTGGCTGGGTCTATTCAGTGTCATTTAATTCTTTGTGGACTGTAAAATCGTTTAGCACCTATGCCATAAAGGGAATTTATCACTTAGCGTGCTAGATTTCATTGGTCAAACTTACTATCCATCCTATGCAACAAATGCAGAGCTAGTCTCTTCTTATAATTTCCTCTACCAGCGTAGTATCTTGATGGCAAAGGTACACAAATCATGGAGCAGATATTAAGTGCTTGTTGTGATAATATATATTGTTTTCGATGTTAAGCCGAGAAGTGTTTTGAGGAGGAGCAGTATTGTGATTTTAGTGTAATTCTTATTAAATTTACACTTACAATGGTTAGTGATTTCTTGGCTTCTTGCACTACAGGCCTGCTCAGCAATGGTGACTTTGAGACAGCACCAGCCGGTGGTTTTGTAAAATCTGCGTCTGTTGCTGAGGGTGCATCATCAATCCCTGGTTGGACGATCAATGGCACGGTTGAGCTCATTTCAGCAGGCCAGCACCAGGGTGGCATGATCCTGATTGTTCCACAGGGTATCCCCTCAGAGCTCTTGTCTCTTTTTTTCCCCAATAGTTGTGCTTAAACATCTGTATTTCCGTGGCAGGGGACCATGCTGTAAGGCTAGGGAATGATGCTAGCGTTGGGCAGGTGGTGGACGTTGAGAAGGGCTCAGAGTATGCTATCACATTCAGCGCTGCCCGGACATGTGCACAACTGGAGGCACTGAATGTTTCCGTGCTAGGTGGCGTATCACAGACAGTAGACTTGCAGACATTGTACAACATAGAAGGCTGGGATGCGTACGCGTTGGCTTTTCAGGCGACGGAAGAGCAGGCACATCTTCAATTCATGAACCCTGGCATGGAGGATGATCCAACTTGTGGTCCTATCCTAGACAATGTTGCCGTCAAGAAGCTCTTCACTCCAGACAAACCAAAGGGTATGGGACTTATTAGATGTTAACACAAAGATGCAATTTCATTCCAGCTGTGTGTTATGATTGATTTCAGCAAGTCTTGTACAATCTGAAGTGTTCTAGCTCATTTCTTAGGTTATGTGATGTTGTTTCTGTTGTCAACAGATAACGTGGTGCTGAATGGAGACTTTGAGGAGGGTCCATGGATGTTCCCGAACACGAGCTTTGGCGTGCTGCTCCCAACTAACCTTGACGAGCAGACATCTGCCATACCTGGTTGGATGATCGAGTCAAACCGCGCCGTCCGCTACATAGACTCTGATGAGTACAAGGTTCCCCAGGGGAAGCGTGCCATTGAGCTTCTGTCAGGCAAGGAGGGTATCATCTCCCAGATGGTTGAGACGACCCCTCAGAAGGTTTACAGCCTGACGTTCACACTGGGCACGGCGGGGGACTCGTGCCAACCACCAATGGCCGTCATGGCATTCGCTGGGGATCAGGCCCAGAACTTCCACTACTCCCCAATGGGCAACGCCACCAGCCAGGCTGCGAATGTGACGTTCACTGCACGTGCTGAGAGAACACGTGTGGCATTCTACAGCGTGTACTACAACACGAGGAGTGACGACCACAGCTCGCTGTGTGGGCCGGTGATCGACGACGTCCGGGTATGGGGCTTGAACGCAGCGGCTAGGTTAAAGGCAAGTATTGGACTGGTTCTTGGCATTGTTGGTGTCGTTGGCATGGTGCTGTTCTGAAATCTGAATCTCAGTGGCTGTGGTCTTGGGAAGTATGGATGTATAACCTCTTCTGTTAGTTGGAGGAGGCTTACTAGTTTTGGTAGTAAGCTTGAAGTTTGTTGAGTGATATGAACTTAGGCTAAAAAGCTACCAGAACCTACATGTTATTGCTTGTGTTACTTCATTTGTGATTTCCGAAGTAACATGCAATTATATGGGATTGTGTGGTTTGTTTGCCCTAGCTTGTAATATGAGATGTCAGAATTGTTCTAAGTTCATCTCTTCAGTATATTAGAAAAGAGTAAAGTACAACAGCAATTGTTCTAAGTTTATCTCGATATACTCCCTCTGTTCTTGAATAAAAATCAATTCCTAGAGTTGTCTTAAGTTAAACTTTTTAAAATTTGATTGAGTTTATAGAAAAGAGTGTCAAGATTTGTGACACCAAGTTAGTATCATAAGATACACATCGAAATGCAATATATTTTTGTAATGGGTTCATTTGGTGTCAAAAATACTGTTATCTATTTTTTATAAATTTGGTCTAACTTTACAACATGTTTCTAGTTTACCATTGCTAAATTAAAACTAAGTATAATGATATGTGCCACTATATAGACCAAGTAACATGCATACATTAGGATAAATTGTTATTTAATATTCTCTCCTTTCTAAATTATAACACGTTTTGACTTTTCTAGATACATAGTTTTAGAAAAGCCAAAACATCTTATAATTTGAAAATTGGAATGGGAGGGAGTAGTTATAAAGCTTGAAAAATTGTTTCCTTGACAAACCACATATCAATGACGTTGACAATTCATTTTAAGTTATATAGGTACTTTGTAGCAATCAATTTTGTAACTTGCTATAAATAAATTGATACATTTTAACCAAAAGATTATGTCATATCAATATTGGTAATTTAATTTTAAGCACTCTTTGTTTTCTAGAACAATATTACTTCACTTACAATTCTTCGATATAGCAAATTCAACATCTTAAGCACCATGAGTTCGAGCTGAAACGACTCTTTATGCTACTATAGTTTCAATTTAATACATGGATAAAAAAGATCAAAAGTTGAACAAACGGAAAGGAACGAAACAAGTGCCTATATAACTAGGTTTCAGCTAATTCTAGATAATGCTAGAAAAATGGAAATCCTAGCAACTCTAACTAGAAGTCCACAATGGAGCCTCCATATTAATTTTCACGAGACAACATGCTAGAAAAAATCCAAAAAATCTTAAAAAGTCAGAAAGACACAAGGCCATTTATGCTATCATAGCGCTCAAGAGTACAATCTAGGACCTGAGATCTTTATTTTTCATAAAATACAAAAGGAGAGTTAATAAGATAAGATAAGCATAGGAGTTTCAACATAACTTAAATAAAAAATTTATATCAACTGACAAGATTAATATTTCAAAATTAAAGTCTAGATTTATACCGTCATAAAATTATGTCTCTTAAGATTCTGCCTTTCTGAGTGGACAAGCCCAGTTAGTGGATAGATACGAACAGCCCAACTGAGAGGTGCCTGGACTGGGACTGGGTCCACTCAATAGATCCAGCCCGTGAAGCATGTTTTTATTTCTTCGTTTTTCTCTGTTTTCCCATGCTCACATTAATTGTAAACATAAAATCTTAGAACAGCTATGCTACAGTCTTATATAACATAATATTTTTGGTCTGGGACATTTTTTTATCTCCAATTGGAACATTTGGATCGTTCTGAAACAAAAAATTAATAGCTTGATGGGCAAATTCTTAGAACTTTTTTCTTGGAGCGGAACATTTTTCATGCAACCATATCTTTTTTCTATTCAAAAAATTATTTTTCTTATGGTTTGCCATTGGTACAGGTTTGTTATATTCTCAAAACATTTTTTCTTACTTTGGAAAAAATATGGCCATAACATCTTGATTTTTTTCTTCAAAGAGGTTTCTTGTAATAACATGTCATAGGCACACGAGTCCATTGGAGATGACAAAACAATAAAAAAATATGTGCCTTTAAGATCAAGAATATCGAGTTACCGACTAAACAGGGGATGAATATGTAGTTTCAAGCAATTTTGCAAAATTGAACAATTTAAGTTATTAGAAAAAATAATTATATAAGATATTTTACGTCAAAGTTTGCAACATAGGATTACAGGTACAAATTTTAGTTCTAGGAAACAAATAGTTCAAAGTAAATTGGCCCATCAAAAAGTAAGTTTTGCTCAAGAAATAACTGAACACAAGAGAAAATTTTTATCCTACGGTGTTGACTTTCCAATCACCCTTAATCCATGTTGAATTGGACTTATTGCTCTAGCTGCTTCTCAATCAAGGCACCACTTCAACTCCGGTTCAAAAGAACTTATATAAACCTTGATTTCACTAGAGTTGTTCTTTGCCGCACTACCCCGCGAGGCAAGCCCAACACTTCTAACAAGAACAAATACGAGTTTCATTAGATATTTAATAATTAAAGAGAAAAACAAGTTTCATCCTCTTGAATAACTTACTACTAAAGGAAGAGGAGAAACCAACAAAGCTATTGTCAAAACATTTGAGAGACCAAGTCAACAAGTGCCTTGGACTCATCCATGTGCAATGAATGACTGTCACAAGAGTTGAGAGGTTTAAGTCTTTTCTAGTTGATTCCATATTTGATATGTGCTTTATTATGCTAATGGCTAATCGGAGTGTCATGTTATGTTGTGCTGAGTGCGTTGTGCAACATATCTCTTGGCTTGTGAACGTGCAGGTGTTGGGTGCACCAAGGTGGTTGACAGGCGATGGAGAAGATGAAGCCAGAAGTCTGTGTGTGATGGACTAAGAACGGTGAAGGGCAGGCGAGTAGGCTTGGACGAATTGAAAAGACCAAGAGACCGAGGATGGTTGTCATCGAATACATGAAGAGTAAGATACATGGTCCATCGAATCAACAACTTGTTTTTGGATCAAGTCAATACATGAAGAGTAAGACTACATGGGTAATGAAGACGGAGTTGATCGAATCAACGATGGGTTTGGATGAAGCCACGACGAGGCGTTGCGAGCACTTGAGTTTAATCAAAGTTGCCTTGTCTCTTTTTTAGATATAGCTACCGTTTATTTATTTAGTCTCTCGTGCACTGAGCTTTGTAGTCTACATGTATATCGATAGCAAGATTAGTTCAGCTCCATCTTGTGTTGTTCTTGCCAATTAGCCATTCACCTCATCTCTGGTCGCTATTTTGTTCTTTTTAATATACTGCTGTTTTTTTTTCAAGAGTAGATAAAGAGCTGAAATTAATGTCACTATGAAACTTGGTATTGACAGTATCGATTCATTTCATAAGGGCATACTAGAACCGAGTGAGAATATATTGGCCAAAAACATCCAAACTAGCATTCATTTCTCCCATAAACTGCTGCCAAAGTACCTCAAATCCGGTGTTAATGTTCTACTGAACTGAGACTAATGGATCAAGGAAATCTAGACGAGGATGTTCCCCTTGCTGTGGTGGAGGTGGAAGTGGTGGTGGCATCTCTTGAGCATCTTCCTTAATATTATGTCCTCCTTTCTTAGGAAAAATATTATGGCCTTCTCTATGAGCTCCTTCAACTTGACCTGACCTCTACTGCACAGCAGAAAAGGCAGACCTTGACTTCAAGGATGGCTGGACCATAGTGATTAGCCATTTAGCCAAGCTTGCCACATTTATTTTTAATCAAAACTTAATTTATTATTCCTGCTTCTCAAGAAATAGCATTATTCTTCTCCCTGCACTTTGTGAAGAACAGGTTAAATGGTTAATCAATACATGAATATATAAAACATTGAATTGCATAAAATTGGTATATAAAAAAGTAGTTGCGATCTAAAGTTTCCACCCATTTTTGACCAACTAGTGACCTAGTGCATGTATATCAGTTCCTGCCATCCTGTCGACGATTATAATTCCCAGCGATCAGATGCAAACACCATCATTTCCCCGTGTCCTCATTGATCTAACAAGTCAAAGATAAAGGGCAATTATTAAGACTCGCAATCATCTGGTAAACTAATAATAAGCACAAGCAGGAAGCAGCAAGGCAAATCATCCAACTGGGGAGAAAATATCTAAGGGAGCAAAAGTCTCCTCTCCATACTCTTGTGTAGCGCAACAACGAAGTATTCTACAGGTCCGTCCGCTCAGGCAACCTAGGAAGAGAGCGGTTGCCCGTGGGAAGTGGAACCGCGAGCTACCAGCTGGGGTACAGTTTTGCCCACAGCCGCGGTCGTTGCTTCCAGATTTATTCCGAGACGCCATCACGTCGGCGACGGCCGCGGTAGCCCTGAATGCGTCCATCGACTCTACCCACGATGTTCCGGGTTATCTGCTCGATCTCTCCAATCACGAAGAAGGTGCTACATGACGCGAACCCGACTGCAGACGTACCGTGCGCGGCTCGTGATTTAATTTGCCAAGCAGCACTCGAGCTGATACTAGGCTACTAGCTATGGCCTATAGCTAGGTCTGAGACTGAGAGGGAGACGAGATGCTGGTGTCGCGCGTGCACGCAACGAGGAGCCAGACATTCTCTTGATCGGTGACTCGGTTGGTGGCTGAGGCGCGCAATCGAACTCCTCTCTGCCGGATCCCCGTCGTCTCCCGCTGAAACCCCGCGAACGAACGACGAGCTCGGTGCGGTCATTTCCTCGACGTCGCCGCAGGTCGCCGCACCAATGCTACAGATGTGTGTGTGTCTCGGCGGCCGTCACATGCGCTGCCGCAAGGTCTGCAAGCGAGTTGTGACCAAATGGCCCGGCTGGCCGGTGAGCGAGTGGGAATGTGGTTTACAGCCACTACGGCCTCGTATAGCAGACTGACGTCTTCTCGACTGACATGTTTGCATCATTGCATATGTATTTTCAGTTAACCTGGTCCTCGCCGTTGCTCCTAAACTGCACCTGCAGACGGCCGGGCCGGGTGACACCGGCTGGCTTGTCAGTTGCTGCCTGTAAAAGCTATGCCACTTGCCACCCTGTAAAATGAATGGATCTGCATTTTTTATCCTGATGAAGTGATGATGCAGGTGCCTTTGGTGGAAGGAGACGACAGGTTCTGACTGATTTGATCTATCGGCACGGGCGAAGAGCCTGCCGGGGAGGGCTGTTGTGATGGTGCACCGTAAAGGCGCATGATTCTAGCAACCGCCAAGAAACACAAGGGTCCGCGCTGGGCTGCACGATGATCGCACAACTCAACTTTCAGCGCTAGCCATAGGCACGTCCGGCCCGTAATGGACGTCAGGTCGATGGTGTCGTGTATACAATTCCAGGCAGGCAGCAAGCTGCAAGTACACCCGTTTACGCGACGACGATGGAACCGGACCGCCGTGCATCCTAGTAGGTGGTACACTAGTTTCTATGAACTGTATGTGTAGGCCGGTGGTTACGTTATTCTCCGTCCATCTGCTGACAGATCGATCAAGTAAAAAAAAAAAAAACACGAACCTGCTGCTTGCATTGTTGCCGTGCCAGTGCCACCGATGCTGCTGCATTCATTGATAGTAGCTGTAATCTGAGATGATGATCAGTACCAGAGGCTTCTGGTCCTAGAAGTAACAGCGACTCTGCCACACTACCGTCCCGTCAAAGCTGGGGGAAAAATGGATCGTCCATGCAGGGGAGACTTAGAATCCAATCCAAGACGGGCTCAAATTAACGGACGCTGTTTCCGACCAAGAACAGTGTACTGAAAGTCATGCCATCAAGGAAGACGCAAGGCTTCTGTTATACTCGTACTAGATGCCGTCTCCCTCCTGATATCTTCTGCACTGATTGCTGGAGCCACCCTTCTGGACGGCCAACCAGGCAAAATGGCGGCCAAGTATTGTTGATCCTGGAACCGGCGGGTCAGGTCAGATGGCGTCCTCTGTCCATATATTAAACTTTTTCTCAATCACACAAAAGACTTGCGTGTTTTTTATTAAAAAGAAAATAGTTGAAGTATAAAGGGGCGCCAACAACATTTTTTATCAACTCATGGTGACCCCACTTCAAACCGAAGTAGCCTATTACTCGCTGCAGGAGACAACCAAGGTGCTTGGCACCCGCCTGCACCCACTGCTCGGCCTGGTACTTATCCCTGCCATCAGAGCTTGGACTTCGGTGTTGGCCCCGCGGAAGCACCGAGCATTTTGTCCTTTCCAAAATTCCCAGGCAATGAGGGCGAAGAGTGTGTCGGCGCCCTTCATGCAACTCCTTGTCCACTGTGATCGCCACGTTTCCCACCACTCGACGATTGTTCCTGATAGCGATTGCTGTAGTGGCGCACCAAGCACCATGCTAGCCCTGAACCAAATCTGCCTGGAGAATGAGCAGTCGACGACGTGGTCAGGCCATGCCTTCTCCTCCGGTCTACTGTCCATTGTCGTTGGCAGATTGCGAACCAGAGGATCCCAGATGCAACACCTGATATGCCGAGTGCATTGAGAATTTTCCGTCGGAAGCCCAACGCCAGATGAGTAGGTCCGGAGTATCGGTGAGCATTACGTCCCGAATGGCGTGCTACAGCTGGAGGTACTCACCCATCGCCTGGACTGATAGGCCTCCCCTTATCTGGCGCACCCACCTTCTGCCCGTTATAGCTCCAGCCACCGTCTGGCTGCTGATTGTTCGTTTAGGCACAAAACTGAGCAGCATGGGCGCTATCGATCTGATGGAGACCCCATTGATCTAGCTATCCAACCAGAACAATGTGTCCCTCCCGTTTCCCGTGACTGTGTATGTGGAGTCGTTCTTCTGTAACCACATCCACTTGGCTTCAAAGGCCGTGGCAGCCAATTTCATGTCGGTGATGCCCAGCCCTCCAATTTCTTTAGGCTGAGTGCAGATCTTCCTGTTAGGTTGATCTCTCTTCTAATGAGCCCAACAGCTCATTAGGCCTTGATCGGCTGGTGGGCCCCCGTCACGTAGCGCTATATAAAGGAGGTGGGGGAGCCGGGGCTCGAGTCACGAGGTTCACCTGAGCCGCCACTCTCCACCTACAACCCTAACCGATCTCGAGGGTCGCACTGTGAGCAACGAGAAGCACCACCGGTGTTCAACGCCTCCACGCCGTCACGGGACTTCACTGCCACCGCTTCCCCGACCGTCGCTGCCCTAGCGCAGATCATCACCTTGACGAACGGGATGGCGACTGGCTCTAGCTCCAACACCGCACCCGCTGTGCCCACTGATGGTCTGCACCATCTCACTCCTCTCTCGGATCTAGTAGTTCATGTAATAGGAACATGTACATCACGAGAATATAAAGAAGAAACCCCGTCTGATCTACTCCATTTGATCCTAATTAGCCTAACAATGGTATCAGACGCCTACACATGGTGTAGATTTAGATTGGGGAAAGGAAAGAAAGAAAACCGATTTCATCAAATCGGAAAAGAATCCAAAATCGAACCCTAACTGTAACACCCCGGTGTTACGCGAGCATTTAGGCACTGCAAATTATGCATATTATGCGTCATCACGCATCATAATCATACATGCCTAACCATGTTAAATAATAACTGAAACAACGCTTTGAAACATATGAAACATGCTCGTGAAACATGAATGTTGCATACGCTTGTTTAGCTCTATTTTGCCCTAGTTATGCTTGCTAGACTAAGAAAACATGCTTGGCTACAATTATAAATCATCTAGAATTATTTAGCTCAACTTTTGGAGCACTTTGGTATTCAAAGTTTTGTCAAAATATTCTTTTGAAATTTATTATTGAAAAAAGTCAAAAATCCTCCCTATTTAGCTTTTAAATTCCAGTTCAAAATCTGTTTGGAATTTTGAGTTGGTCCCTAAATAAAAGTTGTAGAGAATTAAATTCTAAGCAACTTTCATTTTTGGGCCATTTTCAGAAAAGGTCATTTTTGTGCTCAAAATAGGATTTGAAAACTGTTATTTGAAAATTTATTGAAAATGATAATTTGAAAATCTTCTTCTCACCTAAACAGGCCGCCGCCTCACTTCTGCCCATCAGCCGAAGACGGCCCAGCTCCCCGCGTGCACACCCGCATCCGCTCCCGCGCCGCGCCGCTGCCTCGGCCCGGCCCGCTCGGCCGCCTTCTCTCCCTCCCGCTCCCGCGTGCCCACGCGCGTCGCCCGACCGCGGCAGGCCGCGCTCGCCGCGTGGCGGCCATGCGCCGGCAAGCTCGCCGCGCGGCGCCTCCAGCTCGCCTTCAAAGTGCCTGTCCGAGCCGCGCCCACTCCACTCGCCCACACTCTCTCCCTCCACTCCCCACAGCCGCAGCACAGCAGCAGCGCGCGCCCCGCTCACCGCCACCGCTCGCCATCGCCGGAGACACCCGTTCCGACTGTTCTAGCTCATCGCAAGCCGCTCCATCTTGCCCCGAGCTCCGTCTCCCTCTGGCGCAGCCCGCGCTCACCTCAACCGTCCGTGGTAAGCCTCCCCTCCGCGGGAATTACTCGCCGGAGTCCCGGCCGAGCTCACCGGAGGACCCCGCTCCGTGGACACCTCCCTTCCACTCCCATTTTTCCTTCATTCATGCGTGCATTCCCTTCACCCTGCTCTCCCGGTGCTCGGACGCCGCTTTTCGCGCCACCCCATGGCCGGAGGTGTGCTCCCGCCGATGAGCCGAACCACCATGACCGTGGGCGAGCTCGGTTGCGAGCTCCTCCAGTCACGCCGTTTGCGCCAACGTGACCGCCTTGGCACGGTGGTCACGATGGTGGTGACCTCGTTGCCGGCGACCTCGCCGTCGGCGAGATCCCGCGGAACCGCCGCCGCCTCTGCCTTCTACCGCTGACGGGTGGGGTCGGGTTCCCCCACAGGCCCGCCTGTCTGTCTCACCCCACGCACGCGTGTACATTGCACCAGGTGCACTAAGCGTTTTCGGCGGCTGAGTTTTAAATAGGAATTGGAAAATGATTTTCAGAATTCATGAAAATGCTTTAGAAATTCATAACTTGCTCTTTTTGGCTCCAAAAATTGTGAAACAAATTTTGGTAGACTTGTTAAGACCAGATCTATGATGTGAAAATATTGCACGTTGAATTTGTGACACTTTTATGTAGAGTTTTATTTAATCATTGAAATTGCTGTTTTCTTGAGAAATGCATAATAAATCATAGAAAACTCAGAAAAATAGGATTCTAAGTTTGTTACTCTTCTTATGTACTGTACTTTCTAAGAAAAATATGTGCCATGCATGTTCTGTAGAAAAATTATGAGGTGTTGTTCAAGTGCCTGTAATGGCTGATTTATGTTATTTTTGATAGAGAGCAAAAGTTGTATAAAACATGTATGTGATAATTTTTGTACAGTGGTGATTCACTATGTAGAACCTAGGAAAAATAATAAATCTATTGTTTGATACTTTTCATAATACAAAGTATTTCCATGCTCTTATTTAGGCCCTAGCTTATCATTTTTGTGTAGGCTATTTCACTTACCCAAATGCCATAAAATTTTGATGGTAGTCGACTTAGGGTAGTACTGTGCTATGATAATTTTCTCAGATGTTTCTATACTTTAAAAATAGATGTTTCTATTCAAACCTAGTGTTGATTAGGGTTTAATCAAATAATGCTTTATGTATGATTAAGAGATTAATGAAGCTTTGGTGTATCTTTGAAGCATTCAATGAGATGTATTGATTTAGCATGTTAGTAGTAGAAGAGAATGCAGTAGATGACATGTGCTTTAGTATATGTTCTTGGATGATGTTGACTACCTTGTATGAGATTTGTATTATACTCTACCCATTAAAGCGAATCATACTCATCTACCTTGCACGCAAGCATATTTATTGTGTTCATTTCATCCAATGCACCTTTTGCATAAGCACTTACGCACCTACATCATATAGGATCGCAAACTGAGAGCCCAGTCATCGTACCCGAGGAGCCCGAGGAGCAGCTCGAGGTGCAGCCTCAAGAGGTGACCGAAGCAGACGAGGAGGACGTTGAAGAACTTCCGGAGTGCCCCGATCACCGCCCGAGCTCCTTCGAGAGAGGCAAGCCCCGAAGCATTTTCTCCTCCGGTTTGCAATTATTAATTAATGCTTTACTTTAATTAATGCATTACGTTTAGGAGTTGTTTACAACCGTTGTTGTATTATACCTTGTTTACCTTTGTTATACTATATCCTTGTTACCCCGGTATCCGCAGTCAAGACAATGCTTAGCTGGCTTAGACCGGTAGAAGTCGGGTGATTTCCTGTCACCTGCGAGCTATAGGTGGTTACCTGGATTTGCTCGGATAACTATGTAGTCATGGTATAACTAAGTGTTAATTGGAACTTGAGACCAGACAGAGACTTATAGGGTTTTGGACTGTAGTGCTTTTCCGTCTATGTCAATTAAGAACCGACCGTTGTTGGGCCTCGGGTCATGTTAAATGCATGCCTTATATTTAGCTGGCCGAATAACATACCTTTCGACCGCGAAGCTGGGAGATTATTCGGGCCGAGTGGATTGCCCGCAGCGCACTGTACCGGAGCAGGTGTGGTAGGACTCAGGGGCGCGATGATAAGACCGAAAGGTAGTCGGGTGGTCTCCGGGCACATGTGGTTCCTGGCAAACTCGAGATTTTTCCTGGATAGTTGACTCGGTGACCAATACCTCACTTTAGCGGGTGAGTGAGGTTTGTGTAAGAAATAAATTACTAGCTGGTTAATAATCGATTCGAATCACCATCATTCACTGGATAGTGAACACTTGACTTGAGTTACTTCATCGTAGTAATGTTGATGGAACACTTGGACAGTTATAATGGATATGAAATTATGAAAGTTGTTAATGATCATTGGTTATCATTATTTGCTTAATCACATGCTTGCTCTAGTATAGGTGCAAATGTAGTCGACAGGTTAATAATAATTAACTTGACAATAATGCTTTTGGAAAGGTTCTTGAAAATACTAAAAATGCCTTTTTGCAAATGAGTCAGCTACCCTACTATAAAGCCCTTCATAATCCTTGGTGTCACTTTATTTTCGATTATGTCGGGTAAGTCTAGATAAGTACCTTCTCGTACTTAGGGTTTTGTTCCCACTTGTTGCAGATGGGTAGATGTATTACGACTACTGTATCAACTGTCTCTATCATGCGATGGGTGATGCTTAGGACCGTGGACATGGTCATTCCTTACGTCTCGTCTTAGTGATGATCATTAGCTGGCACTATAATTGAACTCTGTGTGAGTGTGCGTGTGAATTTGACAAATGGCTTCCGCTACTTTTTATTCGAACTCAGTTTGTAATAACTATGTTTAAACTCCGATGTATCTATGGTGCGAACTTTTATGTAATATGTGATGGTGACTGCTAAACTTATTACGATCTTGGCTGGTATGTGAGTTAGTTTGAAATCCTTCGTGATTTCACGGACTACCGGGTTATACGGGCTTAAGTTTGCTAAATCGTCTGCTCTAGTGGGTGATTTTCTTACTTAATTTTGTATAATTGGTTAGTTCTGTTACACAAAACCTAACTGGAAAAGGAAAGGGGCTCCTACCTGGGCTCCGCTCAGCCTCTCCTTACCACCGCTGGCGCGTCACCGAGATGCCTCGTCAAAAGTTTCCCCGCCAGCGTGCGGGATCGAGCCGTGCCACGCGTGGGTGGCACAGAGCGTCGCCGCCGTGTGTCGAGCCTAGGGCACCGACGCGTGGCCGCTCGATGGAACTGCGCTCTACCCATAAGGGGAGCGTGAGCTCCGGCGAGGGGGCCCGTGGCGGTGCCGTCTCTTCCCTCCGGCCACCATGGGCGGTGCGCTGCTGCTCTCGGTTCAGTGGGGCGCAGGCAAGAAGAACGGCGAGGAAGAACAGAATGAGCTAGGGTTCAGGGAAGGGCGTCGGGAGGGGATTTTGATCCTCCGATCTCCGTGCGTGCCGTCGGATCGTAATGAACGGACGAGATCAATCGGCGGCCAGCTAGGCCAAAAATCAGCCCACGCGGGTGAGAGAGCCAGACCGGAATCCCGGCCCAGGCCCAGGTTGCGGTCTGGGCGCGAGGGAGCGAGGCGCGCACGGCTGGGCCGCTTTGGCGCACGTGGGCCGCAAGCTGGCTTTTGATCGGCTGGGCCGAAATGAAGTAGTACACAGTCACGAGCTCGGTTTTGTTTTAAAACTTTTACAGAAGCAATCATTCATATGTTTTGATGAATTTTGATTCAATTTTGATGCAAATTTCTAGGTAAATTTTTATCCAACGACATTATTTGTTCAGACAACAGTAAAGTTATTTTTAGTGCTTCTGAAAAAGATTATTATGAGAATTTTACAAATGTTTCCGCTGCGTAATTACAGATGTTAATTTCATTATTAAATTCGAACCAACGGGAGAATTTAATTTTGAATAATGGATAATTTTTTAGATGATTATAATATTGTTATTATTCTAACCAACGTTGATTAATAGCAATATTATAATGTTATTATGATGTTTTATCAAACATTAATTCTATTTCTGTCCAACGGTGACGTAGAATTAGTGTAAAAAAAGATAAATTGTATGTTTTAATTTTGACCAATGTTGAAACTAAAGCATGCAATGATTGTTGTTATAATTATGTTCTCACTTTATATGAATTGTGTTTTCAGGAGGTTACTTTTTGATGGGTTTATCAAAGATATTCCACCCCTCAAAGGTGACAACTACAACGAATGGAAGAAGAAGATTGACCTCGCTTTTTTTCCTTGGCTGAGGTGGACCGGATGGTCACCACACCGTGCCCCACTGAGCCTGTGGCACCAATGAGGGAGGCTAATAAATTTGATGCTGATTGGCAAAAGAGAGAGATGGACTATGCTCCTGAACAGATGGCATATGACCTGCAAAAGCAAAAGTGGGTCAATGCCAATAAAAAGTGTGTTGTTGTTATAAAGAACACGATTGAGCCTACCATAATGGGCTCAATCCAAGAGTGTGACACTGTCACAGAGTACTTGGAAAGAATAAAGAGTCGGTCCTATGACTCTTCAAAGACATATGCTACTCAGCTGATAAAGCAGCTGATGACAGAAAAGTACACTGGAGGTGGAAATGACAATGGCATTAGAGAGCACATATCAAAGATGAATCATTTGAATAACAAGCTCAAACCAATAGATCTGAATCTCAAGGAAGAGTTTCTTATCCATGTGATTTTTGCTTCTTTACCAAAAGAGTTTGACACATTTGTTGTCAACTACAACATTCAGCCCAAAAAATGGAATCTAGAACGTTGTATGACAATGTGTGTGCAAGAGAAAGAGAGAATAAATGCTGACAATGGTGGTACTCTCAGTTTTGTTAAAGATAATAAGAGAAAGAATGTCAATGTCAATGACAACTCTCCCTCAAAGCCAAAGGGCAAGGGTCCCATGCAGTATCAGGCTCAACAGAACATGTTCGTAGTGAGCAAAGATCAGTGCCTCTACTGCAAGGAGGAACGTTACAAGAAAGATTATCCTAAATTCTTAAAGATGATCATGGCAAAGAAAGGTGAGAACATTATTACGTTTATAAATAAATCCTTGTATCTACAGTATTCTAAATTTACTTGGTGGATTGACTCGGGCGCAACTGTTCATGATGTTAATTCTTTATAGGGATTCTGTTCAACGAGGACTACGTAAAGAAGCGAAAGACATGTTAAAGTCGTGAATGAAGTCCAAACAGATGTCGAAGCTGTTGGCGATGTCTCTCTAAAGCTTGCTAATGGCTACATTCTTTCACTTAGAGTTGTTTTATTTGTTCCTTCATTATAGAGAAACTTGATTAGTATGTCATGTTTGGATAATGATGGATTTGATTGTCATTTTGGAGATGACAAATGTGAAATATTGTGTAATAATGAATGTGTTGGTCTTGCCTTTCAAAAGAAAGATCTTTATTTGTTATCACTTCGTGAAAATGTGAATTCTGTATGTGATGTGAATGAGAACGTATCATCGTCTGCGAATGCGAATAGAAAACTGTCGGTACCAATAATATAGGGGTACCCACATTTAACGATAATAAAAACTAAAGCAACTAAGCCACGACAAAGCACAGCCCACTTCAAAAACGCGCGATAGGTCCGCCTCGTACGAGGCCGGCTCGATGGAATGCCTCGACCGCATCCCGTCTCCGACTCGTACGAGGCCCCCTCGACGGGAGGCCTCGACCGCGCTCCGACCCGCACGAGGCTCGATCGCCCACCGGGAGCACTCCGACTCGCGTGAGCCCAGGTCGAGGCGCTCGATCCCCTCTTTCTCCACCTACCACGGGACAAAAAGTCATGGCATTTAATACAACTACCAACTACCACCTACCGGCATGGCCGCAGCCTGGGTCGACGTGGGAACAATACCAGTGTCAGTCCTCACTGTTTTACCGCCCATCCCGTGATGGGAGGTGAAAAACGTCACTGTGCCCATCGTACCTCACACTGTACATCGCTAGTGACCCTCGAGGGAGGATACGACAAAGTCCGTATACCGCGATTCCAGGGATTCGGACTTATCCGTTCGGCCTCGACCCGGCCTCGACCCTCAACACAGCACAACAGGGAAGGAAGGACGGTATGGCGCGGCGCTCCGGGTCATTTCAGCACCTCGTCCTCTACGACATCACGTGCCCAGGGATGGCCTCCCATTTCTAGAGCATGTCGCTACAGTCACCTCAACAGGGATCGACAAAACATCGTTTCAAGGCACCATCGTCCTGGCCACCTCCCGCCCTATAAAAGGGGAGGCCGGGGCTCCACAAGAGGGAGGACAATAGACGAACAACAAGCCATATACAAGATAAAGATCAACATCTCAAGCAATCATCTTGTACTCTTTCTTTTTCTCCTTTGAGACTTGGGCTCGACGCCCTCTCTCGCAAGCTTGTAACCCCTACACAAGCACCTCGGTGCAAGGAAATACAAATCTCTCCCCCCCCGCTGGACGTAGGGCCTTCTTTTGCCCGAACCAGGATAAACCCCCGTGTGTTCTCCTTGCATCACCATCCAGGAAAGGGACACGCAGCATTTACTCGTTGGTCTAGGACCCCCTCGGGTCCGAACACCGACAGTTGGCGCGCCAGGTAGGGGATCGCTGCGTGCCAACGTCGCTTTCCCGCCTTTTTTCCTGAATGGCTGACCCCGAGCGCCCTATCCCGTTGGCCACGGTGATCTGGTTCGGAAGTTTGGAGTTCATGTCGCTCGGCTATGGCTACGACATGGTCCTACTCCCGCCAAGGCACCCTACCGACGAGGATTACGAGCTCTCCCAGCCCGGGGGAGCAATCCGCCGGTACCATCGCTCCAGGCAGGCGCGAGCCGCCCGACGGCGGCGAGCCCGGCGCAACCATCGTCTCCACCTCACGGAGGGTGATGGGATTCCCCGTTCCGGCACCCCCCAGCCAGGCGCCGGCCCAGATTTCCTCGTGGAAGGTCTGGGAAGGGGGGTCCCCAACTGCATCATCACGGACAACGGCACCCAGTTCACTGGTAAAAAGTTTCTGGATTTCTGCAACCACCATCACATTCGCGTGCTCTGGTCGGCCGTGGCTCATCCAAAAACAAACGGCCAAGTGGAACGTGCCAATGGCATGCTCCTACAAGGCCTGAAACCCAGAATTTTCGACAAGCTAAACAAACATGGCAAAAGATGGGCTGCCGAGCTACCCTCGGTCCTGTGGAGCCTAAGAACAACGCCGAGTCGAGCCACGGGGTTCACTCCGTTCTTCTTAGTCTATGGGTCCGAGGCTATGCTCCCAACTGATATAGAATACGGATCCCCAAGGTTGAAGGCCTACAACGAAAGAAATAACGACGCCACAAGACAAGACGCCCTCGACCAGCTCGAGGAAGCCCGAGATGTGGCTCTGTTACATTCTGCCAGGTACCAGCAGGGTCTCCGACGATACCACGACAGACACGTCCGCAAGCGTGACCTCAACGTCGGCGACTTGGTGCTACGGCGGAACCAGAACACCAAGGGGCGCCACAAGCTCACACCGCCATGGGAAGGACCGTACATCATCGCAGAAGTACTGAAGCCAGGCACCTACAAGCTATCCAACGAGAAGGGCGAAGTCTTCACCAACGCTTGGAACATTGAACAGCTACGTCGCTTTTTTCCTTAGAAAGCTTCGAGGCTCTGTATTTTCCTTTTCATGAATAAAGAATACAGCAATGTCTAAACTTTCGTCTCACAATGAGGAAGGATCGACTCTGCTATCCCAGACTCGACACTCCCTCGGGGGCTACAAAGGGGGAACCCCCAGTCCCGGAAAAAACTTGAACTTCTTTTTAAATTTTAAGAACTATTTTTTAGATCAAAAAGCGCCGCAAGAGCACCCTAAGGCTCGAACGGGCTCTCGAGCCAGGAGATCACCTATGCCTCCGAGGCCACGGTACTCACACCGTCTAGGGGCGCGACGGCACGTTAAGTAGATCTAATAACAGTTCATAATTTTAGAGAGGGGTTCGCCCCCTGTCGCTTAGATTAAGATCTTGCACGACCTGCGAGGCCGCAAGGGCACCCTGAAGCTCGAGGGCGGTCGAGCCGCGAGATCACCTACGCCTCCGAGGCTACGGTACCTCCACTCGCTCCTCTGCGCCAAAGGACGCGACTGCGTGCTAAGTAAATCGTACGAGAACACAATCCAAGCGATAAGAGGAAGAAAAGCTCGAATAAAACCGAATTAACCGCGAACTAGTTTATGTTCCAAGTTCTTAGGGCCTCCGAGGCCACCACAACCAAAATTCAAAGTAACTAACTTATTACATGGGCCTCCGTGCCCAGATTTGGCTCACAGGCCTTCGTCGTCAGCAGGCGGGACCACCTCAGGCTCAAAAAGCGAGGCCAGACGACTCCCAGGCCCCTCCGCGGCTTCAATCAGCTCCAGGCAGGCGTCTTCATTTTCCTCGTCCGTCCGCTCCGGGTCTGTGATGAAGCCATCAGCAACGAGCTCCATGTCGAATACAAACCCCGAGCGGACGACGGCCAGCGCCCTCTTCACGTCGTGGTGGAGGCTGTCCCGTATCTTCTCCCGGGCAAGGTGACCCAGCGCCGCCATCTGACGGACGAAGGAGTTCCCTGGAGCGTCTTCTCCGGTGTCGGCGTCGGGCTCGACCCCCAGACCATCGCACACCGTGGTGATCGCGCCCTCGAGCAGCTGGGTCCTCCGGGTCTCGGCTTCGAGGAGGCTCTGCAGGGAGTTGGCGGTCGAGTGGGCCTCCCGGTTCTCACTTTCCAGCTCCGAAACACGACAAGGCAAATTAGCACCTAACGCGATGCCTCAACACTATGGCCATAACAAGTTACTTACCCGCGATGTGGGTCTTTAAACCCACAACCTCGTCGCGGAGCCCCCCGCACGTCTGCTCGAGCCCCAGGAGGGCACTGTCCTTCTCACGGACGGTCGCCTTCAGTGCCTCGATCTCCTGGCGGGCGGTTTGGAGCGCCGCGTCCTTCTCTTGGACGGCCCCGTTCAGCCCCGAGATCTCGTCCTTCAGCGCACTAAACCGGGCCGTGACCTGCCCGATTTGGACGTTGAGGAGGTCACGTTGACGGCTGACCTGGGAGACATCCTCCTCGAGCCCCTTGACCCGCGCCGACAGGGGCTCGAGATCCCTGCGAGCCTGGGCAGCCTCTTCCCGGGCCTTGTCCACCTCGGTGCGCATTGTGGCCTCAGCGTCCCAAGCCTGGATCGCCTCCTCCTTCACCGTCGAGTAGGCGGTGCGCAGCTCGGCCATCTCAGCGGTCCGGTCGGCGAGCCTCTTCTGGGCCTCCTCGACCAGGGCCCGTTGCCGGGACAGTGACGCCCACACGCCACTCTCACCCCGGATGAAGAGCGACTTACGGCGAGAGCACTCTTTCAGTTCCTAATTCAAAAGAAACCAAAAAGATAAAGTGGCCGAGGAAAAAAGAGCACCAAGAACCACGAAAAAAGCTAAATGAATCGACCATACCTCGGTGGCATCCCGTATACCCCGCGAGACAGCGTCAGTCGCCACGTGGAGTAGCCGATCAAGGTGCCGGCGGACGCCCTCGAGGTACTGCCAGCGATGCACTTCATCCCTATCATTCAGGGTGAAGATCGGCTCGGCGTCGGGGTTCACAGCGTCCCTGAACTGAAGGGACGGCCCTCCCCACCTCGGGATCTCCTCCTCAGCCCGCGCTATCGCCAGCGCAGCGATGTCAGGCCACGACGACGACGACGTGGCTGGGGCGTCTCCCGGCCCTGCCGAAGGGCCGGCCTCGTTGACTTCGCCCGCAGCACCCGCGGCTCCAGCGGCCGTCGAGGCACCCGCTTGACTCGTGGCCTCGCCCCCCTCGACCCCCATTATTTGCTTTCCTTTGTCTAGGGGGGCGTCGTCGAGGGCAATGACCACGGGCACCCGCCCTTCGGCGGTGACCGGCCCCTCGGCTACCGGCACCTCTGAAGCTGGCGCCTCCGCCGTCGACGCCTCCGGGGCCGGTACCTCGCCCGTTGGCGGCTCGGAAACCGGCGCTCCGGCCAACGGCGCCCCCGCCACCGGCACCTCGACCTCCGGCGCCACTTCTTCCGGGGCTCCAGCAGGGAGCTCGACGACCTCGCCCTCCGCCGTGCCCATCCGCTGCGCCGGCAGATCTTGCTGTGGCTGCTGCCCCCTCGCCGGTGCCACCTCTTGCTCCGGTGCCGACGCCACCTCCTCCACGGTCGCATCGGCACCCGCCCTTTCCACGGTCGCTTCAACGGTGGCCTCGGCCGAGGGCAGCGCCCTAGGCTCCGCCTCGACCGGGCCAGGCGCCACTGCCCTCGCCGGGTCTGACCTCGCCGCGGCGGGGTCGGGGCCGGCGACCGTCGAAGCACCTGCAGCCTCCTGCTGCTGTCGACGGCGCTCCTTCGCGGCCTCGACCTCGCGGACCCAGGCCGCGTCCTGCTCCGCCGACCGGTTGAGGACGACGGCGCTGGCCCGAAGAGACTTCATGGGGGTGGGCCCCATGAGCTCCGCCTTCCGCTTCAGCCAGTAAAGTAAAAAATGAGGTCGGCCGACGAATTCGAAAAAAGACAAATCCCCTAAGCTCGAAAACTCACCCGGAGATCGGCACCAAAGGCCTCGACCCCGCACGGTCCGAGCCGCTCGAGGCGGCAGGCGACGGCCTCGCGGCAGCCCCACCCGCAGACCGGGCGCTCCGTGGGGCCCTCGCCGGCGCACCACTGCGCGTCTTCTGCGCTTCCGAGGCCAGCTGGCCTCGAGTTCTCACGCCCGACGGTGGCGCCGCCGACGACGATGTCGGCGCCACCGCCCCGGTCCCCGCCCGAGCTTGCGGGACCTGGGCTGGGGCAGGCGCCCCCGTCGACCCCTCTTGCTGGGTCCGGGGCAAGGCAGCCCCTCCCGCCGAGGGGCCTGCCTCCTTCTTCTCTTCTTTCTTCTTCTTCTTCTTCTCCTCTTCCTCCTCGTCCTCCTCGACCACAACGACCGAGGAGGACGACCCTGCGATGGGCTCCAGCAGGGGGCGGATATCGGGGAGGCTCCCCAGCCCGGTCGCGGCCTCGTACCGCGACAAGGCATCATCATCCTCGCCGCTGCTGTCGTCGTCCCCCCCGAGATGGTCTCGGAGGGCGACGGCTCCAAAGGAAGCCCGTCGAGGGCCTGCTGGCGCCGGAGTTTCTTCCGCGCCTCCGCCTCCTTGGCCTTGCGGGCCGCCTGCTTCTTGGTCGACTCCTTGACCTCCTTCTGCTTCGAGGCGTGCTGCCGTCGAGCCTCTCGGGCAGGCTGGTCCTCCGGTACCGGCGGTCGCGTCTCCCGCAGCGCCGACAAGTCCTGCACACCGGCATCGACCGGGTTAAGGGGATCCAAGAAACGAACAAAACCAAAACGAGCGTACCAACTTAAAGAACTTACCACGGGCTCGAACCCCTCAGTGGGCCTCATGGGGAGCCGGTCAACTTCCTCCGCCTTGAAGGTCCCGACCATCCGGCGGGCTCGACGAAGTACCTCCTCGAGGGTGAGGGCCTCGTGGGACATCCGGCTCCCCTCCAGAGGCGCCTCCGGAGTCATCTGGTCGAGGCGCAGGCGACGCCGGCACAGCGGCATCACCCTGCGGCGATGGAACGCCGTCGCTACCGCCGCCGCCGTCAAGCCTCGAGCGCGAAGCTGCTGCAGCGCCGCCAGCAACGGATCCAGGCGCGGCTTCTCGGCATCCGGCACTCCGTATGTCCAGCGGTCCTCCCGGGCGGTCAGCACGCGGCCGGTGTACTTCGGCAACTGGTTGTCGTCGTTGCGGAGGTAGAACCAGCCCTCGTGCCACCCGCTGTTCGAGGAGATGAGGCGAGCCGGGATGTACTGATCCGCCTGGCTCGACCTCAACTGCAGGACGCAGCTCCCTACCCGCGCCGCGTAGAGGACTCCCTTCTCCCCCGCTCTCTTCGCGAAGAGTTCGCCCTTGAAGAGGTGAAGCCACAGGTTCCACTGCGGCTCCACCCCGAGGTACCCCTCACAGACCGCCGCGAAGATGGCGGCCTGTGCGACGGCGTTGGGGGCAAGGTGATGAAGCTCCACCCGGTAGTAGTGGAGAAGCGCGCGCATGAAGACCGACGAAGGAACGCCGAACCCCCGCTCGTGGAAGCACACGAAGCTCACCACGTATCCTTCCGGGGGCGCCGGCTCCCGGTGGGCCGGCGGCGGCGCTATCCACTCCGGCCGCGACCGGTTCGTCCTCGGCCGCAGCAACCCGTCTTCGACCAGCTCCTCTAACTTCCTCTCCGTCACCGAGGAAGTAGCCCAGTCCTCGGCGGGGAGAATTTGGCTCTTTCCAGCCATTGACGCTGTCAGGAGGGGAATGAGCGAAGGGGGAGGCGGCGGCGGCAGCAGCAGTGTGGGCGGAAGGCGCGAGAAGGCTAGGGTTTCCTGAGGCTAAGGGATGGCAAGAGCGCAAAGAACCGGAGGGGAACACAGACCCCTGGGTCTCGCCTTTATAGGCCGGGAGGAAGTCCAACGGCCGCGCGAAAAGGTAGGAACAGTTTCCCGCAATAAATGCGCTCACCTAACCGTCCCCCTCGTCTTACAGGAGCAAGGCACGTGGCCGTCCCCCACGCTGTAACCGAACGCCACGTCGCCCACTACCGCGCCGATCTCGCCCTAAAAAGGCGCGCCTGGTTAACGGGCGGGGCGAGATCCACGGACGGATATTCCTAGATTCCTATAATGGGCTCCGAGCCCACTTTAAGTCTCAAGGGAACGAAAGCTGGCCCTCGACCCGGGTTCGACAGCTGCCCTCGAGCAACAGAGCAAGGGACGTCTAGGGATGTGCCCGTACATGGCCAGGGCTCGAGCCACGCTCTCGAGGCATCCCAAGACGTGTTCGAGGCTAAAGGACGAGGTCGAAGCAGGAATCCCCTCGGGGGAGGCATCGAGCCCTCGGATCCTGTCGCAGGGAACCGACATCCGCACGACCACTCCTTGGCATCTTTGAAGAGCGCCTCCGGGCCACAAGCCGACTCCTAACGACTGGAGCACGGACTCTCACTCGAATCTCCCCGCTAGCAGCTCACCGGAGATCGCCGGACTCGCCCAAACGGGGTAGTACGATGTTCCCCACCCCTCCTCCTCCTCTCCGAAGGAAGAGCGTGAGGGCCGGACAACGAAAGACGGTAGGAACTCCGATCGACCTCGTGCGCGCGAGGCTCGGGGGCTCGGCCGCATCAACTACTCCCTGATAAACCACGAATAAGACCTCGGAGGAGATTTTCTCAATACTCCACCGAGGCCTCGGGGGCTACACCCGGCGGGTGCGCTCGCGCGCCCCCACCGGAGAAGTCCTGAGGGCGCTCGGACGCCCCTACTGGAAAAGCACACGGCGCTATGACTCCAGTTCATCTTCAGTTCATCGGCAAAAAGCCTCTAGGAGAGTGAACATACACTCACCTAAAGGCTCGGGGGCTACTGTCGGTACCAATAATATAGGGGTACCCACATTTAACGATAATAAAAACTAAAGCAACTAAGCCACGACAAAGCACAGCCCACTTCAAAAACGCGCGACAGGTCCGCCTCGTACGAGGCCGGCTCGACGGAATGCCTCGACCGCATCCCGTCTCCGACTCGTACGAGGCCCCCTCGACGGGAGGCCTCGACCGCGCTCCGACCCGCACGAGGCTCGATCGCCCACCGGGAACACTCCGACTCGCGTGAGCCCGGGTCGAGGCGCTCGATCCCCTCTTTCTCCACCTACCACGGGACAAAAAGTCATGGCATTTAATACAACTACCAACTACCACCTACCGGCATGGCCGCAGCCTGGGTCGACGTGGGAACAATACCAGTGTCAGTCCTCACTGTTTTACCGCCCATCCCGTGATGGGAGGTGAAAAACGTCACTGTGCCCATCGTACCTCACACTGTACATCGCTAGTGACCCTCGAGGGAGGATACGACAAAGTCCGTACACCGCGATTCCAGGGATTCGGACTTATCCGTTCGGCCTCGACCCGGCCTCGACCCTCAACACAGCACAACAGGGAAGGAAGGACGGTATGGCGCGGCGCTCCGGGTCATTTCAGCACCTCGTCCTCTACGACATCACGTGTCCAGGGATGGCCTCCCATTTCTAGAGCACGTCGCTACAGTCACCTCAACAGGGATCGACAAAACATCGTTTCAAGGCACCATCGTCCTGGCCACCTTCCGCCCTATAAAAGGGGAGGCCGGGGCTCCACAAGAGGGAGGACAACAGACGAACAACAAGCCATATACAAGATAAAGATCAACATCTCAAGCAATCATCTTGTACTCTTTCTTTTTCTCCTTTGAGACTTGGGCTCGACGCCCTCTCTCGCAAGCTTGTAACCCCTACACAAGCACCTCGGTGCAAGGAAATACAAATCTCTCCCCCCCGCTGGACGTAGGGCCTTCTTTTGCCCGAACCAGGATAAACCCCCGTGTGTTCTCCTTGCATCACCATCCAGGAAAGGGACACACAGCATTTACTCGTTGGTCTAGGACCCCCTCGGGTCCGAACACCGACAAAAACGAAAGAGAACTCAAGATGCATCGTCGAAATTATGGCACTGTCGTTGAGGCCGTATTTCGAGGGGGAGAATAGAGAGACTAGTTAAGAATGAAATTCTTCCTCCATTAGAGTTCTCAGACTTAGAACAATGTAGAGAATGTATTAAAGAAAAATATATAAAGAAAATTAAAAAGGATGCTAAACGAAGCACAGGAATTTTACAGATAATCCACACAGACATTTGTGGTCCTTTTCCTGTGAAAAGTGTGGATGGTTATGACTCGTTCATAACATTCACTGATGATAACTCCCGTTTTGGTTATATTTTTCCAATTAAAGAAAGAACAGAAGCGTTGAATAAATTTAAGATATTTAAGGCTGAAATTAAAAATCAGCATAATTTAAAGATTAAGATAGTCCGATCTGATCGTAGTGGGGAGTACTACGGTCGGCATACCCCATACGACCAAGTTCTTGAACCTTTTGCAAGGTTCTTATAGGAGAATGATATAGTAGCCCAGTATTCTACACCGGACGAACCTCGGCAGAATGGAGTAGCTGAAAGGCGTAACCGTACTTAAATAGATATGGTGCGTAGTATGATGAGCTCCTCTAACTTGCCATTGAGTCTATGGATGGAGGCGTTAAAAACCGTCATTCGTATTCTAAATAGAGTACCAAGTAAGTCAGCGCCCAAAACACCATATGAGTTGTGGACAGAAAGAGTATCCTCACTAAAACACTTACGTGTGTGAGGGAGTCCTGCTGAGGCAAAATTGTTTAACCCAAATATTGGGAAGCTAGATCCCAAAACAGTAAGTTGTCATTTTATTGGCTACCCTGAAAAGTCAAAATGTTTTTATTTCTACTGTCCAGACAGATATACAAAGTTTGTAGAAACGAGACATGTTATTTTCCTAGAGGATGAAATGATGAGGGGGAACATGGTAGCTCGAGAAATCACTGTTCGCCTAAACGGCCGTTTAGATCGTTTAAAAACCGTTTAAACGGTAAACAGAAGTCAGCCGTGTTGTTTAGGCCCTAAACGGTGAATTAAACAGTTGGGCCGTTTAAACCCGTTTAAACCGTTCAATCCCGTCTAAACGGTCTAAATAAAATTAGATTAAACATGATTAAATGAGCTAAACAACCATTTAATCCATAATTAAGTGAATTAAAGGACTATGTCTATCACAATCAACATGAAACTAATTAACGTTGTAATTATATGAAGTGTTGTGGGATTTAGATTTCTTCCAACAAGATTATTTGGTAGAATATTTGATTTTTACATGTGTAAATATGTATGGGTTCTAGCCAATTTTATTTTTACCTACATAAATATGTATATTTTATTGTTATTGTACAAAACCATTTAGGCCGTTTAACTCCGTTTAAACACCGTTTAAACGGTCTAAACGCTAAACGAAGGGTGACCGACTGTTTACCGTTTAGCGTTTAGGAAAACATTGCGAGAAATTGATCTTGAGGAGAAGCGGGTATGTGTGCCCACTCCGATGATTCAGGAACCATTCTTTGAACTACCTGTTCTTGTTGCACCAACAGTACGAGACACTGTAGTGCCAACACCTGTTGTCACTTCTCCTGTGGTGACAGTAAATGATGATGAGGAAGCTATCCCTCAGAATCCTATAGAAAATGATGCCATAGATGAGGGGGAGCAACAACAGCCCCAAACAAAAGATGTGCCAAATGTGGAGGCTCCGAGAAGGTCTCAAAGAGTTAGAAGATCAACTATTCCTGATGATTATGAGGTGTATAACACTGAATAATTTCAAATGGAGGGTGATCCCACTTCATTTGAAGAAGCCATGAGAAGCGATAATTCATCAAAGTGGCTTGAGGCCATGGAAGATGAAATAAAGTTAATGAGTACAAACAAAGTTTGGGACTTAGAACCTATTCCTAAAGAAGCCAAGACAGTAGGCTGTAAATGGGTCTACAAGACAAAACATGACTCCCAAGGGAATATTGAAAGGTTGAAAGCGTGACTTGTGATAAAAGGTTTCATGCAAAGAGAAGTAATTGATTACAATGAGACGTTTTCTCCAGTCTTATGTAAGGATTCCTTCAGAATTATAATGACATTAGTGGCACACTATGATTTAGAGTTACATCAGATGGATATAAAAACGACATTCCTCAATGGGGATCTGGAGGAAAATGTTTACATGGCACAACCGAAAGGCTTTGTCGTGGAAGGAAAAGAACGAATGAGATGACGCTTAAAGAAATCGATTTATGGGTTAAAGCAAGCTTCATGACAGTGGTACTTGAAGTTTGACAAAATAATAAGGAATTTTGGGTTTAAAGAAAATGTTGAGGATAATTGTGCTTATGCAAAGTTTAAGAATGGAAAGTATATCTTCCTAATCATGTATGTAGATGATATCTTATTTGCTAGTACTGATGTCGGTCTACTACTGAAGACAAAAAGTTTTTGTGCTCAAAATTTGACATGAAAGATCTTGGTGAAGCGTCATTTGTTTTGGGCATAGAAATTCATCTAGATAGAAGTAAAGGGGTATTAGGATTGTCACAAAATGCATACATGGAAAATATTTTTTAAAAAAAATAGTATGCATAAATGTAGTGCCTCACCTGCACCCATAGTCAAGGGTGACAGATATGGGGATTTTCAATGCCCTAGGAACCAATACGAGCTCGATCAAATGAAAGTGATTCCATATGCTTCTGCTGTCGGAAGCCTACATTGGGGAGAGGGAGTCTCCCTGCCTTACACCGCGGCGGTACTTGATCGGCGGTCCAGGTCGACCGTTGAGGAGGATGTTGGATGAGGCCGTGGACAACAGGACAGCCATCCATCTACGCCAGCATGTTCCGAACCCCATCACGTGCATGACGTCCAGCGGGAAGGACCACGCCACTGTGTCGAACGCCTTGGCGATGTCGAGCTTGAGTAGCAGCTTTGGTATCTTCCTCTTCCTGATCAGCACTGCCGCTCGCTGAATGTACTTGAAGTTGTCGTGTATCGATCGGCCTCGGATAAATGAGTTTTGGTTGGGGGAGATGAGTTCCTGCATTCTGGGCGCGAGGCGCAGCGCAAGGATCTTGGACACTAGCTCGGCGAAACTGTAGATCATGGTTATCGGCCTGTAGTCACTTGGTTCGGCCGCCCATATATTGAACTGAAAGAAGTACTACTCTGACACTGAAGTTTCATAAACCGGGAGACAGAATTCAGAACTGAAAGTCATATGAATTCCGACCAGGTTTATTTTACTGTCGGATTCGTGGAAATTACCCGTGCCAAATGCCGGTCGAACAAAACGGAAATTACCTGCAAGGTTACTGTGTGCTGTACCAATATGCCATGAGCATAAGGTTCTGACAGTCGAAATCAGCTCAAAAGGTGCAAAGATCTAGCCTCAACGGAATCGCAATATTGTTCCCCCCTTTCCTAAATAAATAAATTAAGTAATCCAAAAGTTAGAGCTAATCACCAAAGCGCTCATCACTTTAGTTATTCACCGCAGAGTAGAGCTTCAGGACTGAAAGTGAGGTCGCCGGAAGAAACACGCAGAGGGCCCGTGCATCTGTGCTATACGGAATGGCTGGAAACGAACCAAAGTTCACCTTTTTTTTCAAGAGATCCTGGCCATCCTATAAACAATTCTTTGTTGGAGTTTCCCTGAGTAAAGCATTGGTTAAGCAACATGTAGCATATATTTAGGGGCTTTGGCTTTATTTTTTTTATTATTATTCTATTTTTTTCTTTTTGTATCACAAGCTGATGCCTCGCCTTTAATTCTAAAGCAAATGATATTCTCACCTCACTAACGCCATTATATACGACTGGTAAGTGGTAATGGTAAGAGTAAGACAAATTCTGCCCACCTGAGGTTATGGTTATCCAAAACTTTTCCATCCTGAGTTCATGACAGTGTGACACTGATAATATCTTTCAGGGCATCAAACAAGAACAAACTCGTTCTCAAGCGACTTTTGACATCCATTTTAGTGACTGCCGCATGATTGAGCCGTAGAATACTCTCGACTAGATAGTGCTGTGCTTTCGAATGTGCTACTTCAGTTGCAGTTCATGTCTATTCTTCTAATAAAAATGATTCACGCCATTTTCCCTCTTCCTTTTTTATTTCTCAAGAAGAATACATTCGCACCGCTTATCGATAAGGCATGCATGCATTGGAATTACCATAATTCAGCCAAAAAGAAAAACAGATAAGCGCATGGTATCCAACTTTGTGATCAGATTATGATTGCACATCAACTTCATAACTGGCATGCAATGCAACTGCAATTGAACTGAAGGATTCTGCTCCTGAAAGCAGGCACCCGGGCCGGCCTCTTGATTCGCAAATTAAAGAACACCCGGCCTCTGCGTGCAGAGAGCCAGAGACCCACTTCAGCGATCGATGGCTGCGCCACCACCAATGGCGCCCGGATGCAATCGGGGATCGACAACTCCCTCCTCTGCGAATCAGGAAGCACCCCCGACAATACCAATTCTCTGTCTGCTACGTGACAAGACCAAAAGTAAGTTAACCATTTCGCAGTAGTAGTTATCAGAGTCCGAGAACCAACCCGGGGGCTCCCTCAGCCCTCACCCTCCAGTATAAATAGGCCATGCTGCCGCGGCGTCCCTCTGCACAGAATGCAGCAGACCCGCAGCGAAAATGGCACGCTCTTCCTCTCGCACAGGCTCGTGGGCACGGCGCCTCCCGTGCTGCGACGGTGACAGTAGAAATAGGTTCGGTGGCCGCAACCTCTCCGGCGATCTCCTGCCGTCGCTCGGCGCAACGGCGCAGCAGCCTCCCAGGCTCAGGAGAAACCTCGTGTCACCCTACGATCCGCGTTACAAGTACGCGTTCTTGCATCCGTGTACATATGTGCGTGTGCGTGATCTTTTGCATGCAGACTGTAGATACACTTGTCATGATGATCGAGAACCGTCTTATTTGTTCTTTGCCCGGGCGCAGGGTCTGGGAGATATTTCTGATCCTGCTAGTGGTGTACTCGGCGTGGATCTGCCCGCTGGAGTTCGCGTTCCTGAGGTACCTGCCCAGGGCCCCTTTCATCGTGGACGACGTCGTCAACGGCTTCTTCGCCGTCGACATCGTGCTCACTTTCTTCGTCCCGTACGTCGACAGCAAGTCCTACCTCCTCGTCGACGATCACAAGAAAATAGCAGTCAGGTAGGTAGGAGCACTATACTAACATACCACGTCAGCCTTATTCCGCGGTTTCGTTCTGAACATGATGCAATGTTTCTGAACTTGTTGTAACTGTGTCTGTCTGCAGGCACCTGTCGACTTGGTTTGCCTTTGATGTATGCTCGACATTCCCGTTCCACTCCATCAGCCTGCTGTTCAACAGGCACGAGCACGGCCTGGGCCTCAAGTTCCTCAATGTTCTCAGGCTTTGGCGGCTGCGTAGGGTCAGCTCATTGTTCGCAAGGTACGGAGTATGTATGATCACGCAAAACTGAAAAGCCAGCACGCCGGTCAAACTGAAACTCACAGTGCCACCCATGATGTCATAGGCTCGAGAAGGACATCCGGTTCAACTACGCAGTGATCCGCTGCACAAAGCTCATCTCCGTACGTCAAATAAAACATCCCAGAGGCCAGAACAGTGTGCGTCGTGCAGTGCATGGTCACTGATCAGCCTCTGCTTGCAGGTTACCCTGTTCTCCATCCACTGCGCCGGGTGCATCAACTACCTGATCGCGGACCGGTACCCGGACCCGAGGCGGACGTGGATCGGCGCGGTCATGCCGGACTTCCACGAGGCCGGGCTGTGGATCCGCTACGTCACGTCCCTCTACTGGTCCATCACGACGATGACCACCACGGGGTACGGCGACCTGCACGCCGAGAACAGCCGGGAGATGCTGTTCGGGATCGCCTACATGCTCTTCAACCTCTGGCTCACCGCCTACCTCATCGGCAACATGACAAACCTCGTCGTCCACAGCACCAGCCGCACCAGGGACTTTGTATGTCGTGTTCGCCCTCCCCCCTCTCCCACACACAAAAGAGATAAATGTGCACGATATGAATGACCGTGGCTGTTGCATGAAATGCAGAGGGATATGGTCCAGGCCGCTTCACAATTCGCGGCGAGGAACCAGCTGCCGCAGCAGATTGAGGAGCAGATGCTGAACCACATATGCCTGAGGTTCAGGACGGAGGGCCTCAAGCAGCAGGAGACGCTGGATATCCTTCCCAAGGCGATGCGGTCCAGCATCTCTCTGTATCTCTTCTTCCCGGTGGTGCAAGGGTCCTACTTGTTCAAGGGAGTTTCCTCAGGTTTCATCCAGCAACTGGTGAGAGAAACCTGACCTGCCATTAAACAAAATGCGATGAAGACAGCAACACTGAGAGTGGAGACACACTTACGAAGTAAATGTCGCTGTAACATGCAGGTGACGGAGATGCAGACTGAGTACTTCGCCCCAAAGGAGGATATCATGCTGCAGAATGACAAACCGTCAGACTTGTATCTTCTTGTATCAGGAGCAGTGGTACGCTGCGTTCAATTCTTTCACATCTTCGGTGAACGTGCAAATCTATTTTGAACTTTGACTACATGATGACGAAATGCATTCTTATTTCATTCGCAGGACATTCTGGCATTACTAGATGGAACAGAGCAGGTAACGTGGTCTCCTCAGTTCACCACTTCCAGCATACTCCTTAGAACTGCTACTAAGAATGGCCTCTGAACTCTGAAGTACTTACTGCTAACGATGACCCACTGTTCATATTCCAGGTCTACGGAAAAGCAGCCGAGGGAGAACTGTTAGGAGAGATTGGAGTCATGTCCAACAAGCCACTGCCATTCACTTTCCGGACTACAAAACTATCTCAGATTCTGAGGATCGGCAGGTCCAAGCTGATGGACATCATGCAAGAGAATGCAGAAGATGGTCAGATCATCAGAAACAACTTTCAGCAAGTAAATGATTAAGCACGATCATATCTAATGTTTTATAAGTTAGGAGCTTCAAATGCTCTAAGAGCATCCTGCTTCAAATGTGCAGAAACTCCGCGTGGAGCAAAGACTGTACATTGCCATGCATCAAAACGATCCTCCGGTGCCTGCGTTTGAACGGAGGATGGATCCCTGAGACCCCTCGGATGTCAAAGCACGCAGCATGCTCGGAGTGTGAATTTTGCTGCATCTTTTCGGCACAGAATTTGAAAAGTGCAGTAACCTTCAGTAGCAGTATAGCAGAAGAATCATAAGGCAGGAAGGGCCGAAACTATGGCAAGTTTCGGCTCCTCAGCCCAGGAATGTTGAACAGGCTCGATTTGTCGGATATGGGCCGTAGGCTCATTGCCTTCTCGCGTCGCTGCTTCTGGGCGAGGCCCATGAATACCTTTTAAATTTTATTTACGTTTCCCTAAAAAAATATTTTTTTACGTATATGGTAACGAGATAAAAAAATCAAAATCAAGCTGGTGTGGTGGGCCAGTGGCATTGCCGGTTCTCTGATCCCAGACGAATGAAACTTGCGAGCGTATCAAACACACATATAATCTTCATGCAGTATACGGCACAACAACGTTAATTAATCAAATATGTGGTCATGGAGAGGACGATCTGATCTGCTTATAGTATCGGACTAGTATCAATTTTGTCCCGAGGTAAAACAAGCGTTCGAAACTAGTTCATCGTCCCGAACCGGCGAGCCCCGTTTGCTTGTCAAACACTACTGACGCTCTACTCCACCCATCGTCATGATTGTGCCCGGCGCAGAAGGGAACACGTTTGGAAACGAAGGAGAGGAGACTCCGCCACCTAGCCCCCGGCATAATTAACCGAAGACCGAACCGAACTAACCGAGACCGAGACCGAAGTGACCGAGACCGAAAATTTCGGTCACAAGTTCGGTCTTCAGTTTGAAGTAACCGAACTAACCGGACTTAGTTCGGTCATTACCCTCGGGTAACCGAACTAACCGAATTAACCGAACATTTAAATTTTATTGACATAATATGTAATTTAGACTATTATTAGTGATATAATATTTATTCTAGTGGGTTTATATCAACCATCACTCTTATCACTATGTTTAATCTATATTTTGTATTGTATTTTTGCCTTGAAATGGAAAAAATATTGGTAAAATTTGCTATAAATTACAATATTTAGCAGTTGTTTTGTGAAGTTCGGTTAGTTCGGTCATGACCGAGACCGAACCGAACTAACCGAGACCGAACTTGCTCGGTCCTGAGTTTTGAAACTAACCGATCGGTCTCCGTTTTTAGATGACCGAACTTTCGAAATGACCGAAGACCGAGACCGATCGGTTCGGTCAGACCGAACGCCCAGGGCTACCGCCACCCCCGGATCGTAGAACGCGTGGGCGCACCCGAACCGAACAGAAGCCGAATGGCTGACGTTGATACTGATTTATTGTAAGAAAAAAATACTGCTGAATAACTGATTCTGGCAAACAGGGCGAGAGAAGAAGCACGCGCGGACACGGGCGGCCCCTCAGGCCCACCATGGTACACGGACCATGGTCCCAGCTCGGCGAAGCGTCTCGCTCTCGCCTTTCACCTGGCCTGTGTGCCGTGCGCCCGTGCCGTCCCTCGGATTCCCTCCGCCGGCACGCGTGACCGCTCCACCTCAACGGCTAGCTGCTGCTGACTGCTGGCCCGGCCATATGCGCCTTTAACTTTTAACGGCTACTCCACTCAACGACCAGGCGTCTGCTGCGTGGTCCCCGCCGCCCGCCCCGCCGAATTCGAACGTTTCCGAAGGCCGAAGCTGCCCTCGCCTCACCTGAGCCCCCACCCCACAACGGCTACATCCCTCTCGTCCCACCTATAAATCCGCGGCTCCGCCTCCACTTCCCCCACACCACACACATCCGCGCACTCCCAGATCCCCTCGAGCGCCGCAGCGAGCCCGAGCCGACGAGAGGAAGGAGGGGAAGCCGGCCGCCGCCGAGTCCACTTCTCCAGTCCGAGAGATCCTTCTCGTTCGTCTGTCTCCATGGCCGCCTCCACCAAGACCGTCGTCGTCCTCCTCGCCGTGGTGCTCCTCGCGCTGGCCGCGTCCGCGGCGGCCAGCAGGAAGCTGGAGGAGGACGCGCTCCTGGGAAGCCTGGCCCTGGCCCCGGCGCCCGCGCCGGCCGTGGGCGGTGCCGCGGGGCTCGCTGGCGCCAAGCCGGCGGCGTGGGCCGTCGCCGCCCTGGTGTCTCTCATCGCCTTCCTCGCGAACTGAGGGGCTCTGATTTGGACATGTTGCGGAGCGCCGAGAGGTGGAGGGAAGAATCCTGCGATCTGGATTGCTGGGAGAGGGGAATGTTCTAGGCTATTATTGGTTCCAGTGCTGCTGACCTCTCTTTTGCCTGTATAAGAGAGGATTATGCTTTTTTTAATAATACCATTTATTTGTTATTCTTTTATACTACCTCCGTTATCAAAAGAATGTAATTCTAGCACAGTGTCACGTTTTAGTACCTTAAGTTTGACTAATTATAGATAAAAATTATCTATGTTTATGATACCAAATAAATATCATCATATTAATTATGAAATGTATTTTTATAATAAATTAATTTAAAGACATAATTGTGAATATTATTCATTAAAAGTTTAGTCAAACGTGAACCACTTTTCGTGGCACGCAACGCATTCTTTTCGGAACGGAGGTAGTAATATGTATTGTTCGATAACTAGTATTTCTGGTTTGAGCGAGGAAATTTAATATGCGACAGAATTCGGTACTGCCACGTGGCATCCTACTGAATTCTGTCAACCGGCTAGAACAGTGTGACTGTTCCCTTCGTGAAACGAAACCGCCGAACGGCAGCAATTTAAAGACAAGAGAGCATTTGGACCCGACGCGGCCTCACGGTGGCCACGTCCATGAATGGACTAGCGGCCATTGGATTTGGCCATCGACGGTCCTGCGGTCTCCTCACATACCAAATATATACAGGCTCAACCCTAGCTCCTTGTCGTGCATCCGCATCCTCTCTTCCCTCTCCAGCTCTCCCTCCTCTCTCTGCGGCGGCGCTGCAGCGCAGGACGGGCGCCCCTCCCCCCGGCGCGCCCCCTAGCGGCGGCGCGGGCCCTCCTCCCTCGGCGCGGCGGTGCGGGGCAGCACGACGGCGCCCCAGGGGCAAGCGCGTCCCCCTCCCCCCGGTGCGGCCCCCCCTCCCCTGGCGCGCCCCTGGCGGCGGTGCCCCAACCCGACGGTGTGTTTCTCTCCCTTGCTCCACCTCTCCTTAGCTCGCCGGCACCGGAATCGAGCATCACAGCTTATCGCCGTTCTTTGCTGGTCGATCTGGGGCTCCAAGATCGGATCCAGGGCCTCCATGGCTGACGTCCTGCTGCTGTGTTTGATTTGTTTTCTGTGCCGTGCTGCTGTGGCCCTGCAGGTCTGCACGCTGCTTATCGGAGGTGGGTACGCCCAAGAAGGTGGTGGTGCTGGCGGGCCAGCTGCTGCCGGTGCCGAGGGCGTCTCCCTTACGGACGCGACCGGCTTACCTGAGCTGGCCTGCTCCGTCTGGTCCACCGTGTTCATGACCAGCCACCTCTCCCCGGCGAATCGTTCCTTGTAAGAACAATTTTCTATTCCCAAGAGAAGTGGAGAACTCGGTTAGCCAAGTAGATGCATCCCGTAGGGAATAGGATGACATTGTGATTTCTTGATTCTCGTTTTGTGTACATAAATCAGCAAACATCATAAGTTGGTTTTAACCAATTAATTTGAATCAATATAAGCATAGCTGATTTTCTTATTATGGATTCCTCTCGCTCCACGAATTTGAATCAATAAGCATCATAAATTTGGGGTTCTAGATGGGATGGAGAATACTAAAGTAAAGCAGACGTTCTTAACCGCCAGGAGAACAGGGAGTGCAATTGGGGTCCTTAGCACCGAACTAGACGTGAATCTCTCTCCACGCATCTTCAGTTTTGCAGATACATGGAGGATCAAGTGGAATTCGTATGTTTGCTATACAGCTTGCGAAGCACCTGGGAATTAAAGTTTTTGTCACAGCAGGTTTCTTCATTATAACACAAGTAAGACGTGGTCAGATATTCTTGGTGATGGCATGCCCCCAATAATTGTGCTGAAACATTCTAGGAAGTGAAGAAAGACAAGCAGCCGGCAAAAATTCAGGTACTGACATTTGTATAAACTACAAAACTGACGTCTTTGTTGAGCGTGTCAAACAGGAAACCGATGGAAAAGGTATAACGTATAATCCTACTCCTACCACCTGATTGTTTTTTAATATTAGCTCATTTGTGTTGTATTTGAGGTCCATGTTGTCTTACAGAATACCTGTATTGGCAACTGAATGTTTACAGCATGCTTAGTAACACTTTTCCTTAGAGGAACTACTTCTATGCATACACATGTTTAGTAACACCTTTTCTGTTTAAAATTCTCCGTTTTAGTTGCCCATGTTTTTTCACACATACATGTAGCTACTAACTATAATTATTTTTCAGCATATCACAAAAGTTGAAAGCATGAATGATAAAGAAGACTATTAGTCTAAAATGGATCGAAGAGCTCAACCTCTGCGGTTCCTATTAAAAGGGTATGCATTTGGTTCCATGTCATCTAGCCCCTTCTTTCCTGAATCTATGGTGACATGCTGCTTCGGCTGTCAACCATTGCATTGCCTTCACAGGCAGCAACCATGTAAGCTGCTTTACTACATGGGTATGTTTTATAGCTTATTGCTAACTATTAAATACATACTCCCAGTTAGTTGACAGCCATGTAGCACTTGGGTTGGAGAATGCTCACTGTAGCGAGGAGTGCTCTGCACTGCCTCTGCTCATGCATGTATCAACAGTAAAAGACTTATACTATTCCTTACACAGAGTGGTTCAGGAACAATCCCAGCATATTGATCAATTGATGAAGGAATAAAGTGTGCTATTTTTGAAGTTGCAAATTCTTATACATAGAATGAATTTCAGTTTTATCCTATATGTGTTAATGCATATTTATTTAGCTTCTCAGAATCCCCACTAACAACCAGATTATGTGTTCCATAATCAACAACCAGAATAGAGTGGAAACACTGCTTCTAGCTGGGGTACTTTAATCACTCTTGTTTCAGGGTCTGGGCCATTTTAAGCAGATGGCACTATGTACGACATTCTAAAAATAACTTACCTAGACCGTATGCAAATTAGAAAATAGCACAAAATAAGATGTAACCTCTATATTACTAATATGTCATTGTTGATATACTATTTCGGTCAGGAAAATTGCAGTCAACAGGATATTACAAAAAAAAGTTTCTGAAGGTTCACCTTTGCAGTCACTCTGATTCAACAGAACTGCTACATACGGACATAAAAAACCGTGTAGGTTGCTTCGGTGGTAACACTGGTAATGAACAGATGGTCATCTTTTTTTTAGATAGAGCAAACAATCATCTTATACGCCATTTACCATTCTTGCTGTCAGTTTACTTCAATGAACACTTTTTCTCACTTTTGTATATCAGCGGAAGAATTTGGCGTGGATAGGGAGATGCTTGAAGGAGCTTATGAGTAGCAGCATAGAGGTAATATTCAGCTAGAACCCAAGGCTTCAATACAGTGACATTTCATAACCAAGATCAGGAGAAGCTCAAGAGCAGTAGCTACTTCCCTTAAATATTATAGCTAGCCCTGTTCTCTTATGACAGGTGCTAAGTATTATGATTTATCTTTGTGTAATATAGTAGAATATGATCTGCCATCTTAGAGACTGTCTCATGGACTTGGGAACTTTATGTTGGCTATGCTAGGACCAATATTATTTATGTGCTTTATGGCTCATGTAAAATATATGTAATGTTTGAATATATCAGACTATGTCTATCACTTTTACTATCTGTCAGTGTTGTTCCATTGCCCAGGTACAGCTATTCTGAAGCACCAGAATTTCCAGAAAATGATTTCGCTGATGATCCAGTGGATTTCGATCCAGCTGATTCCTTCGCATCCTTTGACACAGGTGATTAACATATGCTGCGCTTTTAACGCTTTTGCACTGCAATTACTTTCTACAGCATGTTTGGTTATTCCCCTTGCCTTATATTGACCACCATTCTCTATGCTATTTTCTATCAGCCGAAGAACTGGGCTACGACAGGAAAGTGCTTGGCTTATGCTTGGCAGCATATAGTGAGCACTGATGCCAGACTAAAGGTTTCCTACATGAAGAGTCTACTAATCGTGCTTCGATCTGACGTGCAGCCAACCAGGAGGTTGAGCACGCATATTGGTCAGACAGCAGCTCCTCCTATGGCCATTCTTCTGAGGAGCCTTTCTACCTGATGAGAGGTATACCAACAGCTGCAGCTACACCCTTTTAATAGCACGTTTACAATAGCATGATATGCGCTAACATTTGTACCTCCACTTCACAGATTACTTACTCCCTTGTTCGCAGCTTTGAATCAGATTGAAGCTGGAAACTCTACTGACGATTTGAAGATCCTCGGAAGCTGGCGCCGCCTTCCTTCAGTGCTCTATCTAAGCATGCGTTGTTGTACCTTTTGCCGCATGCACTGTGTTGTATGAGAGAGTTCCAGAAACCATGCCTTCTTAGTACTCCATCCCTGGACTCTGGTGTATACAATTATGTATGACCTAAACACTTATCCTCCCACCTTAGAGTTGCCTCGTGTAATGTTTAGATGATATTTGGACACCCTCTCTGCCTCGTGTGATGTGTATACAATTATGTATGACCTGAACGCTTGGTTTAGAAAATCCTCTTCGGCCATCACTCGCGCGCGCATGGGCGCGCGCCAATCACTAGTGCTTTTTCTAGGCTTTGTAGCCGCCCCCGATCCAGATGGCCCAGAATTCGGCTTCCTTCAATGGCAGCCCAGTTAGCCGCTGATTCGCCTTCCTTTTGGGCCCCAAATTGTCTTCTAGCCCACGGAGGCTTCCGAATTGAGCCCATGATCTCATTCGGCCTACCAGGAGCGCGAAGTCGCGATCAAAAAGGGCAGCCGCGCAGTAACTAGAGCCTGATCACCCTGACACGGCTCCTTCGGCGGTGTTCTGGCGCCCGTGATGCACTGCCTGCTCTCGACCTCCCGTGCTAACATTTTTGGGTGCCGCCTTCCTCTAATCCTCTCGGCGTCGGGACCACCGCGGTCCACGGGACACGTCGCGCGTTGCCGCTTCAGACTCCTTGCGCCCGCCGCCCGGGGCCATCCCCACGATATCCAAGTCCTGGCACCTGGCTGGCTGGGTCGCTCGCCACCGGCCTCCAATAATTCCGTCATCCGCTCGTCCGCGGCAGCCTTTTCCGGTTCACGGATTGAAGGCCGGCTGTGGCACTGGCGCGGCCCCCCACCCCGTCAACCTGCTGGTCATGGATGAATTCAGATCCACGCGAAGATAGTAGGCCGTGTTTAGATCCCCAATTTGGGGGCCAAAATCTGCACAGTGCGCATTAAATGCGCACTATAGCAATTCGTTTGTATTTGGTAAAAATTGTCCAAACTTTGACTAATTAGGCTCAAAATGTTCGTCTCGCAAAGTACAACAAAACTGTGTAATTAGTTTTTAATTTCATCTACATTTAGTACTCCATGCATGTGCCGATATTTTGATGTGATGGGAATCTTCTTTTTGCATAGTAGAATTTGGGAATGAAATTTGGGATCTAAACAGGCCCCTAGTACTAAAAAAAAAAAAGAAACGGCTGGTAATGCCGCACGTGTTTTAATCCGGGGGGCCATCGCGTGCCAGAGAACGTTTGAGGTGATGGTACCACTAGCGGCCCAGCGCGTGATGCGTTTCAGAAATACTGTACCACCCGGTTTCATCTCCATCTTGATCCATTATCGCCACTTTGGCCACGCTGCCAGTTGTTGATGAGACTGTGTTCAGATGAACCTGAGCGCCTGAGCGGGATGGAGCATTTCTTCTTGGGTTTTGTGGCTGCGGTTGTGGGTGCTCAGGTTTTAAATTTTCTTCTTGCCGCTATATAATATATCTAGTGCGGGCATGCTCCAAAGATCGGAACAAGTGGAGTCTTATTTTATTTGGTCACTCCAAGCTAGATTGAAGGGTTTTTGTTTGTATAGCAACATTGGCAAGGTTTTTTTTTTTGGCAAAACGTACACTAGCAACCACCTTTCTACTGTACTTCACCTCAGTGACCTGGTAGCAACAAGTGTCGTACTCCTACAGCATTGTCCAGGAGCAACAACTATTGATATAAGCTTGGCAAAATAAAAATGTGGCACAAACAATGGGAACCTTTGCAGACGAAATTGATTTTCCGAGAAGCCATGCGCCAATTTTCTGAGCGGTAAGCAATATCAAAATGGTTTTCACGTATCGCCTGCCTCCTCCAACCAGATAGCAACAAGTGTCCGTTACGGCATTGGCCAGACGCAACTTACCGGCAGGCGAACCCCAGCAGTGTTGTGATAGCGCGTTGTTGGGCCACGCCACGGCGGCCACGCCGATCGAGCACATTGTAATGGAAAGCCACATTATTTGACATGACGGCCGGGATAGGATGGCCGAATGACGTTGGCTCCATCGAGAGCTTATCTTTGACACCGGCCCCGCCCGCCCCGATCACCATTAACGTGGTGGATCTGCGCGTGACGATTCGGCCATTCGATCGGGGGGCCCTGAAAAGGAGCTGCTACAATTCGGACGAGACATGGGTGTGCCATAAGCCTCGTTTAGTTCACAGAATAGAGGAGAAAAACACTGTATCAGAATTTCTGTAACATTTCATTTATATTTAGTAAAAATTATCCAAATTTTGACTAACTAGGCTTAAAATGTTCGTCTCGCAAAGTACAACAAAACTGTGCAATTAGTTTTTGATTTCATCAACATTTAGTACTCTCCATGCATTTGCTGACATTTTGATGTGACGGGGAATCTTCTTTTTCATAGTGGAATTTAGGGGAGAATTGGAGGAACTAAACAAGACCATAATGATGCTGTCTAGAATGACAGTTGCGTTTACCCGTACGCCTGAACCAGTGAGCAGCAACCAAAGAGCTTCCGGGAAAGGACAGTGTTCTGCAGTTGAGCACAGAGCCAGAGAGGGTACTGCTTTGCTGACAATGATCATCAATTCATCATCATCATTTACCTAGGACTTGATAGCGGCCGGCTTTCAGCTGTCACTTAACACGATAATATCACGCATCTGAAGGGAATCAGAAGCGCTGTTACTGCGTCTTGTGCTTCTCCAAGTAGCATGGAGCGTGGATCCAAGGATCGTTGTTACGGCTGATCTCAAAAGCGACGGCTCCATCAGAGGGGAGATCACGCGTGATCTCTTGCTTGCCCAGACGGATTTGCCGAGGAATCGGCTGCCTCTTCGGACACCACCACACAAGTACACAAACCACTGCTCCTACCCAAAATAAGCGGCTGCTGTATCAATCATGAGTACTGTCAAGTCTACAAATCGGAATAGGGCCTTGTTTAGTTGGTGAAAAGTTAGAATTTTTCTAACTGTAGCACTTTCATTTATATTTAACAATTAGTGTCTAATTATAGATTAACTAGACGTAAAAGTTGATGTGACGGAGAGAGTGAAAAAAAATTTCAACTTTAGCCTTGGATCTAAAGGCCTAGAGTCGCTTTTACGTACAATCAGAATAGGAATAGCAAAGTCCAGCTGCAGCAGCCAGGAGTGCTCGGGCGGGATATTCCATATCTGAACAGGAACAGAGTTCCGTGCATATCAACCACTGATATGTTTCAAAAAAAATATCAACGAAAACAGAGTCACCCAGTGCGTCACCCCTGGCCAACTAGGCCAGCATGTACAGCATTCCAATCGTACGAATCTGGTACGAGGACTGTGCTACCTCCGTCTCATGCATTTTTAGATTTGATCATAGCCAAATCAACTAAGATTGACTATAAAAATAACATCAGCACTTAAGGTTCTAAATAGATGTATTACAAAAATACATTCAATGTTAAATCCAATGACACATTTCTTACTATATATGTATTAATATTAATATATTTTTTGTATAAATTTAGTTAAATTTAAATATAGTACTATGATTAAGCACTGTCAACGTAAACTTTTAGTGAGTGCCTTACTGCCTTAGTGGAGTAAGTAGAACCTAAACTAGTATGTTTTTCTCTATGTAGGCTTCGCCAGTTGTCTTGTCGTCCCTGGTGTTGGGTTGGTCAATTCAGATTTCAGACAGCATGCCCCCGTTGTTCCAAGTGGACGGTCAACGGACGAGCTTTGGGATTATTCCAGAGAATAAATTGGATGCACAATTTATCGTTAGAAAAACATTCTGCGTTCTGCTTGATTGGCAGTATTTGAATGTCATGTCTATCAGACTATCACCCAGCTCCAAAGTCCAAACAAAAAGAAAGTTCGGCGGCGGCTGTGGTGCAACATCGCTACTAGTATTGTGGTGATTTGCAGTAGATGTGAACCTGTAACTTGTAGTGGGTTACTTATTGAGGGCTTGAGGCGATAGATGCGCTGATTTCCAAAAATACTCACAGTCCTTCTGTTAGGTCCTAGGCCGGGTCACGTGTGTTCAGCACATCATTAGGGGCTGAGACCAAGGTAATAAATAGCGGTGGTAGCGGCCGCAATTACACCCGCAATAGCGGTAGCGGTCCATTGCCGCTACCGCTATTCTGAACTTTGCATCCTGAAACTTTGCGGCCGCAATTTTGAATAGCGGGCCGATATTGCGGCCGCAATTACGCGTAGCAGGCCGCAATAGCATGGAAGCAAATATCCCTAATTAGTCCAGCCCACTATGACTCACACCCCAAATTCAAAACTCACGCATCGGCTGTGAAACTTAAAATTATTCATAATATATGCACTTAAAATTATTTATACTTATTATTCATGATATATGTGCTTAAAATTATATGGGACTATCGGGGTGCCGCTATTGAAACTTATCGACCGCAATATTGTCCGCTATCCGTAATCCGTTATCTCGATGCTAATCCGCTACCAACCCGCAATACGCTATTTAGTACCTTGGCTGAGACTGAGAGGGACGTGACCAGATGACTAGTAGGTAAACAATGATGGCTGCCTCACATGCAAGTTGCGAGAGGCGTCTCATTCGTGGCTAGCTCCGTCGCAGGTCATCTCCATCCGGTGCATGCCCGGCGCGGGCATCCCGTCCCAATTATATGATCCCTCATCGTTAGGAGCAATTCTCAGCATCTGCGGGCTGCGGCACCACACAAATGTCACCATCATCTCTCCTGACTCCTGTAATCCTGTGGACGATCAGATAAACGACTGCTAAGTGCTAACAAGCAGTAGCCCAACGCGCACGCGCGCGATCGTGGCGGCAGCGGCGGCGCCTGGCCCGGCAACAACGGCGCCGTTTCCCGATGAGACAGACGTCCTGTCAGGAAGAAGGGACCCCAGAACGGCGCCACGCTCTCTTTCCTTGCGGCGCGCGTATGCCAGTGCGAGGGATCACGAGTTCACGACAGTGCCCAGGCCCCAGCAGTCGCTGGTGATCACAGCAGTAGCTATGCTGTGCGCGCGTCGCCAATTGTATACTTGCTCTAGATTGTGCACAGTTGCCCACTTGCCCTGCGGAGTACAGCTTGCACGCAAATTTTACTCGATTTGTAAAATGCTCACCACCTGCTGGCTAATCCAACGCGTTGTGCATGACATCAAAGACATAGCTTGTGATTGTATTGGAATCAATAGTATGCATGTCTTGGCTTGAGTTTCGAATAGATGTGGCAATGGATTTGGATAATCCAAAATCTAGTTGGACTCTAGTTGTTTTGGATACACTTGGATATGATCTATTTGGATTGGGATGCCCATAATCATTTGATTCAACAAAATTCATTATCCATTAGACACCATTTCAAAAATTCCGGTGTCCATGGGATTTATGTGCACTTATCTACCTGAGATTGAGATACTAGCCTTCAATGTACTTATATTCTAAAATTATGACGTGGGGCCCATATATATATATATATATATATATATATATATATATATATATATATATATATATATATATATATATATATATATATCGCATCGATCTACACAAAACTAGCAAATAATTGAACTAATAAGTCATCTCCAATGAATTCCAGTTAATTTTAGTGTTCGACTTTTGATGTGGGGCAACGTATATATATTTATATAGTAACACTGGTCAGCGCAGAGTAGCGAACAATTGCAGAGAAAGCTCAGTTGTTGTTCGATGAGTTTACCTTTGTTTTCGCAAATAGAGCTTGTAATAAGGTAGCTCACATATCTGCTAAACAAGTTTCATGTGATCGTGTGTCAAAGCGGCATATTAATCCCCCACTGGCTATCCGTGAACTGCTAACAAGTGTTTGTAACATTGTCTGATTAATGAAGGTCCTATTATCTAAAAAAAAAAGTAGCGAACAATTGTATTAAGTCATTTCTGAAAAAACTGAGTTAATTTCGCTAAAATTTCAAAGTGTGCACATGAGGTTTTAAATTCTAAAGGCCAACTTTTGATGTGAGGTAAATTCTTCCCCATATGCAGCTCTCCATCCGATTAGCTCCTCTTCGTAGTCATTTTAGACAACAATGGGCAAGGGCAACCTACAAAGTTGTCAAAAATGTAGATTCTATGTTGTAAAAAACATAGATTCTATATCAAATCAGAGGGCTTTAAGTAGGATGGTAATTATAAGATCATAAACATAAAAATCAAAGGAAAATGTAGACTCTACCGAAAAGAATCGTAGAATCAAACAATAAAGACATAAATCATACATCTCAAGTTTAACAATCTTAACATCCTCTTTTCCGGAAATAATGTTCAACTTATCTTTGGTCGCCCTCCACCGGCATTTCTTTAAGCTGAAAGGCACATCTAGGTAAATTTTGGCCCATTGCATTTGCAACACCATATAAGCCCCGTTTGACTAGGCTCTGATTGTATGCTACAGTAACAAAGGAGCCGGAACTAGAGAAGCCATAAATTTATTTATCAAGAGTGAGAAAAATGACATCTATGGACAGTGCTGCTAGAACACGAGGTATAGAAGAAGCCAAAGGCTCTAGAAGCCATGCCAAACATTGCATGCTGGCCAGGTGAAAGGCGCTACGCAAGAACAGAAACGAACGGTAGTATACACACCGCCTACACCGCGCACCACTAGAATAAAGCGCAGAGAGATTTCGCAAACTAAGACGATGAGAGCAAACGTTTCCAAATGAGCCACTACTCCACATGTGACGATATACCCAGGACCTTACCTTGTATAGATTACTCAGAAATGTAGACGCAGCTCGATCAACTAGTTCTACGTACTCTGGAGTCTGGATCACTAGTGCCTCGCCTCTTGTTTCTCGAGAACACGCAAAAGCTTTGCGTGTGTTCGCTTTCTATCGAAGAGCAGTGTCATTTCCACCCACCCAATAGTGGTGTGCAGAATTGCCCAGACCACTGAGATCAATTATATGGTGAGACGTGAGAGTTGGTGGCCAGCATCTCCGACAGTTTGCTAAATTTGGTTTCTCAAATCTTGCTGTTTATTAACTCCTACAATAATATGGAGAGGGAAAAAAGATTACATCTTCAACAGTTTGGCAAATTTCATTTTCAAAAACTCAAAAGCCCCACTAAGAAACGAAAAGGCCCGCTAAGCGAATGAAGAGCCCCGCTAAGCAACGAAGAGCCCCGCGAGAAAGATTGGATGCGCAGCTCTCTGAGACGCGCATATATGCGCCGATTGGTCGCTCTTTTGCCAATTCCTCAAAGATGCCAAACTCATATGCCAAACTCTTAAAGAGGGGGTTTTGAGTTTTTTTTCCAAAAAAAATAAAGATGCCAAAGCTATTTGCAACACTGTTGAAGATGCTCACCATATGTGGGATTTGACATCTCGTCAACAAACAAACCCGTCAATCCATTCTTCTTTCTTTCTTTTTAAAATTTTTGGCAGGCTTTGTCGAGCCCCATAGCGCTGCTGCTCTGCTCTCTAGATGATTTGGACGCGCAATCGTAGATGCATGCATGGTTCATGCACCGCCTTTGCATTTCCCCCGAGCTTTACTTGCTGGCCGTCCATTTTCCCCTTCGAGGCGGTGGCAGTTGCTGGCCGGCGAGATATGGTGTCTCCGTGGTGCGTCTGCGACTTTTGAGATATTCTCACGTTGCCTATATATTTGGCCATGCACGTCATGGCCGGCCGGCCGGGCACTTTCAGGGACGATTAATGACCCTGTTCATCTGGCTTATAATCCGTTTTATTCAGCTTATTTTTTTTAGCCGGAATAATATTTTTCTCTCACAAAAAATCAGGCAACAGTGTTTTTCAGCCGGCTTATAATTCCAGCCGAACGGGGCCGTATTTATTTTAATTTGCGATGGAAGCCAGCAGCGCGCGTGAGTAGTTGGCGTGGTGTGCCATCGCTAGCGCTTCCTCATCACTCAGGTGATGTATGCTACCACCACTCTACTAGCTAGATTGCAACAGTAGTAGAACACCGTACCAGGCCAGATATCCGACCCGCGCGGCAGTGGTTTGGTAGTGGAGCGGTCGTAAAAGCAAACGCGCCATGCAAAATCGACCGATGTGTCTCGTGTTTCGTGGATCATGCATGGCACGACAGCGTGTGTGAACGCAAGCTGCATGCATATGCCCTAGTGCACCGCCTTCAGCGAAACATCCAGGGGGCGTGCATGTACGTGTTGTTTCATTATTTTTTAGCGTGTCCCCTCGACCGAGAAAAGTGCCGGCGGGCCGGCGGAGCGCGCGGGTTTGACCAGCGAACCAACATTCCCTCTCTCCATGTTCCCACGCACAGTACGCACAGGAGTAGTACAGTTTGCGTACACGTACTAACGCGCTGGAATCCTTTTGTGTGTGTCGTCTCACTTTACAGTGCAATGCAATCTTTCAATATCGAAATCTGCACCATGCACTCTAGCTTCCTATCTTGCCACGTTTCAAGCCCTTCAGATGGCCACGTCTACAGTAAATATCGCCCGTCCATCCGGCGACGAACGGTCAAGAGAGCACCCCGGCCGACCTCGACCGGCACGGCCCGCGCCTCCGTCGTCCTGCGCGCGGCCGTCGGGACTCGGGCTCGGGCCCCTCCGCCCCGCACGGTTCGTTCCGCGGCTCCGCATCCCCAGATCGAGTGAGCCCCAAACTGGATCAGGACGAGGCGGACGAGGCAGGGGCTAGCTCCGACGATGCCTGGCGGAGACGGGGCAGCGGCTCCGACGCGGTGCGGCACGGCGCCTGGCAGGGCGCGGGCCAGCGACGGCGCAGGCCGCATCCACGCTCGCACCGCCGGTGACCGCGCTCGGGCCTCGCCTCCGCCGGTGGCCGCGTCACCGCCGCTTGCGCACTGAGGCCGGCCAGATCTGCCGCCGCCAGAAGGAGAAGGGCGGGGACAGCGCGCCGCCGTGTTCGCGCCTCCAGTTCACTCCGCCAGAGCCGCGCTTGCCCCGCACACCGGAGTCGAGGCCGCTGCTAGACGCCAGCGTCGCCATGCTCTACTCTGCCCACGCGCTGTAGATGAGCACAGTCAACAGCAGGGCCGCCACCGAGGTCGCTGCCGACTGCTGCCGTGCTCCCTCCCCTCTTCCTTCCTCTCTCTCTCGCTTGCTCCTTGACCGCACGGGGAAGAGAAGTGGACGAGAGAGACCGACGCAGCCAGGCATCCAATGCCAAACGCTCCACCACGTCATTGCAACGAATGGGGGGACACCACCTCACCAAGCGGGGCCCACACTACCTATCTCATCCCTTCTCCATGCACTCGGTTCACCTGGATCAAAGGGACGGTGTGGGCAGGTAGACGGCACAATAGGCCGGCCTCACAGCATAGTGCTGCTCAGCACTGACCATTCACTGGGCCTGCGTGTCAGCCGCAGGGTAAATTGGTAAGCGTACACGGGAATCGTACACAGTAGATTAACATGTAACCTTTTTAGTTATAGAAAAATTGCCAGAAAATTTTAAAATAAACTAGAGCCACCCTATAACCTACCCAAGTTGTTGCCACTCATTTTTCATTAGTTAAAATTGTAGAAATAATTTCCATGCTCTTTTCATCCACGTTTAGCCGATAAACTTTAATAATTCATATCTCCCTCGTTTTAAGTCCAAACTTCGAAATTCTTTCACCATAAAACATATAAAATAAAACCCAACATAATAATACCATTTCTCCTTAATTTTTGGTGCCCATTTAAATTCTAGATATGTCCATCACCATGGCGCATGCCCCGTGAGACCTCGGATGGCGCGTGCCCCATCGCCGAGGGGCAGGCGCCAGCGCGGGCACCTGGAGCAGGAGTACAAGCACCGGCGTGCCCACATGCCTGCGCTTTGCAGCGCCATCGTCGGCTTAGGGAGATCACACCGAAGGAAAGTTGCCGCCGGTCAACCACGTCGCCCGGAGAAGCAACCGCCAGTGCGTGCTGCTAGAAGCGGGCAACAGCCGTGCCCTTCCTAGGAGCCTTGGATGAAGCACGACGCCACTCGCCTTCGCTGGCAATACAGGAAAGCTAGCGTGAGCTTCGATATAGTGATGTATATGTCTAAAAATAAACACTACATGCCATTATTATATTTCCTACATCTACATGTTCTACTGCACGGCGTTGTAGGGTGACAATCTTCTGGCGCTTGTCGTGCCATACCGGAGCTGGCCAGTTGATTTCTCGTAGCCTGTATCATTTTCTTTTCTTAGTATAGATAACAAACATATAGTGTCCATCTAAAAAACATATAGCTGCCTTCCATGATCCTTGGATGTGCTTTTGAAATTTGAAAACTAATGAGACAACAAATGCTCCCTAACATGGATGCTGACCCAAATAACTGCACATGAGACGATTTATGTCAGTATCCATCTTCTTCATCATCCAAAAATGCAAAATAATTTCCAAATTCATCATTACTCCAAATCCTATAATTCTTCCACCAAAAAAATCTAAAATAAAATCCTACATATTCAAAACTTACAAAAATTACATCTCATGCATCCTAACTCTGAATCCCATAATTCTTCCACACAAAAAAAACTAAAATAAAATACCACATATTCAAATCCTTGCTTCTAATTTTCGGTGATTATCAATTTTCTCATTGGTAAATCACAAAACTATAGAACCACCATAAAATCAACACATGCAGATCAAACATGGCGCGGCAACGCCGCGCCCCATGTTTTCTAGTAAACAAACAGAAGTGACCATACCCCCCGGGCCGCGCCGGCATGAACACCACGATTCCCTCCTCGGCAAGCAACCAGATAAATGATAGCCCTTCTTTTCCTCGAATCCCGAAGCAATGCTGCGTGCTTCATGCACGTTGCAACTTGCAGCCAGCTCTGCGCGCTGTACTTGTTGGAGTTTCCGTTCACAGTTCAATCACCCGTGAGTTTCTCAGGAAGCGCGACGCCCAAGCAAGCTCATCATGGACTAGCTAAGAACGAAGCTCATGACGAGCGAACGCCGCCCTGGCGCCCTAAGTAGATCGATGAACCAGATAAATAGATAATGAGATAAGCATCACATTCACATGCGATCTCTCGGGCACCAACATCTCCTTGTCAGACGAACTACTAGTATATTGCACGGATGCCGGTCCAGCTAGTGCTCTCAGGTCTCAGCAAATGGTCAGATCTAGTACTCCTAATCCTAACCCTAATCCTTCCTTGGGAACACGGTCAATGTGCATGACCAGGCGGTCAGCCTCTCTGCACCTTTGGAATATCAAAGAAGCCAGTTCCGATCCGGGATCAGAATGTCTGTCGCCTGGGCATGCCGATGCCGTATGCATGCATTTCTGGTAGGTGCGCAATACAATACTACTCCCATTGAGAACAGCACATGTACAGTACGTACTGCCGTACAGCTGCGGTAGCAAATGCCAACTTGTTCATGCGTGCCTAGTACGCGGGTACGGAAATGTTTACTGGAAAGGTGTCTGAAAACATGAGAAAGCTTTGACCAGGGTGGACTTGTTTATGGGATCGAAGCAGCAAGTTGCCCCAACTGGCGAGCCACCATTGCGCGGCCCGAGGTTAACTACTGCGGGCCGGTACTATACTACGTGGCCTAGGCAAAATGTCAGGCAGGCAGGCGCCGCGCGCCGCTGCTCGTCTGCGGTTTCTATGTGCCGAGCCGATGCGATCGGGACGGATCGGATCGGATGGATCAGCGGAACATGCGAGACGACGACCACTGGAGCGAGGTTTGCTCTCAGGAGCCAGCATGGCCGCGACAGTTGTCAATCCATCGAACCGCCTATTATTGGTTCCACTCTCGCCGCCGAAGCAAGGCACGCAGCATTGCTTCCCAGTTCCCAATGCCGGCGAGCTCGACCAACCCAGCTGAAACTACGAGAGATGCGCTGTGGGCAGGACAATGGTCGACCGAGTCTATCAGCTGTAAACGAAATTTGATTTTACTACTCTAATCTTGTTTCACCTGCTCTGATCTTATCACTCGCGGCTCGCCCATGGTTTAACTTTACCCTGCCACCTAGTATTCACCTCGTCATGCTTACGTATCTGCTTCAGAGCGTCACAGACGACAGCTACGCATGACCGGCGTGCCTACACAGCATGGACGGCCTACGGAGTGTCGAGTGTGGACTAACGGAGCACGTACTGTGGCTGGGGACCGATCGAGCCGGAGAGCCACCACACATAACCGCCTTTTTCCGACGACACAGCCGCTTAATTCCCGGGGCGGGCTGCCTTCAACGCCGATCTCTGCTCTGGTTTCGCGGCAACAGGGCGAATAATTTAGCGAGACACGGGAACGGGTCGTGAGGAAGGAAAAGCCTGACAGCATCACGGCCGGTGCCGTTCGGACCCAGGCATGGCAGTTATTGATGAGCCGAGTCACCGACCTGCCAACAAAGGATACCGGATCAAGGGCAGGTTCATCTCATCTTCGGCCCTAACCAAACATCATCTTCAGATCAGTGGCCACTGGCCGGCGGTCCCGGTACCGGCGTGGTTAACGGGAGGGAGGGGGGAGGAACTGGGAGGGCCCGTGGGGATACGGCTATTGGCCGGCGCGCGATGCGATCGCCTCGTATAGTCGTATGCGTCTCCCGTTGAGCCATGCATGCAGCGCGGGCGGCCGGGCTGCCACCGGTGGATCGCGTCCGGACACGTCGCGGCCCGGCCCCCGACTGCCCTGGCTCCATCGGCACCATGCACCCAAAGCGATCCCACCCCCGATGCATCCTTTTCGTCTCCCTGTCAGCTGGGGCCCATCTCGGCACGGCAGCCAGATGCCCGCCCCGTCGTCCCTTCTCGCTTCGCCCGGCGCGTCCCCGGCCCCGGCCTCAGGCTGATCTATATATACGCCCCCACGAGCTCTCCCACTTCTCCCCCACATGCACTTGCACTTGCTGCAGCAGCCGTAGCACACTCCACCTCCCCTGTTCTCAGCGTGCTTGCCCTGTTTCGACCTCTGCTCATCCGCCTCCCTCGCCCGCCGTACAGTACAGTGCAGGCCAGGCCAGACAGCCATGGTGGTGCTCGCCAACCCGCCTGTCGTCGACCAGATCCCACTCCTGCGTTCCCCGGGCCCCAGGGACACCTTCTCGGGCGTGCCGGTCGTCGACCTGTCCAGCCCTGGCGCGGCGCGGGCGATCGTCGACGCCTGCGAGCGCTTCGGCTTCTTCAAGGTCGTCAACCACGGCGTGCCCGCGGCCACCATGGACAGGGCCGAGTCCGAGGCCGTCAGGTTCTTCGCGCAGGCGCAGGCCGACAAGGACCGCGCGGGGCCGGCGTACCCGTTCGGGTACGGGTACGGCAGCAAGCGGATCGGGCTCAATGGCGACATGGGGTGGCTCGAGTACCTCCTCCTCGCCGTCGACTCCGCATCGCTCTCCGACGCCTGCCCCGTCCCCTCGACCGCCGCCTTCCGGTGAGCATACTGCCCATACGAGTGTCTTGTTGTCTTCTGTGTCGCCATGCCAGCCGATTGATTGACCGCTGCTCGCTGTTCCTGCAGGAGCGCGCTGAACGAGTACGTCGCGGCCGTGCGGAAGGTGGCGGTGCGTGTGCTGGAGGCGATGGCGGAGGGCCTGGGCATTGCGGACGCGGACGCGCTGAGCTCGATGGTGGCCGGCGCCGGGAGCGACCAGGTGTTCCGCGTGAACCACTACCCGCCCTGCCCGGCGCTGCAGGGCCTGGGCTGCAGCGCCACGGGCTTCGGCGAGCACACCGACCCGCAGCTCATCTCCGTGCTCCGCTCCAACGGCACGTCCGGCCTGCAGATCGCGCTCCGCGACGGCGCGCAGTGGGTGTCCGTGCCCTCCGACCGCGACGCTTTCTTCGTTAACGTCGGCGACTCGTTGCAGGTGGGTGGGCGTTTTAATTAATTTGGCACGTGACGTGACACCAATTTCTTCTTTCTTATTTTGTGGCCCGCGCTCGAGTGTGTTTTGTATCCGCCTTTCCTCCAGCAAGCTAGCTGCTAGATTCTGCCTGCATCTGCATGCTATTAAAAATCTAGTGCGCGCTTTCGTGAACTAGTCAAACTGTGGCCACACACGGAGGCCTCGTTTGGATCGGAGGATTTTCAGAGGAAAATCGTAGGAATCGTAGGATGGAGGAAAGGAATCTGTAGTGAGCGTTTGGATTGCAGGAAGCAGCGATTCCTTTCCTCTGTAATATTGTAGCTGGATGCTCATTTCACAGGAACGGGAAAATCCACTCCAACCTCTTGGTTTCTCTTCCTCTCGCGTAAGTCCGATGCAAAGTGCGTCACGGGGAGAGAAAAGAAGGTTGTTCGAGGCCACGCCGCTGTTGCTGTGCCCAGTAGGTCACCTGGTGCTCACACGTGGCTAACTCATTTGCTTCTCCCCGCCAGCAAGGCAGCAACTGATCAAGCGAGAAAAACAAAAACAAATGAGTGCATGGTCATTTTTTCTCGCTATTATTTTTGACTCATCAAGGTTTTGATAAAGTTGCTGACCCAAAGTGCATGTTAAAGTCTGCCTATTACTAGTAATAATCTTTTGCTGGATGCTTGTAATATTTTCTTTGTCATTCCCAATTTTCAAATTCCTATGTTCAAAATTCCTGTGTTCCAAACACCTCTCTCTGTTACTTTCCTGCGTTTTTCTAATCCTCTGTTTTCACACTCTATTCCTATCCATTTTCTCTGTTTCCTACCATTCCTGTATTTTTAATTCCTCTGTTCCAAACAGGCCCGGAATGGCGGGCGGCCAGTCAACTCATCAGTCACCACGCACACGACTGATTAGGGCCTTCTTCTTTAGATGGAAGAAGTTAGAAAATTTTAGAACTGTAACATTTCGTTTGTATTTGACAAATATTGTTAAATCATGGGTTAACTAGGCTCAAAAGATTCGTTTCGTGATTTACAACTAAATTGTGTAATTAGTTATTTTTTACCTACATTTAATGTTGTATGCATGCGTCCAAACATTGATGTGATGGAGAGAGTGAAAAAATTCTAACTTTTAAGGTGATCTAAACAAGCTGCAGAGCAACCCACCTTGATCTGCAGTGCATGTCTCACAGTGGTGCGGTGCGTGCTGGTTTTGTGTGCAGGTGCTGACCAACGGGCGGTTCAAGAGCGTGAAGCACCGGGTGGTGACCAACAGCCTCAAGTCTAGGGTTTCCTTCATCTACTTCGCGGGACCGCCGCTGGAGCAGCGGATCGTGCCGCTGCCGGAGCTGCTGGCGGAGGGCGAGGAGAGCCTGTACAAGGAGTTCACGTGGGGCGAGTACAAGAAGGCCGCGTACAAGACAAGGCTCGGCGACAACAGGCTGGCCCAGTTTGAGAAGCATAGTAGTAGCATCTAGCTAGCAGGGCGGCCCGGCCGGTCAAGCACACCAGCTAGCTTTACAGGACGACAACAGGCAACCATGACGAACGAACGAAGACGAGCGAGTTACTTGCAAGAAATTAAATGATGGCGAAGAAGAAGGTAAAGACGATGATGACATGATCGATGTGTACAGCTGGGGGACGGGAACGGGAACGGCGACTACTCCAGTAGCTAGATTTTTGAGGTGGGTGTGTTTCCGCAAGTTGCTCTAATGGCCTGTTTTGGGGGCGTGCGGTGGGGTTACTTGCCTATTTCGGCATGCTGGAGCCGGACGGGCGATAAGCCGCCGCCGCCGCCGCCGGTAGTTATTAGCGTTAACCAAAATACTAGCATGGCAGCGAAGGGACGATCCTTCCTCTCTGGCTCGCTAGCTTCCCACGTTAGCGTGCTTCTTGCTTTGCTTTCCTTTTTTTTTTTTTGTGCTTTTAAGCATCAATTCGCGTGTATGTACGTATTGTCGTGTAAATGGAGGTTTTGTGTGTGCGCCTATGTGGACCTCCTGTTTACCTCTTACTCGACCGGCTGCCAATGTTCCATCCACTGATCCACAGCCATTCCTCTCTCTGATCCACAGCCATTTCCTAGCGCACTTTTTGGCCGTTTAAATGCACTTGATGGCAAGATCTCTTTATTCTTTTTTTTTTGTGAATTATTCAATGGACGCCTTTATTGAAAGGGCCGGCCGGCTCCCTTCTTTTTCACTCGGTTGTTTGGTTCCCTGCGTGGCCTGAGGAAGCTCATCTTGGCACGTCGATCCAGTCGCCATACGCTTGCAATCGATGGCTTCGAGAGCTGTCTAACCCAGGCAAACCAAACAGATCTAAGAACTTGTTTGGTTGATGTCCAGCTCCAGACAAGGTTGCCTGGGAGGTTTCCAACCAAACAGTCCTTAACTACGTGCAACGTGATTGTACGAGTATATGCCGATCAATCGAGCAATGAGCACTGCTCCTGCAATATTACTGTTACAAATACTTGTATGTATGATCTCATCCCAAAACTACTTGCATGTGGTTCCCTTCAGGAACAGGCACGACTCGGACGGTTGTCGCTTGCACGCACGTCCTGGTGTCCTCCCCTGTATGTGTCGTACACACACACAATAACGATAAATGAAAACTACTGGTTCATTTGACAGTTTATTCTATCTTTTACGTTACTCGTAATTATTACTCACAACATGTTATCAGCACGAAGCAACTACTGTATCAAAGGAGTTGGATTTGAATGCGTCATATGTATTATCATGTTGTCTATGGGACCATGAAGCATGAAGCAGTTACTCCCGAGATGATACTAAGGTCCTACTCATAGAATTACCATAAGTAAGGCTATATTAAGCTTGACCAACTTTTCAAAACTAAAAGCATTATGACACCAAACAAAGAGATTATATTTTATGGTGTACCTAGTAATACTAATCTGATGTCATAATATCGATATTGTTTTAGTTTAGGAATTTTTTACTAATTTGGTCAAACTCAAAATAATTTGACTTAGGATAATTCTACGGGTTGATTTATTTTAGGACCAAGGAGTAATGAACTTTTTTTTGACTCCGTGATTAAGGGCAAGAGACGATAGAACAGGCTGTTAATTGGCGCACGAAGGCGCGGTACAGTGAGACGTACTTACGTGCTGTACCCCAGATCTAGGCCCGGTTTAGATGCCAAATTTTTCCCTAAATTCCACTATGCAAAAAGAAGATTTCTTGTCACATCAAAATGCTGGCACATGCATGAAGTACTAAATGTAGATGAAATCAAAAACTAATTGCACAGTTTAGTTATACTTTGCGAGACAAATCTTTTGAGCCTAATTAATTAATGTTTGGACAAAAATTCATAAATACAAACGAAATACTACAGTGAGGAATTTTTTACCGTGCAGATTTTAGATCTCCTGATTTGGGCCACCTAAACACGGCCCTACTAGTAGTACAATGTTACGTACGTACGGGTCCCTCTCCCTCGCGACGGACAACTGTAGGACGCGACGTGTACCCGTAGGGGGTGGGGGTGGGCCCTGGCCGCCTGGGTTAGAGGAGGCCCAGAGCCGCGGCCTGCAGGACAGAAACCTCGCGCGCGGGCGCGGGACTGCCGGAAGGGAGGGACCGCCTGGCGCCTGGACCCGGCCGCTCGCTGCGCCCAGGCCAATCGGAAACTGCGGTGACCGGGCACGCGCATGTGGCGGCACTGGTGCCAGCCCAATCGCTGCCGCTGCGGCCGCCTGCCTGCGTGCCGTCCCTTGCCCGTGCCCGTGGTCAAAAGCTGAGCTTCGAACCAGCCACAGCCGCCGCTTTCAATTCACCAACGTACAGTACGTGCCGTGCTCCACTGAGTTTTACTACGTACTACACTACACGCTGCCGTGCCAGGAGCATGCAGTATCGTGGTGGCGTGCAGTGCAGCAGCCATAAAACACGTCCGACCTAGAGAGCGATCGATCGAGGCCGAGACGAGAGCTAGGCGCTGGCACACGTTCTGCGTGTTGCGTGGCGCTGGCAGGCGGCGCTGGCCAGTAGGGCATTGCTACTGATGACTGATGACGACTGCTGCGACTGGGCGGGGGTCCCTGTGCATTGCGGAGTTTCTGGATTCGGAGGGGCCACGGGACTTATTGCCGCTGCCGCTGCCGGGTGGCCTGTGACATGCTGTCTTCTCAGGCCTTGTTCAGGCAGTGTCTAGACGGTGTAAAAATTGGTGTAAAGTTCCTGTAGCACTTTTCGTTGTTATTTGGTAAAATTTATCCAATCATGGACTAACTAGGCTCAAAAGATTCGTCTCGACATTTACAGACAAACTGTACAATTAGTTATTTTTTTACCTACATTTAATGCTCCATGCATACGTATAAAGATTCGATGTGACGGGGAATCTTGTAAAATTTTTGGAAGTTTGAGTGATCTAAACACTGCCTTAGTCCCAAATTTTCTCCCAAATTCCACTATACAAAAAAAGATTCCCCATCACATCAAAATACCGGCACATGCACGGAGTACTAAATGCAGATGAAATTAAAAACTAATTGCACAGTTTTGTTGTACTTTGCGAGACGAACATTTTGAGCCTAATTAGTCAAAATTTGGACAATTTTTTACCAAATGCAAACGAAATGCTACAGTGCGCTACAGTGTTGCACAATAATTCAACCGCCACCGAATCGGCTGAACTAAACACGGCCTATCTTATATCCACGAATAATGAACCACTGTTGCAGTCCCCTTTGCAGCAAAGTTCCGGACAACGATTTTGGATAACTTGTAGGAGTATATTTATACCTTGGTACCGTTTAGATGTCAAAAATTTTGCCAAATTTTTTAGATTCCCCGTCACATCGAATCTTTAGATGCATGCATGAAGCATTAAATATAGATAAAAAATAAAACTAATTACACAGTTTAGATGAAATGGACGAGACAAATCTTTTAAGCCTAATTAGACCATGATTGGACACTAATTACCAAATAACAACGAAACTGCTACAGTTATATTTCGCCAAAAATTTTGCCAACTAAACAAGGCCCTTGACCTCATGTACCATCCATTTTCATGGAGCGTAACTGGCACAGTCAGAAATTATACATAAGAAGGGCCAATAAAAAATTTCGATATATACAAACTGAGCATAACTCATCTATTTAGGTTTTTAAGGTGCATTTTTTTCCAATTTGAGCTTTGATTGTTATTATTAGTAAAGTATGGGTTCAGTAAAATGTAAAACATGATGAAATGTAACTACACATTTAGTAAAACCTAAAACTTCATTAAATGTGTCCAAATATGGCAGACAAAAAAAATTAAATAAATCAAAATATTATATTCTAATTGTAATTTATGTGATTTTATTGTTCAAAACATATCAAAAAACATATATGACAATATTTTTTTGTTACATCTTGCTAATATAAATATAGATTATTAAATTATGCACTATGTAAAATTTTTTGTTATGGTGTTTGGGGGGGGGGAGGCGGCGGGCATGGCCCCTGCCAGCCCCCCTTGGCTCCGCCTCCCAGGGTCGATCAAACGGTGAGAGACATCCGAAGTACTTGTTGTAGCTGAATTTAGTCTGCTCCTATACTAATAAATGGACCAAGTATATGCTATCAATGCTCTAGGCTCCTAGCCATGGTCTCGCTCGCTTATGCTGAAAAACAAGCTGAAACACTGTTCCAGCTGAAAAAAATAAGCTGAAAAGTACGGATTATAAGCCGGCTGAATAGGGCCCATGTGTCGAGCAGCGTTGAGTATTTGATTCAATGGCGACCTAAACTAGCTTGCTAGCCGACCCGCCAACGTCGTCGTTGCCCTTGAAAGATTGACCTAGCAGATTTATAGAAAATGTGCCGGCTAGGTCCATGTGGTTTGGGTGGTAGGAAAGGTTCGCATGGAGCTACTCGTCCGTCACAACAGCCTCAAGTCCATGCCGGAGCAGGACATACAACATCAATGAATCACACAGCAAGAGGATGGGCACTAGCAGTGAAAAGAAAAGAGAGGAAAGACAGAAGCGCATGTCGTAAGGCCGTGTTAGCTTTTGGGGGTTTTGGAAGCTACGAGGACCCACATGTGTGAGATAAAGAAGAAGTACGAGATAAAGTTGTGCATCTCCATCCCACCGCATTCTATGCCAGAGTAGCATGAATCTTTTTTTAAGACCCATAAGCTCACAATTATTTCCTAAACAGGGCCGGGACTAAGTAACTAAGCAAGTGTCAAGTAGGGCCTAAGTAACTAAGTAGGCGTCGAGTAGGTGCCGAGTGAAGTTTGTCTGCATCAAATATCTTGCCAATCCCCTCACCTAGCCGTGTGTTCCCACGAGGTGGTTGGAGAGAAAAATGCTTGCTCGGCCTTGTCTGTCCGAGCTGGGTACCTGCTCGACACAATGCCCGTTCCCCAAACAATGATAAGGATAAAGACAACTTAAAAAAAATGATAAGGATAAAGGTGGCTGGCAAAAATATTCTATTTTGTATTTTTATGTCATTTATTGTTCAAAAGATATCAAAAAATATATATCACAAGATTTTTTTTGTTATATCTTGCTATATAAATATAGATTATTAAATTATGTACTATGTAAGTTTTTTTTGTTATGATGTTTTTTTTTGGGGGTGGGGGGCATGGCCCCCTGACTCTGCCCCTGGCAGTAACCTGGCAACCGGTTGTTAAGAGCGAGCACGTCGTACTCCTGCTTTTCACGTTCATTATATATGTTTTTGCATTTCATTTTCTTTTTAAAGCAACTGTAGAACTGGTAATCATTCTAAAGTTCTTGGTCCTGTTCTGCTGGTCATGTTTCGGTTTGTTTCAGCTTGTTTCAGCTTATTCTCTCTCACATAATACTGTTGAATCAGCCGAAATCTGCCGTCTTTCCTACCTGCCGAACCAGCCCCTTATATGGGCTTTCATATTACATTGTTTTAGATAGGAGTATTGTCTAATAGGATATGCTTTCCATATTTGAAAATGGGACTTGCTAAAATCCAAGTGTCTGAATTCTCGATTTTTTATGACAGTTATTGCATATGTTTTATACTAAAATTGTAGGTTTAGTTTGTTGCAATGTGAGAATAAAAGTACCCATTAGACAACCATAAACTCGACAAAATTTGATCTATGTTGGTATAAAGACAATTAACTAATTTACAATTATTTCTATAGTCAGTCAAAGACAAAAATTTGATATGTTACCATACAAAGACAAAACAACAAATCACAAGAGTAACAATTTATTTGTACTAGTTGGTTATACAAGAGTGTTGCCTGAAATCATCTTAAAATTCAGGCACTTGGAATATAGGAGATGTGTTTGAAAATAAATATGATTTCACTCGTCACTGTTTTAATTAGACTTTGACCCATAACTTAGTTTGACGCTACAATGTTTATAGCAGAAAAACATGCCTTCCTACATCCGAATTTTATGAGCATGTCATAAAAAAAAGAATTAGGATGTTTTATAGGAGTTTTACAGTCAGTTAAAGATATTGTAAGAATCGGGTTCTCTTGTCGACATCCAAACTTCTAATTGTGCTAATTATACCTCGAAATTAACCTAAGTAGCCACCATAACTCTAGTACAAGTCGAGCATAAATTCAGCATAAGTTGACAGGAACTAAAACCGAGGTGTGGGAAAGATTTATTTCACTCGAATTTAGCTTTATATAATGTTTCCATCTCTGCATGTTGTTTATGAAGAAAGAGAGAACAAAGGAAAAGAAAAAAATAGGTGTGGGAAAAATGATTTCCCCGGGATAGATAGTCCCATGTTTGGGAACGAAATTCTCGCAACATATTCCACGCTCCCTTAGCATGTTTAGCACTGTGTTCTGGGCCCGCGGACGCGCACGCAGTTTATGGGCCGTCGCTTCTGGGGGTGCGTCGATTAACTCCTGGCCCTCTCCTCGCACGTACGGAGGATAATTTTGATGCACATGCGCACCCCTGGCGGCGACAACTCCTGGACGAGCATACCCACTATTTGCTCCTCGTTCGTGCCTCGTGTCAGTCCGGTTCCCGGCCGGGCCCGTGCCACGCATGAACAGGCTGTCGTCTTGGGCCCTGCCATGTTTCGTGCGATCCATGACCTGGGCCTCCAGCATCGCACCACAGAACTGAGTTGTCAAATCCGGGCAAAGACCCGGCCAGCCCCTTTTCGACGAGGGCCCAGGTACCGAAGGCTTTTGTTCCTTTCCCCCAACAAGCTGAAACGGCAAGGGGACGGTTTCCTTTGTTATTCCGTCCAGGTTAAGTTCACGCCCCCGTGTGTCTTTAATCAGGTTCATGCACCCTAATCAAGTCCGTAATCACGACACACAACTTGGCACTGCTGTCATTCGGTTGCCTTGTCAGCTGGGGTCTGGTTTGCAGCAAGTAGCGCGCGGTTGGGGACTCTTGTTCAATTATATCATCTGAATTCTGAAATCGTCGTGGGTAAAATGATGCAGATGCATGCATTCTCTGAACTTTGGAGCAGTGAAGCCTGGCTGAGGCTGAGCATCAGCGGCAGCACTGCTGCCGCAGAACATGGTCGAGATCGATCTGGATCGGAGCACGGGAGCAGAGAATATCTGATTAACTATTCTCCAGGACCAAAAAGATCTCCCTGCCCTGCCCTGCCAGGGAAGCGAACGAACGTGCACAATAAATTATGGCATGGGGGTGGAAGAGAGTCTTGCGGAATCTTTGGTGGTGATCCCCCTCCCGATCCGTGCCCAGCTATTGAAAAAGCGGGATGATGCAGTCCATTGCTATCAGGCAATTTTAAACCAGGGCTCTCCAGCTTGTTTGTGGTCCAAACTGAATTGTTCACTGGCAAATGGCAACTCTAGAGTGTAGCGAAACTAGACAAGTTTGGTGCTTACCCAACCACAACTAGTCCAGTAGCTCAAGAACCCAAGCTAGGCGGTGCATGCAAAATTAGGGGTGACTTGAGACCTTGATTTCAGACGTCAGAAGTAGCACAATGGCACAGTGGTTCGTTCAAGTATGTTACTAGTATTGCAGTTACACCGAATTGGCTCCATGCATCTGCAGGCGGTGCATGCAAAATTAGGGGTGACTTGAGACCTTGATTTCAGACGTCAGAAGTAGCACAATGGCACAGTGGTTCGTTCAAGTATGTTACTAGTATTGCAGTTACACCGAATTGGCTCCATGCATCTGCACTGCTGAGCAGAGGCGAGTGAAGCTGAACAGGAACGACTGCACGCTCAGAGCATGCGCTCGCTGTCGCTGACATGACTGGTGCCTGGGCTCACAACCAACTGGAATTGAATTACCGCGGATGAGGCCGTGCGATTGGACGAGAACGGTTGGACGAGAACGGAGAGCCGGACGCGAATATGGGTTATGGTGGGGCATGTAATGCATGCGTTTCCAGCATGTTTGATGGCAGGTAATGCATTCCTAACATGCGAATCGGCAGGCTGCCTTCCATCGGAGAATGAGTTGGCGATCGAGGCGATCTCCATCTCCTGCCATTGTGATATCTAGTATTTCCCCGGTCTATGGTCTATGGCCTATGGGAAAGCACTTGCTATGATGCTATCTGGCATCGGATGCCCCAGAAGAAGGCAGGGCCTCCTCCCGCCTTCCCGCGTCATGCCCTACTGCTCAGTCCTCACAAATCGCGCAACCAAAGCAACGGCAGTGCTGCCGGCGGCCGCGGGTGGCCACGACTGCGACTGCTCTGCGCCTCTGCGCGATTGCACGAGAGCCGAGCGCCACGACGACGACGCTGAATGAACTCCCACTGCCGCTCGCGAAAATAGCTGCCATCTAGCGTGGTCGAACAGCTTCCAGCGCAGTACCAATCCACAGCAGTTCTCCCCTTGATCAGGCGTCAGCGTCACCTAAAGAGCCGTAAAAACCGTGTCTTTCGCCGGACCTAAAGGCGTGAAGTCGTGTTCTAGAAGAAAAAAAAAAAAACGTGTCTTTCGCCGGACCTTGCACACGGCGTCGGTCGACTCGAGGCTCAGATTTGCTCCTTTTACCCTGATCGAGCCACTGTAGATACATTAACAGTTCTAGCTTCTGCCCCGCGCATGATTCACATTCTTCTCTCTGCGACCTGCACGATGTTTGTTGGGCTGGCGAAGCGAGGGAGTTTGAAAGAATATAATATTAATCAAAAAGCCTCACACATGTGCCACGCGATGGGCCGGATCTGATGGGAGAGTGCGACCTCGTTGGCATCTCGACAAAGTTTGGCGGGTCCCACCCCAGATCCCGGTCCGGTACTAGTTCCCGTCCCCCTCCCTCCCTAGTCTCCGGGGAGAGTACACTCGTCGACTCCAGTCGCTCGCTCGCTCTCCCCCGGGGTCCCAGAAGAGACAGGCAGCCGGCGAAGCGCGCCGCCGCGAAGCAATGGCAAGTACCACGGGTTTCTTACTTCCCGCCGCCGCGGCATGTTGACTCCCGTCTCCGCGTTCGTTCGTTCTCTCAGGATTTCAAGGGGTTCTGGGAGTCCAGATTCGGGGGCAAGAAGGAGCCGGAGCCGGAGCCGGAGCAGCAGAACGGGCACGCCAACGGGGAAGCCAACGGGAGCGTGCGGAAGAGGACCTCCGATTTGGCGGTCTACGAGCAGTTCGAGCAGCAGGTGTGGACTGCGGCCCCCCGGCTTGTGTTGTGATCCTCTGTTCCGTCCCGATGCATGCAGCTGTATGTTGTCATGTCAGCTGGTTTTGGTTTATTGATCCCGGTACCGTCTTGTTTCAGGCCAGGCAGACCCAGGTCCGAGCCGCCGCGATTCGCGACGGAAGCGCTGATGTGATGTGAGCACTCTTGCTTATCTTACTCTACACACCTTCGGTGCTGCGATCTACTTACCCTTTTCAGCATTGCGTTTCTTATGCTGCATGTGACGCGGGGTTGCTGAGCAGATCTTGAGCAGTAGCCAGTAGGATTGGGCAATGGATGTAGGTTGCTGGGAAAGAATGGGGGATCACCTAGTGTATCACTGACTTTCTCGGAATGCTTTTGGTGGGGATATAGATAGAAAGATCTATGATTCAGTAGTTGACATCCTGATATAGGTAGCGAGTGGGGTGCCAACTCAATCCAATTTTGGTTGGTTCATTCACTGAATGCATGAATGCACCATGCAGTCCCTTGTATGCCGTGTGTAGTTAGTACCATGTGACAAACATGGCTCAAACGGGAATCAAAGATCGTGATCCCTTGCCTTGTTGCCGTACACCCATAGAAAGGATACAATTCTAGGTTCAGTCTTGATCAAACTATCTTAGGTTTAACTAATTTTATTTAAAAAGGTACCGTCAACATTTATGACTTCAAATTAAATAGGTAAAATTATGAAAAAACATATTCCATGTATAATTTAATAATACTTATTTAGTATGATAAATATTAGTATATTTTTCAATAATATTTGTCATACCTAAGATTATTCGACTTATCATTATACTAGAATTGCATCCTTTTTTGGGGCTGGGGGGAGTAATTCTGCTCTAAACTACGAATGACCTGTAGAACATGCAGTAGCAGTTTTCCAAGAACCTTTTCAATTTCACTGGGAGCTCCATCCCGTGGAACAATTTTTAAGGGGATAACTTCCAGCAGAAGTTTGTGCTGAAATACATTAGCTAATGACCAATTTTTTTCATATTGAGCAATACACGATTTATTTCTCCGAAAGGACAGAATTACGATGATGCTTAGTAAGCAGGACTAACTATTGTGGAAGTGCTTCCTGTTCGCTTGGCTGAAAAGCCATGGCTGAAAGTACTGTTCGCTGATTTGTTGTGAGAGAAAAACACTGTTCGTTGGCTGAAAAAGTACGGCTTATAAGCCAAGCGAACAGGGTGGAATAATAATAGTCCAAAAGGAGGTTCCTTTGAGAAAGACATGCATGCATTAAATCGTGGAATTCCACCAACTATGGGTAGACTGCAGTCGACAAAGAAAGTGAAGCAGAGGCCTGCAAGAAGCTGCAGCGTCCACGAACGAGCCAGACGACGGTGGACTATGAACAGCAAGTACTTACTAATGTACATGCAGAGGTGACTGAAGAAATTTCAAACCTGATGCCTCGACGTGTGCCAGACGTACAATATGAGGAGATCGAGGTGCGCCCCGGCGGCCCCTTTTGATTCGAGTTGCAGGCTGTGACGGCAACGGAGCTTACTTGTTAATCCACCTCCTCGATGCCAAAGCCAAGCAGATACAGAAATGCAGAGAGGTTATTGTTATATTAGGTACAGGCTGGACAATTAAGCAGCAGGTTGCATTATATTGGCAGGTGTTTACATATTATATATCGCGACGATGCAATAGTGAAGCAAGCCACACAATTTGCTTTGCAAGTCGTCGAAATAATAATAATGGCGATGATGTTTTCTCATGTATAACTTTAAGTTGTTCCGAAACATTCTATCTTCTTGAACATCACACTTTTGAATGTGACTTTTGTAGCCAGAAGCCCCTTCTACCTTCATTTGAGTCAGCTGAAATGCGTAATCTCGCAGAGACATTGTTGAGGTAATCTAAACTTCAATGTGGCTTTAAGAATCAGGGAAGGTGTGGTCTAGCTGTTGAAACATTTTATCCCATCATTTGACCTTCTTTCAGGGATATTATTCGCGGGAGCCCAGATGTGAAATGGGAGAGCATCAAAGGACTGGAAAATGCAAAACGCCTTCTAAAAGAGGCTGTTGTCATGCCTATAAAGTACCCAAAGTAAGTTAATTATTTCTCGCTAAAAGAAAAAACAAAATCAGAGAATGTTAATCTCTCAACATGATAATTCTTACAGCTGTTATCTCTTTGCTGCTGATAAGAAGTAAAAAAGTGCAGACCCAGTGCCAGAGGCTCCCACACGAGTGGGGTCTGCTGATAAGAAGTACTGAAATGAAATATACTATTCTTGCCTTCTTTTGCTCAAAGAATGGTGTTTTAATTTTGATATGAATCAAATTTAGTGAAGAATATTAAAAACACGTTCATCCTTGTACTGCACAAATTGGATAATATGGATGCAATGCTAGGCATATGAAGGAGTGCCAATCTTTCTATTTTTTTCACTAATTCTTTGTGTACTGTTTGTGCTATTTTCAGATACTTCACTGGTCTCCTTTCTCCATGGAAAGGCATCTTACTTTTTGGGCCCCCGGGGACAGGAAAGGTTTGACATGCATACCTATTTAATATGCTAATCCTGCAAATTTATGTGATTCATGTATCGAGTTCTTTTTTCAATCCTTTCCTTTTCCTTCTTAGCTGTAGCCACAGTTCTATGGTTTAGAGTCACTATTATGTTGAGCATTTGGTTATATTCTCATGCACTTATCCTAGTACAAAGAAAGGCCTCTCAATTTTAACTGAATCCTGTTTCTTAGACAATGCTGGCAAAAGCGGTTGCAACTGAGTGCAAAACCACCTTCTTCAACATTTCGGCATCGTCAATTGTCAGCAAATGGCGTGGTATGACTTTTGTAGACAAGTCCTGATCGCTTCTTCACATTCTCTTCTGTTATTCTGACCAATGTAATTCAACTTTCAGCTGTTAGTTAAACTCATGAAACATATGCATTGCTGTAGTCAGTGGAGGAGTGTAATTTTAGAACATGAGGATTTTTTTTTGTTCTCAAATCCTTGCTGTTCTAAAGTACAGAACTATATTTCACTTTCGTATTCTCATTTCTCTATTAGGATTGGGGAAATACAATTGAAAGATCTTACTGCAAGTGCGGCTCTTGCTACCATCCTATACATTACCTGGCATATCATTACTATGTTAGTACTAAGTACAAACTGAAAGTTTGCACAATCAATTGGGGTCGCTTCAACAATATTTTTTTTGTTCTCAAATCCTCGCTGTTCTTTTTTTTTTGAAACGAATCCTCGCTGTTCTTAAGTATAGAACTATATTTCACTTCTGTATTCTCATTTCTCTATTAGGATCGGAGAATCTAATGTTTTTTCATATGCGAGTGCAGGAGATTCAGAGAAGCTTGTCAAAGTTCTGTTTGAGCTCGCTAGGCATCATGCACCATCCACAATATTTCTTGATGAAATAGATGCCATTATCAGCCAGCGTGGTGAAGCTCGTAGTGAGCATGAAGCTAGTCGTCGCTTGAAGACTGAACTACTTATTCAGGTTTCTTGTTTGGTGATGTCAAGTATAAACTAGCTAGCCCAGATTACCTGATCTGGTTTAAAATAGTGCCGTCAAATAGAGCCCCTGGGTTAAATGTAATATTTATGTTTATGCCAATGTCTATTGCAGATGGATGGTTTGACAAAGACAAACGACTTGGTATTTGTACTTGCAGCTACAAATCTTCCCTGGGAATTGGATGCAGCTATGCTCCGCTGACTTGAGAAGCGGGTATGTCTAGTAGTTCATTTACATTATCATGTAAGTTGACAAATGGACTGATCTCACCTCTGTTTGTGCTTTTGTCCTTCAGATTCTTGTACCGCTTCCTGAAGCTGAAGCAAGGCAAGCAATGTTTGAGGAACTTCTGCCAGCGACTACATCAAAGTTAGAGGTTCCGTACGACATACTAGTTGAAAAGACTGAAGGCTACTCTGGTTCAGATATTCGTCTTGTGTGTAAAGAAGCTGCCATGCAACCACTGAGACGTCTCATGTCAGTTCTTGAAGCCAGTGATGAGTTGGTGCCGGAGGAAGGTAATTTTTGGTTCTTTTGTGATTTTTACTGTATTTTTCTTTTATTTATACGGGTAATGCGTGTCATGTTAGTTTAAAAACCAAAATATAGGTTCTTGAGTTCCACCTATTATTATCCGCAGGCCAATGAACATATCTTTATATTTCTGTGTTTTTTTTTCTGAATATGCAGAACTGCCTGAGGTTGGTCCTCTGAAGCCTGAAGATATTGAACTTGCATTAAGGAACACTAGGCCATCAGCGCATCTCCATGCACATCGCTACGAAAAGTTCAACCAGGACTATGGTAGCCAGGTCCTTTGTTCAGAGTTGGCATGATCTTATTATCAGGTAAGGCTTCAGGCTTTGACGAAATCTGCCCAACCCATATGTTTGCTGAACCGAAACTGCAATTCTTTTTCCTTACTGAAAGCATGATCTCTTGCAGGTTGATGTTCCATTCAATCATGGAACTAGAGCGTAGCTAATATATCCTGCTCCGGCACATCAGTTTGTTTCGCATGTTGATGGGGTGCCGTGTTGTCAAAATGGTTGCTCTGGTAACGAGGCTCCAAGCAGATTGCAATTTCCCTCCGGCTGCAGTATCTTGCATAGGTTGAAGTGCGAGGTGCAGGTGCTGACTGCTAGGATCTCTGTAGCTCTTCTCATGCAGGCTGAGATTTTCACGAAGCCTCGAACTTACAGCAAAAAAAATTGATTCGTTGTCTAGTTACGTGTCTAATAAATGCGGGTACCCTGCAGAAAAGTACACTCTGGTTATATTTGAACGGAAAGCGAGCCAGAGAGAAGTTTCTTTTGATTGTTGGTGCAAATATCCAGCCCGTTAAAACACAAAATATTCCGCACACAGGCGACAAAAACTGTTAAGTACGGCTTGTTGCTGCTGCGTAGTCACAAATACCGCAGCTGGCCGGAGCAGGGAAGCATGAAGCATCCCGTGTTTTTCAACGAGGCCGCTAGTCGTCCCGGCACCCGCGTCCAGTGCCTCTCACACCCCTGCAGTCGTCTTCTTCCCGGTCCCAGGCGCTGAGACAGAGAGCCTCGCTTTCCCGTTTGACATCGGCCGCTGGTTCTCATTCTCAACCGAGGTCGGGTATCACCACTAGGCAGAGCGTCGCTTCATCATGGCCCGCCAGGCCTGGTGATGCTTGTGCACCCAATCCTCTTTGCAACTATGCATGCAAGCACTAGTGCGCTAGAGAATTCCGGCAGATAAATGCAGATTGCCATCAGCCAGTTATGGCCTTGGAATTGATATGAAGCATATTTTTAAGCAGCATCACAAATACGATATTGCTGGCCTAAGGCTCAAGCTGTTACTACCATTATTTCGCATCGCAGCAAACAGAAAGGCCATAGTCATACCACAAAACCATAGAACCTCTTGGACTTAACATGGCTTTTTCTCCGTTCAAGAGGAGATATTTCAATATGCCTGGCACGTCCAACTTCACTCAGAAATATAGGACAAACAAGCACTAACACCAACAAGACACTGTAACGCTGTCTGAACCATCGAACACAGAAGTCCATCAACCGATTGTACCAGCTCAACGTAATCCACTCAACGAATCAGTCGTCTTCCCAGACCTGGCATCAGACCAAGCTTTGGCTATTGTGCGTTTCATATCCTCGTCGCCTTCTTCATACATGTTCTGGAAAGAATGCATGTAATGAAGTCATAGAATGATCACAAAAACTTCTTGATTAATCCATGCGGAGAAAATATTAATTTACCTTCATTAAGTCCATAATTCCTGACATCGGATCCTTTTCCTTGTCCATGCTTGGCTTGAACTATCAACGAAAACATACTTTAGTCTGACCAGTAGTAATCAGTGTCTGGTAACAAACCTAGCAGTATTCAGACCGGTGCAACCTCCGTCCCCAAAACACTGGTCATATCTATACTTCAGGATTTGCACAGATGGTTGTTAGTTGTTACAACCTCCGTCCCCAAAAGACCGCAAATTTAGATTTTGAATCAATCAAAATTTTCTAAACCTGACTAAAATTACAGAAATAATATCAATATGTATTACTTCAAATAGGTATAAAATATATCCCGGATATACACAAGATTGCTCACTGTAACCACTATCCAGAACTGAATAGGGATTAATTTAGTGATAATCATTTGGTATAAAAATCATAATATTTTTTTATAGATTTAGTCAAGTTTGAGATGAGAAAAAGAAGCCAGAATTTTATTCTTTCTTGTTGGAGTATATGTAAGCCCATGAGGCTAAGGCCCATGTGGCCCATGTAAGGAACCTATTTAGCTACCCTTCTAGGGTTAGCCCATCAATAGAGTCTACACTTTCAACATGGTATCAGCAGCCTAGTTTCTTCCCCTTCCCCTACACCCGCCGCCGCCTCTGGCTGCCGGCCGGCCAGCCGCCGCCGCAGCCATGGCCGGCCACTCCTCCCCTCCTCCCTCCTACTATGCCTACTTCCCCTCCCTCTCCAACCCTTCCTGGGCCCAGATCGCTGCCCGCCCTCTTCCTGGAGCTCCTGGCGCACCCGCCGCCGGGGCCATGGCCGCGACTGGGACCGAGCTCGGCATGCCGGGGGGTTCCAGTGAGGCGGCCTCCTCCCCTCTGGTGACCGCGCAGCCCCTGGCGGCCACTGCTGTCGAGCCGCACCCAGGAGCGGAGCTCCAGCCGCGCCCGCACCAGGGGGCGGACCTCCAGCCGCGCCCACACCTGGGGGCGGATCTCCAGCCGCGCCCACCCATCCAACCCGCCATCAACTCCTCCCAGGCCGACCACCACCTCCAGCCCTCCATCACTGCTCCTCTAGCCGATCCTCTGGCCGATCCTCTGGCTGTCCTCCGCACCAGGCAGCCAGCCCCTGTCCTTCCCTCTGTTCTTCCATCGCAGTCCGGCCTCCATCCTCTCCTGGCGCCGCTGCTTCTTGGTGGCAACACCAGTTCCCTCACCACTGCTCCACCTCCGGGCCCGGACTCCGCCCTCGCCGCGGCTCTCGTCGCGGCTCGGGCTGCCGCCGCGGAGGGGCAGGCTCGCGTTCGGGCTGCAGCCCTCGCGTGGGAACGAGAGCGTGACGCAGCCGATGCCTTGGCCCGCCAGATCGCTGAGGCAGAGCACCTCCTCGTCTCTCCCACTCCACGGGACGTTGGAGCCCACTCCTCCGCCTCGCCTGGCCGCCGCGCGCCCCATCCCGCTGTCCTCTGGCACGATCCGGCTGACCCGCTCGTGGCACAGCTTCACTACCAGGCCGGGGGGGTCCAGAACATTCGCCTCCTCGTTCCGGTCGTCCTTGAGCCGGAGTCGCCCTCCTACGCCCGCTGGCGGGACCTCGTGCTTCTCACTCTTCGCCGCTATGCCCTCGACGACCACGTGCTTGTTGATACCTTGGTCGCCGTCCAAACTCCATCGTGGCTTCGCCTGGACAGCATCGTCCTCTCCTGGATCCTGGGGACAATCTCCCTGGACCTCCACGACCTCGTCCGCACCTCACCTGACGCGCGCCGGGCATGGCTAGCTCTTGAGGGCCAGTTCTTGGGCAACGCCGAGGCCCGGGCCCTGCGCCTCGACGCGAGCTTCCGGACGTTCGTCCAGGGTGACCTTTCCGTCGGTGAGTTCTGCCGCCGGATGAAGGGCATGGCGGACTCCCTGGGGGACCTTGGGTGGCCCGTGGAGGATCGCATCTTGGTCCTCAACGTCCTCCGGGGGCTCAGCGACCGCTACGCCCACCTTCGGACGTGGATCACCCGCCAGCGGCCCTTCCCCACCTTCCTGGAGGTCCGTGACGATCTCGTCATGGAGGAGCTCACGCAGGGCCTACAGCCGGGCTCCACCTCGTCCACCGGCTCGTCGTCCTCCTCGACAGCCCTGGCTGCTACTTCGCCACGTCCGTCTGCTCCACCGCGGTCGACCGCTCCACCACTGCCGTCTCTCCTGGGCCCTCCTCCTCCCTCCGGGCCGAGCGGAGGTGGGGGGGGTCGTGGCACTCGTCGTCGTCGTGGCGGGGGCCGCGGGGGTGGCCGGGGGGGTCCACCCCAGGCTCCGGCACCGGCTGGGCCACACGGGGGGGCACCATGGCCTTCGTTTCAGAACCCGTGGTCCGGTCGCATCTCCATGTGGCCCTACCACGCCCCCGGAGCCGACACTCGTCCACCGGTGGCCATGCTCACCGCGCCGTGGGTTCCACCCTCCGGGACTCCACCGGGGGTCGCCGGCTGGGACCAGGCGGCTCTGGCTCGCTCGTTCAGCACCATGGGCCTGACACCTCCGGTCGGACCTGAGTGGATCGCTGATTCGGGGGCCACCTACCACACCACTCCTGACCCCGGTATACTGTCGTCGATTCACTCTCCCTCTTCCTCTCTTCCTTCGTCCATTATGGTCGCAAATGGTTCTTGTATTCCTGTCTCCTCTGTGGGTACCGCCGGTGCCCATGGCTCCTTTCGTCTTCCTGATGTTCTTGTTGCTCCTTCCATGGTTCATAATCTTCTTTCTATTCGACGTTTTACCGCTGACAATTCTTGTTCTGTGGAATTTGACTCTTCTGGTCTTACTGTGAAGGATTTGGCTTCCCGGCGTCCTCTGCTCCGATGTGACAGCACCGGGCCCCTTTACACTCTTCGCTTCCCGGCGACTCCTTCTTCTTCTTCGCCGTCCGTTTTGTCAGCTGCCTTCGTCGCTTCTGCTTCCTCTACTACCTGGCACCGGCGTCTCGGCCATCCTGGACGTGATGCCCTGATGCAGCTCAGTCGTAGCTCTGGTCTTCCATGTACTCGAGCTCATGATGAGCAATTGTGTCATGCGTGCCAATTGGGCCGACATGTTCGTCTTCCTTTTTCTAGTTCTTCTCATGCGGCCCGCATTTTTGATCTTGTACATTGCGACCTATGGACCTCTCCTGTCATCAGTATTTCTGGGTATAAGTACTATCTTGTGGTTGTTGATGATTTTTCGCATTATTCATGGACTTTTCCCCTACGTGCGAAATCGGATACGTTTACCACGCTCCTTCACTTCTTTGCTTGGGTGTCTACTCAGTTCGGTCTCACCATCAAGGCCGTCCAGTGTGACAATGGTCGCGAGTTTGACAACTCCACCTCCCGAGCTTTCTTCCTCTCTCACGGTGTTCAGTTGCGCATGTCTTGCCCTTACACCTCTTCGCAGAATGGCAAGGCAGAGCGGATGATTCGCACCACCAATGACACCGTGCGGACTCTTCTGTTTCAGGCCTCTCTTCCTGCTCGCTTCTGGGCTGAGGGCCTGCACACCTCCACCTACCTTCTTAACCGCCTTCCTTCCGCTGCCTGTCCCGCTCCCACCCCTCACCACGCCCTCTTCGGTACCCCGCCTCGGTACGATCACCTCCGCGTGTTTGGGTGTGCTTGTTACCCCAACACTGCCGCCACCTCTTCTCACAAGCTGGACCCTCGATCCACGCTCTGTGTCTTCCTCGGTTACTCCCCAGATCACAAGGGGTACCGATGCTTCGACCTTGCCTCCCGACGTGTTCTCATCTCGCGCCATGTGGTGTTCGATGAGTCCGTCTTTCCCTTTTCCGGCACCTCTACTTCTCCGGTCCCTGACCCACCCACCCTGTTTCCCACTGACCCGGTGGTCCAGCCACCTTTCTTGTGGTCTCCTGCAGGTACCGCTTCACCGCGCTCCGCGCCGGCCACCGGTCCCGGCTCCCCTGCGAGTCCGGGCCCCTCGTCCTCCGGCGCGGCCCCGTCTCCTTCAGTTGGTGCAGACCCGGGGCCTTCGTCCCCCGCTTCTGCCCCGGGGGGGTCGTGCCGGTTGCCGACGCCGGATCCCGTCTCGGCACCCGCACCGGCGCCTCCGTCGAGGTTCGCCGCGCCGGTACGGGTCTACCAGCGCAGGCCGCGGCCTCCGCCGCTCGCGGTCCCTTCTCCACCGGGGACACCGACACCGCCGCCACTGTCTCCGCCGGCCCGTGGTACCCCGCCGGTCTACCACCCGCCGCTGCTTCACCGACACCCGCGGCATGTTCACCCGATGGTGACACGACACGCGGCTGGCACCTTGCCGCCTCGTGTCCTCGCGGCTTCGACCGACGACGCGGTGGTCTCTCCGGTACCCTCCTCCGTCCGCGACGCCCTGCTGGATCCTCACTGGCGCCACGCGATGGAAGAGGAGTATGCCGCGCTACTCGCCAACCAGACGTGGGAGTTGGTGCCCCGGCCGCCGGGCGCCAATGTCGTCACCGGCAAGTGGATTTGGACTCACAAGCGCCGAGCGGACGGCTCTCTCGAGCGCTACAAGGCTCGATGGGTCCTCCGGGGTTTCACTCAGCGCCCTGGCGTCGACTACGATGAGACCTTCAGCCCGGTGGTCAAGCCGGCCACAGTCCGTACAGTGCTATCGCTGGCGCTTGCTCGGTCTTGGCCCATCCACCAGCTGGATGTCAAGAACGCCTTCCTCCACGGCCTTCTTACCGAGACGGTGTACTGCAGTCAGCCGGCGGGGTTCGTCGACACCACCCGTCCTGACATGGTCTGCCGGCTCAACAGGTCCCTCTATGGCCTCAAGCAGGCACCTCGGGCGTGGAACCACCGGTTCGCTACTTTCTTGATGACCCTGGGATTCGTGGAGGCCAAGTCTGATACGTCCCTGTTCGTCTACCACCATGGGGCCGACACTGCATACTTGTTGCTCTATGTTGATGACATTGTCCTCACCGCCTCCAGCGAGCCACTTCTCCGGCGGATCATTGCAGCTCTCCAGCAGGAGTTTGCGATGAAGGACCTGGGTGAGCTCCACCATTTCCTCGGTGTCACTGTTGAGCACCGTCCTGCTGGGCTTCTTCTTCATCAGCAGCAGTACACTCGGGATATCCTGGAGCGGGCTGGGATGTCTGACTGCAAGCCCTGCTCCACTCCGGTCGACACTCAGGGCAAGCTGTCGGAGACTGAGGGACCTCCGGTGGCCGACCCCACTGCGTACAGGAGTCTTGCCGGGGCCCTTCAGTACCTCACCTTCACCCGGCCGGACATCACCTATGCAGTTCAGCAGGTCTGCCTCCACATGCATGATCCCCGGGAGCCTCACCTCACGGCTCTCAAGCGTCTCCTCCGCTACCTCCGGGGCACACTCGACTACGGCCTCCTCCTACACCGGGCCTCCTCCACCGACCTCGTCGTCTACACCGACGCTGACTGGGCCGGGTGCCCGGATACTCGCCGCTCCACCTCCGGCTACGCCGTCTTCCTGGGCGGCAACCTGGTGTCTTGGTCTTCCAAGCGCCAGCCGGTGGTCTCCCGGTCCAGTGCCGAGGCGGAGTACCGCGCCGTGGCTAACGGCGTGGCGGAGGCCGCCTGGCTCCGGCAGCTGCTTGCTGAGTTGCACACTCCACCCTCCCGGAGCACACTGATCTACTGCGACAATGTCAGTGCGGTCTACCTCTCCACCAATCCCATTCAGCACCAGCGGACGAAGCATGTCGAGATCGACCTCCACTTTGTCCGTGATCGGGTGGCCATGGGCGAGGTGCGGGTCCTTCATGTTCCGACGACCTCCCAGTTCGCGGACATCTTCACCAAGGGCCTCCCGTCCTCGACCTTCGCCGAGTTTCGCTCCAGCCTCAACATCACCGGTGGCTAGTTGCGTCTGTGGGGGGGTTGTGTGTGTTCTTTCTTTCTTGTTCAGCCTCGAACTCCGCTGCGACGGTAGTTCAGACTGCGGGGGGGTGTTGGAGTATATGTAAGCCCATGAGGCTAAGGCCCATGTGGCCCATGTAAGGAACCTATTTAGCTACCCTTCTAGGGTTAGCCCATCAATAGAGTCTACACTTTCAACATTTCTTACTAGTAACAACTGTTTCCTAGTTCCACGAAATAACTGAGAAAATGGTCAGTAAAAGCCCTTATTGTGTTTTACTGGTAACAACAGAAGAACTACTTTGATATTATCATGTAGAAACAGACCTTCCAAAGAGCCCAGGTAACGAAGGTTGGGGATGGGGTACAAATTCATAAAAAAAAACATAGGACAAAATTCAAGTTAGAAGTTTAGGGGCAAATTTGTCTGTGCTATTGCCCCTGAAATTTTTATTTTTAAGCATGATTTGAGTTTAGACCTGAAAATTTGCATGAATGCAGACCATAACCTCCGTTAGAGCTATAAAAATTTTCAATGTTCTTTTTAATTTATAAGGATATTTTTTATGAATTTACACCATTTCTAACATTTGTGACATTTTCACCAGATAGGCAGCCCCAAAACTAACACAACAAATAGAAGACGAAACATAAAAGAAGATGGCACAGTGATCCGACAATGGCGATAGAAGGAACTTGACAAGTTTCCAGCAATCAAGATAACAGAATTCACCCACAGAGAAGTTCACTAGTCCCTAGTGATAAAACAGTGCAGTGAGCTCTTCATAACCTATCCAATGCAAAAAAAAGTTCATCATCCAATAATGTTTTTTTCCCTAATTGCCTCAATAGAGCAGTATGTTCCATTCAGGAGCGGAAGTAAACCCAACCAACTAAATTGACTGGATTATCCGTCCATGTGATTCCCACTAGGCACTAGACACTCCCTAATGTCTAGCTACAAAATTTTAATGTGCGTCAACAGAATCAATAAAAATAGTGTCCTACAGACCAATTTTCAGTCATCCAGGGCAGTCCAATATCATATAGATTAGAACTATTTGAGCTTTGAAAATCACAAAGACAATTATATTAGTTCAGCACAGTAAGTACCTTGTCTTCCTTGAAGTGCAAGTCTAACCAGTTGCCTTTAGAAGCCTTGAAAAGGGTAATAATAACCTTTGTTGGCTTCACCACAACCTTACATTTCTCAGGAACAATTTCCTTGTTCAGCTTTGGTATAGCACACCGATAATTCTTGCCTTTGACATCATGAAACTTTACATCTACTGATGTTGGCTTGAAAGTAGTCTCCACCTTCTCTTGCTCGACTCCCTCAAGGGAAACATATATCTGAACATGGGTACAGTCAAGTCAAGAGCAAAATATTATCAAAATACATACCCATGACACCTTTGGATATATGCTGGCTTGGTGAAATAAGGTGCCGTTTGAATCCCTAGGGATTCTGAGAATCCGGATAAAAAGAATCCCAATAGTTTTATTAGATTCAAGATTCCATAAATCTGTGAGTTAAAATGTCTCTAAAATCTAGGCCGTTTGGATAATATACTAGGATTGTGGGATTTTCTCTATCTGGATTCTCAAAATCCGGAGGATTCAAACGGGCCTCACTAACAGAATGAAAGCCATGTATGAACTATAATCACTACTGAGCTGGAAAATAAATAGATTTTGGATTTTTAATGTCCATATGAATTCATCATAATCATCATGGTGCATCAAGAAATATTATGAGGTCGTAGCTTCATGACAACCATGATCTCAGCAGTGGTTTCTAAGGGCCTGTTTGGTTCGCCCTGTTAAACTTTAACAGGTGTTGACCATGGGATTAACCATAGGGTGTGCGGATACTAATAATGGACTAATTAGGCTTAATAGATTCGTCTCGTAAATTAATCTCAATATGTGCAATTAGTTTCGTAATTAGTCTATGTTTAACACTCCATGCATGTGTCCAAACATTCGATGTGATAGATGTTTAAAAAAACAAGGGGAACCAAACACCCCCTAACTCTAGTTGCACATAATTCTTAAAACTACTGGACTACCGGAGACATACTATGAGCACGGGGAACAAATTTCTTTCTTGAGAATACAAACTTATGGAACCGAACTGACGCGGGAAAAGGCTGTCTGACAATTTATTCACATAGTCCATCCAATAGGACCAACATAGTCTTCACCTAATTCACAGTTCCTCTTCTTTGATTGATACTAACGAAAACGTTGCTAGCCAAACATAGTGGCGACTCAATAATTTTCAGAACTTAGCACTGTCATCCGCAATTGACTAATGCCCTAGGAGACTAGACGATTGGTAAAAATGCAATGCAGGATTATACACAAACCAATTGACGGGACAAAACTAATAGAAACAAGTAACAGCGTACCTTGATCTTCTCGCTGTCCTGGTCCCAGCTGAACGACCCCAACGTGACGTAGCTTAAAACAGGACGCGCCGCGGGCGCGGGCGCGGAAGACGCCGCCAGTGGCTCCGGCGACGGTTCGGTTGCCTTCGCCAACTGCCATCGCAACCGCTATCAGACAGCGCAAAGAGACAATCGGAAGAAACGGATCGGAATCCACCCAGGCGCCGAATGAGATCGGCGGGGAGAACGAGAAAATGGGGGGAGAGGAGGGCGAAAAATAGAACGGAAGAAGAAAAGGCGCAACCTTTGCCTCAACGTTGCGGATCTCGTTGGCGAGTAGGGTCTGGACGCGGGGGTGCTTGGCGAGGCCCTCTAGCCGCCGCAGGTCGTCCAGCTCCAACCGCAGCTCGTCCGCCGACATCTCCGGAGCGCTCTCGGTTCTTCCAGCCGTTCTCGAGGCCTCTGGGTTATCGTGGGCAGGCGGTGGAGGCGGGTGCGTGTGCTTCTGCCGGCTTATGAAGAGGGTTTGGACGGGGTTTGTTTGGCACGAATGGAAGGAGAAAGAAGGTTCTAGAGCCGTGGTGATATGATAAGAAAATGGAAAAAGGATGGTTTTGTGCGGAGAGAAATGGGCCGGATCCGGGGAGGACGGTTTCTCGCCCAACTGTACAGTGATGGGCCAAGACATGTGGCTTACCCTAACGGGATGAGAAATTGGTAAGGTAATTGTGCCTTCATGGCCCAACTTTACAGTTCCGTCCAGTTTTTTTTTTAATTTGTACCAAGTTCAGATCCGATCCTCATGTATTGTGTACTGTAGTGTTTTTAATTAAAATACAGTTTAAGGATCAAATCATGCGGACGATAAACATTGAGAGCACAAATGAACGAGTTGTCAACTGTGTGCCATGTTAGTTTCAAAAAAAAAAACTGTGTGCCATGTTCCGCGAGCGTGTCATACTGTCATGACAAGCTATGCGTGCGCCCGCCTGGCGCCTAGTAGTCGAAACATTTTTACTCCTAGTCCTCAGTTGCTACTCGTCGCATTTTGGTGGTGTGGTGTGGTCAGTGGTCACCGAGCCAAGCATTTGTCGTCCCTATAAATGCTGTCAACGCCCGAGTAGCAGCAGGCTGTTGGCTTCTGGGGATCGACTTCGGGCTTGGCAGAGGAGGAAGCCACGGTGGCGCCGAGCTCGGGGAAGAGAGAGACGGCACGGTCCACTGACGCTTTCCATCGCTGGCAGTGCCCTCAGCCGTCGGATTCGGATTAACGGCTCAGATGAGCCAGCAGCGCGAGCGCATGTGAGCCGCTGGGCCGTGTTGGAGATCGCGCAGCGCACGCGAAAATGCTAGGCCTCTTGTTCCCAGCCGGGCCGAATGAGTGGCAAAGAACCGTTTATGTTTTATTTTATTCTTTTAGAAGCATACCTTTGTTGAATTGAATTAAGTTTTGAAGTTTAAATCTCTGGTAAATTTTGCACCAACGTGATGAATTTTTCAGAGAGTAGATGAGTTAAAGTAAATGCTTCAGAATATTATTTTTCATGTTTCCGCTGCTATGATTATATGTTTATCCTCTAATTAAATTATACCAACGGGAATTTTTAATTGGAGGAGTTGATATATTTGTTTAAGTTAATTTATGGTATTGTTATTTTCTAACCAACGTTGATAATAACAATATTATAATTTTATTCATGAAGTTTTTTTATGCATTGATTCTATTTCTGCCCAATGATGATGTAGAATTAATGTAGAAGGATGATGTTTATTCTATTTGTGGCCAACGGTGAAATAGAATAGAACTGAAAGATTTAAAAGTTTGATGCGCATGTTTTAACAAAGACCAACGTAGGGTATTTTCATGCTTATTATTGTTTGAAATTTTTAGACAAAGATCTCCATGCTTTCATTCTTGAAGGCAGAAAGGAAAATAAGATGGGTACTTGTGACTCAGATGATGAAAAGGCTAAGTGCAAGTTCTATAAGAAAGAAGGTCATTGCATGAGGGACTGTGTTCTCTTTAAAGAATGGCTTGAAAAGAAAGGGATATAATTAATCCAAGAAAAACAGATAGAGCAATAAGAGGCGCAAATGGCGTCAAAGTTGATATGGAAGTTTAGTTTAAGAAATGTCTTTTATGTAAGAAGAATTTAATTACAGTTTCAGTCATTATGATAAGAGATGTAATAAGTCAGATGCATGTTTAATTTGACCAACGTTGAATTAAGCATGTGTGTTACACAATATTCGAATTTATTTCTGAATCTGATGGATTAAATATGTAAACACTTTCTATGTCCTGAGAGCTAATTCTAGCATTTATGTCCCTTATAGGGAATTATCCCGCATGGCAGGAGAAGTTTTGGCATAGTATTTATGTTGTATGGCGGGAGAAGTCTGTGATGATTCATATGTTTTTTGTGTATCTCGCACGACGAGAGATGTTTAGGGTAGCTCCTATGCTATCCTAGTATTGACCGTGCATTTCTATTGTGTTATGGTCATTAAACGCTCAAAGAGTTGAGGGCCATAAGGGGAGCAATCCCAAAATTACACCAATATTAAATCTTAAGAAGGTGGGGAGTCAGTTAACTGACTCTTTACTAACGTATGCGGGCACTCTAATTGAGTAGCTCGTTGTGAAGTTATCTAGTAATGGTGGAATGCACACTTTTGAATGTATAATATGGCCAGTAAGATGGAGTCATTAGACGTAGATAAAAGAAAGGAGAGATTAAGGCTTGACAGGTTGAGTCTATCAACTGAGTTGAGCACATCAATTAGAGTATGAACAATTCAAATCCTTCCCTGTAGTATCATTTTGACATGAAATAAGTCTAAAGACAAAAGAAAGTTACATACGAACCAAAAGATAAGAAGAATATGCGAGCATGACTTGCAGAAGTACCTTTAAGGACTTTGTTGAGTTCACGAAGTGGAATGAGGAAAGTGTACTCCCATACGAATTAAGAAATAACTTTGTTTACATGACATAATAATGTGAATGAAGTAAGTCATAGAATTTCTCCTCATTCACAAGAGTTTTGAATAATTTTTGAAATTATGGCAGTTTAGTTTATGCCACATTTCGAGGGGGAGAATTGTCAGATCAATTAAGAAAGACAATTAAGAAAGATACTCCCCTATACTTTAGATAATGCGATGCATAGTGTGCATTGAGGGCAAGAGTGATCTATAAAGATGAATGTGATTATCGAGGAAGTACAACAGTCATAATAACAATACCCCTAAGCAAAGAAATAGCTAAATTTCTGGACCTTTTAAAGTTCTGATAGAAAGATAGCATAGTCAATCAGTATTAATACTGGATGAGCCTCAGACATACTAAGACGGTGCTTAAATCGCCATATGAGTTTTTAATAGATTAAACCCAAATAAGAAATTTAGAGATACACCATCTTTATAGAAGATGGGATAATCTGGGGGAGCATGGTATGTAGCAACCTAAGACTTGATGAAGAGAAGTGGGACTGCATGTCCATTCCAATGATTCAAGAGAAACAAACTTTTCAATACCTGTTGATGTTGTACGACTTATACAACACCTGTTGTTAGCTCTTCAAAGATGATGAATAATGTAAACAAGGGTCTTGTAATACAGGAGCCTGTAGAATCAATTACCTCTTAGCAATGAAGAGCAACAATAGCCTCATATAAAAGAAGTGCCAACTAATGAGGCCCAACAAGGCCTCAAAGAGCAAGAAAATCAGCCATTCCTGATAACTACGAAGAATATGTTAGCGAAGAATTTGAAATGGAGGGTGATCCCACCTCATTTGAAGAAGTCATGAGAAGCGATCACTCACAGAAGTGGCTGAAAGCCATGCAAGATGAAATGAAATCAATGAATACCAACCTTGTTTGGGACTTAGAAGAAATTCCTAATGGAGCCAAAATAGTAGGCTGCAAATGGGTCTACAAGATAAAATGTGACTCCAAAGGGAATGTAGAAAGATTTTAAAGCGTGATTTGTGGCAAAAAGATTCACACAAAGAGAAGAAATAGATTGCAATGGGTTACGTCATACAAAGATTCTTTTAGAATCATAATGGCATTAGTGGCACATTACGATTTAGAGTTATATCAGATGGATATAAAGATGACATTCCTTAACGGGGATTTGTATGAAAAATGTTTACATGGCACAACCCAAGGTTTTGTCGTGGAAAGAAAAGAACGTATGGGATGTCATCTGCAGAAATCCATTTATGGATTAAAACAAGCCTCTAGATAGTAATAAGTTGATGAAACAATGAGAAAGTTGGGTTTAAAGAGAATGAGAAGGACAATAGCTTTTATACAAAGTTCAAGAATGAAAAATTCGTTTTCCACATCCTGTGTGTAGATGACATCCTACTCACTAGTAGTGATGTTAACCTACAATTGGAGAAGAAGTTCTTGTCCTCAAGTTTTAATATGAATGATCTTGGTGAAGCGTCATTAGTTCTAGGAATTGAAATTCATGGAGATAGAAGAAAAGGGGTATTAGGACTATCGCAAAGGCATACTTAGAAAAGATTCAAAAGAAATAAAGTATGCATGCGAGTAGAACTACGCCTGCTCCTATAGTCAAGGGTAATAGTTTTGGGAACTTTCAGTGTTCCCAGAACCAATGTGAGATCGACAAATGAACATGGTTCAATATGCTTCAGCTGTTGGAAGTTTTATGAGTGCACAAGCTAGTACTTACCCTGTGAAAGGATCTAAACAATGCCTAGAGGGGGGTGAATAGGCGTATCTAAAAATTTCTACACAAATCTCAAAGTCACTTGTCAGCAACTGTCAGAAGTCCTGACAGTTTGGGTCAGAACTTCCGACGGGTTAGAAGTTCTGGCGCAAACTGTTAGTAGTTCTAACACCTATGGGGAATGAATTACAAGTGCTCAAATGAACTTTGTGAGACCGATAACTTATAACACCACTTCCTAGTGGTAAGGTGAAGATGTTATGCCACTTCCTTGACGCCGAGAACCCTCCAAATCGTAGATCGTGACCAAACCCTAAGAGGGAGGTTGGAAGAGAGAGACAAAGCAAATATAAGAAATAGCAAGCAAATCACAACAACAACAAGCACACGAGACAAAGGATTTATCCTGAGGTTCGACAACCCCACTAAAGAGCTCCTACGTCCTCGTTGTTGAGGTGACCACAAAGATCAGAGACTTTTTCACCTCCTTGCCTCTCTCAAAGCAACCAGAAAGGTCACTCGAGGTTTCCACTAAGAAATCGAGGGTAATACAAACTTTCCAAGGCTCTTCCACAAGATGGAAGCTCTTGGGCGACGCCTAGTCGGTTAGGGCAAAGCCCCAAGAGTAATAGACGCAAATCCAACCGGCTTGATGAAGAAATCGAGTGCTCAAGCTTGTGAAGATGATTTTCTCACTCAATCCACTCTCCTATCACTCAAATCCGTGGGGAATCAAAGTTACGAGCAAAGGGGAGAGGAGAGAGAGTTCTTGAATGCGTGAGGATGTTTTGGCCATGAGTTGGTCAGCAGCGAATGAGTGGGTAAAGGCTAGAAGTGAGGAGAGAGCTATTTATACTCGTAGTAGAAATCTAACCGTTCAGATCTACGTCGGCACTACCGCCACAGATCTCAGGACTTCTGACCTCACTAAAAGTATTGTTCATCCAAGGTCAAAGTCCATGTGTGAAGGTCAACGTCGGAAGTCCTAACGTACGTCGGCATTACCGACGCAAGCGCACACCAGAGCCAGCCAGAGGGCTAGGCGTCGGCACTGTCGATGAATGTCAGCACTGCCGACGTCCATAGTCACTGCGCGAGCAAGTGACTGAACGTCAGTAGTTCTAGTGCGAGTCAGCACTTCTGACCGTCGGGAGTTTCGACATACGCCGACACTTCCGACACCTAAAGTCATAAAAACTATTTTACGTGCTCGTAAAGTGCTAGAGTGTCTCTCTTTTGATTTAGTTTCAATACTTGAGCACTCTATCTTACTCAGACCAACTAATTTTGCATCCCTTTTTATAGTGCGGCATACCTAAACCTAAAAGCAATAAAAGATCAACTTTGAAGCTCCACTTTGCCTATCCCTGACGCCATTTTTAACATGACGAATTGAGGTATACTATTTCATCTTGGATCAACTCTTTAAATCTTTCATGGGTCCAATAGCTGCGACATGTCTCATTAAGATCACATTAGCCCCTAATTTGGATGTCATCAATACACGAAAACCCACATACGAGACAAATGCACTTTCACCTTGACATAGTTCACGTATCCGGGATGTTTTGGTAGAAGTCCAGTCTAGATATAGATATCTGGAATGGAGTTAAGAATGTCTTGCAATTCTGCAGAGTATTATAAGCCTCATGCTAAGTAAGAAAGAACAAATACTCTCAAATAGTTGTGGGTACAAATGTTAAGCTTCGGCGAGATGTGTAGTGAAATCCACATTAGTTGCTAACACTCGCACTTGGAGTTTATTGTGGAAAAGCTCTAATAAAACAGTTGTGGTGTCATCAATGATGCATACCCATAGTATAGCTTGTTATGAGGCTTCAGGGATAGGCAAAAGTAGTTAAGAGAACTTGTACCCAGAGTTGATAATGATAGACAACAACAATAACAATTTAAGTAGTTCACTCCTATGATATCAGGTTAAGTATGTCGCCAAACACATTGACATTAAGTTATATGCTGTGAAGGAGAGAGTTCAAAATCATATTGAAAGTACTGAGCAAGTACTTGCGGATCCGCTTACCAAAGGCTTACCACCCAGTGTGTTTAGAGAACAAACAATCGACATGTGTTTACGGGAAAGCCTATGATTCCTGAACAATAAGGACCTAGTTGAGAATTTGTTTCAAAATAAAGAGGTGTATTGTAGTTGTTTAATCTAATGGTACTAACCGTTATGATGGAACAAGCTCTATGCGCCAATCTATGATGGAGTGGAAAAAGGAATAAGTATGTTAAGTTTAAGTTTAAAATTTAAATGATAAGTTGAGATCAAGGGGGAGAATGTTAGATTGATTTCCACCCACTCGGTCCAACGACCGAGTCAGACCTTGACTCGCGCCCTAATCGGGGGTGCCCAGTGATACTCCTAGCTGGTGGGCCCTATCGCACAGTGCCTATAAAGAGGAGGTGGGGGGCAGAGGCTCAGAACACGAGGTTCACTGCTGCTGCCACAACCCCATCGTCTAACCCTGGTCCGATCGAGAGGGAGGCATTGTGAAAGTTCCTAATATGGCTAGAGGGGGGGTGAATAGCCTATTAAAAATTTTACAAACTCATTAGAGCAAAAGGTTAGTATAGCAAATGGTAAAATGCAATTTTGCTCTAGCTCTACAAGGGTTGCAAGCCACTTATCCAACAATTCTAGTAACTATGATCACTAAAACAATCAATGGCTAAGTCACTACAAGCTCTCAAAAGCTAGCTACACTAAAGAGCTCAACTAGGTGACAAGCTACACTACCAAAGATAATACAAGCTCTCAAAACTAATTACACTAAAGAGCTTGTTACAACTAGTTTGCGGAATGTAAAAGAGAGGTATGTGATCTTTAAACCGCTGCGTCGAGGAATGAACCAATCATAACAATATGAAGACCAATCACCGGGAGAAATCTAAGGAATCAATCACAATGGAGACACACGATTTTTCTTCCGAGGTTCACGTGCTTGCCGACAGGCTACATCCCCATTGTGTCGACCAACACTTGGTGGTTCGACGGCTAAGAGGTATAGCACGAACCTCGTCCAACCCGTGGACACCGCAAGAACCTACCCACAAGTGAGGTAACTCAATGACGAGCAATTTACTAGAGTTGCCTTTGGCGCTCCACCGAGGAAGGCACAACACCCCTCACAAATCACTGGGAGGTGGCCAAAAACAAGCACCACTCTTACCATAACTCCTCCGCTGTCTCCAAGTCATCTAGGTGGCGGCAACCACCAAGAGAAACAAGAATCCCGCAGCCAAAGATCACCCAATTGCCACTAAGATGAAAACTCACAATCACAATGCACTTGGATCACTCAAAATCTCACTTTGGATTAGCAACCAAGCAAGGGAGATGAGTGGGAGGGAGTATGCTTAGCTCAAAAGGATGTCAAGATGATCAAAAATATAAAAAGAGTTCCAAAAGAGCAGGCCAACACATATTTATAGGGGTCCCAAAAGAAATAGAACAGTTAGGCTCTCATCCCTGCATTCTCCGATAGCACCGGACGCGCAGGTGCTGCTGCACCTAACGCAACTCAGCATCCGATGGCTACGCCACTCGCCCGCTGGATTGCTGCCACGTTGAAAGGTCTAGATGGCTAGAGGGGGGGTGAATAGCCTTTTAAAACTTTCTACAAAGACAAGCTAAACAAGTTTATCAATATAACAAATAGCGAGATGTGAGTTTTGCTTAGCCTACGGGGTGTTTGCAAGCCACCTATCCAATTCACAATTCTAGTATTTGCACTCAACCGCACAAGTCAAACCGAGAAGGTAACTACAACTACAACTAGCAAGCTACACAGAAGAGCTACTTTAACAAAGCTAACTAGCTAGCAAAGATAACTAAGAAAGTAATGCGGAGGTGAGTTAGGAGGGTTTCACCGAGGGACGAAGTATTGAGCCAACCAATATGATCAACAATGAATACCAAAATAACCGAACTCCGGGATCAATCAATCACAATATGAAAGTGATGACACAAAGATTTATCCCGAGGTTCACGTGCTTGCCGGCACGCTAGTCCCCGTTGTGTCCCTCTTCACCACGTGGTTCGGTGGCTAATCGGTCTCACACCGAGCCTCTCAAAAGGCGCCACAAGAACCTACCAAATGGCAAAAGGTTGCAATGACACGAGCAATCCACTAATGTTGCCTTTGGCGCTCCGCCGAGGTAGGCACAAACCCCTCACAATCACCGGAGGTGGCCAAGAACAATCACCAACTCTTGCCAACGCCTCCAAGCTGCTCTAAGCCGTCTAGGTGGCGGCAACCACCAAGAGAAACAAGAATCCCGCAGCAAATCAACCACCAAGTGCCAACTAGATGCTATCTCACAATGCAAATGCACTTGGATCACTCAATCTCACTTCGAATATGCAAACAAGCAAGAGAGATGAGTGGGAGGGGAGTTGCTTAGCTCAAAGTGCTCACAAGTATGTCAAATGTCCGAGAGAGAGAGCCTTGAGCCGGCCAACGAGTATATATAGACGTACCCCTTCGAATATAGCCGTTAGAAACTGAAATCAGCAGCAGTCGCGCTCACCGGACGCGCTGGTCCAACTGACCGGACGCGCTGGTGCCGCAACGGCTAAAATTCGAAACACTGACCGGACGCGCCGGTCGCAACGACCGGACGCGCTGGTCACCACCGGACGCGCCGGTCCCGTGACTCACCGGACGCGCCGGTGAACACTGAATCGCGCAAAACAAACTAACCACCGGACGCGCTGGTGAACCGACCGGACGCCACAGTGCCCGCGTCCGGTGGGAGTCCAGTAAGCTCCCTGGACGACCGGACGCGTCCGGTGGCCTGTGACCGGACGCGCCTCGCGTCCGATGAAACAACCGAAAAACCGCGCATTTACTGGACACTGACCGGACGCGCCGGTCGCACAGTGACCGCGTCCGGTGCAGCGTCCGGTGCTGCGTCCGGTGCTGCGTCCGGTGCTGCGTCCGGTCACCACTGTGACCTCCGTTCGCCTCCGTTTGAAATTCGTTTGATTTTCGACTTCCGGCGTAGTGGAAAATAGGCATTTCATTTCCCCGAAATCGCCTGAATCCCGCGCTCGCACGCTCGGCGGGAGGGAGAGAGAACCCCAAACCCTCTCTACCGCTTAAACTCCAACGTCGTCGCAAACGTGCTAACATCACCAAGTGATCATCACCATGTGCATGTGTGTTAGCATTTTCACAATCATTTTCCGAGGCGTTATTAGTTCTATCCAAATGCATATGATCATGAAATGCACATCTAGAGGCACTTAGGAGTTCAATAGCCGCGTCATTCCCCTCTTTATAGTACGGCTATCTATCCTATAATGTAACCACACCCACTAGGTGTCTTGGTTACTAAAACACAACCCTTAAGCATATACCTTTGCCTTGATCACGTAGGGTCGCGTCCAAATCCAAGTGTGGCCATCATGATCACCATGTCCATCTTGCCACCAACCTTGGAATGTACTAATCCTCATATGCTACATACAACTTAAGCATAGGATTAGTACTTAGGTATTGTCACTAATTACCAACACCAAACATAGGACTTTCAATCTCCCCCTTGTTGGTAATTGGTGACAACCCTTTCACAAAGATGTTATGATAAAATTTTGATTGAACCCATGTCACATAGTCCAAGTATATTACCATGTGTAAGAAGTATGGACAAGTGATCATGAATTCAAATTGATAGCAATGGCTCCCCCTACATGTATGCTATATGTTTGGATTTTGGAAGCATACATGTTAGATAGGAAAGATTAGGAGCATTGACTATCAATAGGTGCTAAGTGTTTTAGATTATAGACCTTTGAAGCGTGATACCATCGGAGTAGCGATAAACACCATCTTAGCACCTTGTGTAGTTAGATACCACTTGGAAAAACACAAACATAACTAGAAACCTCGTGAGATCAACATTATAAGCAAGGCTCTAGTACCACTTTGAAAAACATGAAGTAAGAGAAATCTAACTACTTCCTATTCATGCTAGTACTTCAATACACCATTCAAATTATACTAGCAAGTCACCACACAAGCAAAGTATCGGAGAAAAAGAAATGCATAACTATGCATCATACATATGAAGTGCACATAGAAATGCAACATTCATGTTTAAGAGCTTGCTCCCCCTACTTGTGTGCTCAAAATTTTAGTTTAGTTGATCCCCTTCTTTTATCAATTCTCCCATTTTAGGATCTATCTTTGTGAACAACATTTTCTCCCCTTTGTGCTTCTCCCCCTTTGAGTTCTATCTTTGTGAACAATATTTTCTCCCCCTTTGGCACCAATGACCACAAGGGACCAATTTTAGATAGATTATCATGTTGAATTATGGGGTGAGGATCAAGTTTGTGGATCAACCTAGATTGCTTGCATAAATAAAATGCTTCGGTTTGATCCAAGGGCAAGCTTCTTCACACCTCACTAGAAGGGTTATCATGCACCATGTTGAAGCAAATATTTAGACAAGTGATCTAGATTAAACACTTAGGATCACAAGCTCGCAAACAAGTTATATGCTACCACTAGATCATACAAGTCATTGAAACAATAGTGGCACCATATAAACTTCAAGGTCATTTAATTTTCATGAATGAGCCTAGAACATAAGAAATCATGACTAGATGCACTAAACATGTCCTTAGTATAGAATGTATGACATGTCAACCAATTATACCTTGGGGCTCGAAGGAGAGGCATGTCATAACATTGGGATGCATCAACTCATGTTGGAGAAGTCAATTATGTTCAACTCATTCTTTAGCTTGTGAAATCTCTTCTCATCAAGTGGCTTGGTGAATAGATCGGCTAATTGATCTTCGGTGCCCACACTCTCAATAGCAATGTCACCCTTTTGTTGATGATCTCTAATGAAATGATGACGAACATCAATATGCTTTGTTCTTTGATGTTGAACCGGATTGTTGGTTAGCTTCACGGCACTTTCATTGTCACATAGCAATGGCACATTCTTAAAATTGATTCCAAAATCCTTCAATGTTGCCTTCATCCACAAGATTTGTGCACAACAACTACCCGCGGCGATGTATTCGGCTTCGGCGGTAGATAGTGCAATACTATTTTGCTTCTTGGATGACCATGAGACAAGTGATCTTCCCAACAATTGACAAGTCCCGGAAGTGCTCTTTCTCTCCACTTTGTCACCGGCATAGTCGGAATCCGAATATCCAACTAGCTCAAAGCTTGCACCTTTGGGATACCACAATCCAACATCTTGTGTATGCTTCAAATACCTCAATATTCTCTTTGTTGCCTTCAAATGACTTTCTCTTGGTGAGGCTTGAAATCTTGCACACATACATACACTAAACATTACATCGGGTCTTGATGCCGTCACGTAGAGTAGGCTACCAATCATTGATCTATAAAGCTTTTGATCCACCATGTTGCCACTCTTGTCACTATCCAAACTTCCACTAGTGCCCATTGGGGTTGTAATGCCCTTTGCATCTTCCATGCCAAACTTCTTGAGCATATCTTTGATGTACTTGGTTTGGCTCACAAATGTTCCTTCCTTCATTTGTTTGATTTGAAGTCCAAGAAAGAAACTAAGTTCACCAATCATTGACATTTCAAATTCCTTTGCCATCATTTTTCCAAACTCATCACAATAATCTTGATTGGTTGAACCGAAGATGATATCATCAACATATATTTGCAACACAAACAAGTCTTTCCCAATCTTCTTGGTGAATAGTGTTGTATCAACTTTGCCCATGACAAATCCTTTGGATAGCAAGAAGTCCCTCAATCTTTCATACCATGCTCTAGGTGCTTGCTTCAATCCATACAAAGCTTTCCTTAACTTGTATACATGGTTGGGTTTCTTGTCATCTTCAAAGCCGGGAGGTTGCTTCACATACACCTCCTCTTGAATGTACCCATTTAGAAATGCACTCTTCACATCCATTTGATATAGCTTGATATTGTGAGCACAAGCATAGGCAAGTAAGATCCTAATTGCTTCCAATCTTGCAACCGGGGCATAAGTTTCACCAAAGTCAAGACCCTCTATTTGTGTGTAACCTTGAGCCACTAGTCTTGCTTTGTTCCTTACTACTATTCCATCTTGATCTTGCTTGTTGCGAAAGACCCATCTTGTTCCAATGACATTATGATTCTTAGGCCTTTCAACTAGTTCCCATACTTCATTTCTCTTGAAGTTGTTGAGTTCTTCATGCATTGCATTTACCCAATCCGGATCTCTCAATGCTTTATCAATGTCCTTGGGTTCTTCCATTGACACAAAAGAAGAGTGAGCACAAAATGATGCCAATCTTGATCTAGTTTGAACTCCCCTTTGTATGTCACCAATGATGGAATCTAATGGATGATCTCTAGCAATGTTGGTTGGTTGAAGCACTTGCACTTGATTGCTTGGATGTTGATGTTGATCATGAGTTGAAGATGATGAACTAGCCACTTGTTGATCTTGTTGCACTTGAGATGATGTACTAGCTTGATTTTGCATTAGAGACCCACTAGCTTGTGTAATTGGACTTTGGAGCACTTGATCTTTGTTGTCATCCACATCAATCACTTGCTTTGGCCTAATATCACCAATATCCATTTCTTTCATAGCATTGGTCAATTGAGTTCCTCTCACATCATCCAAGTTATTCTCCTCATCTTGAGAGCCATTTGTTTCATCAAACTCAACATCATGAACTTCCTCAAGTAAACCACTAGCCAAATTCCAAACTCTATAAGCTTTGCTAGTAGTGGAGTAACCAAGTAAGAATCCTTCATCACATTTCTTCTCAAACTTGCTCAATCTAGTGCCCTTCTTCAAGATGTAGCATTTGCAACCAAATACCCGAAAGTATGCAATGTTGGGCTTTCTTCCGTTTAAGATCTCATATGGTGTCTTCTCTAGAAACTTGTGGCAATAGAGGCGGTTGCTATAGAAGCAAGCCGTGTTGATTGCTTCGGCCCAAAATGAATGACTCACATTATACTCATTCAACATTGATCTTGCCATATCAATCAAGGTTCTATTCTTCCTCTCAACTAAGCCATTTGATTGAGGTGTATACTTGGCCGAGAATTGATGCTTGATTCCAAGCTCCTCGCATAGCTCATCAACTCTTGTGTTTCTAAACTCACTTCCATTGTCACTTCTCACTTTCTTGATTGTGGTCTCAAATTCATTTTGCACTCTCTTGATGAATTTCTTGAATATGTCAAATACATCACTCTTGTCCACAAGAAAGAATACCCATGTATATCTAGTGAAATCATCCACAATCACAAAGCCATACTTGTTGCCACCAATGCTTGTGTATGTAGTTGGCCCAAATAAATCCATGTGCAACAACTCAAATGCCTTGGAAGTACTCATGATGCTCTTCAATGGATGAGTGTTGCCTACTTGCTTTCCGGCTTGACATGCACTACATAGCTTATCTTTCTCAAATGTGACATCCTTCAAGCCTCTAACTAAGTCATGCTTCACTAACTTGTTCAATTGCTTCATGCCAACATGACCAAGTCTTCTATGCCATAACCAACCCATACTTGATTTGGTGAGCAAGCATGTTGAAAGTTGAGTGTCACTAGCATTGAAATCAACCAAGTATAGATTCTCATATCTAAAGCCTTTGAAGATCAAATTAGAGCCATCAACACTAATTATCTCCACATCATCAACACCAAATATGCACTTGAAACCGAGATCACACAATTGAGCAACCGAGAGAAGATTGAAGTTCAACTTTTCAACTAGGAGCACATTGGAAATGCTATGATCATTTGAGATTGCAATCCTTCCAAGAGCCTTCACATCACCCTTGCTATTGTCACCAAATGTGATACTATCAATGCCACTATCATTTGATTTGAGAGAGTTGAACATTCTTGAATCACCGGTCATATGTTGAGAGCACCCACTATCAAGCACCCAATGCCTTCCTCCGGCCTTGTAATTTACCTACAAAATAAATTAATGTTTCTTAGGTACCCATACTTGTTTGGGTCCTTGGAGGTTAGTAACTAAGCTCTTTGGTACCCAAATGGCCTTCTTCTTTGGACCCACAATTGGTGTACCAACAAACCTAGCATGCACACCTTTCTCACCCTTGGTAAGCACATAACAAGAATCAAAAGGAATGTAATCCATTTTAGCATGAAACTTGTTGTTGTTCTTGTTCATTTTATTACAATTAATCTCTAGATGTCCAACTTGCTTACATCTATTGCAATAACGACCATTGCTCTTCACAAAGCGAGACTTTGGAGTAGCAAAGGCCGCCTTGCCCTTCTTGGGAGTATAGCCCAAACCCTCTTTGTTAAGAGAGAACCTTTGGCTACCCAAGCATTTTAGCAAGCGGGCATCCCCACCATAGGCATTGCCTAATGCGCGGGTGAGATCATCCACCTCTCTCTTGAGAGTCTCATTCTCAACCGCAAGTGATGAATCACTAGTAGTAGAGATAGAGTTGGTTGTGGTGGATGATGATGAGCTACATGAAGCATTAGTAGGACTAACAAATAAAGAATCATCAATAATATCACATGTTAGTCCAATATCACAAGTGACAATCACTTGCTCCTCCTTAGCTTCCTTCATGAGCTTCTCCAACTTGAGATCCTTTTCCTTGATGAGCTCAAGTAGAGTGGAGTGGGCTTCCTTAAGCCTAGTGTGAGCAACTTCAAGGTCCTCGTGGTCTTCCTTTAGACACTCACGAGAGGCCTCTAGCTCATCAAAGGATTTCCTAAGAGCTTTAAGCTCTTGTTCAATTCCTTTGCACTCCTTACTCTTTTTGAGAGCAACAAGCTCCTCCATCAAGGCATCATTTTCATTGCTCTTGGCAATGAGCTCTTGTTCCAAGATTTTGTATTTCTTGGTTGTCCTCTTGTAGCCTTTGCTCATTTGATCTATTATGCCCAATAGATCATCCTTGGAGTAGTCCTCATCCTCCTCATCATCACTCCTACAATCATCACTAGCACAAGAATCATCATCACTATCATCATATTTTACCTTGGTAGGCTTGGCCATAAGGCATGTCGATGTAGTGTCGAAGATGGATGACTTGTTGGAGAGGGCGATGTTTGCAATGGCTCGTCGAGTGGTCCTCTCATCATCACTAGAGCTTTCATCATCATCACTATCGGAGTTGTCACTATCCCAAGTGACCACATAACCACCACCCTTCTTCTTCTTGTTGATAGTGAAGCTCTTCTTCTCTTTCTTCTCCTTCTTGTCCTTCTTGTTCTTCTTCAACTTCAACTCTCCATCATGATATCTTTTATCTTCATAGGGGCACTTTGCCACTATATGATCGGGGCTATTGCAATTGTAGCAAAGTACCTCCTTTGCCTTCATGAAGTCCCTTCTCTTCCTTGCACCATATCCTTTCTTCTTCATGAACCTCCCCATCTTGTGCACTAGGAGAGCCATGGTTTCATCATCGAACGGATCATCATCATCACTCTCCATCTTGCTCTTGCCCTTAGAAGATGAAGCCTTGAATGCAATGGGCTTCTCTTGCTTGACCTTGGTCTCCTTCTTCTCATCTTCATCTTCATCATCGTTGTATTGGGCATCGGTCATTATATCTCCAAGCACATTGGTTGGTTTGACCTTGTCCAATCCCTCTCTAAAGATCATTCTTCTCAAGGTGGCAAACTTCTTGGGTAAGCACATCAAGAACTTGTGTGAGAAGTCCTTGTCCTCAACCTTCTCTCCAAGCCCCTTGAGATCATTGACAATGACTTGGAGCCTATAGAACATCTCCGGGATGGATTCATCATCCTTCATCTTGAAAGTGGAGAACTTGTCCTTGAGCATATATAGCTTGGCACTTTTTACCGTTGAAGTGCCTTCATATGTTTCTTCAAGCCTTATCCAAAGCTCATTTGCCTTTTCAAGATCTTTGATTTGCTCAAATACTTTGTCATCAATAGCACGGTAGATTGTGTCAAGTGCCGCCGTGTTGCATTGTTTGTTGATGCGGTCATTTGGAGTGAGATTTTCTTCATCAAGAATGATGTATCCTTCATTGGTCACATCCCAAACCTTCTCATGTATATTGCCTAGATATTGCTTCATCTTCCTTTTCCAATGATCAAAGGAAGAGACGCCATCAAAGAATGGAGGCTTGCCATTAACATGGTTGAACATAACTTGAGCCATCTTGCACCGAGGTTGTTAAGCCTTGCAAACGGTGACCACGGCTCCGATACCACTTGAAAGGTCTAGATGGCTAGAGGGGGGGTGAATAGCCTTTTAAAACTTTCTACAAAGACAAGCTAAACAAGTTTATCAATATAACAAATAGCGAGATGTGAGTTTTGCTTAGCCTACGGGGTGTTTGCAAGCCACCTATCCAATTCACAATTCTAGTATTTGCACTCAACCGCACAAGTCAAACCGAGAAGGTAACTACAACTACAACTAGCAAGCTACACAGAAGAGCTACTTTAACAAAGCTAACTAGCTAGCAAAGATAACTAAGAAAGTAATGCGGAGGTGAGTTAGGAGGGTTTCACCGAGGGACGAAGTATTGAGCCAACCAATATGATCAACAATGAATACCAAAATAACCGAACTCCGGGATCAATCAATCACAATATGAAAGTGATGACACAAAGATTTATCCCGAGGTTCACGTGCTTGCCGGCACGCTAGTCCCCGTTGTGTCCCTCTTCACCACGTGGTTCGGTGGCTAATCGGTCTCACACCGAGCCTCTCAAAAGGCGCCACAAGAACCTACCAAATGGCAAAAGGTTGCAATGACACGAGCAATCCACTAATGTTGCCTTTGGCGCTCCGCCGAGGTAGGCACAAACCCCTCACAATCACCGGAGGTGGCCAAGAACAATCACCAACTCTTGCCAACGCCTCCAAGCTGCTCTAAGCCGTCTAGGTGGCGGCAACCACCAAGAGAAACAAGAATCCCGCAGCAAATCAACCACCAAGTGCCAACTAGATGCTATCTCACAATGCAAATGCACTTGGATCACTCAATCTCACTTCGAATATGCAAACAAGCAAGAGAGATGAGTGGGAGGGGAGTTGCTTAGCTCAAAGTGCTCACAAGTATGTCAAATGTCCGAGAGAGAGAGCCTTGAGCCGGCCAACGAGTATATATAGACGTACCCCTTCGAATATAGCCGTTAGAAACTGAAATCAGCAGCAGTCGCGCTCACCGGACGCGCTGGTCCAACTGACCGGACGCGCTGGTGCCGCAACGGCTAAAATTCGAAACACTGACCGGACGCGCCGGTCGCAACGACCGGACGCGCTGGTCACCACCGGACGCGCCGGTCCCGTGACTCACCGGACGCGCCGGTGAACACTGAATCGCGCAAAACAAACTAACCACCGGACGCGCTGGTGAACCGACCGGACGCCACAGTGCCCGCGTCCGGTGGGAGTCCAGTAAGCTCCCTGGACGACCGGACGCGTCCGGTGGCCTGTGACCGGACGCGCCTCGCGTCCGATGAAACAACCGAAAAACCGCGCATTTACTGGACACTGACCGGACGCGCCGGTCGCACAGTGACCGCGTCCGGTGCAGCGTCCGGTGCTGCGTCCGGTGCTGCGTCCGGTGCTGCGTCCGGTCACCACTGTGACCTCCGTTCGCCTCCGTTTGAAATTCGTTTGATTTTCGACTTCCGGCGTAGTGGAAAATAGGCATTTCATTTCCCCGAAATCGCCTGAATCCCGCGCTCGCACGCTCGGCGGGAGGGAGAGAGAACCCCAAACCCTCTCTACCGCTTAAACTCCAACGTCGTCGCAAACGTGCTAACATCACCAAGTGATCATCACCATGTGCATGTGTGTTAGCATTTTCACAATCATTTTCCGAGGCGTTATTAGTTCTATCCAAATGCATATGATCATGAAATGCACATCTAGAGGCACTTAGGAGTTCAATAGCCGCGTCATTCCCCTCTTTATAGTACGGCTATCTATCCTATAATGTAACCACACCCACTAGGTGTCTTGGTTACTAAAACACAACCCTTAAGCATATACCTTTGCCTTGATCACGTAGGGTCGCGTCCAAATCCAAGTGTGGCCATCATGATCACCATGTCCATCTTGCCACCAACCTTGGAATGTACTAATCCTCATATGCTACATACAACTTAAGCATAGGATTAGTACTTAGGTATTGTCACTAATTACCAACACCAAACATAGGACTTTCACACGTGTCACGTTCGAATGAGGACCGCTGGATCGCCAACGGTCAAAAACTTACAGCACTCGCGTACACGCCACACCGGACGCGCGATGCTGATGATCGAAAGCTGATCAATGTGGCATCTGGTCGTTTCCAATAAGGGTCCATCGCGCGAAAACATCGACCGGACGCGTCCGGTGCACCGTGACCGTACGCAGGCTAGCGTCCGGTCCTCCCTGACCTCACTACGCACTGCCACATTAGCGTGACCGGACGCTAAATAGTGTTCAGCCAGAGTCCGGTCCACAGCGTCCGGGCCTCCGCAGAAACTGACCGGACGCGCAGGTGCTCCCTGGCTAGCATCCGCTCGCTTAGCTCCTTTGTGCGCGCTTCTGCCTGAACTGACCGGACGCGTAGGTGCCCCCGAGGCCAGCGTTCGGTGTATAAAAACAGTGAAGAATACTTCCAAAAAATCGTCGAATCCTATCTCTACCACTCAAACTCCACCTCCTTCATAAATGTGCTAACACCACCAAATGTATATCACCATGTGCATGTGTGTTAATATTTTCCGCAAACATTTTGAAGAAGTTAGGTTAGGTCTCCACTAGATACGACTACCGATCCTAAATGTGATAACACCTTTTATGGTGTCTTGATCACCGAAACCAAAACCCTAGCAATACCTTTGCCTTCTCCATCGGGTTTTGTTTTTCTCTTTCTTCTTTTCCCAGTTGAGCACTTGATCATCATTTCATGTCCATCTTCCTCACCATGGACTTGAATCTTGCTCCGCACTTGGATTGTACCAACCTCATCTAATTCACACACTTAACATAGAGGTTAGTACTAAGGTTTTATCAATTAGCCCAACCCAAACTAGAGCTTCACACTGCCATCAACGGGAAGCGCCACCGTAGCTTCCTCCTCTGCCAAGCCCGAAGTCGATCCCCAGAAGCCAACACAGGCAGCAGCAGTTTGTGCAATCATTTCTCGGATAGATTCAGGAAGATGCCTGCCTCCCGATCTCGCATTCTCGCTCGCTGGCTCGCGCGCGTCCTACGATTGAAGCAATGTGCATGCATAGAAGCAGTTGTGCTTGGCAGCCACGGCTTGGCTTGTGTCCTACTCCTACTCTGCTACGTCGGACAAGGCGACATTAATACCCAGTGCTATTCACTCGCAAAACTAGGGCTTGTTTAGATGCAGCCCAAATTGCAAAAAAAACTAACTTTTGGAATTTGGAATCTAAACGGCCCGGTTGAAAAAATTTCGACCTGCAATGTTGCAATTTCGGCCCGGCCCAATCATTGCCTCGGGCTGCGTGCTACCCACTATGACCCTCACCCTGGCCCCGTCCCCGCGCCCCTCACCCCTCAACCGTATCCATTCCCTCTCCCCCCGAACCCTAGGCCGCTCTCCCCCCGCCGCCGCTCTCCATTTCCCCCGCCGCCGCTCTCGGTCTCCCCCCCGGTCAGTCCTCCACCAGATCCAGCCCGCCCTGTCCCCGCGCCCCTCACCCCTCAACCGTATCCATTCCCTCTCCCCCCGAACCCTAGGCCGCTCTCCCCCCGCCGCCGCTCTCCATTTCCGCCGCCGCCGCTCTCGGTCTCCCCCCCCCCGCCGCTCAGTCCTCCACCAGATCCAGCCCGCCTACGTCCAAATCAGGCGTCCTTGACCTCCTCGTCGGCGATGGAAGGGTACAACGGCGGCGGGAATGAAGACGACGAGTTCAACGTCGGCTCCTTCGCCAACGCATCCGGCTACGGCGACGGCTCCGAAACCAGGGACTTCCTGTCCCACGCACCGCCGTTCGCCGGATCCGGAGCCCACACCAGCTTCCGCAGCAACTCCGGCGATGGCTTCGGCAACAGCTCGAGCTACGGCTTCGGCAACAACTCCAGCGACGGCTTCGGCAACAGCTCCGGCTACGGCTTCGGCAACAACTCCGGCAGCAGCTCCGGCTACGGCTTCGGCAACAACGCGCCCTCCCCTAGCCACCTGGGGTTAAGCGCGCTCGACCTCAACGCCGACCAGTCGTGGCCGGGCATGGCTGGTTACCAGGACATCCTCCAGTCCCCCGCTCAAGACGGCGGCAGCGGCAGCACTCACGGCCCCCCTCCGGTGCGCGTGCCTGCCCGCGCTGGCAGGGGTTCCCTCGGTCTCCGACCTCCACGCCGCGCCGGAGGAGGAAGTGGAGGACACCCTCCTTGCGGTACATCTGGTGATGAGGCAGGCGGCTCGGCTGGCGGTTCCAGGAGGCCCAGCACACGTCGCAACCTAGCCCAGCCCGCCGCAGCGCCGACGTCCCTCCCACTAATGTCCCGGTAAACAAATTTCGTTCTCCATGACTGCCTTCAAAATGACATGGGATTGCTGTCTGTTCTTTACTTTCTTCATTACTAAAATGCCATGCCCTTGTTTCCTATACCACTCCGGCACTAGGCCATGTACGAGTACGTGAGAGTGAGTGAGTGAGTTAGGTTTTTGCTTGTTTCATGTCTGCTGTGCTTGTGCTGCTCACATGGTGCTTGTGAGTGTGTGAGGTTATGCAATCGTTTAACTATGCCATGTCCTTGTTTTGCCCTCTAACTGTGGTTTCTAAGTCTGTGAGGTTATGCATCATTTCAGAGTACCCTTAGCAGGGCCCAGTGGAGTCCCCAAAATACTCGGATTTTCTGTCAGCTGTATGTTGACGAGATTGACAAGGAGAACTGCCATAGGGGTCAGATGTCGAAGTGTGGTTGGAAAAATCTCACAGAGGCTTACTACGACAAGACAGAATTAGTTCATGACAACATCATCTTTGGCAGTAGGGTCCGCCAGCTGAAGAAGGAGTGGAATGACCTACGGAAGCTCCAGAACAAGGAGACAGGCTTGGGGCGTAATGCAGATGGCTCCGTCAGTGCTTCAGCTGAATGGTGGCAAAACAACGACCCGGTACAAACTAATTCTATTCTGTAATCATGCTTTGGTTACCTAATTATGTTTTGTAAACATGTTCTTTTATAATTCTTGTTTTGCAGGACAACAAGCTTAAGGGTCCACTGCCTGACTACATGGACCTTTTGGATCGCATGTTCCTAGGCGTAGCAGTCACAGGGGAAACCGCTTATGCTCCTAGCCGCAGGAATGCGGCATTGTATGTTAGCAGTGATGATGACGATGATGTCCGCACCCCTCAGAGCACTGGGAGCAAGAGAAGCTACAGCAGCCTCAGCACCCGCAGCACTGCTGCTAGTCCCAGCAAGAGGTCCAGGAGTCCTACAGTGAGGATGAACGAAAACGTGAGGAACTTGACCGTCAGTTTGGACAACAGGACTGAAGCGATGAAGGAGATTTGGTCTGAGAGGAAGCAAGCTGTGGAGGACAAGCAGAAGGAGAAACTGAGCAACATTGACAAAGTGCTGGAGCTGGCTAAGGAGGCTGGGGCATCGGAGGATAATGAGAGGCAGTGGATTGGTGTGCTCATGATCACCCAAAGCGAAGCTACTATGAGAGTGTTTATCAAGTCATCTCCAAAAGGAAGGATGGCCATCATTAACCACTATGCCGGGGTCGTTAACTAGACCCTCTTATCCTTGCATTTGTCCTATGTTTGTATCATCAACCTCGTGTACTAAGTCTGTGATGCATGTTATTTGAACTACGTTTGTCATTTGTATGTTGTGTTGTCGAACTAATCGGTGGTTGAACTATGTGATTTGTGTTGTTCGCTTGTGATGTTTCAATGTAGCGGTGATGTTTGTTTGTGGGAATCAGCCATGTTCATTTGTACTGTGATTTGTGTTCATTTGTGTGCATTTCTAGGAATCATTGATATTTTTTCCTGGGATTTAGTACTGATTTGTGTTCATTTGTTTGTTTGATGTGTGCAGGGGGCTGGACAACCTGCTGCTCCGGTCGATGATGAGGATGACGATGACGATGAACAGTGGATTGAGGACTTCTTCAGCATGTTCTTTGATGACGCCGATGAAGAAACTGCAATCGTATATGGTATGTCTGAGTATGCCATGCACATGCAAAAATACTACAATAGGTCAGACTATAGGGTGCCAATGATGATTGGACTGGACTGAGTAGAACACAAACTAGCAAATGAAACTGCCTGTTACCACATGTTTAGAATGACCCCAGATACGTTCTATAGACTACACAAGGTGTTAACAGATGATTATGGCCTCAAAGACACAAAAAAGTCCACCTCAATTGAGGCTTTAGGTATGTTCCTTTGGATGCTTGGTGCTCCACAGTCATATAGGCAAGCTGATGACAGATTTGAGAGGTCACTAGCCACAGTGCACAACATGTTCTATAGAGTGCTGCCCTGTGTGGTTAAACTAGCGGACGACATCATTAGACCTGTGGACCCAGAATTTAGTACAATGCATCCTAGGGTGACGAACTGACGGTTCTATCCTGAATTCAAGAGGTGCATAGGAGCTATAGATGGCAGCCACTTCCCTGTTTTGGTGCCAGAGTATAAGTTTGTGCAGCACTTGTGTCGCAAGGGCATCACAACTCAGAATGTGATGGCTGCTTGCGACTTTGACATGATCTTTACATTTCTCCTTGCGGGTTGGCCGGGGTCTGCCCATGACACAAGAGTGTTCGAGGATGCCATGACAACATTCAAGGATGACTTTCCTCATCCACCTGAAGGTACACACCTAGCTGGTAGTACATTTGACATTTCTAATTCAAACATTTAACAATTATAGGAACTTGGTGGTATAGGGATGTTTTACTTGGTGGACTCCGGCTACCCAAACCGTCTCGGGTACCTTGCTCCTTACAAGGGAACGAAGTGCCATATTCAATACTTTCAAAACGCCGGAGAACCTCGAGGTAAACAGGAGATATTCAATTATGCACACTCATCCCTTAGAAATGTGATTGAAAGGGCCTTTGGCGTATTGAAGATGAAGTGGCGCATATTGTTGAACATCCCTGCCTATCCTCCTCAAACACAAACGCAGATTATAGTTGCTTGTGTTGCATTGCATAACTTCATAAGGTTGAGTGGCCAATTTGATGTGGACTTCCAGCACCTAGATCATAATGTTAACTTTGTGCCGCCCGAAGCCTATATTGATCAGCCAGAAACTATTCCTGCCCCTGATAGCGTAGACCGTGAACAGATGAATGCCTTTCGTGACACCATTGCGCAGTCGCTGTTTAATAGATATTGATAGATGTGTATGTTTGAGAACTTGTGATTTGTAATTGTTTGATTTTCGGCCTGCACCTGTAATAATGTTGCTTGAGGACTGTAATAATATTTGGGTACATGCATTGTAATATTTGAGGACTGTAATAATATTTCTATGTTGTAATAATATTTGGGTTTGGCCTACTACATTGTGCCTGGGAGCATGGAGCTCTTTTTGTGGCTGCATGCATGGATTTGCATGCGAAAGCATGCGAGGAGTGGCCTGGCAGCATGCAGCCCTTCAAATGCATTGTATAGGGGCACTTGTATCTTTTAGGCAATTAATGCTTTGGCAGGGCAAACAGTGCATTAAAAAGTTTTCAACCCTTTTGGATGTCAGCTTTTCAACCACTTTGGATGAAAAAATTTGGGTTCAAATATTTTTGCAATCTAAACAAGGCCCTAGTGAAATGTACTGCATGCGACCATGTATTATTACTATTACTATGTAGTACTCCCTCTGTCCATAAATTTCTATCAATTGCACGTGTCATAAGTTTGACTTGATTTGTAGGAAATACGTGTAACATTTGTATCTCTAAATAAATTTGTTAAAAACTAGATTTGAAGATCTTTCCAATGATACTAATTATATACCATAAATATTAATATTTTTTAATATATATTTAGTCAAAGTTGTTTCTCAGAAAGCGAAAACGACGGATATTTAGGGACAGATAGAGTAGCATGCACTGCTATAGGTGTTACAGTACGCGTATCCCTAGCTCAGGCCCTGGTGGGATACGTGTCGGTCAAAGAAACTCAAGTTTGACCAAGTTTATAATAAATATTATTGTCGGTACCAATAGAATAGGGTACCCACGTTTAACGATAATAAAGAACGAAACACCGCCCACTTCAAAACGCACGACAGGTCCGCCCCGTACGAGACCGGCTCGACGGGATGCCTCGACCGCATCCCATCTCCGACTCGTACGAGGCCCCCTCGACGGGAGACCTCGACCGCGTCCCGCACGACAAAGCGCCTCGACCGCACTCCGACTCGCGTGAGCCCGCGTCGAGGCGCTCGACCCCCTCTTTCTCTACCTACTCCGGGACAAAAGTCATAGCATTTAATGCAATTATCTACTACCACCTACCGGTATGGCCGCAACCAGGGCCGACGTGGGAACAATACCAGTGTCAGTCCTCACTGTTTACCGCCCATCCCGTGATGGGAGGTGAAAAACGTCACTGTGCCCACCTTACCGCGCACTGTGCTTCACTGGTTACCCTCAAGGGAGGATACGACAAAGCCCGTACACCGCGATTCTAGGGATTCGGACTTATCCGTTCAAGCCTCGACCCGGCCTCGACCCTCAACACAGCGCAATAGGGAAGGAAGGACGGTATGGCACGACGCTCCGGGTCATTTCAGCACCTCGTCCTTTACGACATCACGGTGTCCGGGGATGGTCTTCCATTCCTAAGGCACGTCGCTACAGTCGTCTCAAACAGGGATCGACAAAACATCGTTTCAAGGCACCATCGTCCTGGCCACCTCTCGCCCTATAAAAGGGGAGGCCGGGGCTCCACAAGAGACAGAGGACAACAGACGGACAACAAGCCATATACAAGATAAAGATCAACATCTCAAGCAATCTTCTTGTATTTTCTTTTTCTTCCTTTGAGACTTGGGCTCGACGCCCTCTCTCGCAAGCTTGTAACCCCTACACAAGCACCTCGGTGCAAGGAAATACAAACCTCTCTCCCCCCCGCTGGACGTAGGGCCTTCTGTTGCCCGAACCAGGATAAACCCCCGTGTGTTCTCCTTGCATCACCATCCAGGAAAGGGACACGCAGCATTTACTCGTTGGTTTAGGACCCCCTCGGGTCCGAACACCGACAGTTGGCGCGCCAGGTAGGGGATCGCTGCGTGCCAACGTCGCTTTCCCGCCTTTTTTCCTGAATGGCTGACCCCGAACGCCCTATCCCGTTGGCCACGGTGATCTGGTTCGGGAATTTGGAGTTCATGTCGCTCGGCTATGGCTACGACATGGTCCTACTCCCGCCAAGGCACCCTACCGACGGGGATTACGAGCTCTCCTAGCCCGGGGGAGCAATCCGCCGGTACCGTCGCTCTGGGCAGGCGCGAGCCGCCCGACGGCGGCGAGCCCGGCGCAACCATCGTCTCCACCTCGCGGAGGATGATGGGATTCCTCGTTCCGGCACCTCCCAGCCAGGCGTCGGCCCAGATTTCCTCGTGGAAGGTCTGGGTAGGATGAGCTTGACCAGGGATGACATGCCGACGAAGGATCCCGCCGCTCCTCCGTCCGGTGCGATGCCACTGCCCCGTGCATCCCTTCCGGCGTGGGCAGCAACATCTCCTTCACCGTTCCCGTTTGGGCTAGATTCGGCTGCCCAGGTGTACGCTTCTTCCGTGAGCACTTGCATGAGTGCTTATGAGGAACTCCCCGGGCACCATCTACGCTCCGCTCTGGACCTCGCCGCGTCCACTCCGGGTTCTGATTGTCTGAACTCTACGGAGACACCAGAAACAGAACCCCGTGTGACCGCTTCCCAACGCTGCAACCCTAGTGGCGATCCACAACGGCCATGCATTCCCCCGTCATACTACTATTTCGGCGCTCCCGACCCCGACTCGGCTGACGACACCTACAATCCGACCCGCGAGTGTTTCAACGTCGATGTTGAAAGCGCGTCGGACTCGCAGGAAGGAGAGCTGGTCGGAGGAAGACACACGCCTCCTCACGTCGAGCTCCCTGCCGAGCGGGACGAGGCTCAACTCCTTGCGGATCAAGGGGTGCAGCTCGAGCAAATCCGCGAGTTACAGGAAAGGCTCGACGAGGAACGGGAAAACCTACATCTGCTTCAGCAAACCCTCGAGCATGAGCGTGCGGAACGTGCACTTGGCGGGAGAGCTCGCGAGAGAGCTCGCGACGTCAACCGTCGCATCGACGAGGACCGGGTGACCAACCCCCCGGTTTTCGCTCGAGCAAGCCAGAACGTCGTCACCGCCGCCATGCTCCTCCGCAACATGCCCGAGCCGTCGAACCCCGATGCCCGCCGGGCTCGAGATGAGATCCGAGAACTCCTCGAGACCGCTGCCCTGCAGCAGGCCGAGAGCTCTGCCTCGAGGCGACGCGAGCCCGCCTCGGAGCGGCTCGCAGAACCCTCTCGACAAGAGAGAGAGGCCTCGGTTCATCCCGAACCTGCCCGACGGATCCGGATGGCTCCCGCCCCTGAGCCCGTCACTCACGACCATGGACCTCGAGACACCCGTGGCAACATCGTCGAGCGCCGCACGCGCAAGCACGGTGACGGCGCGGCTCGAGGTTACCACGTGCACAGGGGCGGGCGTTACGACAGCTCGGAAGATCGTAGCCCTTCACCCGAGCCTCCGGGCCCTCGGGTCTTCAGTAAGGCTATCCGTGAAACGATACTCCCGGCGCGGTTTCGTCCTCCCACGACTCTCGCCAAGTACAACGGCGAGACCAAACCTGAACTTTGGCCCGCTGATTTCCGCTTGGCATGTCAACTGGGCGGGGCCACCAACGACCGGGTCATCATCCGACAGCTCCCCCTGTTCCTCTCCGACACCGCTCGAGCCTGGCTCGAGGATCTCCCGCCTCAACAGATCCACGACTGGGATGACCTCGTGAGGGTGTTCGAGGGAAACTTCAAGGGAACTTACATGCGCCCTGGCAACTCGTGGGACCTCCGGAGTTGCAAGCAGAAACCGGGTGAATCCCTCCGGGATTACATCCGGCGCTCCTCCAGGCAACGCACCGAGCTCCCCAACGTCACCGACTCCGATGTCATTATGGCTTTTCTCTCTGGTACCACTTGTAAAGAGCTGGTCCGAGAGCTGGGCCGCCACACCCCACTCACTGCCAACGGGTTGATGGACATCGTCACCAACTTCGCCGCCGGCGAGGAGGCAGTTGGTGCCATCTTCGGCGGCGAGCAGGACAAGGGGAAGCAGAAGACCGACGATCCCGCGAGCTCCACCCGGGGCTCCAAGAGGAACAACCGCAAGAAGAAGAAAGGCCAGCAGGGCAAGCTCGAGGCCCCGGCCGACGAGCTTGTCACCGCTACCGAACGCAAGAAGCCTCGAGGCCCCCCCGGCGGGGGCGTCTTCGACAAAATGCTTAAAGAGCCGTGCCCTTACCACAAGGGACCCACTAACCATAACCTCGAAGATTGTCATATGCTCCGCAGGTACTTCGAGGGGGCAGGCAGCAAGAACACCGACAAGAAGGAAGACCCAAAGGGTGATGACAAGGATGAGGGGTTCCCCGAGATCCACGACTGCTTCATGATCTACGGAGGACCCTCGACCCGCTTCTCAGCGCGCCAGCGCAAGCGAGAGCGGCGCGAGGTTTTCTCCGTACAAACGGTGGTTCCCCGTTTCCTCGACTGGTCTGCGGTGGCCATCACTTTCGACCGTGATGATCATCCTGATTGCGTCCCCAATCCGGGGGTCTACCCCCTTGTTGTGGATCCCATCATCGCCAACACACGCCTCACCAAAGTACTCATGGACGGCGGAAGCAGCCTCAACGTCATCTACTCCCAGACCCTCGACCTCCTGGGGGTCGAGAGAGCGCGCCTCCAACCTAGCGTCGGGGGCTTCCACGGAGTTGTGCCAGGGAAGCGGGCGGAACCCCTCGGACGGGTCGATCTGCCCGTTTGTTTTGGCACACTGGCCAACTTCAGGAAGGAGACCCTCACCTTCGAGGTGGTCGGATTCCGTGGGACATACCACGCCATCCTCGGGCGCCCGTGCTACGCCAAGTTCATTGCTGTGCCGAACTACACCTACCTCAAGCTCAAGATGCCAGGCCCAAACGGCGTTATTACTGTGGGGCCCTCGTACGAACACGCCTACGAATGCGACGTCGAGTGCGTCGAGCCCGGCGAGGCTGTTTTGGAGTCGGTGGCTTTGGCTGCGGACCTCGACGGTCTCGCCAACGAGGTTCCCGACCCAAAACGCCACGCCGACAGCTTCGAGCTCGCGGAGGACGTCAAGCTCGTGCCCCTCGACCCCGCTGATCCCAACGGGAAGGCGCTGAACGTCAGCGCCACCCTCGACCCGAAATAGGAAGCCGTGCTCGTCGACTTTCTCCGCGCAAACGTCGACATTTTTGCGTGGAGTCCCTCGGATATGCCGGGCATACCCAGGGAAGTCGCCGAGCACGCCTTGGAGATCCGGGCCGGATCCAAACCGGTGAAGCAACGCCTGCGCCGCTTCGACGAGGAGAAGCGCAGGGTCATCGGCGAAGAGATCCACAAGCTACTGGAGGCCGGGTTCATCAAGGAAGTTCACCATCCCGAGTGGCTAGCTAATCCTGTATTAGTTAAGAAAAAGAGTGGGAAATGGAGGATGTGTGTAGACTATACTAGTTTGAATAAAGCATGTCCAAAAGTTCCCTTTCCTTTGCCACGCATTGATCAAATCGTTGATTCAACTGCGGGATGTGAAACTCTTTCGTTCTTAGATGCTTACTCCGGTTACCATCAGATAAAAATGAAGGAGTCCGACCAGCTCGCGACTTCATTCATTACCCCGTTCGGCATGTATTGCTACGTTACGATGCCCTTCGGTCTTCGGAACGCAGGGGCAACGTACCAGCGATGCATGCAGCACGTCTTCGGGGAACACATCGGACCAACCGTCGAGGCATACGTCGATGACATCGTAGTCAAGACCAGACAAGCCGATAATCTAGTGAACGACCTCGACGTTGCCTTCAAATGCCTCCGGGCAAAGAATATCAAGCTCAATCCAGAAAAATGCGTTTTTGGCGTCCCTCGAGGTATGCTTTTAGGGTTCATCGTGTCTAAGCGTGGCATCGAGGCCAATCCAGAAAAAATCTCTGCGATAACCAAGATGGGCCCCATCCGAGATCTGAAGGGCGTGCAGAGGGTCACGGGCTGCTTGGCGGCACTCAGCCGTTTCATTTCGCGCCTCGGCGAAAAAGCGCTCCCTCTGTACCGCCTCCTGAAGAAATCGGAGCATTTTTCCTGGACCCTCGAGGCTGAGGAAGCCCTCACAAAACTCAAGGTCACGCTCTCTAACTCGCCAATTCTCGTCCCTCCGACCTCAGGAGAACCGCTCCTACTTTATGTCGCTGCAACGTCACAAGTAGTCAGCGCAGTCCTGGTCGTCGAACGGGCCGAGGAGGCTCATGCCTTGCTCGTCCAGAGGCCGGTCTATTTCATTAGCGAGGTGCTCTCGGAAACCAAGGTCCGGTACCCACAAATCCAGAAACTGCTATATGCTGTCATCCTGACACGGTGCAAGCTTCGACACTACTTCGAGGGCCACCCGGTTACTGTGGTTTCTTCTTTCCCCCTGGGAGAGATAGCCCAGAACCGGGAAGCCTCGGGTAGGATTGCTAATTGGGCGGTCGAGCTCATGGGCGAGACCTTATCTTATGCGCCGCGCAAAGCTATAAAGCCACAGGTATTGGCAGACTTCCTGGCTGAATGGACCGACACCCAACTTCCTCCCGCACGGCTCCAGGCAGAACTATGGACCATGTACTTCGATGGGTCATTGATGAAAACGGGAGCAGGCGCGGGCTTGCTCTTCATCTCACCCCTCGGGGCTCACATGCGTTACGTCATCCGGCTCCATTTCCCTGCGTCCAACAACGTCGCCGAGTACGAGGCACTTGTCACAGGATTAAGAATCGCCGTCGAGCTAGGGGTCCGACACCTTGATGTTCGAGGCGACTCCCAGCTAGTGATCAATCAGGTCATGAAGAGCTCGAGCTGCCGCGACCCCAAGATGGAGGCTTACTGCCAAGAAGTGCGGCGCCTCGAGGACAAGTTTCACGGCCTCGAGCTCAACCACATCGCACGCAGGTATAATGAGGCCGCCGATGAACTCGCGAAAATCACGTCCAGTCGAACTACGGTTCCACCAGACGTTTTCGCGAAAGATCTCCAGCAACCATCCGTCGACCTTGGGTCGGATGGAGGGGTCGACGGGACGTCATTCGACCCCCCGCCTAAGGCGGAAGCCCCCTCGACCGGGGCCGAAGCCATGCAGGTGGAAGGATCGACCCCACCATCTGACCTCGAGCTTGACTGGCGCGCTCCGTACCTCGACTACCTTATCCGGGGGAACCTCCCCTCGAATAAAACCGAGGCTCGACGGATCGCTCGCCGGGCCAAAACCTTTGTGATCGTTGGCGACAGTAGGGAGCTGTACCGCCGCAGCCCTACTGGCATCCTTCAACGCTGCGTCACAAACGAGGAAGGCAGGGACCTACTCAGCGACCTGCACTCGGGGGCTTGCGGTCACCACGCAGCGCCTCGAACCCTCGTCGGGAACGCCTTTTGACAAGGATTCTATTGGCCGACCGCGGTCTCCGACGCTGTCAAGCTAGTACGCTCCTGTAAAGGTTGTCAGTACTATGCGAGACAGACCCATCTCCCGGCACACGCTCTGCAAACCATTCCCATCACGTGGCTATTTGCCGTTTGGGGCCTCGACCTTGTCGGACCTCTAAAGAGGACAACTGGCGGCTTCACCCACTTGCTCGTCGCTATCGACAAATTCTCCAAGTGGATCGAGGCTCGCCCCATCACCAGTATTAGGTCCGAACAAGCTGTGCTTTTCTTCACCGACATCATCCATCGCTTTGGGGTTCCTAACTGTATTATCACTGACAACGGCACCCAGTTCACTGGGAAAAAGTTTTTGGATTTTTGCGACAACCATCACATTCGTGTGCTCTGGTCAGCTGTGGCTCATCCAAAAACAAACGGCCAAGTGGAACGTGCCAACGGCATGGTCCTACAAGGCCTGAAACCCAGAATCTTTGACAAGCTAAACAAACATGGCAAAAGATGGGCTGCCGAGCTACCCTCGGTCCTGTGGAGCCTAAGAACAACGCCGAGTCGAGCCACGGGGTTCACTCCGTTCTTCTTAGTCTACGGGTCCGAGGCTATGCTCCCAACTGATATAGAATACGGATCTCCAAGGTTAAAGGCCTACAACGAAAGAAATAACGACGCCACAAGACAAGACGCCCTCGACCAGCTCGAGGAAGCCCGAGATGTGGCTCTGTTGCATTCTGCCAGGTACCAGCAGGGTCTCCGACGCTACCACGACAGACACGTCCGCAAGCGTGACCTCAACATCGGCGACTTGGTGCTACGGCGGAACCAGAACACCAAGGGGTGCCACAAGCTCACGCCACCATGGGAAGGACCGTACATTATCGTAGAAGTACTAAAGCCGGGCACCTACAAGCTATCCAACGAGAAGGGCGAAATCTTCACCAACGCTTGGAAAATTGAAAAGCTACGTCGCTTTTTTCCTTAGAAAGCTTCGAGGCTCTGTAATTTCCTTTTCATGAATAAAGAATACAGCAATGTCCAAACTTTCATCTCACAATGAGGAAGGATTGACTCTGCTATCCCAGACTCGACCCTCCCTCGGGGGCTACAAAGGGAGAACCCCCAGTCCCGAAAAAAAACTTGAACTTCTTTTTAAATTTTAAGAACTATTTTTAGATCAAAAAGCGCCGCAAGAGCACCCTAAGGCTCGAATAAGCTCTCGAGCCAGGAGATCACCTACGCCTCCGAGGCTACAGTACTCACGCCGTCTAGGGGCGCGACGGCACGTTAAGTAGATCTAATAACAGTTCGTAATTTTAAAGAGGAGTTCGCCCCCTGTCGCTTAGATTAAGATCTTGCACGACATGCGAGGCCGCAAGGGCACCCTGAAGCTCGAGGGCGGTCGAGCCGCGAGATCACCTACGCCTCCGAGGCTACGGTATCTCCACTCGCTCCCCTGCGCCAAAGGACGCGACTGCGTGCTAAGTAAATCGTACGAGAACACAATCCAAGCGATAAGAGGAAGAAAAGCTCGAATAAAACTGAATTAACCGCGAACTAGTTTATGTTTCAAGTTCTTAGGGCCTCCGAGGCCACCACAACCAAAATTCAAAGTAACTAACTTATTACATGGGCCTCCGTGCCCAGATTTGGCTCACAGGCCTTCGTCGTCAGCAGGCGGGACCACCTCAGGTTCAAAGAGCGAGGCCAGACGGCTCCCAGGCCCCTCGGCGGCTTCGATCAGCCCCAGGCAGGCATTCTCATTGTCCTCGTCCGTCTGCTCCGGGTCCGTGATGAAGCCGTCGGCAACGAGCTCCATGTCGAACACAAACCCCGAGCGGACGACGGCCAGCGCCCTCTTCACGCCGTGGTGGAGGCTGTCCCGTATCTTCTCCCGGGCAAGGTGACCCAGCGCCGCCATCCGACGGACGAAGGAGTTCCCTGGAGCGTCTTCTCCGGTGTCGGCGTCGGGCTCAACCCCCAGACCGTCGCATACCGTGGTGATCGCGCCCTCGAGCAGCTGGGTCCTCTGGGTCTCGGCTTCGAGGAGGCTCTGCAGGGAGTTGGCGGACGAGTGGGCCTCCCGGTTCTCACTCTCCAGCTCTGGAACACAACAAGACAAATTAGCCCCTAACGCGATGCCTCAACACTATGGCTATAACAAGTTACTTACCCTCGACGTGGGTCTTTAAGCCCACAACCTCGTCGCGGAGCCCCCCGCACGTCTGCTCGAGCCCCAGGAGGGCACTGTCCTTCTCACGGATGGTCGCCTTCAATGCCTCAATCTCCTGACGGGCAGTCTGGAGCGCCGCGTCTCTCTCTTGGATGGCCCCGTTCAGCACCGAGACCTCGTCCTTCAGCGCGCCGAACCGGGCCGTTACCTGCCCGATTTGGACGTTGAGGAGGTCGCGTTGACGGCCAACCTGGGAGATGTCCTCCTCGAGCTCCTTGACTCGCGCCGACACGGGCTCGAGGTCCCTGCGAGCCTGGGCAGCCTCTTCCCGGGCCCTGTCCACCTCGGTGCGCATTGTGGCCTCAGCCGCCCAAGCCTGGATCGCCTCCTCCTTCACCGTCGAGTAGGCGGTGCGTAGCTCCGCCATCTCAGCGGTCCGATCGGCGAGCCTCTTCTGGGCCTCCTCGACCAGGGCCCGTTGCCAGGACAGCGACGCCCACACGCCACTCTCACCCCGGATGAAGAGCGACTTACGGCGGGAGCACTCCTTCAGTTCCTAATTCAAAAGCAACCAAAAAGATAATGAAACCAAGGAAAAAAGACACTGGGAGCCACGAAAAAAGCTAACGAATTTGTCATACCTCGGTGGCATCCCGTACACCCCGCGAGACGGCTTCGGACGCCACACGGAGTAGCCGATCAAGGTGCTGGCGGACGCCCTCGAGGTACTACCAGCGATGCACTTCATCCCTGTCATTCAGGGTGAAGATAGGCTCGGCATCGGGGTTCGCGGCGTCCCTGAACTGAAGGGACGGCCCTCCCCACCTCGGGATCTCCTCCTCAGCCCGCGCTATCGCCAGCGCGGCGATGTCAGGCCACGACGACGACGACGCGGCCGGGGCGTCTCCCGGCCCTGCCGAAGGGCCGGCCTCATTGGCTTCGCCCGCAGCTCCCGCGGCTCCAGCGGCCGTCTAGGCACCAGCTTGACTCGTGGCCTCGCCCCCCTCGACCTCCATTATTTGCTTTCCTTTGTCTAGGGGGCGTCGTCGAGGGCAATGACCACAGGCCCCCGCCCTTCGGCGGTGACCGGCCCCTCGGTTACCGGCGCCTCTGGAGCCGGCGCTTCCGCCGTCGACGCCTCCGGGGCCGGTACCTCACCCGTTGGCGGCTCGGAAACAGGCGCTCCGACCAACGGCGCCCCCGCAGCCGGCACCTCGACCTCCGGCGCCACTTCTTCCGGGGCTCCGGTAGAGAGCTCGACGACCTCACCCTCCGCCGTGCCTATGGGCCGCGCCGGCAGGTCTTGCTGTGGCTGCGGCCCCCTCGCCGGTGCCACCTCTCGCTCCGGTGCCGATGCAGCCTCCTCAACGGTCGCACCGGCACCCGCCCTTTCCACGGTCGCGGCCTCGACGGTGGCCTCGGCCGAGGGCAGCGCCCTAGGCTCCGCCTCGACCGGACCAGGCGCCACTGCCCTCGCCGGGTCTGACCTCGCCGCAGCGGGGTCGGGGCCGGCGACCGTCGAAGCGCCTGCAGCCTCCTGCTGCTGTCGAAGGCGCTCCTTCGCGGCCTCGACCTCGCGGACCCAGGCCGCGTCCTGCTCCGCCGACCGGTTGAGGACGACGGCACTGGCCCGAAGAGACTTCACGGGGGTGGGCCCCATGAGCTCCGCTTTCTGCTTCAGCCTGCAAAGTAAAAAATAAGGTCAGCCGACGGATTCAAAAAAAGACAAATCCCCTAAGCCCGAAAACTCACCCGGAGATCGGCACCAAAGGCCTCGACCCCGCGCGGTCCGAGCCGCCCGAGGCGGCGGGCTGCGGCCTCGCGGCGGCCCCACCCGCAGACCGGGCGCTCCGTGGGGCCCTCGCCGGCGCGCCACTGCGCGTCTTCTGCGCTTCCGAGGCCAGCTGGCCTCGGGTTCTCACTCCCGACGATGGCGCCGCCGACGACGATGTCGGCGCCACCGTCCCGGCCCCCGCCCGAGCTTGCGGGGCCTGGGCTGGGGCGGGCATCCCTGTCGACCCCGCTTGCTGGGTCCGGAGCAAGGCGGCCCCTCCCGCCAAGAGGCCCGCTTCCTTCTTCTCTTCCTTCTTCTTCTTCTTCTTCTTCTCCTCTTCCTCCTCGACCTCCTCGACCTCCTCGACCACAATGACCGAGGAGGATGACCCTGCGATGGGCTCTAGCAGGGGGCGGATATCGGGGAGGCTCCCCAGCCCGGTCGCGGCCTCATACCGCGACAGGGCATCATCATCCTCGCCGCTGCTGTCGTCGTCCTCCCCCGAGATGGTCTCGGAAGGCGACGGCTCCAGAGGAAGTCCATCAAGGGCCTGCTGGCGCCGGAGTTTCTTCCGCGCCTCCGCCTCCTTGGCCTTGCGGGCCGCCCGCTTCTTGGTCGACTCCTTGACCTCCTTCTGCTTCGAGGCGTGCTGCCGTCGAGCCTCCCGGGCGGGCTGGTCCTCCGGCACCGGCGATCGCGTCTCCCGCAGCGCCGACAAGTCCTGCACACCGGCATCGACCGGGTTAAGGGGGTCCAAGAAACGAACAAAACCAAAACGAGCGTACCAACTCAAAGAACTTACCACGGGCTCGAACCCCTCAGTGGGCCTCATGGGGACCCGGTCGACTTCCTCCGTCTTGAAGGTCCCGACCATCCGGCGGGCTCGACGGAGCACCTCCTCGAGGGTGAGAGACTCGTGGGACATCCGGCTCCCCTCGAGAGGCGCCTCCGGAGTCATTTGGTCGAGACGCAGGCGACGCCGGCACAGCGGCATTACTCTGCGGCGGTGGAAAGCTGATGCCACCGCCACTGCCGTCAAGCCTCGAAGGCGCAGCTGCTGCAGCGCCGCCAGCAACGGATCCAGGCGCGGCTTCTCGGCATCCGGCATTCCATATGTCCAGCGGTCCTCCCGGGCGGTCAGCACGCGGCCGGTGTACTTCGGCAACTGGTTGTCGTCGTTGCGGAGGTAGAACCAGCCCTCGTGCCACCCGCTGTTCGAGGAGATCAGGCGAGCCGGGATGTACTGATCCGCCCGGCTCGACCTCAACTGCAGAACGCAGCTCCCTACCCGCGCCGCGTAGAGGACTCCCTTCTCCCCCGCTCTCTTTGCGAAGAGTTCGCCCTTGAAGAGGTGAAGCCACAGGTTCCACTACGGCTCCACCCCGAGGTAGCCCTCACAGACCGCCGCGAAGATGGCGGCCTGTGCGACGGCATTGGGGGCGAGGTGATGGAGCTCCACCCGGTAGTAGTGGAGAAGCGCGCGCATGAAGACCGACGAGGGGACGCCGAACCCCCGCTCGTGGAAGCAGACGAAGCTCACCACGTATCCTTCCGGGGGCGCCGGCTCCCGGTGGGTTGGCGGCGGCGCAAGCCACTCCGGCCGCGACTGGCTCGTCCTCGGCCGCAGCAGCCCGTCTTCGACCAACTCCTCCAACTTCCTCTCCGTCACCGAGGAAGCGGCCCAGTCCTCGGCGGGGAGGATTTGACTCTTTCCGGCCATCGGCGCTGACGGGAAGGGGGTGAGCGAAGGGGGAAGCGGCGGCGGCGGCGGCAGTGTAGGCGGAAAAGCGCAAGAGGGCAAGGTTTTCCTGAGGCTAAGGGATGGCAAGAGCGCAAAGGACCGGTGGAGAACGCAGACCCCTGGGTCTCGCCTTTATACGCCGGGAAGAAGTCCAACGGCCGCGCGAAAAGGTAGGAACAGTTTCCCGCAATAAATGCGCTCACCTAACCGTCCCCCACGTCTTATAGGAGCCAGGCACGTGGCCGTCCCCCACGCCGTAACCGAACGCCACGTCGCCCACTACCGCGCCGATCTCGCCCTAAAAAGGCGCGCCTGGCTAACGGGCGGGGCGAGATCCACGGACGGATATTCCCAGATACCTATAACGGGCTCCGAGCCCACTATGAGTCTCGAGGGGACGGAAGCTGGCCCTCGACCTGGGTTCGACAGCTGCCCTCGAGCGACAGAGCGAGGGACGACCAGGGATGCGCCCGTACATGGCCAGGGCTCGAGCCACGCTCTCGAGGCACCCCGAGACGTATTCGAGGCCAAAGGATGAGGTCGAAGTAGGAATCCCCTCGGGGGAGGCATCGAGCCCTCGGATCCTGTCGCAGGGAACCGACATCCACACGACCACTCCTTGGCATCTTTGAAGAGCGCCTCCGGGCCACAAGCCGACTCCTAACGACTGGAGCACGGACTCTCACTCGAATCTCCCCGCTAGCAGCTCACCGGAGAGCGTCGGGACTCGCCCAAACGGGGTAGTACGACGTTCCCCACCCCTCCTCCTCCCCTCTGCAGGAGGAGCGTGAGGGCCGCACAATAAAAGACGGCAGGGACTCCGATCGACCTCGTGCGCGCGAGGCTCGGGGGCTCGACCGCATCAACTACTCCCTGATAAAACATGCAAAAGACCTCGGAGGAGTCTTCTCAATACTCCACCAAGGCCTCGGGGGCTACACCCGGCGGGTGCGCTCGCGCGCCCCCACCGGAGAAGTCCCAAGAATGCTCGGACGCCCCCGCTGGAAAAGTCAACGGCGCTACGACTCCAGTTCATCGGCAAAAAAGCCTCTAGGAGAGTGATCATACACTCACCTAAAGGCTCGGGGGCTACTGTCGGTACCAATAGAATAGGGTACCCACGTTTAACGATAATAAAGAACGAAACACCACCCACTTCAAAACGCACGACAGGTCCGCCCCGTACGAGACCGGCTCGACGGGATGCCTCGACCGCATCCCATCTCCGACTCGTACGAGGCCCCCTCGACGGGAGACCTCGACCGCGTCCCGCACGACAAAGCGCCTCGACCGCACTCCGACTCGCGTGAGCCCGCGTCGAGGCGCTCGACCCCCTCTTTCTCTACCTACTCCGAGACAAAAGTCATAGCATTTAATGCAATTATCTACTACCACCTACCGGCATGGCCGCAACCAGGGCCGACGTGGGAACAATACCAGTGTCAGTCCTCACTGTTTACCGCCCATCCCGTGATGGGAGGTGAAAAACGTCACTGTGCCCACCTTACCGCGCACTGTGCTTCACTGGTTACCCTCAAGGGAGGATACGACAAAGCCCGTACACCGCGATTCCAGGGATTCGGACTTATCCGTTCAAGCCTCGACCCGGCCTCGACCCTCAACACAGCGCAACAGGGAAGGGAGGACGGTATGGCACGACGCTCCGGGTCATTTCAGCACCTCGTCCTTTACGACATCACGGTGTCCGGGGATGGTCTTCCATTCCTAAGGCACGTCGCTACAGTCGTCTCAAACAGGGATCGACAAAACATCGTTTCAAGGCACCATCGTCCTGGCCACCTCTCGCCCTATAAAAGGGGAGGCCGGGGCTCCACAAGAGACAGAGGACAACAGACGGACAACAAGCCATATACAAGATAAAGATCAACATCTCAATCAATCTTCTTGTATTTTCTTTTTCTTCCTTTGAGACTTGGGCTCGACGCCCTCTCTCGCAAGCTTGTAACCCCTACACAAGCACCTCGGTGCAAGAAAATACAAACCTCTCTCCTCCCCGCTGGACGTAGGGCCTTCTTTTGTCCGAACCAGGATAAACCCCCGTGTGTTCTCCTTGCATCACCATCCAGGAAAGGGACACGCAGCATTTACTCGTTGGTTTAGGACCCCTCGGGTCCGAACACCGACAATTATTAACATTTATATCTTTAAATAAATTTATTATAAAAATATATTCTATAACTAATTTAATAGTACTTAGTGTACTTTATATCATCAATGTTTATACTTTTATATATAAATTTAGTCAAAGTTCAAACTGTTTGTCTTTTTGAAAAGTGAAAATTGCATTCTTTCGTGCATCCACGGAGTAGGTACTTCTATCTGGGCCAAAAACCTTGGCTGGCGTCGCATGCATGGCTCCCCAATGGCTCAATCCTCATCATCGCCCGCACCGCACCGCTCCTGTGCCCTTCAGTCTTCAGAATGTTCAGATCCCTCGAATGGTGATGCGTGTGTGAAAATTTTACTACAGCATCGATCCATGCATGAACAACACACACATGACACATCGTATGACACGGCGCGGCGCGCACGTCTAGAGCCCGCCCGATCGATGACTTCGGCCGCGCTGTCGTCGACCTGTCGTGTTCAGAAGTCACAACTCACAATCTGGCGATCGTACAGACACGAAGGCGGCGGGGACGATGGGGAAATTAATGAACTCTTTATAGATGCTAGCTCATCGTGGTACGTACGGAAACCGCCGGAACAGGAGCTGGGCTCATCGATCCCAGGCCGGGCACGCACACCACATGCATGGGGCGGACGCACACTTGCATGGAGGGACAAAGACACATGCCGCGCCAATAAAGCGCCTAACCACCGGACGCGCCCAGGCCAGCTTACCGGCGTCCACGACCACGACGCCGGTAATAAAGCAAGCAGGATAACGCTAGCGCCAAAACGATTCACTCCGGTCCGCCCCGTACTCGTCTCATCTGATCTGACGCAGTGACGCGTTCGCGCCCACCAGCCGGCAGGTCTCGGCGGCGGCGCCACGTTGATCCTGATCGTCGCCGTCGGAACAACGCGCGCGCCCATGGATGCCATGGCACCGCGCCACCGCGCTCGAGATCGAGATAGAAAAGTACGGCAGCATGTTTTGACTTTATTTAGTAAATAGTGTCCAACTGTCGACTAATTAGGTTCAAAACGTTCGTCTCGCAAAGTATAACCAATCTGTACAATTAGTTTTTGATTTCATCTACATTTAGTACTTCATGCATGAGTTTAATATGACGAGGAATCTTTTTTTTTATAGTGTTTTTTTCGTGGAACTAAACAGGGCCCACGGCGCTACGAGCAGTCGAACAGGTCAAGATGGCAGCAGCGGTGCAGCACGGCCTGGCTAGGCTTGGCTGGCCTGACCGACCCTCTGAGCTGAGCTCGGAAGGAAATGCATGCAGGCGACGCGACAGCCCTGAGCCGGAGCATGCTGTCCTCATCAATGATCAACTAGTTGATGGGGCGCGCCCTTGCGCGCCTATGCAGTTACAAATTTAGAGATTGAATTGGTCTGAATTTGGTGCTGTGTGGGTCAGATTTTATTATATAGGTAGCTTTGACATTACGGTAGCGTTTAGTTGCCAAAGATTTGGCAAAATGGCACTGTAGCCACTTTCGTTGTTATTTGGCAATTAGTGTCCAATTATGGTCTAATTAGGTTTAAAAGATTCGTCTCGTCCATTTCGTCTAAACTGTGTAATTAGTTTTATTTTTTATCTATATTTAATGCTTCATGCATGTGTCCAAAGATTCGATGTGATGGGGAATCTGAAAAATTTTGTAAAATTTCTTGGGAACTAAATAGCCCCTACATAGATGAGTTCTGTAGATGCAGTAGTATACTAATTGTATATAGTCTGACAACTAATAAGTGGTACAGCAACAGCTAATACGTCATGGTTTTGTACACTATGGCACATCATAGGCAGCAATAGTACCTTGGTTTATGTACATAACATTTGGTAGAGTAATTATACGTATTGATTGGGTGGACAGTGATGATCATCTCAGTATTTTGGCTCTTGGTCTGATAACTCTGTGTCCATAGAGGCTTAGGCGTTGGTGCTGGATGAATATGTTCATGGATCCAACTGTATTAGTTTTGTTTTCCATGAGAACTGCAATGTAATGATATGTAATGTAAGTTAATAAGAAATATACCTGAGTTTTGGTAGCGACAAATACACTCCGTGTGATGACTGCATCTGGATAAGAAAAAGTTTTTTACCTAAAAAAAAATGGAATGTAAGACACTTGCTCATATGGTAAGTAGTCATTGGTATAAATTCTGTAGTAAAGGTAGTTTAAAAAGCAGGATGTCCAGAGGCATGAACAGAGCGTACCAAGGCAATAATGCCGTGGCTGGGAAGAAAGTCGCTCTATCCGGATAAACCGTAATGAATTCCCAATTCTGAATGGAAATATGACAAAGAGAAAATAATGAGCATTTGTTTTTCTTGTTTAAGTAGAACATTTGATTTGGTATTGGTAAACTGAAGGATAATTAAACTGCCAAAAAACGGTTATTTGAATTAAGTTAGATAAATGAGTATGTAGTTTCAGCGATAGTTATCTATATGCTGTATATCTGTATTTGATTTGAGCTATTTGTGTCTGAAATAGTCTTGAAAAATTAAGGTGACTGCATAATTCTTGTCAATGTTCTCATTTTGAAAGATTGAAATAAATAAGGAGAATGTAGGATTAGTAAATTTAAAATAGGTGAGCTGCATAGCCTAATGTGGACAACATCTGAGCTGACTGAGTACTGTTACTGATTAGTGGCGCGAATGAATTTCTAGGAAAAGAAAACTTACCTAGAGATTGTCATTTTCTGAGGAATAAAGAGGTAAACTGTTGGCGTTTTAGAGAGACGGCACCTCAACCTGGGGAATCTGTAAGGCCAAATACAAAGCAGAGAAAATTGAGATTTCAGGTTGATATGAATTAGCAAGCAGAGGTATAAGGCGGCAATGGGCACCGGGCGTACCTGTGTAAAGGGAGGGCGATGTCAGACAGTGTTGGTGACACAGATTAAGCTGCTTTGAAACCCTACGTTTGAGTCGATGGCACATCCGACAGTGGCAACCGCTTCAGTGAGCGGGGTGAACCGGAGCAATTTTGTGACCGGAGAAGCTGCCGGTGGTAGATGACGAGGTCCCTGAGGTCGAACTCGCTGAAGCTGGGGGCTCCTGTTGCGTTCAAACTGGCTGTTCCGTTTATGAACTGACAGGCAATACACCGCAATAGTGACCGGAGAATGTCCTGATTATGCAGTAAACCAGAAAATAAATTAAAGGAACTGCACAGGACAGTTATGAACAGAAAGGGAAACTGTGTCCACTTTCCTTTTTTTTTCCCTATCTTTTGCAGGTGGAGAATACTTATTTTTTATTCCAATTTGTAGAGCTAAATATGCAAATAACATTAGCACGAAAATAAGACAAGGAATAATTAGTGGCCACTACTGAAAATGCGCCCTATGAGGGGCTGGTAAATAAACTTTGTTTAAAATATTATAGTATAAACAAAAGCGTAATCTTAGTGTGGGATTTGAGAGAAGAAATACTTAAGAGGTCAATACTGCGTACGTCATAACAACATCTGAGGCGCATAAAAGTACTGAGCGCGACGCCAATGATATGTAGAATTTATAATTTGAGATGAAGTGTGAGTGGGAAGAAATTGACAGGATATAAATCTGAAGCTTAGAAAAGCAGTTGGTAGAACCAAAGATGGGGCGTCCTGTGTCAGGACGAAGCAAGATAGCAGCTGTGAGAGTGAATGAAAATTATAAACATTTAAGTTGTAGTATTGAAATGGAAGCACATGTGAGAAGGCATCTAAGGCGACAATAGCACACTGCACACACAAAAGTTTAAAAAAAAGCATCAGAGAAGGTATGAAGGCACTAACGAAATCTCCTAGGACTCACCAAATCTTTGAGGACTGAGGTGGAAAAGACCCGGTAAAACCTCAATTCCATATGTTTTGTGCCTGCACACACAGGAAAAAAAAATCTGTATCAAAGATCAACGAGCGGACGCGAGAGTGAATGAATAAAAGTCTGGACCAAATCAACATATAGATTTCGTAGCAGGAGGCAGTACATGGGGTGCTGAACTATCAGGTGAAGGTAGTTCAATAAATAAAACAGCTTCCATAGGGCTTAGATATAGCGTACGTAGAAGATTGCTCGTAGGGAATAAGTAACAGAAGATGAGTGAAGTATGATCAATCTCATGAGCCATGACAGTTAAAGACCACACAACCTTTCGTTGGTCGGAGCACAATGCTATTTCATCGCAACAAGATCAAGTAATAATAGGACATGTCCTTTAGTTAAAATGGCCTTGAGGTATGAAGTCATTATTTGGGAGCTGCAATTATATAGATGGTGAACTATTTTGCAACACTATTTTGGGTGGAGTTTTAGGTAACAATAACATACTGTAGGGCAGGGCCAAAAAATATGCAGAATCAAAGGAAATATTATCTCCAAATCTGGTAATGAGCAGATGGTATAAAGGAGGAACCTAGAAATTAACATCAGCCAATCAGAACACCTCTATTTGTAAGTATTATAAACATAGCAGCTGTACTATTGAACCGGAAACAACACATGAGGAGAAGAAAGTTACTCCCTTTCTCGAAGGAAATTGAATCCACTGATCCTTCTAGATTAATACGTGTGCGGCAAAAAGTATACTCCAACCCATACAGATACAACAGAGGAAAATTTGCCTCAAAGAAAATTAGACAGGGGAAATAGAATGCTAAAAAAAAAGAAGAGATGGTACAAACCTGCAAATAATGTGAGCAGGGATACGATAAACATGGAATGGGATAATAACACAAGGTTCATGCAGAGGTAAGTCAGCCGCTGTAAAATGAGTCCCAATCGCCTCTACATTCAATATTTGCAACAAGCCGCCCAAATGCTATTAGAGTATATTTTCTCGCAAATTGCTCATAAATCGATGCACCTCGCACAAAGCAGGAAAAGGAACATGAGACAAGCTAAGGCAAAATGCATAAATGATAATAAACGAAGGGAACCTACCAAACTTTCAGTTGTCGCAACCCAAGTCGCTTGATCCGCATGGACCTCACCAAAAGAGCATAACCTAAACGACCTGATGCACAGGTGACCAATTATAGAGTACGTGCAGAAGCTATCGAGCGAAACAAAATTCAGCAAACTGTCAGGTAGCAGCATACATGAATTTGAATGCGATGGGCTAACAACGATCGCTGGATGGAGCAAAACCTGAAATTAAGCAGGTGGCAACCCTAGTTTGAACATCCATATAATACTGAGTGCAATCTGTTTTTTTGGGTGCATATGAGTGTGTAGTGCAGCAGAGAGGACAATGTGTGTGAACAATTGCATTGAACCTGCCCGTTGCTTCTTTTTTTATGTTTGGAGGTGAAGCTGAAGCAGCCTCTATCGTCTCATACCCCCAGTCTGGAGGCAGCAGCGCTGATATGAGTGGAGTAGAAGGCGCAGATAGCTACATAACATCTTCAAATTAGGTCACCCACGGGAAGAACATGAATTTGGGAACTTTGCCTAGGAAAATAGGCATCTTTATGTAGAGTGGAAAGAGATGGACAGGAACAAATACAGCATTGGCAATGGGGTGTGGCCAGTAATAGAACAACCAATAAATCTTGTGAACTGAAGACTTCACTGACAATGGACCTATGCAGGAACAAGCGAACAAACTTTAGCAACTAACGAAAACAAAATAGTACATGCAAAAGAGAATCACCACATGCAAATATATAGCAGCATTCTCATCACATAACTTTTGCAAATAGCAAGAATAATGGAGGTATGAAATAAAGTCGATTTTGATATAAACAAATGCAAAGCCGATTTTGAACAAAATATAGCCATGGCTCATAAGCAATGTGAAAACAATGAAAAACAAAGAAGGCTGACATATGGAAGCTAAAATTACGAGGCGTAAACGTATGCACATGGCATTTTTTTTGGCTAAGAACACAAAGAGCAGGCACATGTTTGGGCAAAAATCATTGTTCAGTACAACACAAGCATATCTTCAAATAAACTGCAGATGTTTTTTTGCAGACAACAGTCAAGTGCAGGGAAAAAGATTCGATTGCTGCTAGGGAAAAGTAGCTGATCATTGCATATGGCAAAGTGCCTCAGTTCATTATTAAGAATGTAAAAGAGGACTATATAGAATGTTTGTATCGTTCCGTACGCCAAATGCCTCAATTCAGTAGAAGTCGAATCAAAGTATCATAAAGGACTAAGTACTCATCATAACATAGGGATCATTAAAAAGTGGTAGCCATAACTGCATATTTTCAAAAAAAGATATTTTGTTCCACCACCAATGGTATTGAAATATGGTGAACAGGAAAGTGCAAAATAGCAATGGCATGGAAATATGGTCAGGTTTATCGGGTGCACGTCATATGCATTGTCATACACTCAAATTGGAATAGCTACATCATCAGCAATGGCATATGGTCGGTATAAAATAAATGAATCATATATATGCCGAGAAGACTATAACAACAGCACAATGGAACTCCCTTCCTGTGTACCAAGAGAAGCAAGCAAGCTGAAATCAATCCGGAAAAACAAAGAAGAAAGTAGATAAGAAGAGGTAGGAAACATGTCACCCATCTGCAGCAGGCATATACTCCCTCCATCTCAAATTATAAGTCATTCCAAGATTCTTGGAGAGTCAAAGCATCTTAAGTTTGACCAATGTTATAGAAAAAATTACAAAGATTTATGACATCAAATAGATATACTATGAAAATATAATTAATAAAGAACCTAATGATACATAGTTGGTATCATAAATCTTATTATCTTATCATATAAATTTGGTCAAACTTGAGATACTTTGACTCTCCAAGATTCTTGGAATGCCTTATAATTTGGGATGGAGAGAGTAGGTAGCTAGGGTTTCAGCAAACAGAGGAGCAGACGTTCCCCAGCGGGAGGAGGTGCTGAGCAGCCCGCGCGTGACAGATGGGGGAGAGGGAGGGGGCCACGGGCCCCACCCGCGCCGGCGTGCCACCCGCAAGGGCGCCGCCGCGTCACGACCGCCGTCGCGTCATGCCTGCCGCCGCCTCGGGAACGGGAGAGGAGGAGGAGGAGGTGGTGGTGGTGGTGGCGGCGGTGAGGAGGAGGAGGAGGAGGAGGTGGGCAGCGGCGGCGGCCGGCTCACGGCTGGCGCTGTCGCCCGTGGCCGCGTCAGGAGGAAGACGGAGAGAGAGCGAAGAGAAAGAGAGGAGGGGGAAGAATCTGGAATGGAAAGCGGGAGCCGCAGTATATATTTAGTTGTGGGGATTCTGAAGAGAAGCGGGAGAAGCAGAAGAAGCTAACAACAATAGGAGAAGCAGTTCCAGAGGTGTACAGTTCTGAAGCTGGACGAAGGAATTTGGACCGTTCAGCGCAGGATCCAACGACGGGAAACATTTCGGGCGACGTGGACGGCGCTCCTGGCCGAGGAGCAGGGCGCCCTTGCCTGGGTTTATGGCAGCAGCGCGGGGCGGGTCGCGTCTAGGCCCCCAGGGTCGTTCCGCCACGTCGAGCTCATGAGACGAGAAGATACTGTAGATGAGAGGACCATGGGCCATGGCGGGCGCGCGCGCGTACGTTCGCGCCCCCCCGGGCTAACAGGGCGCCAAACAGCTAGCGACATGCCGCTCTGCCCCGCGCCACCGCACGCGACGGGCAAAGTAGTGGGTGCCGGGCTGCCCGGCCGTGCTCTGCCCCCGCTTTGCATTGCACGGCAGCCACTGCACGATCTGCACCCTCTGCTCGGCTCTGCTTCGCTTTCGCCTTTTTTTCCCCGGTCCCGCGACGAGCGTGAGGGAGAGGGCGGAGGGGCCACAGTGCGCGGAGGACGCATGCGGCAAGCTTCTGGGCGCCCGGCCGACGCGGCTGCCAAAAGGCGTAGGCGTGGCAGCAGCGGACGGACAGGGAAAAGCCAAGGCAATGCATGCACACATGCTGTTGCTCGGAGTACGGAGACCCTCCTACTAGCGCTAGCAGCTGCGCGCACGATCTTGTATGGATTTTGTCCATGATTGGCTAATGTTAGTTGACGATAGTACAATACAGTGAGCCCTAATCGTCTTTTTCCCTAGCAACCTACTGCATCATTCATGCCCCCACAAGGCCACAAGTCTTTTTCAGATCTAGTGTCATGTGGACCAACCAAAAACCCTTGTTGATTGCTTCTGCATTTCTGCAGTCTCGCGCTGTGAATAAAGGGTGCGCTTTTGGTCGCTTTTGCTTGTAAACTCCACGTTTTTAGCCGGCCATTTTTGCAGTCTTCAGGTGGTCCATCGGACGACCTTTGCTCGAGTTTTATACTCTTGCTAGTTGTTCTTGTTCCTGCTGGTTTTCAAAACGAATGCACAAGCCATCAGTGTCGCATAGCCGAGAGTCATAGTGGCTGGTGGCCTGGTGCTGCCCAAATCTCTGGTTACAACCCCGAAAAATCCGCTCGTCAGGAGGGAGGAGCAATCATACCATGAGCAGTAAACCAAGCAGCCGCCAGGCTTGTGATGAACTTGGTTTGATTCCATGGAGATTTTAGTTAACAAAGTCCATTCTATCAAGGTTTCCTTGGTAGTAGTACCTCTGTGCATAGAAGAATATAATTCTAGATACATTTTTGTTAACTTATATAAAGTTTGACAAAAAAAATTATGACACCAAATAAACATATAGGATGAAAATGTATCTCATGAAAAATTTGATGATACTCATTTGATATTATAGATATTGATATTTTTTATTTATAGTTACTCGAACTTAAGATACTTTAACTTGGTGCTGTGACAAAATTACATTCTTTTATAGATGGAGGGAGTTTGTATTCTCGTCATTCTAAATTTTAAATTTTAAGATGTCTCGACTTTTCTATATTGTTTTAACTATGTATCTAGTTATAGTATATGTTCTTTTAACTATGTATTCCTATCGTTTGGTCGAGCTTCCTCTGGCTCTTGTTCCATGCTACAAAGCCGGAGGAGGTGGAGTCAAAGAAGACGCAAAGTGTGATTTTTTTAGACTTCTAGTTCATTTAATGAGAAGATAGAAAACGACTCTGCAAATGGGCCCTAATAACATCCTGTCATTATTACGAAAGTGTTGCATGTCTTCGAGATAAATCCTTAGTAATTACTCCCTCTTTCGATTTGACTTTTTGATACATCCATTTTGTTATGTATCTAGATATAACAATAAGTTTAAATACATAGCAAAATAAATGTAAAAAAAGTCAAAAACGACTTTGGAACGGAGGGAGGGAGTACTATCCTAATGGCATTTTGACCGCTATCTATAAAACTATCCTGATTACTCCCTCCATTCATTTATCTCCATCATTTTAGCCTTCGGCGCAGTGACCAAGGAGCAGAACAAAATCACTCAGTTTGCATTTAATCATCGCGTGTTGAGCGCATACAAGGAGTCACAGACTAGGAACAGCCAATGAGCAGCAAAGAGACAATAAATGCAGGCGGGTGGTAGCCAATGAGCAGCAAACGGACAATAAATGCGAGCAAGTTCCAAGCTATAGGAAGGAGATTTTTGAATAAAAAGATTTTGCTCAGACGAAGGAGATAAATGAATGGAGGGAGTATTAAATAGAAAAAGCGACGCCCAAACCTCGTGTTGTCAGTCTACATAAAAGACTTTAGATATTAGTCAAAGATTAAATTTTCCATATTTCAGGTTAGAGGTAGAAAACTACTACTGTACTACATTACAGAAACAAAAGATGTCGCATCGAATCAGACAAGGAACCTACAAAGACAGTACACTGCCTGAATCGGGCCCAGTCCACGACTGCCATCCGACCTATGCGGAAACGGGCCCACTTATGCCCAGCGTAAATGGCGTCGTTCCAGAACGGATTCGGCTTCGATGTCCGTGATTGCATTCGATCAGCGGCGTCGGCCTCGGCATGAGAGGATGAGCCTGCCTCGACCATCTTCACCTCCTCCGGGCTCCGGCGGTCCTCAAACTCCTGATCACGAGGTCTATGGGAACACGAAGAAGACGGAGCCGGCGGACAAGTCATGCGGCGCGCAAAATGGCTTGTGGCCGGCCTGGCAGAGTATGATTTATAGCTAGGCACCTTGAAATCGTTCGGTTGAACTACTTTCGAGGCAACGAACATGGTAAGCCAAATTTCAGCGTTCGTGAACAAGGTGCAAATTATCAGGTGGCCCTACGGATATTCACCGAGATGCTATTTCATTGCGCTGCTCAAATCAATCAACGATCCTCTCATCAGATGCAATCATGAACAACCCACCGTACAATCAATCGGCCAGTATTATGATGAACCTCAGCGTTTTTTTTTCTTAAGGCAACTGAAGATCCTACGCGTTGCAATAATATCTTGGAATACGTTCGAGGGACGAGGCATTTCCAGATGCTGCAATCAAGCATTCCTCAGTTCCACCACAAAAACAACAAAGAAGATCACCCAAAGCATTTACTCCATCATCAACCATCACCGCAATGCAGTAAAACACCAAACCATCTTGGTCGCTCCTTACGCTGAGGTAGCAGGCAGCAGCAGCGGGATCAGGCGTTACAGACATAGTTGTTCAATCTCGCGAGCATCATCTCATCATCATCATACAAAACATAAGTAGAATCCGAACCAAAACGCGGAAAAAAAATGATGGGAGCTAAAGCTAGTGCAAGCATGGAGTTCAAGGCTTCAACAAGCTGGCGGCCTGAGCGAGCTCACCATTGCGAAATTTGAGACACGATCCCCCCATTCCGCGGCAGGCCTTCATCACTTGCTCCCCTTCTTCTTCCACAGGTCGCCGAGCACCCGGATGCCGGCGCCCTTCCGCTTGCCACCGAAGCCCTCGTCGTCGCCGTCGTCGGGCATCGTGGCGGGGGAGCCCCAGCCGTTGCCGTTGCCGGCCAGCCCGGTGAGGTGGTTGTCCCCGCCGAGCACCGCGGCCGCCGCCTCCGCCGCCTTGCGCCATTGCTCGGTCTGCACGCGCAGGCGCCGCAGCTCGCCGTCCAGCGCCTCCCGCGCGGCCTCCGACGCCCGCAGCTGCTCGCCCACCCGGGCCTCCCGCGCCGCGCCCTCCTTCAGATCGTGCTCGACCTGCGCCGCCTTCGACGCGGCGTCCTCTCCGGTCTTCTTCGCCGCCTCCGCGGCCTCTCCGGCCTGCTTCTTCAGCTCAGCGTTCTCCGCCGCGAGGGCAGCGATCTCCGTGTCCTTCTCCGCCAGCTTAGCCTTCAGCTCCACAACCTCCGGGCTCTCCTCCTTCTCGGCGCCGTCGGTTTCCACCGCCGCGGCGCTGTTGTCCTCCCCGATCATTTTCTTCGTCTCCTCTTCCTCCACCTCCTCCTTCTCGGCCAGCGCCGCCTTCTCGCCGCAGCTCACAACCTCGCAGTCCTCAGCCGCGCTCTGGTTCTCCTTGTCCCCCGACTCGGCCCGGACGACCTCGAACACATCGGTCGCCGGCGCGTTTATGCTGCTCCCCTCCTCGGCCGCCGGCTGAGGCACCTTCAGCTCCTCGGACTTCTTCGCGCTTTCTACCCCCACCGAAGGAGGAGAGGGAGGAGAGGTGGCGGTGGCGGTGGTGGTGGTGGAGACCGGGCTTCCCTTGGTACCGACGCGCTTCTTGGCCTCCTCGAGCGCGACCTGCGCGTCCTTCTTGGCGGCCTCAGCGGACGCGAGCTGCTCCCGCAGCTTCTTGAGCTCGTCCTGCACTTTCCCCAGCTTCGCCTCCAGCTCCGCCACGCGCGTCCCCGCCGCACGCTTCTTCTGCAAGACCCCATTGTCACCCGCCGCCGCCGCCGGCGAAACAGTGAGCCACAGCACCGGAAACAAAAAGGATGTAGGGGGAGAAGAAAACGAAACTTTACCTCGGGCAGAGGGCTGCGCGGCGAGTGCCGGTCCCCGACCTTGGGGCTGCTCCGGTCGCCGACGGGGCGGTGGTGCGCGCCATTCGCGTCGGCCGTCGTCTTGAGGTGCAGCGGCGCGCGCTGCGACGCCCGGGGCGGCGGCATCTCGTTGCCCCTGAAACGGGAACCCAGCCACCAGCCATGTGTCAGAAACGAAACCCGCAGCACCGCCACTGAGGAGGCGGCGTTGATCTCGGCCAGCTCGGCACGCACCTGGATCTCGGCATGGTCCTCCGCGAGCTCGTGGCGGCGGCGCTCGTTCTTCAGCCTCCTCTCCCCTCCCGGCGTGCGAAGGCAGTCGGGCGGCGCGTCGTCCTAGGATCACAGCAGGAGCGTCGTGGTCATGGAAAGGCGGAGGCTGGCAAGCGGCGCACACAGGCAGAAGAGGCTGCCTTTCTCGTGCGAACGGACGGGTAATTTGTCTGCCTATTAATAAATCCGGGGCGAGGTTGCGACCGCGAGACGCACCGGCGGCTCCCAGTCCCAGGAGCCGACGCGACCGACCGGTGCCGGTGCGCGATTCAAATTCGAAAATCATTGGAGCAAAAGGCAAGCCAGCGGACGCGGAACCAACCCGAGGCGAGCGGCGAGCGGTGCCAGTGTGCCAGTGGCAGTGCCACCACCAGCCCACCAGCCAGCCGAACGTTGGTTGGTTGGTGTACGCCGCCCGCGCCGGCGTAAATGCGGGTGCCCGAGCCGCGGCGAGTGTATTCGCAAAAAAAAAAAAAAAAAAAGCCGCGGCGAGTGGCAGGTGCGCCCGCGCGCTCGGGGTTCGAACGGAACGGCACGGCACACGGCACGGCTGGTTCCGAATTCGGGTTGGGCTCTCACTCTCAGGCTCTGGGCTGTGCCGTCGCACCGGGCAGGGCAGTACCGAGTTGGTGAGACGGCCACATGGTACCTAAATTCATCTCCAAATTCTACTATAAAAAAAATTTCTCATCACATCAAAATGTCGGCACATATATAGAGTACTAAATGTAGATGAAATCAAAAACTAATTGCACAGTTTTATTGTACTTTGCGAGACGAATATTTTAAGCCTAATTAATCAATATTTGGACAATTATTATCAAACAAAAACAAAATTGCTACAGTGTAACAGAACATTTACTGTGCAAAGTTTGGATTCCAAATTTGGGATCCAAACAAGGCCTTTGTCAAGTGAGTGGCCGGGACCGGGGAGGCTGATCAGTGAGCAGCACAGTTGCTGGGAAAAGTCCTCTGGCCTCGTCAGCGAGTACGTGACAGAGATGCTGTGCGCCGCTGTTCGTCTGCTCCGAGAGAACGAGACGCGGCCAAGAGGACGGGCAGTGTGCGCGTGGAGTACAGGTTTTTTTTGATGAGACGCGTGGAGTACAGGTCGGGAGTACTCTTGCACCAGTACAAGGGACATACTTGATGCAGATGGTGAGCACAACAGGACCTGTACTCCCGACCATACTTGATGCAAGAGTACAATGCCCCCTTGTGCTGGTAGCACAAAACGACTAGTCGAGGGCACGTTTGTTCTGCATCCAGTGTCATGCCAACTAGTCTTTGATAATCACGATTTTCCTTGTCGATGTTTGGTGGTTCTCACTTCTCAGTGGATCTATTTTTTGTTAACCATATAGTTTATTGTCAGAGATGGTCCTTAACGTAACTCTATATAAGGTTAGGTTATATATGCTTTTTTTTACCACGAAAGTGTTGCAAAACAAAACTTGTGTATTAGGTGTGAAAACTAAACCTGTCCTAAATTTGTTTGTGTACTACTCGTCTGTTCCAATTTATAGATCATTTTTAGCTTTTTTTATTAAATACACAAATTTTATTATATATTTAGATATATCGGATATCTAGGTGCGTACAAAAGATATGTAACTTAAAAACCAAAACAGCCTATAATTTTGAGACAGGATAGTAAGTAATAACTTACTCAGAGGCTACCACCAGCAACAATGATGAGATTCAATATTCTCCGCTTTTGAAGCAATCAGCCGGCAATGTATGGGCTTGATTCACACCCTACACTCAATTACTACTTGTTTGTGTAAGACTAAATTTGGATGCGTTATTGTTTCAAAAAAAAGGATGCACTAAACTAATAATTAAGTATTAAAATCAATCTTATGATATTTATTTTCTCCATCTTAAAAAAGATACAATAAAATATATCTAATCCAATGATATTTGTTTGATGTCATAAATGTTACTATCATTTATAGATCTAATCAAACTTAAAACTGTGTGATTTCTCAATAAAAACGAGAATTATGTTTTATTATAAAGTAGTAGCAGTAGCGGCAGCTTGTCACCAATGCGATTTCTCAAAAAAAAAATATGTAGTAATAATTTATAGTTCATATTAGTTACTATTGGATCCACTTAACAGGGTCTAAATCCTGCATAGCAGAGAAGTTCCCGAGGAAAGCTCTCTCTCTCAAACTCATTTGGAACACGGGTTTTTATTTTTCCTATTTCCGTGTTTTTTTAAAATTGAACCGATTCATGCAATATTTCTACATAATCCTTATGAAAATCTACATTTCAAACAGGCCCTCAACGTCGAATTTTCCTAGACTGTTCATGCACCACCTCGTTCTTTTTGGCCTCTTGCAAGATTTGCATGTACTCCTAGACATGATGTGCACGAGGGTAAACGGAGAATGCAGCTTGCAGCCGCGCTGGGAGTCCTCCGGCAAGATGCAATGGGGACAAACGAGGGAGCTGGGACTCTGGAAGAGCACAGGCGAATGGGCGAGGAGTCAATGTATGCAGATGAGGCTGCCGGGTGAAGGCGCGAAGCCTCTTGCCATTTGCGACCCAGGTGGTCGACGCGCGATCGGGCCCCATCAGCACTTACACCGTACAGTGTCTATAGCCTACTCTAATCCTGGCGTTTAAGCTGCCTGAAAAGGACCCTTGGATTTGCAGAGCGGTAATGCTAGCGTCCGGATGCCGGGCCCTTCGTACCGACCCCACCCCCTCTCCCTGTGCACGGAATCACACTTGCCTCCCACACGGAACATAATAGATATGAGAACTCGCCCTTCCTCTGCTCCTCAACGCGCTCCTGTCCCCCGTTCCCCAACTCACCCCGTTCTTCCACCGCACCCCTGTCCCAAAAGAGCATGTAACACTTCAACTGCAACATTGGAAAAACTATATAGTGCAACATTGGGTTGTAAAATACCGCAACATCGAAAAAATATGTAGTGCAACATTGAAAAACATGCACTGCAATATCGAAAAAATATCTACTGCAACAACGAAAAATATGTATTGCAACATCGGAAAAAATATATACTGCAATATTGAAAAACATGTACTACAACATCGAAAAAACATATATTGCAACATCGAAAATTATGTGCTGCAACATCGAAAATTACGTGTTGCAACATCAAAAATTATGTACTGCAACAACATCTGTTGCAATGACTGAAAAATCCCATTGTAATATTCGAAAATCATCTGTTGCAACATCTCAAAACACTCATTGCAACACAGGAGGAGGAATAGGGACCCAGAGCTCACCGGAACCCTAGCCACCACCGCGTCCCTCAGATCCAGAGGAGAAGGAGGAGGAGGAAGAGGAGCGCTCAGATCCAGAGGAGGAGGAGAAAGGCTCAAATCCAGAGAAGGACCCACCTACCTCGCCGGAGCCGCCGCCGTTGCCCTCGTCTCTAGTGGCATGGAGGTCGCGGAGGAAAGGAGGGAGGGGCGGCAGTGACTTGGCGCGCGGGTGCGGCGGCACGGAGAACGGCGCGTGACGCGGCAGCGGAGTAGGTGCGGACGAGCGGAGAGGAGGAGCAGGCGAGCGAGTGGGTGCGGGGGTCATGCGACGGGATGGGAGTGGGTGGGGGAGTCGAGCGGAGAGCGACGGATAAGGCATTGAGGCGCGCGGCGGTTGGTCGAGTCGTGCGAGGTCCGTCCGGGCGGGACGGACGTCCGCACGGTATCATTATTGTTCGCAGAGGTGAAGGCGTCGAGCATGCAGTGCACTGGAGTAGGAGATCACTAGTTCATCAGAGACTAGCTGTATCCGGTCGATGTCAGGACCTGCTCGAGCATGTGAAACCTTCCGCGAATTGTAAATTGTGAAGTTACTCATCCATTTTTCCTTTGCAAGGTATGATAAATTTGATATAATAGGAACATGTGTGACTACGAAAGTATAGAATCGAGTGGATGTCTTCTATTATTATGTACGGCCTCAACCTTAAGGTCTGGTTTGGATGTAGATGAATTCGTATCAACCCACATGTGTTGGGTGTATTGGTGTGGTACTTAGACTAAATTTCACCCTAATCCACCTAATACATGTGGATTAAGGTGAATCTGACAATATCTAAGGGCCTGTTTGGTTTGGGTGTTAAAGTTTAACAAACACTGTAGCAATTTGTCTTATTTGACAAAAAGTTTTCAATTTTAGACTAATTAGGCTTAATAGATTCGTCTCGTAAATTACTCCTAATCTGTGTCGAGATGCATGCAATTAGTCTATATTTAATACTCCATGCATTTGCCGCAATATTGATGTGATGAGAGTTAAACTTTAACACGTTGTAACCAAACAGGGGCAAAATAAGGCCTAGGAGACGCAACCTAAAAGATAAAAAGCATTCTCACGCTGAGGTCCACCCCTGTGAGGTACTTGGAGGTAACCGATCGTGATCCTTGCTCACTGAGAATGAGACGTTCCGAGGATGAACATCACATCCACATTGTGGGGCGGTGTCAGTGTCGACCTATATATTTCGCCGCTCGTAGACATCACCTGCTCACCTAAACGCATACTATGGAACCAAGAGGAAGCACCGCAAATGATTGCGACCCATACACCCACTCCAACTAGGAACATGTGCGCGCATCACCACGCATGAAAGATTAGGACGTGAAAGATTAGTAGAAGAGCATACCTGGGCTGATTGCAGGAGCAGCCAGCCAGCATGCATGCAATTTCTCTTCGAAGTTTGGAGGTGCCTCTTGCGCCTTGACTATTGATGAGTTAGCTGTGTCATGATGTATTGGTGATAGCGGCGGGCGAGGACAAAGGAGAAGGGTGCAGTGCAGTGCAGATAAAGGTGCCGAAACTTTTTCAGTGGGAATAGAAATTTGGAATGCACGTCTACCCAGCAAACGGGGGCAAGCACAGGTGCGAGACGAAACACGGGAGTCGGGAGGCCCATGAAAGGATGCGTACTGTGTTCGCTCAGGTTCCTTTTCGTTACCCCGTCTCGAGGAAAGCTACTAGACAAGTTCAGTCCGTGGCAAGGCAACCCGGGAAACACATGCTGACATGCTGTGGTTGGTTGGTGCACCATCACGATTCAGATTCACGAAGGCTGCGTGCATTTGCAGTTTCCAGTAGTATTTGCAGAAATCTGCTTGTTCAGCTTCCCTGACAGGTACAATACCAGACAAAACCACCAATGGTACTATTATCCTGGAATAATTTTTCATGAGGTTGGTGTTTAGATGAAAAAAATGAAATTTGGCTACTGTAACACTTTCATTTGTATTTGGCAATTAGTGCCCATGCATGTGTTCAAAAATATCGTGATTTACAACCAAACTGTACAATTAGTTATTTTGTACAGTTTGGTTGTATGGAATATACCGTAAGTTGAAAACTTACGGTATATTCCATACATGTGTTCAAAAATTTGATGTGATGGAGAGAGTATAAAAATTTAGAATTTGAAAGACATCTAAACGCCTAGGTATCCAAAGTCAAAACAGCTTTCTGTAGTTCCGAAGTTTATGTCACTTGGTATGCAGTCAAGCAACATCGACTCCGATGAGTTGGACACGTAAATCTCTGACCAGTTTGAGCACATGCCGAAAGAACGAGCCTGTTTGCTGGGTTGATCTCGCTGGCTGAAAGTACTGTTGGCTGATTTTTTGTGAGAGAAAAATACTGCTGGCTGGCTAGCTGATTTAACTGACTGATTTGACTGATAATCTCAAGCAAACAGACCGGTAACGACTTGCTTGCGAAAGTTCCTCAGGTAGGACTGCAGTACCACAAATACGAGCGCAACACTGAACGTTGGCTATAGCAGTCACAGTCTTTGGCTCGTCCGGTAAGCTTCCTATCATTTGTAAATTGTACTGCAAACGCAAGTGACAAGGACAGTCATTTCCGTTTGGTGCACAGCATATGGCAGCCTATTTGGTTCCGAAAGACGACAGGAGCCAAACTGCCAAAGACTGACTGCAAACCAAGCTAATCCGGGTTACCTGCGTCTCGCTAATCTGATGCTAGTGATTACTAGCACTAACAAACGGAAGTCCTACCTCCTACAGAAGGCACTAATCATTGAGGTAAAGATCACAGATTCACAGGGCCTTTGCACATGAATCTCCAACAAAATGATTAAAGAATACGCACTGCCAGTGTCAGCTCAGCAATTTTTTTCGAATGCATATACCGTAAGTTTTCAACTCTCTAAAAAAATGTTATAACTTACAAGCTAAAAAATCAAATTAAATTCCGATTACACCATTAAATTTGTTTCAATAAATCCTTCGAAACAAAATGTCACATGGATATATTTAGATAAAGTTTATTTACGCACATGTAGGCCCACTCGATATAGAGCAGAGATATAGAGGATGGACGGGTGCGGGAAAAAGTGATATAGAAGAGAATCTCGATGACCAGGACGGAATATTCCTTTTAGATGATGTATATAGAGTATGACGAGTGCGGATAGCCTAAGGCTGTGTTTAGTTACTCCGAGCTTTCTGAATTTGGCACTATGCACATCAAACTTACGGTATATGCATAAAGTACTAAATGTAGACGAAATCAAAAACTAATTGCACAGTTTAGTTGTACTTTGCGAGACGAACGTTTTGAGCCTAATTAGTCAACGGTTGGACAATTATTACCAAATACAAACGACATGCTACAGTGCGCTACAGTAAATTTAGCCCTCCCAAATTTAGGAACTAAACACAGCCTAAAGTATATAGGCCCCGTTTAGTTCTAAAAAACACCTAAAAAATTTTGCACAATATTTGTCACATCGAATCTTTGGACGCATGTATGGAGCATTAAATGTAGGTAAAAAAATAACTAATTGCATAGTTTATCTGTAAATGTCGAGACAAATCTTTTGAGTCTAGTTAGTCTATGGTTGGACAAATTTTGCTAAATAACAACAAAAAAGTGCTACAGGAATTTTTCTTCAAAAAATTTCGGATCTAAATGAGGCCGGGTTCATTCGGCTTATAATCCGTCTTTTTCAGCTTGTTTTTTTAGCCGGAACAATATTTTTCTCTCACAATAAATCAGCCAACAGTGTTTTTCAACCGGCTTATCAGCACAGCCGAACCGCTCCATAAGATTGATTGGCCTCGGAACACGAGCTAGCAGCGTCAGCAAACAGTTCTGCAAAGTCGCGTTTGTGAAGGGAATTGCTGCTAAGCACTGCACAGTCGCACAGAGGACAAGAGAAACGGATTTGCTCATGCACCGTGCCACGCCGCGCCTAAAAAAAAATCCTGCCGCCGGCCGCGGAGGCGGAGCATTCTGTCCCCGCACCCCAGAGGCCCAGACTCCCCAGCTTTCCTAGGCATCCGCCGATATTTTTTATTTTTACTGCTCCGCGTCTCGTGAGCCGTACCACACTACCACCCCGCTAGTTACTGTTGGTGGCATGACACGGCAAAGCTCGCGCCTCGCGCCGTAGGCTTTTCCACGGGGAAGAGGCCAGAGGCAAAGGCTGGTGGTGCACTGGTGGTGCTCAGGGCAGTGGTCCATGGCTGCGCTGGGCGCCTGCGCCCGTTCAGGAGTGACGGGCAATGGCAACGGAAGTCCTTGGTTGTTGACCGTGGCGGTACTGGATGTGCGTGGTATACTGTCGGTGACACCGTTGGATCAGGAGGGGAAGCGCAGGTCGGAGGGGGCCGAACGGCCACAGTTCGCGCTGCGGTCGCACTTATCTGGTTATCACTGAGGGTTCTTTTTTTTTTTCCCCTTCTGTGAGAGGGAACGCCGAACGCGATGCACGTGCAGGCTTGCGTATGACAAGATTCGTAGGCCCAAAATAGCGAGGCCCTGTTTGCATGGGCCAAATTCATCTTCCCTGCCTTATTTAGAGGGTAGTTGGGACAGCTTCAAATCTGAAAAAAAGATAGCTTCATTCCTAATTTTGAGCCAAATACATCAAATTCCACCACCTTTAAATCCACCAAAAACACAAATCTAGCTCCTGGATCCATGAAATCTGAGGAGCTCGCGAGGTGCTATTAAAACGCACAGCTCCAACCTTTTTTTTTTGGCGAACATGCCCCTGTGACACGTGTTTCGTTAAAGTAGAAGTAGAGTTACGGTTAGTTACAACAATCCAATGTAATCCATAGATTACCGAGGAGCAGCTGGAGGAGCCATATCAAATACAGTACTTTAGAAAGAAAAGTCATTTTCTGGTAAATAGTAGAAAAGGCAAAGTATTTTTTGTGTCTAGAGCTGGAGCTGCAAAAAGTGCGTCCTCAAGTGGCAAGTGCCCAGCAAAATCGTTCAGCTAGTAGCAGTATCTGCGAAGGTTAGCGCACATAACACGTCTCTATGTGTCAACAATGATGTCTTTCCATGCAGAACTATATAGGACCATACGGATGATATAATGGCTACTGCCCTGTCTGATGTCCAGGATATTGCCTTCAACAATCAACCATGGAATAGGATTATAAACTGCTGGAAACCCATTGTCCATGAGAGCTGAGCTTTTATTTCCTAATGCACCAGTAGCAAATTGGCTACACCAAAGTCAATCTGCAGCACATCTGAGGAAAGCAGAAATATGGACGCATTAGGAAAAGGATAACTGTTTGTACCTAATAATGTTGCTATATTTTTAATCTAGTGGGAAGCATTCAGAAAAGCATGAGCCTTATGCAAGCGAGTCTACATCACCCCCTGAAGTATGGGGTGGTGTCTAATTTACCCCCTCAAGTATGAAACGGTTTAATTTACCCCCTGAACTTTCCAAAACCGTCTACTTTACCCCCTGGGGAAGTTTTGGACGACGGTTTACTACGGTAACCATGGTTTTGCTACCGTAACTGAATCTTTAAAAAATCATAGTAAATCACAGAAAAATCATAAAATGGAAAATCCAATTTTGTTGGACTCCACGTGAGTAAATCTACACAATGAACATATAATATGGTGTGTTTTAGTACAAAGTTTTTGCTGTAGCTTTAAATTTATTGGAAAATCCTAATAAATCTAAAGATATAGCAAAAATTTTGTACTAAAGCATACCATATTATATGTTCATTGTGTAGATCTACTCATGTGGAGTCTAACAAAATTAGATTTTTCATTTTACGATTTTTCTGTGATTTACTATGATTTTTTAAAGGTTCAGTTACTGTAGCAAAACCATGGTTACTGTAGCAAACCGCCGTCCAAAACTGCCCCAGGGGGTAAAGAAGACGGTTTTGGAAAGTTCAGGGGGTAAATTAGACCGTTTCATACTTGATGAGGTAAATTAGACACCACCCCATATTTCAGGGGGTGATGTAGACTTTTAAGAACACATCTCGTGGTAAAATAACCATAATGTCATGAAAGACTGCTGATGGCAAAGCATGGCATGTAGTTTCTAGTCAATCTAATAGTAAAGTAGATATGAAGATATCGATGCCCATGTTTTAGAAGTATGACAACATGGGTTCTAGGATCTCAAATCAAAATAGAGAGAGTGTGTTACCAGTTCAGTTTGCTCTACTCTGCTTTGATCAAGCAGGCACAAAAAATACCAAATGGAAACTCTGATCTATATATATTCAAGGTCTCCAGAAGCTACATCATCCAATACGCTCCTGTCGAGGTCTGAGCTTGCTGCTTCTTCCAATTCATTATTAAGGTGTATACTTTCCACCTCTTTGAGTTCATCAATGTCAGGGTCTCCTTCTGTCGCCTCTTCAGTTTTACTATCGGGGTAAACTCTCATTCTGATGCGCTTGCCTTTGATGTATCGATATTCCCATTTTGGTGGTGGGTATTTCTTTTTTAACTTTTCATATTTGTCCATCATCTCTAACTTCTGAAATACATCACCTAGCATCCTGATAATAGAACCATCAGGTCTTACACCTAGTTCCTCCATATCAGCAAACATCTGGAGAATTTACGAGTAAGACATCATAAGAATGCTTGGATAATTATCCCCAGCTAATGTTTCTGTTGAAGCCAAACCCCAATTTTTAGTTAAAACAACATGCAAACTGGTAAAATACGAAAAAAACATATTTCAGTTCCTACCTCAAACATCTTATTATACGCTCCCGCACTGTAATAGAAAGAAATCATTCTCATGAAATATGTACGAGGCAAACCCTCCATATATCGTGAGAATACCATTCCAAATAACTCTTCTGCTTCCTCAATCCGACCGTCCTCGATCAAAGCATTCAACAAGGTGTAATAGCTTCCCATTGTCTTCCCTTGACCTTTGTTGAACATCCATTTAATGACCTAGATCATGTGGTCATTGCTTCAGTTCAGAACAAGGGTTTGTTATTACAAAGGAACAACTAAATCCTAGGTGTAGTATTGCTAAAGGAAAAACAGTTTATCTTTCTTAATTGAAAGGCAGAGCTCATGCCATTATCTTCCAAAAAAAGGGTTTACTATTAAAAGAGAGCAGCTAATTCTATTCTTCTAGAACTGGGAGCAGCTAACTGACTTGTCAAAGGATGAGATTACTAGCAACATTCTCCAAGAAAGGACTAGCAGCTAATACAGTATGAAACTTTAACTAGAAATTCATGACAATTGAAAGGAATATGTAGAAAAAATAATTTAGACCAAACAGTTCACATCAAAACTTGGAACTTCCATTTAACACCTGAATTATCCGTTTCCATTCCTTTTCGTCTTCAAGTTTCTTCAGTGCCTTCTTTACTACGATCAAGGGAAACTCCAGTTCCCATGCAACAAATGAGTCAAGTGCTCCATAAACTTCCTCCTTTACATTAGATAGACCTTTAATCTGCACACATATAATTTCAGACACTCAATTTGAACGTGTCCATAGGAAAATGAGTATTTGAAAAAGGCATCCTACACAAACTATATGTTGCCACTTATGTAACATACAGTGATACAGTAATGTGACTGAAATTTGCTACAAATACAGAAAGCTGAAATTAGCTGAATGAAAAGATATTTCCTTGTTTGTTGGGTTGTGGCAGTGGACTAAAAGTTAACCCAACAATGTCAAGGTGATACACAAGAGTATACAAACACAATTAATTTTCAACAGAGAAATGTTGAAGAACCTCACACATTCGACAAGCTTCTGTGACTTGGAAATAGTCCCAATTTTCTTATGAGTTTTCCACACACGGGGATATCTCGGTCTTGGACCCCTGGCACCACAAACCTGTTGCACAATTGCAATTAATAGGAATCATGATAGGCCGCACCGCCAGTACTAAATCACCATATGCATAACGCATGCGGCACAGCAGATTAAGCTCACCACTACAGAATTGAACTTTATATGATGTCGAACAGGCCCCTCCTTTACTGAAGCAAATGCAGGCGACCAGTAGCTCCTCAAGCAAAACATTCTATAATCTGTATTAGCATTAGCGAAAAACTAAACAAAATCCACGAAAGCAGATAAGAGCGTCGCCTTCACGAGATGAAGAGAACTCTCATCTTCACGCCGTACCTTAATAGAGTATCAGAAGAGCAGTAGGACTGAAGGAGAAAACGGGAAAGGATGGGCTGCCGTCGCCGCCCGCCGCCGCTGCAGCCGCCGAGTGGAGTAACCGACTGCCGGGACCGTCGCTGCTTCTGGCCGGAGTCGGGAGGGGAGCGACCGCAACCGCACAGCGCCAGCTTGGAATTGTAGTCCCCGATTTATCTCTCCAGTTTTATGTTTTCTTTCGTCAGGGAAATCACATTGCTACTGTAGATGTTCGGGCTTGGGCTTTGTATTCGATGGGCCGTGGGCTGGTCTAGTAAATGAGCCTTATGTAGTTGCTCGTTCATCTTCTTCATCTTGCCAAAGAAAGCTTTCCTCCAAAACTCGAAAAAGGACGGAGAAGGCTTCCTCCACGGCTGCCCATGGCCGCTGCCCGGACCTAGGATAGGGATTGCTGCCTCCCGAGTTCCGACGGGGAAAGGGAGAGGGGCGCTGTGGCGGCAGGAAATAATTGGAAGGCGAGGGCTGAGGCCTGAGGGCGAGCGCAGAGTCCGGTGGTTATCGTTTTTTCTTTTTCGGGGATGCCGGTGGCGAGGCCGGAGCCGCAGGAGCCCCGGGTGATCGCCCATGTCGACATGGATTGCTTCTACGTTCAAGGTATGCGATTATCCCTGCCTCTCCCTCCCTCACCCCGCCCATGACCAACCGTTCTTCGACCGAAAAATGGCCATTTGCTTTACTGTAGTCGAGCAGCGGAGGAACCCGGCGCTCAGGGGCCAGCCGACCGCCGTGGTGCAGTACAACAACTGGAAAGGCGGCGGCTTGATTGCCGTCAGCTACGAGGCTCGTGGGTTTGGTGTGAAGAGGTGAGTGCCTTCCTTTCCTGGTCGACTGTCCCGTCTACTTGGAATTTGTTTAGGTCGTAACTTCGGATGAATTGGTGGTGCTTATTCAGGTCCATGCGCGGAGATGAGGCCAAAAGGGTCTGTCCTGGTATTAATCTGGTTCAGGTCCCGGTGGCGCGTGGCAAGGCCGACCTTAATCTTTACAGAAGTGCTGGTTCTGAGGTAGGTTCACCATCGTACACTAATTTATTACTCCTACTCTAGTTCACAGCACAGGACTTACATGGCATATTATACAATAGTAAGTCTATATTTTGCACCTGAACTTTCAGGTTGTTGCAATCCTTGCAAGCAAAGGGAAGTGCGAGCAGGCATCCATTGATGAAGTTTATCTTGACCTTACTGATGCAGCAAAGGAAATGCTCTTACAAGATCCCCCGGATTCACCAGAGGAGATTTTTATGGAGGCAGCAAAGTCAAATATCTTGGGCCTTCTGTCTGTAAGAATGTTTTCACAATTAGTTTTGTTGCTGCTCTGCTATTTGATGTGACATGATCATAGGTCCTGATATATTCAGGATGCCGGAGAGAAGGAAAAGAACGTGAGGGCATGGCTTTGTCGATCAGATGCTGATTATCAGGACAAGTTACTGGCATGTGGAGCTATAATTGTTGCACAGTTACGAGTCAGAGTTCTGGAGGAAACCCAATTTACATGCTCTGCTGGGATTGCTCACAATAAGGTTTATAATGAGTCGTAATAGTGAGTAGATGCTTTTATTTCTGTTGACAAAAATATTCGGTAGTCCATGGTTATTATTGTGTTAGTTTTGCTATGCTCAGGAAATCAGCTCAGGTTCCTGTATTTCTGTTTTCTGCATTCCTTGATTCCTTTCTCTTGCTATCGTAGTCTTCCACTCATTGTTCTTATACTGCACAGATGTTAGCTAAACTTGTCAGTGGAATGCACAAGCCTGCTCAACAAACAGTTGTTCCTTCTTCATCAGTTCAAGACTTTCTAGCATCACTGCCGGTGAAGAAGATGTAATGATCTAACTCTAACAAGACGCCTCTGTCCTTTCTGGGTTCTTGCTTTTTCCTGGGAAAAGTTTTTGAGACTTTGTATCACTGTTAGGTCACAGAACATTGTGCTTTAATTGAAACTATGCGTGGTGTGAAACTGAATGGTGAGAATAACCATATTGTTCAGGAAACAGCTTGGTGGTAAGCTTGGAAGTTCCTTGCAGGATGATCTTGGGGTTGAAACCATTGGTGATCTCCTAAGTTTTACAGAGGATAAGTTGCAAGAGCAGTATGGAGTAAATACAGGGTAATTATGTTCATGCTTTATTAATGTGTTATTATTTGGTTTACCTTGATTAATGTAGATATAAGCTTATAGTGAAGATATGATATCACATTTTAAAGAGTTAATAGTTGTTATTCCCTTTAGCTTTTAGCAGATGATGTAACTTTTAAGTTGATAGTTGCTTCGTTGTACCAAACATGTTTCTTTGCATGATATTTTTTTAATATCATGCCAAATAGGCAAATCCTCGCTAACTCATCTTGTAAGCGCTTGACTTCATGCAGAACATGGTTATGGAAGACTGCTAGGGGCATTAGTGGGGAAGAAGTTGAGGATCGTCTTTTACCCAAGAGTCACGGGTGTGGAAAGACATTTCCTGGCCCAAGAGCACTGAAGAACAGCGCTTCTGTAAGAATTCTTACTCTTTCATTTTCATTGTTCTTCAACAAAATCTTTAGTTATTAGCTGCTCAAGAAACAGAGTATCCAGAAGTTATAATGATAGAGCATATCATTTGTATGAACCGTAGTTCATTTGGGGGATAACTATTGCCAGGACGATAGCCTGACAAAGTTGGCTTGGAGGGAGACTAGAGTGTTTGGGGTGAATTTGATTGATTGTTCTTCATTCCTTTTCTCCTAGATACAACACCTCCCTTATAGATAGAGGATTCCTAACCACCTAAGGAAGGCCCAATCAAATCCTAATGAATCATATCCAATCCTATCTCTAATTGACCCGAACCTAACCGTATCTCTAATTAATCATATGGCCCCCTGCCCCCCTAACAACATTTCAATTGGCACCTGATGTATGACCGTCTTTTTTTGTTTTTAGCCCTTTTTTTAAAGATTTTCTCAAATATGCCCTTGACGGAAAGATTTCAGAAAATGGACCCAGGGCTTGGCGCCATCCACGCTGGCGCCAAGGTAACACAGCTTGGCGCCATCCACGTTAGCGTTGGCGCCAAGCCCCCATGCCACTTGGCTGACGACGCCGAGCTGGCGCTGACGTGGCAACACATTGGCGCCGTCACCATTGGCGCCAAGCTTGGCGCCACAGACCTAATACCATGTATATCATTTTCTATCCTAAGTATTTCTATGTTGTTCTAAGTGATCAAACAGAAAGTCACTGTAAAAAACTCTAGAGTTAGTCACATTTCTCAATATCCAAGTCATGATAAAATTTCAAATTTGTAAATGTCCAAGTCATGGTAAAAAGTCATTTTTCCATATGTCTACCACATGGTAGTTGTTATTCTAACATATCCAAGCCGTAGCAAAAATCCAGATTTAGCCAATTTCTAGGTTGCCCATCATATGGTAAATATCAAGACTGTCAAGTTTGGCGCCAATGGTGACGGCGCCAAGGTGGCTGCCACGTCACCGCCAGCTCGGCGTCATCGGCCAAGTGGCATGGGGGCTTGGCGCCACGCCAATGGCGCCAAGCTGTGTTACCTTGGCGCCAGCGTGGATGGCGCTAAGCCCTGGGTCCATTTTCTAAAATCTTTCTACCAGGGGTATATTTGAGAAAATCTTTCGAAAAAAGGGCTAAAAAACAAAAAAGACGGGATGTATGAAGAACCATATACTTGCATACTTATTTGACTTGGGTGAAATAGCTTGAAAATATGTAACTCTCAAGTTTCATTATGATGTCTGACATGTATGGTGACATTGTTGATCTGGAGTCTGGAGCCCTGCATGTCAGTGAGACGATCAGCGGTTACTAAAGAAAACTTAGCAGTTCCATGTACAAACTTTTGTGGTCCATGTCAGCCACATTTGTAGAGCTTACACCGGACTAATTCTGAACAGTCGTTGTACTTGACTACTGCTGCTCTTATCAAATATTAGTTTGTTGAAATGAGCAGCATGTACAACACAGAATTATGTTGGTGCTTTATGATGCTGCACTTTGATGGCCTTAAGGGATGCTAGATGCAGTACCCTTCCTAACTTAAATTTTGTGCTGCCTGAGTCAGATGCCACATAACTCCGCCTATGTTGACTGGAAGACTTTCTTAAGTCGTCTCAACATAGCCGGTCCCAAGCCCGGGTAAAGGAGGAGGGTGTGTTAAGGTCTGGCGAACCAACAGTAAAAAACACAGCCACTCTCATGGATTTGAAACCCACAAGAGATTCGTTGGGGCGTAACCCTCTTAGCGACGCGCTACATCGGAACCCGGGTGTGGTGTTAAATGGGCAAGGGCCGGGTCGTCATCCCCTTAGTGGCGCGTCGTATCGTGACCCGGGTACGATGAAAAATGAGCAAGGGTCGGGTCGTCGCAACCTTAGTGGCGCGCTACATCTACGCCCGGGTGTAGTGAAAAATGAGCAAGGGTCTTCGCACTTCCCTCGACGGGTGCGAAGGGTAAGGAAGCTAGCCGAGCCAACTAGGATTCGTCTAGGTAGCTGGAACGTAGGGTCCCTAACGGGTAAGTTAAGAGAGCTAGTCGATGCAGCAATTAGAAGACGTGTAAATATTCTATGCGTTCAGGAGACTAAATGGAAGGGCCAGAAGGCGAAGGAGGTGCAGGATACTGGCTTCAAACTTTGGTATACGGGGATAACATCGGGTAGGAATGGTGTAGGCATCTTGATCGATAGGAGCCTTAAGGATGGAGTCGTTGATGTTAGGAGGCAAGGCGACCGGATTATCTTGGTCAAGCTAGTAGTTGGAGATTCGGCTCTAAATGTGATCAGTGCCTATGCCCCTCAGGTAGGTCTTAGCGAGGGCACCAAGAGGCAGTTTTGGGAAGATCTTGATAGCATGGTTAGTACCGTGCCTATCAGCGAGAAACTCTTTATAGGAGGAGACCTCAACGGCCATGTTGGTGCGACTAATGTAGGTTTCGAGCGGGTGCACGGGGGGTTCGGGTATGGTAGTAGGAATCAAGAGGGGGAGGATGTTTTGAACTTCGCGCTAGCCTATGACTTGTTGATAGCGAACACCCTCTTTAGGAAGAGGGAGTCTCATCTAGTAACCTTTCGTAGTGGACAACACTCGAGCCAGATCGACTTTATCCTTACAAGGAGGGAGGATAAACGTGCTTGCTTTGATTGTAAGGTGTTACCTGGGGAGTGTGTTGTCCCTCAACATAAGCTTGTGGTGGCGGACTTTCGCTTTCGGGTACGTGTCCACCGGGACAAACGGGCCAAGATTGTGAGAACGAAGTGGTGGAAGCTTAGAGGGGAAGCAGCGCAAACGTTTAAGGAGAGGATGCTAGACGAGGGGCCTTGGGAAGAAGGAGAAGATGCCGACGACATGTGGCTAAAGATGGCAACATGTGTCCGGAAGGTGGCTTCGGAAGTGTTTGGCGTGAGTAGAGGAGGCAAACGGGAAGCGAAAGACACATGGTGGTGGAATGACGAGGTGCAAAGGGCTATTAGGGAGAAGAAGGAGTGTTTCAAACGTCTCCACCATGACAAGAGTGCAGCCAACATCGAGGGCTATAAAATAGCGAAGAGGGCTGCAAAGCGAGCTGTGAGTGTAGCAAAAGGTCAGGCGTATGATGGCCTTTATCAGCGGCTAGGCACGAAGGAAGGGGAGAAGGACATTTATAGGATGGCTAGAATCCGCGAGAGGAAGACAAGGGACATCAACCAAATAAAATGCATCAAGGATGGGACAGATCGACTTCTGGTGAAGGATGAGGAGATCAAGGACAGATGGAGAGAGTACTTCGATAAGCTGTTTAATGGGGAGAATGATGGTCCTACCCTTGAGTTGGACGACTCATTTGACGATACCAACAGACGCTTTGTGAGGAGAATTCAGGAGGTAGAGACCGGAGAGGCTTTGAAGAGGATGAAGGGAGGTAAAGCGATGGGCCCTGATGGTATCCCCATTGAGGTGTGGAGATACCTAGGCGCCAGAGCGATAGTATGGTTGACTAAGCTTTTTAACCTTATTTTTCAATCTAACAAGATGCCTGAAGAATGGAGGAGAAGTATATTAGTACCTATCTTCAAGAACAAGGGAGATGTTCAAAATTGTACTAACTACCGTGGGATTAAGTTGATGAGCCATACGATGAAGCTCTGGGAGAGGGTTATCGAGCATCGCCTAAGGAGAGTGACACATGTGACCCAAAATCAGTTTGGGTTCATGCCTGGTAGGTCGACCATGGAGGCGATTTTCTTATTACGACAATTGATGGAGAGATATAGGGAGCAGCAGAAGGACTTGCACATGGTCTTTATTGACCTCGAGAAGGCATATGACAAAGTACCGAGAAATGTCATGTGGTGGGCCTTGGAAAAGCACAAAGTCCCAACTAAGTACGTTACCCTCATCAAGGATATGTACAGGGATGTGGTGACGTTTGTCCGAACATGTGATGGCGACACCAGTGACTTTCCAATTAAAATAGGACTGCATCAGGGGTCAGCTTTGAGCCCTTATTTATTTGCTTTGGTGATGGATGAGGTCACAAGGGACATACAAGGTGGTATCCCTTGGTGTATGCTCTTTGCTGATGATGTGGTGCTAGTTGACGACAGTAGAGCAGGGGTTAATAGGAAGTTAGAACTATGGAGGCACACGTTAGAGTCGAAAGGGTTCAGACTTAGTAGGACTAAGACCGAGTACATGAGGTGCGATTTTAGCGCGACTAGGCATGAGGAGGGAGACGTTAGCCTCGATGGGCAAGTGGTGGCCAAGAAGGATACTTTTCGGTATTTAGGGTCGATGCTACAAAAGGACGGAGACATTGATGAAGATGTTAGGCATAGAATTTCAGCCGGCTGGTTGAAATGGCGTCAAGCTTCTGGCGTCCTCTGTGACAAAAGGGTGCCTCAGAAGCTGAAAGGTAAGTTCTATAGGACGGCGATTCGTCCGGCTATGTTATACGGTGCTGAGTATTGGCCTACAAAAAGGCGACATGTCCAGCAATTGAGTGTAGCAGAGATGCGTATGTTGCGTTGGTGTTGTGGGCACACAAGAAGGGATAGAGTCCGGAACGACGATATTCGGGATAGGGTTGGGGTGGCACCAATTGAAGAGAAATTGATTCAACATCGGTTGAGATGGTTTGGACATGTCCAACGGAGGCCTCCTGAGGCGCCGGTGCGTAGTGGAGTTCTAAAGCGGGCCGATAATGTAAAGAGCGGTAGAGGTCGACCTAAACTAACTTGGGACGAGTCCGTTAAGAGAGATCTTAAGGAGTGGAATATTTCTAAGGATTTAGCTATGGATAGGAGCGCTTGGAGATTGGCAACCAACGTGCCGGAACCGTGACCTCTTTTGTCTCCCTTTATGTCCTTTTTGTGTCTCTCTGTTTCTCGTCTCTTTTGGGTTTCATCTGTAGCCTACCCCAACTTGCTTGGGATAAAAGGCTATGTTGTTGTTGTTGTTGTTGTTGAGTCAGATGCCACATGCATGGCTCAAAAAACAAAATATCTCATTCCTATGTAAGAATCTAGGAAATTTTTTGTTAAGGTTCAGTTAATTCAGTCAGTCTATATGTTGTAGGTCAAGGGCTGGCTGGATCAACTCTCTGAAGAATTAAGTGAACGGATCCAATCTGACCTGAACCAGAACAAGAGAATTGCTCAAACGCTTACTCTTCATGCCAGAGCATCTAAGGTATTTTGTGTAATATACTAATATCTTTCCTTTTAGGGTACTGTAATTTCTGATAAAATGGTTAGGCATGTATCTAGTCCAATTTCACACTGCACACCATAACTTCCTTTCTACTTTTACTGCAGGAAAATGAACGTGATTCAACGAAGAAATTCCCTTCCAAATCCTGTCCTTTGCGCTATGGCACTGGGAAAATTCAGGAGGATGCAATGAAGCTATTTGAATCTGGCCTTCACGAGTTTTTAGAATCTCAGAACACTGGATGGAGCATAACATCTCTTTCTGTTACCGCAAGCAAAATATTTGATATACCTAGTGTATGCTTATAAAAGCTTTCTTACCAATTGATGATTGGATACATTATCTTGTTTAAATGTTGAGACACCTTAGAGAAACAAGGAAACATGGCAACTTCAGTATATTATTTTGATCTCTTGATAAATAAAGTCTCATTCCTTCAAACCAAACATATATTGAGATTACATTATGTAGAAGTTCCACCAGCTTTTATAACACTCCAACATACTAATGAAATTACAATCACTTAGCAAAATGAAAACAAAAATTCCTATTAAATCTGTGCTATCATATCTGCAACCTTATTATCTGTCATTCCTGAACTGTGGTGTCTTATTCTCATGTTTGCAAATGCTACAGCATATACAATCTGTCATTATTCATATGTGTAGTCAGGCCCCACATAAAATTGCAAATGCATTTTGCTAATTTTTATTTGTTATTTTAATTTAATTTATCAGGGAACAAGCTCAATCTTGAGATACATTAAAGGTCCTAGTTCTGCTGCACCTCCGGCTACACCTGATTCTTCGTCTGTACCTGAGGATCCATCTCTTGGTGATCTTCCTTAGTAAAAGTGTGCCTACTTTTTGCAGTTTTTGTTTGTTCTTTAAGGATCTTCCAATATTTTTCTGTAGACAATGATGTATTTGCGAAGCCAATTCATGAAGAACAATGCCGGCCATCTACGTCTGAGAAAGAAGACAATAATATACATTCTGTGTCTGCGATTTCAGCTAAACAATGCCAAGCAAATAAAGAAAAAAGAATATCAAAGAAGTTGCCTGAAGTTAAGGTCAGTTCTTTTCTCCTCGGTGGACACCATCAAACTGATTTCTTGGTTATATTCTTAAGCTGTTGATGAATGAAGATTTTGTTTTCCTTTTGTTTCCGTTTGCTTGCTTACGGGCAACAAAGTAGCATCAACTCTTTAATATTCAAGTTGGAATATCCCCAAAGTTAGTGCTTCGCATTGCCTTTTGTATCAGAAATGATTAAATCAAGGGCTTTTCTTTCTGAGTCAGCTGTATTTTCTTTTTCTCGAATATATAGCCTCTCATGGTTACCATCTTGTACTTGCTCTTGCTTTTTTCTATGAAATTAGCACTGAATTGTGCTGTTCGTAAAAAAAAGCTTCCAAGTTTGACATGTACTCAACGTGTTCACTTCTTTTTTTATTTTATTTTGTCTCATTTCTTTTGTGTTGGTAGTATCTGACTTTAAAACTAATTTTTAGTTTCCATGTCATTAACTCATCCAAGATGTTTCATGACGATAGGGAACTTCCTCGATATTGAAGTTTCTTTCACGGGGTCAATCTACCTTCCATGAGAAAAGAAAATCTGATGGACTAATTTGCAGCCATCAAGGTTTGGTGGACTGTAAGATGCAATGATGCAGATATTGATTTAACCACTGCCACATTTGACATTTCTTCGTTTGCTGAATATTCATGATGACATTAGGTCCAGGGAGTTCTTCGGAAGCAAACAAAGCTGAAGAAAACAATGTGCCTGCGGAGGCTGAGGATAGGAACAACACCAACAGTTGTGCTGAACCCTCTGGCAATAACACATGGATGCTCAACATTCAAGACATTGATCCAGCGGTGGTGGAGGAACTGCCACCAGAGATCCAAAGAGAAATACAGGGGTGGGTCCATCCATCGAAGCACCCAAGCACGAAGAGACGTGGTTCTACAATTTCTTCGTACTTCCCACCTGCGAGGTCTTAGATACGTTGATATGCTAGTTCTTGATTGTTTATTCTTTACTCTTCTCCACACAACACAACAGCCTAGCTCTGTGTATTGTAATTGCAAGATATGAAGATGTTCAGGTAGCCCATGTGATGAGCAGTTGGATGGGACCTCTGTGAATATTAAGTTTATTTGGGTGAAGGACGGAAACATGAACATTAATGTTTGTGCAAATGGGTACTTGAGGTCCTAGCCTCCTAGGATTGCATCTACTTATATTCATGTTGGAAAATTATTGAGTACAGTACTTTGAATCTTAATAACAAATGAAAGACAGTGAAATAAACCTTGGATTTGGAACCTGTCAAGTTCCATGGCAGTCGGTCTTTCAGCAGAGCATAAGATAAATCAGTGAGATTGAGACGACACACGTAGATCAAATTTGTGCATCTGTGGTACTGTTTGATCGTGAAGAATCATTTGTACTCTTTCTATCACTCTGCCCAGCATGTGCAGATGTAAATTATATATAAAAAAATTAAGCGGGAAGAATTTACAACAACATATGGTAACATTGATCGACCTCTAAATGACACACACACGCTTCATGCCTTCCGGTCTTTTCTTCTCTAATCTTCTCCGAGCAACAAGTACATTTTATATGAAGTCTTCATGGGAGAAAATGCAGCTGGCATCATGTTTGCTTATTAACATAACAAATACAAACATGAGGTAGTGAGGTGAAAGATTGCAATGGTAAGGCCCGACTCAGGCAAGATGAAGGTCATTAGCATATTCAGAGAAAGTTGGGAGGTCCAAGGCTTCCCTTGCAATGCTCCTGTCTTCGTCAGTTATACTTAAAGCTTGCAATATAGCATCCTGTCATAACGGTTACATAGAGTCAATAGAATCATATCATGATTTGTGAGCTTGCACATAAAGTCAAGCATTGCATGACATATTGGCAAAGGAGATCCGTAGCAGAATATGAAATAGAAATGATGCAAATATAATAAGGACGCCACATTGAGCTTTGAGAAGCCTAATACATTAAAAAAAAACTATGAGAAACCTAAAGGGCAGACAAAATCCCCAGGAATGAGCCAATATGGTTGTGCTCCGCACGAGCCCTTTGGTTATGTTTCTTATTTTCCGGAGTCATCTATTTCCTTGTATCAGAAATAAGTGTCAGTTGTCGCCATCCTCTATTTCCATGAATTGAAAATAAGTTAATATTCATTCATTGTACTCTATATAAGCTATAAGGCATACTATTTGGCAATCCTCTACATGGCATATCTTTCTGAACCAGCATGAGTACATGAAAAAATTCAGTGGAGTCAGATTCTTGAGTTATAGCTAAATTTAATAAAAGGTTATTACCGCACTTTGGAGTTTTCGGATGTAACCAATTACAAGCAGCTTCACAGGCTCTGTTTCAATCCTGCCAGAGGAATCAAGAAAATCTACTTGCTGCAAAAGAAAAACCACGAATCAAATGATTGTCCGAGAAAATTTGGAAACCTTACTATGCATTAATCGGTTAGTAAATATTACTAGACCACCAATTTTCAAAATCTCGTGCCAGAAAAAATACTTAGAACTGTAGGGAAATGTTTGGACAGCTGGCCTCCCACATGAAAACAACCACATAGATAAGAACAAGAAGTACCAACCATCACTCTTTCGACGGTCTGCTGTGAGAAGTCCCACCCAGTACCTATGATCACCTTGGAGAGTCCATGCACTTTGGACTTGGCCCAACCCAAATAAATTCCTGATATTTGGTCAGGAATACACTCGTAGGTGCAGTCATCTGTTTGCAGATAGTCAAAGTAAAAAAGTGTGTGATTTACAGTATTAAAAAACACTAGTATATAAGAGTAGTCAGAAAGTGTTTAACCTGAAATTACCCAATGAAGATTATTTACAATTTTATCACCTATCCCAGCATTCGAAGGTAAGGGATCAATCGGCAGTACACCTTGAATGCCTATGATAAATTCACCCATCAGATTTGAAATAATTCCAGTTTATCAAAGAAAACAAAATCAGTGGTCAATGAAGAGAGTTACGATCTTCAAATGGAGGAAGACCCCATAGCTCAGGATCAAAGTCCAAAAGTGAATAGAGGATGACATCAGCAATATAATAGTGCTTCCTCTGACTTTGAAGTGATGGTACTGCAGCCGCCTTTGCCCCAGAAGCCTTGGCACCCTTGACTCCAACGCTATAAAAAACGACGAAGGAAGTAGAAACTATAACTCAATAGCACATACCAAGTGCATTCTTGTCAATGCATCAACATTGGAAGCGTGCAACTTACCACTTTAGTGACATGAAGATTCAACATAGTTGAGAGGGATAGATGAAAGAGTAAATATAAATATTATTGATTGTTTCGTGAGAGAAGTGCATGGGCATCCTACATATACGTGTAAGAGGTGTATAAAAGGGTCAGGTTTTGAGAAGTCATGAGAATGAAATAAATTTAGAAAAGCAAGTGGGTACCAATGGGTAGTTTTGGTTCACTGCCTTAATTCATTTTTCCCATTTTCTTGCTTTGAAATCTGGAATAGTTCATTTGTTTTGGGTCGACCCAAAGTCCAGTGACAAAAAAAAAAGTGAACTTGTGTCCCTAATCATACACTGTGCCATATCATTTCACATAGAAAATAGAATGCTGATGAAAACCAAAGGAAGTGATCTTATCAATTATTTGCGTATGAAAAACCTTTGATGCCTTAAGCCCCTAGTTTTTGTGATTGGTGAGGCTGAATTCAACAGAAGATATAAGGGATTTACTTTAAATATAGCCATCATAGCATACCAGCATCTACTGGAAGTTATATCATTTGGCTACCGATCGGATTTCAATAACACTAAAAGTGTCCTGAAAGTTATGAATCATGCACAAGGTAACATTTTTTTTTCGCGAGGGCACAAGATAAGAGCTCGCCCAGAAGAAGTCTTTCCTACACTTACACAGAATCTTCTATGACCAAGCACGACGATGGATTTACACCAAGCCTCTTTGCAGCCTCCAAAAATCTAGAAGAATGCAGGACACCTGATCAGTAATAAACAGTGCTGCATACGCAATGCTAAAGCTTGAGCACTAGTATATAGTTGAAAGGAAACATCATAACACTTGTGCACTTGAAAATAGCAATTAGCAACAGATCATTGGTCAACAATGGTAAGGTACCCACATGTCAGGGGAAGGTTTCCCATTAGGGACTTGATCTCCACCAAGAATAACAGAAAAACACTCCCCCCAATCTGGAAAAGAATAAAGGAGTTTACATGGATTAAGCAGCTTTACATAATAAGAAAACGCACCAGATAAAGATAGATAAGTGTCCTCATTCCTTACTAGTTCAATATTCCTTGTTTTTATTTGTCTGAACCATGCTATAAATCAGGACTTGCAATGTTAAGCTACTTGCATGATCCATGTTGTCAGAAATGGAGTATGGACACTCAGTCAATGAGTAAAGAAAGATACATAACATATTTAACCAAGATAAATCCTTAGAATCACATTGGAAGAATTTCCATCCCCTTCAGTGGTAAGGTATACTGTACAGAAGCGACAGACCAAAAGACATATCTATGCGCTATGCCATTGATAAGATACGGACTGAAGTAAACAGTCATCCTCCTACCTTCTAGTTTCGGAAGTTTGTGATCAATATTTCTCCTAATGGAGTTAGAAGCAAGTGCGAGTGGCACTCCGTTGTTATGAAGATGCTTGACAAGCCTCTTCACTCCTGGAAGCGGTTTCGCCTTTTGCCACCTATAGGAGAAAGAGAGAGTAAGCCAGCTTAAGGCGCTTGTAGACTGACAAGCGTTATGTACATGTCCAAAACTGAAAAGAAACCTTCTCAGGTACAGCGGATGCATCGCCTTGGAGTACTGCTCGATCGTGAGCGGCAGCCCGTAGTCTCTGATGATCCCAGTGGTTGACTCCAGATACATCTGGCCCAGCCTCTTGTCCTCTTTCTGCGCATCGGGGACCTTCCCGTATGCCGCCAAGAATTCGTTCAGGACGTCCCTTGTCGCTCTCTCTGCGCCAAGACCCAAGACAACGCATTATACGCATAGAACAGTGCAAATCAGTTACAGCGCAGCGACACGGCACACGTGCAAATGTGCATCTAGGCTATCTGATCGGTCCGTACTCCGTACGGAGCGGCGCTGGTGGAACGGAGCGGGATGGCGAGGAGTCCCCCTCGTGCGTACCTGTGTCAAGGAGGGTGCCGTCGAGATCAAAAATCACGGCGGAGACCTGGTGCGCCGCGGCCATGGTCGACGCACGCTACGCGGGGGAGGGAGGCTAAAGCGAGACGCGGAGTCGATAGGCGCGGGATGTGGAGGAAGTCGGGGAGGCGGCGCGGGGGATTTAAGTGCGCGAGGAGGAAGAGGCCTCTGCCCACTGGTCGCCGAAGGGATGGGAATCGGAGGGAGACCCGGGTCTGGCTCCGAAGTCTGAACCGGGTGCCTGTTGCCCTGTTGGTGTGTGCAACTGGGCGAGGCGTGCGCGCTCGGCTCAGGTCACCGGCTCACCGCGCGGCGCGTCCGCGCACTGGCCACTGGCCAGCCGCTCCCGCCGGCGCGGTGGTTCTTGCGTGTGTACTACAAACCAAGAAAGTATCGGCTCTCGGTAGTGAGTGGCCTCAGCTCTTTCTGCGTTGGATCTAATGTGGCATGCACTTCAAAACATCGTGACGGAGTTTCCCTATGAAATAATTTGTCTGATGAACCTGAAAATGACTGATCGGGACGTACTCCTATAGCAGAAAGAAAGTACTAGATTGGGATGCTAGTACCATTAGCTGGAATAACAACATCGGTTTTCTTTCTTTGTGACGAGGTGAGCGCCTGAGCGGTGAGGTTTTGTGCGCTCACCGAGCGGTTATTGGACGGGCAGAATAAACTATTAGAGCAAGGAATATTACATGATCGTCACGAATCTGAATCACTTGGCTAACAGAGTGCGTGATAAGCCGAATAAAGGAAAACTGTTCCTTTCCGATGAAGTGCTCCTTGTATCCGCCATTATACTCGTTCATATGGGCCGTTTTTTTTCTTTTTCTGAAAGCATATGGGCCGGCTAATGCAAAATGTTCGCAAACGTGAGCATATAGTGATCTAGATTGAAACCTCACCGACTCACCTGATTTTTTTCTGTCTCCCACGCCGTCGAAACCTATTCAGCTGTTCAAAACCAATCTAGATCTGGTTGGCCCATATCATAGGTCCACTCTCGAATGTGAGTTTTTTTTCATGTGTTTTTATGTGAAAATAATTCGTGGAATTCCTTAATGGTCAAGTGGACCCATGCAATGGTAATAATAACTTAACTTGGAGAAAAGATGAGAGGTACGTAAGTTAAAGTTGATCCTAACCAACTACTATCTCGGCAGAAAGAGGGGAGGGGAGGGGAGTTGATAAGGTCCAGAGTCCCCTTGTTATGTGGTGATAAGTGATTGTTAAGTCCAGCAAATATGTTTCTAGTTGAGTTGTTTTTGCTTATGGCCGACCAAAGGTGAAATGGTGACGGCACAAACATGTCTCTTCGTTTTGTGTATTTGCAGGTCATGGAGGAGATTTGACGATCGGCGGTGATGGAAAGATCAAGAGGAGGTTCTTGCCGATTGACCAAGAGACCAAGAGCAATGAAGGATGGACAAGAAGGTACAGACCAAGGCCTAGAGTAGACAGCAGGTGATCATTCCCATGCAAAGGAAGGCAAGAGTGTACGAGGAAGGTGATGAAGACAACATTGATTGGGGAGTCATGGTGAGATCAATACTAAGTCAAGGCGTTGGCCATGGTAGAAGTGGATATTGTTGGGCTAAAGACAAAGAGGATGGATGAAAAAAATTATACACATGCACGATACATATCAATCCCCATATACACCACCCTTTCCATGTTTAAGACTATCTTTTGTGAGCAATTGAGTTGTTTTTTTGCAAAAGCACCTAACATGGTCGAAGTTGCAGCACTGCACAGAGGATCAACATAGCATCAATTATTAGGATGCATGGGCGAAATCGAAGGGGTGCTGCTTGGGGTGTGAGCTTTTGGGCTCCTTAGGTAAGTGGTGTAAGTGGTTAATGGCATTTTTTCTTTGTTGACTAACACGTATGTTTTGGAGAAACAGGTCAACATTAGGCCAAGAAACGGACATGAAAAAGTGTACTCAAGTATCGATGAAAAGGACAACCTGACATGTGTGGCTAGCATATGGATTGGAGGATCAAGAGTTAACGTTAGGCTACAATGCATAGAAGATGAATACATTTCCAAGGCTTGATGACAAGATGATCAAGAACTCAAGATTGAAGATGAAAAGCAATCAAGAGTCAAAGCAAGTAGAGTAATCAAAGAACCAAGGTCAAGTGGACCACGGATGAATCAAGTGTTACAAGTGAAGACTCGGAGTTGAGGACCTCTAATAGTCAAGAAGAGGGTTTGAGTATGCAAAGGCTTGATGAAATGTTTAAGTGTGCAATGGCGGGGGCAATCCTGAAGAACATGTGATCCCAAGAGCTTGGTTGTGCAACAAGGAGTCCAACATGACAAGTTTCGCCTCAATCAGAGTTTATATGAGGAAGCTAATAAGTTAGATGTGAGATTAGAAAACAGTGCACTCGGCAACACAATACGGTGGAGAAGAAATTGCACTCAATGTCATTTGGAGTTGAGTCCGACCAGTGTCTCTTAGAGAAGGGCACTATGCAAATGAATGCACCGGACAGTCGGGCCAGGAGAAGTTGAGTGCACTAGACAATCATGGTCACATTGAGAGAGGCTAAGGTTTGCTGCCTTGCTGGCGCTATTGAGTTATACTCAAAGGACAGTCTAGCCAAATGAATATGTGAGCACCAAGCAATCTTCAAAGTTGTGTTTGATTGTTTAAGAATCACTGTGCAAGAGTTCAAGGGACAGACCGACCGAGAAAAGAATGTGAGCATCGGACCATGTCAAGACAATGACGCCAACTAGCTATTAGAGTGTCACAACTCAAAACTAGCAGTTGGAGGTGCACTATACTAATGAACACACCGAACTATCCGACCCGAGAATGCAGATTGTCCGGTTTGTGTATTTTACATGTGACGGTAGGAGCACTTTTGGCATTGTTTGCTAACTGTTCTCTCCTTTTGTTTGGGCTAAAAATACAACCCCTATGAGTCTTGTGTCTTTTGGCCATGAGTTTTGTGAAGTGGAATATGAAGCTCAAGGAGAGAAGAATGTGAGGATCAAGTGCGAGATGTAGTGTTAAGGATATGTGTTGGCATGAGAGACACACATATAAGAGTGATCCATTGTTCGTAGATGTGAGGCAGCCATGAGAGTTGAAGTTTGTGAGCGGGAGCACTTGAGATCATGTGTGATCTTCCGGTGAAGGTGGTGGCCTTGTTAAAGAACAAGTGTCAAGAAAATTACTAGAAATGGACTTTGTTTCTTCATGAGATTAAGTTGCAAATGGATTTACCGAGACATTATCAGTGAGACAATAGAGAGTTTCAAGCACAATTTCAATCTAAATCAGCTGTGATCGTGAGGGGCTGTTAGAATAAAAAGTAGTTGTAACAGATCCTTCCGTTGTAATCTATGATTGTTATGGCTTGGTAGTTTATCTTCTTCTGTTGTTGTATTTGATAGTTGAGATTTGCTCTTGTCTTGTAAGTTAGGAAAGTCTGTCAATCACATATATTGCATATATACTATATGAGTGATAGCTCGTAATTCCAGGGCTTCCACCCCCATTCCAATTATACCTCTGAAATTACATGTGTGACATGGGGATCCTGCCAATCACATGACGGAGCACCCCTGCGCGTTCTCGTCGCTGAAGTAGTCGGTGGTCCTGGTGCCGGCGACGGCCGAGTTGGCACCGTGGTGGTAGTAGGCGCCGTACAGGCGCGAGTCGTCGTAGCCATGCTTGTAGTAGTTGTACGAGGACGTGGGCCGCGCCGCGTGGCTGGCGTGCGCCGCCAGGCCCGCGGCGCCGGGCTGGTACATGAGCTGCTGCTGCGCCAGGACGTGCGCGGCGCCGGCGCCGGCCGCGCCCGCGGCGTACGGGAGCGGCCACAGGACGGCGCGCCGGCCCGTCCGCCGCACCGCCTTGAGCACCTTCTTCTGCTCCACGTCCCCGTTCACCGTCACCTTCTGCTGCGCCATGTCGATCTCCACGTCGTGCACGCCTTCCAGCCGCTGCACCGCCTTCCGGATCTTCTTCTCGCACCCGGGGCAGTCCATGTGCACGCACATCTCCACGAGCTGTAAGTGATGTATCAGCAGATGAAATCAGTACGTAAGACAGCAGGGATCCCAGTAGATTATTACAAGAAAAACGCATGCATATATAGCTCGGAAACTCACCGTCATTTTCGTCTTTCGAGTTGTATGGATCGATCACTTCTGCAGTTCTGGTATCTTATCAGGCTGTGTTGGCAATGGCGAGGCTAGTTCAGCTGGTGCCTGATGGCGATGAAGAAATACAAGTTGTTTCTGTGTCAACAAGCTGTGTATGTATCCCCCGTATATACTACTCATCCTGAGTTTCTGGACGATCTTGAAACGGTTACCGCTCCGGGAAGCATGTGCCATGGCTGATGGTCGGCAGGTCAAGGAGTTGACGAACAATTTTCTGTACTCAACAGGCACCGACTGCTTCCTTCGCGCTCCACCTCCGCATTCAACTGCGGTGCATAAAAAACGACGCCGATGCCGATGCCGACATGGAAACGCACGCACGCAGGCAGCCGCCCGCCGGCCGCGCCTCGCTGGCATGCACGTTCGAGGACCAAATGCTCGCTGCTGTGCGAGGGGCCGGCTTCCGATCCGGTGGCGTCGCAAAACGCGGCGTAAATGGAGTAGGCCAGAAGGAGACGGCGGCTTTGCGGTCTTGCGGAAGCGATGCACCGTGTCGCGCTCTTCGGTACCAAATGCTACCATCATGGCCTGGCGAACACAGGGCGGCGCCCGGCGGTGGCCCAACAAACTTGGCTATACATTTGTTTGCGGGCCTCCCAGCCAAATGAACATGTTTAGATGGGCTGTGTTACAGCTCCAGACCCACTATACTCCCGACTCCCGTGCTTCAGCTCACCCATCCTTTTAACGCTTCCTAAAAAAACAATCCTTTTAGCCTCAGTTTTCGATTTGTTTTCTACTGTAGTAATGTTCATCAGTTTCTTTTTTGACTTTTTTTTAATAAAGACTCGTTCATCGACCAGCTAAATACAGTATATCGCTAGAGGTTTACAGCTGGTCCTTTCGATGAATGGTATTATCGTTACAGCCTTTAGGTCCCTGACGTCTCATGTCGGATCAAATGAATCACTCTTGACAAGTTGACAGCTGACCACATTTGTGCAATGATGTTTGCCTGTTTGGCCAATTTATGTCCCGTTCGGATCTGTTGGACTTCTACTTCTAGAGTTCTAGTTCTACGTGGCTTCAACACCATTCATATGTGTTAGATTATTGTTTAACTTAACGTGAAATTATTCAGATACATGTGGTGAATAATTGACATGGAATTTAACTTGACTAAGTAGTACTTAAGGTGGCGAGGACATCTATACTAGAATAACAAAATACAGTAGAGGAATAATTGAGATTTGACTTTATGGAATGTCTATTATTATGTATGTACTGTGTATATTTGATTTAGGTAGTTGGATTTGTTTCGTAATAAAATTGGTAATGACAGATTAGGAATGAAAACACATGGAAATGGGCGGAAAACCTCCTCTTCCGTTTCTGTTTTCTAGCCAATTAAGCCAACGTCGAAAGAATGAGCAAAAGAAACACGTGCTACTACTATGTAAGGACAACTACAACGTAGGCTAACAATAATGTCAGCCACAGAATAAAATGAAAAGCCGCATAGATACATGAGTTTTGAAGCGACCAATGTTACATCGCATGCTACTCTTATTGCATCATAGTCACGTAATAGGTATTGTAGGTTTTATAGTTTTTGTTGGAACTTTGGCATGTTTCTTTTTCCTAGTATGATTTGCTTTTTGTCACAACGCTTTTTGAGTGGTGGTTCTAACTTTTTGTCAAAGCGAGCAACTATTATTAAAAAGCAATGCTCCGCGGCGGCTCAGTGCCGTTTGGCGGCGCGGCTGCTCGGCTACCGCTCTGGCGGTGGTGTCCGCCGGGCGCGTGTAGCACGACGGCAGCGCTGGGCCCCGGCAATGCTTCGTGGGGGCGGCGCGGCAGCTTGGAGGCCGTCCCGGCGGTTGTCGTGCCTCGACTGGAATCGGTCCGGGGCTACCGCCGGTCTACTAGTGTCCAAGTTTCGGCTCCATGGCGTTGTGCCCCTGCTCGTGCGAGCTGCCAGGAGCTCAAGCAGGTGGGTGCAATGGCAGCTGGGGCCCATGGCGTTGTTACCCCTGCTCGCGCGAGCTGACGAGAGCTGAAGCATGTGGGTGCAATGGCAGCTAGGGCCCTGGCTGTAAGGATCGTTGTAAGGGTTCTGGGCGAAAGCTCTGCCTAGCAAGGCTGGGCTAGCGGCGGATGATGCTCTTGTGTTGAGCTTCCTTGTTGGAGGCGTCACTGAAGAATCTCTCCATGCATCCTCCTATGATGTTTGTGCGCTGCGCAGCTCCCCTTCTCCTTGGCACAGGGCTCGGACGAGAGTCTTGCCTAGCTCGTGCTAGGCCGATGGCGATTACGTCTCTGGGCGTCATTCACCTCTTTGGGGGCGCCGTTGTTGTAGCTTTTGTGCCTTGGATTGCTGTCTCCCTGCCGTTCTTCTCCGTTGACTTCTGTGGTCGTGCCACATCTTCGCCCTTCACTCCCTATAACATGGCACAAGCTGCTCATTGGATGGTGTCCGCTGCTGGTGTCATTGCTCTGTCGTCCTCCATGTTCCTTGACTGCATCCTCTCATCATATGCCGGGTTAGCGGGACCATGATCCCCTCTTTTGGATCTCCTCGTTCTCCAACAGTCGGTCCTCCAACCTTGGAGGCTTCCTCCCCTCCAAGGGCGTAGGTAGAAGGCGATTGGTCCCGGATGAACTCCATAGAGGATGTACTTCACGGCTATCGTCTGTCAATCTTGACTCAGAGCCTTACAGTCGCATGTGGAATGGAGTTCGTCGGAGTTTTGTCTATTGGTGGTGCATTATTCGGCGATCATCGACTTGCCTGGCTAGTGGGAGATGTAGCTTTGCTAGCTCTACCTATGGCTTCTGGTGTTTCTACTTCTTGTTCTGATGTATTTTTGTGGTTGTGCCACTTTCGCCCTTACGCTGGGGCGTTTGTTGTTGCTGTTTTTTCATCTCGTGGATATGCCATAAATTCGCTTCTGTGCTGGGGCTGTTGTATTGGTTTTAGTTCGGTTTTCCAAAATTAACTGGACGAAAGGGTTTTGCCTTGTTTTTCCCTAAAAACGAAGCTGTTGATGCATATCAATATATATTCAGGTGGGGATTCATTCCCCTGTGACAATTCAAAAAAAAAAAAAAGCGAGCAACTATTACCTCTACAAGCTGCCATGTCGTCTTGCAGAACCTCTACTGAAGCTAATTTAGATAACCGTTGCAAATGTAGAGTCTGGGACTACTAGCCAACTTAGCGTTGAAGGCTAAGTATTTTCATGTAGAGTTCCAGACAGTTTTCACTAGAGAAACGGATAAGAGCATTCCTTATACATGCAGTGCTGCACATTTGTGCCGACAATGCTACTCAAGGTGCGAAAGGAGTCCGCTCCCACGTCAGAATTACACACCTGTACGCAATTTCAAGTTGATTGCCAAAATGCCATCGGAAAAGGCAAGCTTTCCGTGTACTCCTACATAAAGATCAATCAAAGTACTCTAAGTGCACTTTTCCCCAAATCTTTTAGTAGCTTTAGTTCAGGGTTAGCTTTCAATTTTCCCTCCAAGAGAGGCCCACTCCTGGTAAAAAAGGGGAAATAAACAAACGGCCGTGTTTGGTTTGGGGTGCTAAACTTTAGCACTTTTTATCAATATATGGACTAAAAGGGATGCTAAATTTTAGCAACTAAGGAGGTGCTAAATGGTGCTAAAAGCCCAAGTGCCTTACCTTTTAGCACTTTTGATCCAAACACCCTGATTAAAAGGTGCTAAAAGAGGCCTTTTAGTCCACCAGGTTGCTAAAGTTTAGCACATGATTTTAGCTAGCTAAATTTTAGCACCTTCAATCCAAACAGGGCCTTAAGTGGCAATCGCACACTGAGTGTACTTGTACTAGCGGCTAATGTCATGGATCTAAAAAAAAGTAAGAATATAGTGGAAAAGTAATTTGTTTCAAAAAGAGTGGAAAAGTAATAATGTGAATAAGATTATTTTAGAATCAAATAGGTCTTGTTATCAATATTTGCCAAAACGTTAAATGGTAATTTGTCGGACACATCGTTTAGCGTTTATTTAGGTTACATGGCTACTTTTTTTTTTGAGAATCACACAGTACAACGTATACGCCAACAACACGCACACACACTTACCCTATGATCACACGTACGTAAACTTTACTCCTATGAATAGCTCTGAAGGACTGAGCCGGCAGATCTTGATATTCACGAAGTCACCACAGGCGCCTCGCTGTTAATGGGGACGTTCGAATAAATAGACACAGCCAGTCACCGAGTAGCGCATAAACGGCATGTAAATAGACTACATGGCCATCTACGGTAACACTAAATGTTAATTGTACACACTATACAAAGACAATACTCACCGGCAGCAATACTCACTAGCGCGAGAATAAGATCCAAACACTCTTATATTTTTATTCAGAATTCAAATTCTATATTACTATGTACTAGAATCAATACGAGAATGAGATCTGAATAGAGTTCAATGCTTTTGCTAATGGTGTTGAGCATTATAGACATATATATTTCGCCGGTTTCATTATTTATAAAAGTGATAGACAAATCGTAGCCACATAGACGTTTTGTCGCTGCCGATAAGTTTTTCTTCTGAGCTGGTCAAGTTTCTTCTTCCCTAAGGCCTTATTTGAATGGGCATGTATTCATTTCAATCAAACAAGGCCTCAACGATTTAGCATCGACTTACATGGTGGTAATAATTGACATGTATCGACAGTAGCTAACCCGAGGATGTTGAAGACCAGCACAAATCGCTTTCTTGAGGGCTACATGTATCTCTCCCCTTTCTTGGACCGTCTTGTTCGCTTGAGCTTATCAGTCAAATCAGCAGCTATTCAGCAGTGTTTTTCTCTCACAACAAACCAGCGAACAGTACTTTCAGCCATAATAAACCAACGAAGCGAACAGGCTGTCTCTTCCCCTTGATTGCAGCGGAAAGCAACCCGGCTCCTGCATTAACGAAAACGGCCGATTTAATGCCTCATAGTACCGGGTATAGTCCTTATCCCTAGTTTAACAAACCACCAGATCAAAGCAGAGTGGCAGACGGCCAGGCCGTGGCGTCCGTCCACGTCACGGGCGGTAGACGGCAGCATGGATATCAGATCAGCCATGTCCCATCTCGATCGATGAGACATGAGATGAGGCGGCCGGGGGACGAGGGCGAGACCAGCAGTCCAGCACGCCGTTTTCTTTTCTGGACGGGCGCCGCGCCGCGCGCGAGTAGGCATAGCGTCGGACGCGAGCGAGCGCGTAGTTTCTCCGGTGCTTTTGCGTCGTTGCCGAGGAAAGGCGGCAACACGCTGGCTGCGACGCCACGCTTCCGAATGAAGCAACCGGGACGACCGAGTGACCGTGAGAAAAAGGCTGTCGATTTCGTCTTCACCAACTTTTGGGTTCAGAGTCGTCGGGCCCTTTTTTACAGCGGGAAAGAGAAGGAAGGAGCCCAGTGCACGTCATGGCCAGCTGATTGACTGAGATGGGATGAGCTTTTTGCCTTTTGGGTTGTCCATGTCCATCTCATCTCCAAGCTGCAGGCGGAGTAGTAGTCATGTATAGTTACTGTACTGTAGCAGGCAGCATACTACAGTAACCCCACTGCTGCTATGAAATCAATTAAACGACGATTCATTAAGTAGCCGCCAATATCTGTACATGTCTGAAAATGAAAATGAAATCGAAAGCCGGAGGTTAGGCACACCCACGTCGTCAGCGGTTTGTTTGTGGCCCGGTGTGTGGGCGAGCTGTCAGCAGAGGAGCAGGCCGCGCGTCCGAAAAGGTCCCCGGCCGCGCCGCAGTCGCGCAACTCCCAACCACACGCGACGACGCGGGCGAGAGAGCAGTAAACCCGCGGCAAAGCCAGTGCTCTCGCGGCCGCTACCGCATAAAAGTAGCTTTGCGAGCAATTAAAGCCCGCAAAGCGGCAGCAGCTACACAACAGTAGGGCGTTACTGCCATCCCAAATATTTCTCCAAATTTCACTATAAAAAAAAGATTCCCCATCACATCAAAATGCCGGCACATGCATGGAGTACTAAATGTAGATGAAATTAAAAACTAATTGCACAGTTTTATTGTACTTTGTGAGACGAACGTTTTGAGCTTAATTAATCGACAATTTTTACCTAATAAAAACAAAATGCTACAGTACCACACAGTATTTCAGCCGGTCCAATTCGGGCCAACTAAACACGGCACTGTTCCTTCCCCCTTGACTCCTGACAAGTTGACGGTTGGAATATTTATCTTTCGCCGGGCGGGCATTGATGGCCGGTAAAAGCCCACCCGGCGGCCAGGTGCCCTGTCCCCCATCACCCCCGTGCCCCATGCCCATTGTGATGAAACTTCCCAAAAGGGTGGTGAAAAGCGCTGGGCCACCCACGCACGGAAATGTGACCGTGGCCATGTAGCCGCTAGTCTCTTCTGCGCGCGCGGTCAACAGCATCATCGCCTTTTTGGTTTGATTCCATCGGTATGGTATGGGTGACGTTTAGATTGCAATTTTTTTAAACCTGATGTATAGTATCATTTTCGTCTTATTCAGTAAATATTGTTCAATCGTAGACCAATTAGGCTCAAAAGATTTATATCGTGATTTTCAACTAAACTGTGTAATTAGTTATTTTTTACCTACATTTACTACTTCATGCATGGATTCAAAGATTGATGTGATGGAAAGAGAGTGAAAAAATTCTAACTTTTAGGGTGCATCTAAGGCCATGATATGGTTTTTTTTTTCTTCCTTTTTCTCTCTCTCATCCGTGCTTGTGCTGGGCATGGGCAGGCTGCTAGCGCTGCGAAGAGAATGCCTGCCGTGAGCTCCATCTGCAGAGCATCAGCAGCACTCCGTCGTCACCTTTTCCCAGGAATGTAAGGAGGACGCGGGTTTGGTCGTGCGAGCTGAAGCTGAGCAGTGAACACCGATTCCCTCCTCCCGGGGATCCGAGTTAAGGACTGGACAGGAGAGGAGTGCATGGGATCGCTGATCGTGATCGCATCACATTCAGTTGAGCACGCACGCTGAGTTTGCAACCTTCCCCCGCTGTTACATTACACTTTTTTACACACATCTGCAAAGGTAAGCTAGCAGCGAAAGCCAAGTAGGAAACAACAAAAGAAGGAAACAGACGATCTAGACACAGAGGAAAAAAGAAGAAGAAGAAGAAAACAGAAACCATTTCCATGTCGTCCCCCATCCATCAATCCATAGTTGCATAGTAAGTACCATACCCCTTTTGGTTTGGTGTCTGTGTAAGCCTCACGCACGTAAAAACAAGGCAGGAGCCTTCCCCACCTCGCCACCAGCAAATTACGCAAGTCAACCCAGCCACCCTACTAGCAGCTCTCTATCCGATTCCGAGGGGTCTGCCTGCGCTGCGCTCGACCAATCGGATCGTCACGTCAGGATCAGGACTAGCTCAGAACCGGCGGTTGGGGCAGATTGGCCACCGCTCGGCGTAGACGGCCGGTGACGGCGACGTCGGGGAGGAAGGGTGCTGCTGGCCGGGGAAGCCGAGGACGAAGCCCGCCGCCGCTTGAGCGGGGTGCAGGTGGTGGTGGTGGGCCGGCACGGGGACGGGGCCGAGGGGCCGGTTCTTGCGGCGGCCGGCGCCGACGGGGACGTTGCGGAGCGCGCCGCCCGCGGTCCAGTAGCGGTGGCAGTCCTTGCAGAAGTGGCGCGGCTGGTTGACGTTGTAGTTGTTGAAGTAGCAGAACTTGGTGTTGCGGCTCCGGCACCGCGGGCACGGCAGCGGCGGCGCCGACGACGCGGCCGCCGCGGCGCGCGCCTCCACGGTGTCCTGATGCTGCTGCCGCGGGCGCGGGTGCTGCAGCTGCTGGCCTTTGCTGTCGTCGCTCTCGGCCGCCGGCGCCGGCCCGCCGGCGCCGCCGCCGGAGTGTTGCTGCTTGTCCGCGACGACGAAGTCGTGGTCCGACGCCGCCGCCTCCCGCTTCACCATCGGCTGGTCGCGCTCGTCCGGGTCGTCCCTCTCCCGCGCGAAGGCGGCCGTACTCCTCGACGCCGCGGCAGCAGCCTCCTGCGCCGCCGGCGGGGCGGTCTCGGCGCACAGCTGCGTGATGACCTTGCCGAAGAGCTTGAACCCGCCGGCCGCGGGGGCCATCTCGACGTGGGACAACATTTCGTGCTGCTTTGCCAAAGCAAGGAAACACCAGTAAAGGCAAGTGCTAGTAGTAGCTAGAGAGAGAGAGAGAGAGAGAGCTAGAGAGGATAGGGAAGGGGCCGGACTCCGGAGCGAGAGCGAGAGCGAGAGCGAGAGGCTCGGCGGTGGTGACAGACCAGGGAGCTAGGGGGCGGGGACGAAGGGGTCGTTGCTACTTAAATGCCCTCTCGGCCTTGGGTCGGGTCGGCCTGCGGGGTGGTGAAAGTGAAACTGGAAAAAAAAAAAGGTTACGGCGCGGGTGGCGCGGGCGAGGGTTCGACTCGACTCCTGTGATCAAGTCACTTGCTGTGTGATTTGGTTTGGTCTGCGGATTGGCTTTGCGAGATGACGATCGATATCGATGGAGGCCTCGCGGCCTCGCGGGTGCGTGCATGTGGAGCTTGTGATTCGAGGAGAATCTGCCGGTTTTTATAGAGCGCTGCTGCGCGCGTGTGGGGTTGGGACGGCAAGGGAGAGGGAGTGGACCGGGAGTAATCTGTTGCGGAAAAGCGAAGCCATGGGGGCGCTTCGCCCGAGCGTGGGTGGCGTGCCCTGATTCTCTACGCGCTTCGCTACCGCGGACTTCCTGGTAAGCTGCGGAGCGGTATAGGAGAGGTCGAGAGGAGTCTTTCTACGGTGGCTCCTACCTGTGGTGATGGCTGTAGCACAGTAGCAGGGAGGGAAAAATCGATCCTCCATGACTCTTGTTAGCATGCTAGGCTCTGTGCGTTGTAACGGGGGGTTATAATTTTTTGAATTGAAGCTTGGTAATCGGACATGAACGCGTGAGTTCCGAAGCCTTTGTATCGGACGAAACGGACATGTGGATTTGGTCTTCGTATCGGACATGTGGTTCCGAAGCCTGTTCGCTTAGGCTAATCTGACTGGCTGAAAGAACTGCTGACTGGTTTTTTTTGTGAGAGAAAATCGCTGCTGGCTGGCTGACTGATTTGGCTGATAATCTCAAGCGAACAGGCTGTAAGACGTGGACATGTGAGCTCCGAGTTGAGTATAATTCGTAGTAGGATCAAGATTTGATATGGCACCGTGTAGATGAGAGATTGAGATAGAGATCAACAAACAACTTCAGTAGATCTAGCATGGGGGATCCAGCCCCTCTTATTTCCTCCTCTTTTGTTTAGGAGCTCCATTGATATCAAAAGAGGATAAGGAAGAAAAACACATGATAATGTTAAACAATCAACTTTTGGCTTTTATAGAGTGTAACTTTGTTTCATAGCCTGCGTGCACTATATATACAATCTGTTGCAGGCATTCCCATCATCCTTCTTTGGTTGTTCATCTGCCTCTTCCCTTTATCAATAGGCGACCTACTGTATCTTTCTAGCCAAACTTATCTACAAGCTTTTTGAGAAATTGCAGACTTGCAGGAGAGCTATAAGACACTGAAAGTGATGGTCCTGTTCTGCAGCACTACTTCAGTAGTCCTTTTCAGCGAACAAACGGTGTTTTTCTCTCACACAAATCAGCATAAGTCAAATTTCAGCGAAACAAATAAGATATGTTTTTTAAATGCAGATCGAAATTTTTTTAACTTACTCCTACCTTCTCGCGACCAGCGGTGTCTAACTGGCCGGCCTGAGTGATATATGGATCACTTCCGTACCAGTATTGATCGCGCTGCAACATAGGAGTATTTCGCCAGCACCAGCGCCTAATATAAACTCCTGCCCAAAACCCGCTCCCAAAAGAAGCATCAGGAGGAAACGTACGTGTAGCCAACCCAAAAGGAACGGATCGTGGGCACTCGTGCGAGTACATGCTGTTTCCTTGCTTTTAACAAAGACGACTCCTCTCATTGGGCCGCTCTGGGCGATGCAGTGATGATCATATGCAAAAGGCTGCCAGGCCTCGGCTCGGCTTAAGAGCAGAGATAATAATGGATTTATAGCTAAGTTAATGCTAATATGGAGGAGAGAATGGATAAAAGAGATGAGAGTTTGGCTCCCATACAAGCATCAAGCTGGACACGGAAACATATAATTTAGTGGATCCAAATAGCAAGTGTTGTGAGGAGGAATAGAAGAGAGACTTTTTAAAAATAAATAGGAGATATTTATTGTATAATCTAGCTCTTGTAACTTGACTTACAACCGAGCAATTCGGCTCTATTATTGACCACGGTCTGGGAAATCTGCAGGGACAGTGCAGGAAAAGCAAATCCGAAAAGTACTTTAAGGAAAGCCTTGTTCTGGAAAAAAAGGAACTTCAGTGAAAGTCCCACAACTAATGGCAACTTCAAAAGGCTGTGGCCATATGACCTTTTGGCTCGGAAAGTGAGTTGAAGCAACAGCCAGCACACATGAACCGTGACTCTCGCCGTTCTGGGGAAACGCAGCAACACGCCCTGCAGCTTTTCATCACTGAAGCCCTGGTGAAGGAGCTTTTCATGCCAGCATTCATTTCAATCATTCATCTGTGTATAGTGTTGCACTCATGCAGTACAATTTAAACCTTTTCACACTCTCCTTCTCCCTCTATTTTTCTTTTAAAAAAATACGATTACAAAACTTGTACAGTCAAACAAGCTCAAATCTAACCAAATATATAATAAATAATATTAATATTTATGTCTTCAAACAAAATTAGCTAGTAATAGATACGAACTATTAATTAGCTAATTATTGGCTGAGGCTATTTGGAACCACTTACTAATATATTCATGCTCCCTCCGTAAAAGAAACACATTTCTAGTAAGCTAGAATTACAGTTTTTTTTGGGGGACGGAGAGAGTAATTGCTAATAGGTGGTTGGCACATCATCTATTAGCAAACTCAAAGTTGCTAGCGCAACTAGCTAATAGTTACTAATTAGGGTCTGCTTGAGATTGCTCCACAACTCTACTGCACAAACTTCACCGTGGAGCTAGTTATTAGTTCGTGGAGTACCCCTTTAGATGCTCTCACAACTCCACCTTTTTTACTAGAACAAAGTTACGTGGAGCTGAACCTGTTTAACTAAAAACATGGAGCAGGGTCGAAAAAGGTGGAGTGGAATAGTCTTAAACACCCCTTAGTCTATTAGCAGGCATGTTTGAATCTACTACTGTTAATTTTAGTTGCTAATTGTTAACATCAATAGGTTCAAAGAGACCCTTAAACTAGTCTCCTGGTTAGAATAAAGCAAAAGAGCGAGCACGGCAATGGCCTTTCCCTGTCCCTTTTCTTTCTTTCTTTTCTCTAGGTTCGCCGATCCCACTTCCACCGCATCCAAGCATGTGCCATTATTTTGCTCAAAAGTCCATGGATGCCCATCCAACTTTTTGGTCTTCTTTAAGCTTTTGGAATAATCTCAATGCGGGTGCATGTTTAGCTCCGGGATTGTCCACGACTTATCTATCATCTTATCATCAGGGCATGTGTGCAGATGCATCAATTTTTCTTCCTTTGGTACTTTCTTATTAGCTCCTAGCTGAGAAAAATTCTAAAATGGCTCCATTTAACTAATTGGATGTTTCAACGTTAATTCTCATAAGAAACACTAGAGAAAATGATAAATCCTAAAAGTTTAAAAAAAATTGAAAAAAATCTAACCATCAATTTGATAAACTCTAACCGTCGTTGATAATAATACCCACCATGTCTATTTCAATTTTCTAAAAATTACTCACCTCTCCTATTATAAAAGACAACATAAAGTAACCTCCAAATCTATAGACAAATTACCCGAATTTTTTTTTGCTTTTTAGCCCTTTTTTCGAAAGATTTTCACAAATACGCCCCTAGCAGTATCCTTTTTAAAAAATAGACCTTGACCTCGGCGCCGTGATAATTGGCGCCAAGCTTACACGTCTCAGCTCCAATTGCTTTGGCACCGAGATCCAGGGTCATTTTCTGCATGTCGTTGACATGGCTTCTTGCGTGGCGCGGACGTGGTATGAGCTCGGTGCCGTGGATCTTGGCGCCAAGCTCGGCGCCAATTGTTACGGCGCCGAGCTCTAGAAAATCTATACTAGCCTGCTGGCCAGCCCGTGGTGATAAACCTGTTCATCGATTAATCCCCTGTCGCAGTCGTAGTCTTGCTCACTCTCTCTTCTTGTCCCCATTTATGAACCATGATGTTGTTTGCATAGCCGTGGTATTTATTGGCACGTGTCTGATTGAAGGAGGGGGCGATGCGATGTGGGCAGCAATTTTTTTCATCAAACAATACAACGGGGCCGACACTCCCTAATGGGGCTTTGACTGCACATCGCCAATGCTGTCGAACGGGGCTAATGACGTGCATGTGCAGGCATGCAAGCACGAAGACAACATACCTCATGACCTGTAAGCACGTCATGACCTATAAGCACATGGAAATATAGCTAAGTCTAGAATTTATGACCAAGGCTAAGTCTGGTTTTTTAACCGTGGCTAAGTCCAAACTTGACGAGACTTATTTTGTTGTCATCTCCTCAGAGAGTATTCAAACTCGTAGTTGGTATCAATTTGAGTTGCTATACAAATTTGAAAGATAAAATGTCACAAACATGTCAATTCACTTCTGGCGATCAGGGACTTAGATAGAGGGGCCAAAACAACACTGTATTGAAACTTGTGGTCACTATTTGACCATGTTAAAGACTGATTTAGGTTTAGGTTCAAAAACAAAGTTTGTTGTACTCAACTCAAACTACAACTTTTATTGAAGGTCAAACTTCATATCTAGAAAAGAAACTATAGTTTTACCCTGGTCAAAACAACATCATGAAAAATGAGTTTACTATTGATCCAACACTTAGAAACATTTTTAGGCTAGTTCATGAACATAAACTCTAGATCATTTTTTATCTTAAGTATTTCTAGATTGTTTTCAGTGATCAAACAACAAATCACCTAAAAAATCTGAGTTAGCTACATTTCTCAATGTCTATGTCACGGTAAAAATTCAAATTTGTCAATTTCTAGAGCTCGGCGCCGAGCTCATGCCACAACCGCGCCACGTAGGCAACCATGTCAACGACACGCAGAAAATGACCTGGACCTCGGCGCCACAATTGGCGCCGAGACGTGTAAGCTCGACGCCAATTATCACAGCGTCGAGGTCAGGGTCCATTTTTGGAAAGGATTCCGCCAGGGGCGTATTTGTGAAAATCTTTCGAAAAAAGAGCCAAAAAGCAAAAAAAAAATGGCCAAATTACCCGCCATGCCATTATAAAACATAATACATATAAACTAACCACATAAATTATCCATCATGCCATTATGACAGATAATTTGAGTAACCCTCAAAATTTGCATATAAATTATCACTTTGTACCATTATGAAACATAGGCTAAAGTATCACCTTAAACTAAATTATAAATTATACCTAAATACTAACATATGCTAATACGGTAAATATTTAAATAACCATAAATTATGACTATATGGGTCTATTTGGTTTGGACCTTGGAAAAGCTGTCTGGGCCGATAGAGCAATCCCAGGCGTCCAAATTTGCTTGCCTTTGGCTGGATGTTGTTGCCTGGGCAGGCATGTTTCCTAGAACATCAATCAAACAAGCCATGTATGCATATTTTTAGAAAATAAAAAAGAGAGAAATATAGAACATGAGGATAATTAATTTTCATCAGTTATAGGTTAAAATAAGCATGAATTTATAGACCAGTATGTACGTATTTGTAGCACCCGGCAAATTCTAAAGGTACATATCACCAAGTGTTTGATTGTAGTCTATGAATGTTTGTCACAACCCTTACATATGGGTCCACGAGGTTTCTTTTGCAAGTATCCAAACATATTTTATATATGCTTTCTCGTAAGAACGGCCTGCAAAAGATACTTTGTCTGGTTTACATATGCTTTCTTCTAACTAAAATGTAAAGCTATATATTCCGTTTTGGCCAGAATGTTGGCTTCAAGCGTCAACGCGAACGTGACTTGTTTACGAAGAAACCGACCTACTAAGAAAATGCAAAAGGCACCTTCCATACTTTCCGATGGATGGCTGCCTTTACGACATAAAACTATCCACAACAAGAATCTATATCTTTTTTCTTTATCGTGGAAAGAGAGAAACTTTTGCCGTGCATTTTGCACCTTTGGCCCTATAAAAATGGCAGTGTAATTTTTGGTGAGGACTGAGGACAAAAGAAAGTGTTGCTTAGGTTGGAAAAGCCAAACCATGTTGCCTTTTTCTTGGGGCGTCTCCAACGCTGCGTGTTAGCCCAGACCAAAATCCTTGTCCACGTATGCAAGAAAAAAGAATTGAAACCACCACACATCTATTCATGTCTTGTCATATGTGGTCCTCTACCGAGCAAAAGGACAATGCAGAGAGCAACTTTTCTACCTTTCTCTACTCCCAAGCAACAACGCGTTAACCATCGTTGGCTTCTGATTTGTGTCAGCGAGGCCGTCGGTTCTGAAGGAGACTAGGAAGGCATGTGAGACCACCACTCTAGCCAACATGGACTCTACGAGTAGATGCCTAGGTGGATGCTGGGCAGTACGCCACCGTGTTGTGTTGGGGACGCCCTTATGTGTTAGTCCAAAAGGCAAAAGCGATGCTTTAGGATTTTCCACTTTGGTTATGGAGTAGAATAAAACAGCGACCAAGGCGGAACAAGCGAACAAACCCTGAACCCCAACGCTTAAACCTTTCAATTTTTTTTCTTTTAACAATGGACTTGTTCCTTGCGTTCAAAAACCTTGGACTAAACTTATGTGATGCAGTTGTGTAGATTATTGTGTAAATGGAGCTAGATGCTAACATTCTCTTTTTAGGAACGCCCCGTCTGTGCAAGCTTCAGCTTGTATGTAAGGCTAGACTAGAATCCACAGCCCGAAGTTAAAAGAAACATGCTGTTAATCTTTTGATCAGTCGCCGCACATGTCATTTTGGAACCACGCCGGAAGACATAATAGTTTAATAACTCTCAGTGCTTCTTTACTCCATCCATCCAGCAGTGCACACTGATGACTACTGTAGTGCTCAAACCTTGTCCTGAATAGCGGACGATAAAATGTTGTTGAAATGTAGGTTCATACAGAAACAGTCGTCTACTAATAGGTCCAAATCAAACCTTGCTGTACTGTACAGTTGTTGTACTCCTTTGTACCGTCAGTCTCACACTGTTTAGAACATTAAACGCTGTTATTCGATCGTAGCCCGACCCGCAATCTGCGTAGCCAGTGACATTGATTAGACATTAGATAGAGACAGAGCAGTACGTGCGCGGTGGGCATTTCATGCTGGCGATCCGTCCAACAGCGCTCCCGTGCTAGCACTCGTAGTACCACTGAGCAAGCAGAGCTGTGACCTGTGAGCCCGTGTTATCTCCGTCTCATGCAGTGCCAGTGGTAGACCTTGTTTTCTCTGGCTCCAAACAAAAACCAACTGCGGCGTGGGCGTGGGCGTGGGCGTCGTCGCCTCGGGTGCGTCCGTCCAGTCCATCGGAATCGGAACCATATCCATTGATGCGGTGCAGGCGAGGGCAAGGGCAACAGAACGTGGGCGCGTCACCGCCAATAAATGGAGATCTCCGCCGCGGGTACGGCCGGGCCGGCATCGGAGCTAGCGCGCGGAGAGCAGAGGCCAGAGGCAGAGAGCAGGGCCCGGTCCGGCGGTCCCCCTGCCGCTGCCACGCTCTGGCCTTGGGGTCCGGCTGCCTCTTTTTGCCGTGCGCGTCAGTGGCAGCCGCCCGTCAGGCTCGTCGCAGAGGTTGTAGCCTAGCGGCGGGAGGAGTGATGAATCAATGAGTGAGTGAATGAATGAAGGGGGACACGTAGTCAACATCTGAGGCTGCCGCGGATACGGTACAGGGCAGTGCTCCGGAATCCGGTCGCGGCCACTCCGTCAGTCGGTCTCACGCACGCTCCACGATGACACGCTACGGTCCATTCCGCTCGCCGGGTGGTCTGGTCTGCCTCGTCGGTTCGGCTGCGCGCCTGCGCGGGCGCAACAGTCCGCCCGCCCGCCCGCCCCCAGGCGGCCTGGCCGGCCTCCAGGGCATTGGCTTCCGCGATGCGCCGGCTGCCGCTGTGCCGATGCCGCGAGATGGGGCCGCCACCGCCAGGGCCAGGCTATCCATCGATTCGGAGGGAGCAGAACGGTACAGTACCTGTGTGAGAACGGTCGTCGGATCTCATCTTCGTGTGCTGCTGCCGCTGCTGTGATTTGGCATGAATGGACTGATCGACACCGTCGACACCTACCTACCTCGCGCTCGCCAATGACTTGGTCATGCTCACCGCGATCCGCCGGCCCGGTACTGTACTGTACAAGTTCGACCGAACATGAGCGAGCGAGTCAGAGCGAGGCTAATAACATAACCGGCAGGCCGGCCGTAAAGTTCTCTGCAGCCTTCTTTCAGTCCACCTATATAATAGTTAGCTTTTTACTATTAATATATGGTCTATTTATCTCTCTCCTGAAGTTTTTTGATTCTTGTGTCTAAATCGGCCGTAACCTTACAGCCCGCTTCTCTCTTTCTTTCTCTCTCCTCCACCTCAACATTTAACCTGCTTGCAGCACCTTATTATACTTGCTTAAGAGCAAGTATAATAATAGGTTGTAAGCCGGCTGAATACTGAGGTAAAGAATAAAAGAGAGGAGAGAGAAGAGAAGCAGGCTGTAAACTTACAGCTGGCTTGGCATAAAAAATAAAAAAACTCTATTAAAAAGATAAGTGAGCCACGTATTAATAGTGAAAATGTAACTATTATATGAGCGGGCTAAGCATATAGCCAGCTGTATTATTAGCGTGGCTCTCGTGCTGGTGTGGCAAGTACGGGCGGGAGCGCCGGGGACCCCCGAGACATGGAGCCATGCGAGAAGGGCCCAAGAGGGCAGGCCGCATAAATTCGAGCGCAACGGAGACGCACGACATTATCTTTCCTAGACTAGATACGGGCACTCCCAGAACTCAAACCGTATAAAAGTACAATGATCAACTTTGGAATAATACCAGTACTACGCCACGACTGTTTTTGTTTTTATTTTTTTATTAAAAAAACACTGAGGATAAAGAAGCAATCGGGCTTCTCCCTCCGTTGATCAGTTTTAAATTGTATATAGATCACTTTGTTTTATGCTCAAAAATAAAAACCAAATCTGATTTTTTTTTTGCGAATTACACAAGTATACGCAAACGTTCAACACGCACGTACACTAACACCCTATGAACACACGTACGTAAATCCTGACTCTATGAGCACCTCCGAATACGAAGTCACCACAAACGTCTCGCTGTCGACGGGAACGTCGCCTACCACTGAAAACATAGCGCCGTTAAATCCTAAAACCTCGCTATCGACAGGAATGTCACCAACCACTAAAAGCACTCGTGTCAAGTTGAGGACTTGAACTCGGATGTGTAGGTTCCACTATAAGAAACCTAACCAAATGAGCTAGCGCAAATCTGTTATATTTTTAATATAATACACATCTACAAGTTTAAATAAACACATTATTAGCTGACTTATGTTGTAGATGCTAGTGTAAAATTAGAAAAAATATTGAATTTTGACAAAGCCCCTGTTGCGCGTGCACGTCCGAGGGCTCCGCGCCTCCGCAGCTTCCAGGGGGCCGTTGTGCGTGCGTGATACACGACGTGCGCATCTAGTCTCTGCAGCCTGTCCGTTAGTCCAGGACAGTAGTATTCGACAAGATACCGCACGACAGAAAAGGTACAATGATCCATGCAATTCAGTAGACTCCTCGGCACAAATATGCCAGCAGCCCAGCACCAAGCACAGCACAGAGTTATTTCACCGTAACAAGATGCCCTGCGCATTACTTAACAAGCTATGATCCAAAAGCTAGTGCAGGCTCAAGCAACATGGATATGCATACATAGGAGTTCGATAGAGCATAGCATATAGTAATACTACTACTGCTAAACAGGTAATCCCCCATATCCAGGTGTGCACCCCGTCTTGTTAACCGGTTCACGCCATGATCCCCTACGCTACGATAGATACATCAGCTCAGAATAAAGAAGGCACTCCGGATTCCTGTTCTTTCAGCCGGTGTTCTGCATTCCGGCAGCGATGCCCTTCATGGTCAGGATGAGGGTGTCCTCCAGTCCCGGGGCGTACTCGCTCGTGGTGTTGAGCTTCACAAGCTCCGAGGCCGGCTTGCCCATGTCCATGATGTCCTTCGACAGGTGAGGCCCCGGGTTCACCTGGAAGCCAGGGTCCCTGATGCGCTTCAGCATGTAAGCTTGGCACACGTTCAGCGCAGTGATGTAGGAGTCACGGATGCGCAGCCTCTGCTTCAGGTAAGGGTCGCCCTCCAGAAGGTCTTTGTGCCCAGCAACCTGAAATTCAGCAGGCCACAATGCAGTGGGTGAGACAAGAACAAGACGGGGTGAATGGACATCCTATTGCCAGAACCATTTTCTCCTTGTTTATCCACCAGTTTGAGCTTGTATCTAAACATTCTCTGGAAATAGTTGGGCATGATGTGGCTATAGATTACGGATTAACTTAATTATCAACTCATTCAGACGCACCAATGTTCAAGCCTGGTAGAGGCATCACATAGTCTACATGCAACTCTAGCAGTCCATAACGGATGCAAGAAGATCTTAGACAAATCACCTGTAGAAGAAGTTGCTTTGTTTCTTCATAGTTGGCTCTAAGACGCTTGCCGAACGACCACAAATCCTCTGAAACTAGAAGCTTGTCATACAGAGCCGCTATACCAGGATCGCCTTTGGCAAACACCATCTCAACCAAGTCTATTGTAACCCTGAAAAATGGCCACTGATTGTACATCTCTTGAAGGGTTTGAAGATTCCGTATGTCCTTATCCAAGACATGCTTAAATGCTGCTCCAAAACCAAGCCACACTGGTAGGTGGAACCGAGTCTGCGTCCAAGCAAAGATCCAAGGGATTGCACGCAGTGATTCAATGCCTGCACTTGGCTTTCTTTTCGATGGTCTGCTTCCAATATTCATCCTACCATATTCCATCTCTGGTGTTGCCTATTTGAAAGAAAGACACAAATGCCAGGATTAGTTATGCAGAAAAATGGACCCATTACCAAAAAATAATAAATTTATAGGGTACTACAAGGAGTAATGACATGACAGTAAAAAAAACGAAATGAAACAGTATATTAATCTTCAGGACTAGCTAGATGAATTCCCAACTAACAAAAACAAGAGTGAAATACCAAGGCCTAAATAAAAGCTACAATTAAAATCTCATAGTGGTAATTGCATAATAACAATATAAAGACAAGTAAAGGTGTGTTCAAAAGGAAAACACAAGCAAAGAAAACCGAAGACTTACAAGGCGGAAATATTCAACAAAGCGTGGTTCTTCAAATACAATTGATCGGTATTCCTTTGTGGCAACAATAGCCATTTCATCCATTAAAGCACGCCATTCCGGTTTTGGCGAAATTGGAGGATGCATACCATGTTCAAGAGTAGCAGCTGTGAAACGTTGCAGGGTTCTAAAGCACAAATGCTCCTCTCCAAAAGATTGCTCAATGACTTCACCTTGAACAGTTACCCTAAGTGATCCATGAATAGTTTCAGGAGGTTGTGACAGTATAGCAAGATGGGTAGGGCCCCCACCTCTTCCCACAGTCCCACCTCGTCCGTGGAACATAGTTAACTTAATCCCATACAACTTAGCAACATTAATGAGCTCCTCTTGAGCCTTGTACAGTTGCCAAGCAGCAGAGAAACGACCAGCATCCTTGCCAGAATCTGAATACCCGATCATCACTTCTTGCTTGCCATTGATCCTGTTTCTGTACCATTCAACAGAGAACAGCCGAGCTAGAGCTGCGGGTGCTGCCTCAAGATCTGCCAGTTTTTCGAACAATGGCACAACTCTCAGTGGTTTTTTCACATGACATTCACGCTGCAAGAGCTCGACAGCAAGAACATCTGAGGGAGCTGTCGCCATAGATATTACATATGCACCAAAGCTGTCTGAAGGAAGTTCAGCTAATACGTGGAAAGTATCTAGAACATCAGCAATCTCATCTGACTTGGGAAGGTCAGGACCAAATAACGGCCTCTTTCCATTAAGTTCCGAGAGTAGCCATTCTTGGCGTTTCTCCTCTGTCCATTTACGGTATGATCCAATGCCGAGGTATTCAGTTATAGCATCCATAACATCAGTATGTCGGTCAGATTCTTGCCTGATATCAAGTCTAACAAGGGATAGTCCAAACGTAGACACTTGCCGTAAGAAGTCAAGAAGGCTTCCATCTGCAACAGAGCGATCACCACAGGCACAGAGGGATCTGTAACAGAGCTCAAGAGGCTCCAAGAACTGCAAGAGAAAAAAGATTCAATCGAGACAAGAATCCATAAAACATAATACAACAACAACAACAACAACATAGCCTTTTGTCCCAAGCAAGTTGGGGTAGGCTAGAGATGAAACCCAAAAGAAACGAGAAACAGGGAGACACATAAAGGGACATAAAGGGCACAAGAGAAAAAGAGGTCACGGTTCAGGCACCCATAAAACATAATATATCCTGAAACAGCTACAAAGATCCTTTATCTTGGGAATGTTTCAACCTTTTACAGTACACCATAGAATGAAAGAATCCAATCTTAATATAGGACTAAAAGTGTATGGTACAGATTAATTTTTTATCCTAGCCAGGAACATCAAATGAACATTACATACCTGTTCAACATCGGTGAAGGTTGCTTCCTCTGGAATTTCAGAAAACCCACTAGCTAATAAATGGCGTGCTCGTTCACGCGTGTTGTAGAGTTTATCTCTGACATCACTCAGAATCACACGGTAAGGTTCACTGGGGGGAACTTGTTTCCAGAACTCTGCATGGAAAAGCATGTCAGCATGTATTAACTTCGCCTAGTTTTGTCTAATTGGCTGCATTAATCTAAAAGAATAGACAAAAATAGCATGCGTCAATATCATGTCTGTTGCTGCCAAAAATGTCATCCTAAATATCAAAGTCTGCATGAAAATAGCAAGAATTTGTCTTTAAAAAAATTACTCCATAGTGATATGGTTCTTTCCAATATTAAACATAGTACAATGACAGAAATAGACATCCACGTGTCTCAGAAACAAATCAAGAGAACGAAACATGATTCAAATGCAGCCTATGTTGGCAAGAAAGCACATATATCAATGCAACTCCTGAGTCCTGATGACAGCTATTTCTTAATACTTCATGATCATATTTATTAAGCTAACAGCTAAATACATTAGTTTTATTGCATGTTTCAAATCCTTCAATGCCTTTTTTTTTGCAAGGTAACTGTTTCTGATTCTTTTTGGAATATGGATTTGCCATGCCTATTTTTTCCCCAATTGCTGACTTGGGTTAGAACCATTTAGATTAGAATCCTGATCTGCATGTCTCAGATTAATCTTCAGCAGCTTAGTGGAACCACATTTATGGTTATGATGAGGATCCATATATTAATCATAAGCAAGATACTCCCTTCATCCGGAAAAGAATGCAATTTTGGCATAGTACCAAGTCAAACCATCTCAAGTTTGACTAACTTTGTGCCAAAAAAATATCAATATTTATGATACCAAATAAGTATCATTAGATTTGTCATGAAATATATTTTCATAGTATACCTATTTGGTGTCATAATTATTGATATTCTTTTGTATGAACTTGGTCAAACTTTAGATTGTTTGACTAAGAGTAGAACTAGAACTGCACTCTTTTCTGGATGGAGGTACTTTATAAAATGTATAGCTATTTCATCCATTGGAAAGAACAGATTGGCGACTAGTTTGGTTAAATATTTTGCAGCAGATGGTAGGCAAGGATGTTGAAGATATAATATATAAGTTTAACAAAAATATCATAATATAATCTGCACCTATATAGTGTTTTGTTGTATCTTTCTTGGAGGATCGGTGTAACTCATCGACCTTTACACGTAACTCGTCACTGCAGCGCCACATAGATAACTGCAAGCGATAAAAAGAATTCTTGTGAGACTAATATCACTACAATATTCAAATAAAAACTGTGTCCTTATTTTTACCTCAAACATTAGGTCTTCTATCTGGGCATTATACAAATTAGCAGCCATCATTCTAGCCAACAAGCATACATCCCTTGTAACCTCTGGCGTGACTCTTGGATTCCCTGTTGTGGATATCAGTTTAGAGTTATATATGCACTTCTTTCTTGTGAACTACAGTTGCATGATTCGGCACATCATCAAATATACTATCCAAAAAAATGGAGAGAGAATGCCATGTACCATCACGATCACCACCCATCCAAGAAGAAAACCGAATGATAGGGGCATTATATGGCAACCGCTCATTTATGCCAATGTTCTTAAGAGCAGTGTCAACCCTACGTAAGAACTTGGGTACACCCTTCCATATAGTCTCATGAAAATAACTCATTCCAGCACGCATTTCATCCTGCGGAGTAGGAGGCGCCCGCCTGATTTCATCTGTTCTAAAGGCAGCTTGAATCTGTAGATAAGAAATGGAACAGGATATTAGAATCATATAAATATATATTTAGTGAAGGTGACAAAGTTTTCCTGATTAACTACTACACAGATAGTATTATACAACACTAATATACCAAAATATCTAAGCAAATTACCTCTCTTTGAAGTGCTTCATCAAGTTCCTGTTTCTCATCTGGAGTGATGTCCTTTGCATAAAGTTGAGTTAAACAGTTTCTTATCCTGCACATTGAAAGGTGAGGAATCTAAGGCATCAAAAGGCACATATAACGTATGATTTAACATGCCTCAAGAAATATATTATTTTTTTCTATTGCAGTTGTTTCTTAAAAGGCAGACTACAGCAAAACCATGCAAGGAATATTTACACATAAAAGAAAAGTGGACAAAAAACATCAGGTTTTCTATGAAAGCAGTATGTGAAATTCAGTGTGAGCAAATTGCATTGCTCTGATGTGCATAAAGAACAAACAGAACCAACATTTCTGCATAGCAAATATTCAATTCCATCGAGTAAATCTCATCCTGAGATCTAACAATTCAGAAAGCTTCAAGACTAACCTGCCATGCTTTTGGAGCAGTGATCTCCGGACTGACTGAGTTGGATGTGCAGTCAGGACGAGGTCAACAGTTTGATTCTTGAGAGCATCAAATACCTCCAGAGGGGACTTCTTAAGCTGATGCATAAGCCTCTTTAATGTCTCCTCGATGTCTGATTCAGTTGTTGCTGAGTTCTCATCAACAAAGTCACCCTTCTTCAGTTTTATTCTCCTGCGGTATGCAATTTGTACCTCCTCAGCCAAGTTTGCCAGGATAAGCATGTGTGAGAATGACTTGGTTATGACAATGGAGTCTCCAGGATCCAAGCTGGTCAGCACATTCCCAATCTCATCCAGCATTTTGGGGTCAAGCTTATTTTCATACTCAGCAGCTAACTCATAGCATTCTTGCACCTATTCACGAGAAAGGGAAACTTTACGGCATTGCAAAAAAGTATAAATTTTATCGAATGTAGAGTGAGTTGGTGAACACACTGGAATTGCTGTGTAACGAATGAGCACAGAAATCAAGCCACCTATCAGAATGTCAAGCAAAGATTGGCTTGCAGATATCCAAAAAAATGGGCAAGGAGATGGGACTTACTTGAGTGGTAAAATGATAATGTAAAATAGCGTGATAGGTCTATGCATTGTAAAAAAAGGTGGCATTTTACCATTTTATCATACTATTTATGCATAGAAAAGACAATAAATCTGATCTGCAAACTACCTCGTATCAGCAACAACAATAGTTCAAAGGGCATAATAACTCGAGAGTATCAAAAGGCCATGATTATAGTGCAAGTGTTCCACACATCATGATAACCCCACCAGTTTTGAACATCATGGTGATGTACCAATTTCAAAAGCTAGAAAACACAAAGTGGGAACTAGCACAGTATTGATCAGCAACTGTAGAACAAATGGGTGGACCCCCAGTGCTACTATGATTTGTTAAATGCAGCACTAGTTTCCATCACCAGAGTGCAATACCAAAACAGATGAGAAGAATATCACCATATAGAAACACCCACGGACAAGGCCCAGATGCTGTGTCTGATTCTCCTGCTATCGCGACCCATGCATGCATGACAGTATAAACAGATTTTCAAGCATGATCGAGCTATCTACCACCTAAATCAATTGCCAGCACCGAAAAGAAAGGAACAAATAGCACCACGGGCAGGAAACAATTGGAGCATTTACATACCGTCTCCCTGATGTCCTCGCCGTGCAGGTCCTGTAGGATGTCGAGGAACCGGTCGAGGAGCAGGGCGTCGTACTCGACAAGCTTGTCATCGTCGGAGAGCTTCTGCGGGGCCAGCAGGCGCAGCTGCGCGTCGATGGACGTCGCCTTGTCCACCGCATTGCGCGCCATCTACTTCTCTCTCCCCTAAGCACTCCCCTTCCCTTCTCGCCCCCTGCAACAGAATCCACACAGATCAAAACCCACAATTCCAACCAAAAGAGAAGAGAAAACCCCACAAATCCCTCCAATCCCACGGATTTCGACATGTTCTTGAAGCGAGAAGACGATCCACCCAGCCCTAAGCACGCGGATTCCAACAAAGCACGGGGCTTTCTCGAATGCAAAAAAAAAAAGTATGATCAAAACCTACAGCAATCAGCCGTTGTGGGAGCTAGGGACTTTGCCACTCCAAGATGGACAAATGCCTAAACAAGATCTAGGAAACAGACTGCAAACCTACTGGATCGAAGGGAGAGGAGAGGAAAGCATCTCACCTTTTTTTTTTCTGGGGTGAGGCCAGGAGGCAGGACGGGGGCGAAAGGGGAGGGAGATCAATCAACACGACAAAAAACGTTCCTTGATGCTATACCGGGTTTCCTAGGACGGAGCGGAGAGGGACACCCTCCCTCTCTCTCTCTCTGCTGTGGTCTGCTATTTATAGGACAGGACGGGACTGTCGCTTGTGCTGGATGGATTCGTCGTATATCCCTTCCAACTCGGACTGTGGTGGTGAAAGCCCATCCGAGTGGAGCGTTAAGACCGTCCGGCGACCGTATACGCGAGCGCTAAAGGACAGCGCGCACATAGCGACTGAAATCGGTTGCACCGGGGACGGCAAACCGACCGCTACCCACTCCTCGTCCGTCATTCCTGGTGATGTCGCGGACGTCCGCTACGTGCCTAGGGCGGCCCCACCACACGTGCTGCGCCCAACCGGAAGCAGCCGGAAAAGAAGATAGAGGAGAGAGAAGACGGAGGAGAGGGGAAGGGAGAGAGAAAACAAGAGTACGACGTGTGGACCCTATCAGCTGGTAGTTGGTATAGAGGATGATTATAGAGGATGGATGAGTGCGGAAGAAAGTGGTATAGAGGAGTGACTAGAATGAAATATTGCTTTTAGAGGATGAATTTAGAGTACCACGAGTGCGGATAGTCTTACTCCTCTCGGCTCTCGCCTACAGGTTTCATGGTGGTAGCCCGTCGGGCGTCGGGAGAGCAAGACCTTTGTTTTATCGGAATTTTGTTTGTCAGCAAGTGTGTCCGTATGTTGCATTAAATTCAACACATTTTAAAAAAAGAATGGGACGAAAGAAAGGACATGTATTTTTTGGGAATAAATAAAAAATGAGTTGGAAGTAAAGTTTTATTCTTTAATAATAGATAGATAGATAGACAGACAGATAAAAAAAGCCAGCTGGCTAGCTAGATAGATAGATAGATAGATAGATAGATAAAGATTTATCACACCATCTAGAGTGAAATCGAGTGAATTTTGTGGTTTGTCCATGGACATGAATAATGAATGAAGGGGGTTGGCTCTAGAGAGATATGTTCGATTTTTATATTGGGCAAGCTATGGTAGACATGGCAAAGAAGTTGTTGTAGTCTTGAAAACATAGCCGTATGCTCGTATTTTTGTATCCAAAGGGTGTGAGTATGGTACAAAACTTGCCTACAGGTACATGAGGACAGTGGCGGATCCAAAGGGAGGGCTGCAGCCCCCCGCCCCCCCCCCCCCCCCCCCCCCCCCCCCCCCCCTCAGCCTGATTTCTCCACTAAATTACGGTTACCGAGCCTTAAATTCACCATTAATCTTTAGCTCCAGTCCTAAACCTTCATTGTTTAGCCCCCCCTTTTGTACTCATCCTGGATCCGCCACTGCATGAGGATCGGGTACCCATAAAGATGCGGGTAAGAGGTGTAACACGTGGTACCCGACAAGGTACCTGCAATGTGAGAATACATAGAAAACTAACTAAGAAAACAGTCGGTGGACCAAATTTTTTTACCTGATTTCATAGTTTAGGGTTGAAAATAGAACTCATGTGCGTGTAAAAATATACTTTACCCTTTAACATATGCTTCCACATATGGACTCTCATAGCAGTATATATCATCCAAAATGCAACTATTGATATATTTCCATTTTAGAATAATAATCTGCATACTACATACTTGTGTTTCCTCGAACTAGAATTATTTGCCTTAAGTGTACGTACCAATGATCTATAGCAACAAATTTGTAGTAAATTTTATGGTTATTAGAAAGCATCTTCTATATATGCTCAGCATAATCGAGTGCAAATCATGCGACAAGATATCATGGGCAATTCCCACGATTGTAAGATATATATATGCTTACAGGTAACTAGGTAAGCAGAAGCCATCCGAGATAGTAACAACGCTTTGCCCAGAGCGGATATCCAAGGGTAGAACCGTTGCGTGTTGATTGTTGTTGATTCGGATTCTTTTGACAACTGCTCACCACGAGAATTGACAGGTTCCTCCACTTTGGGTATTAAAAAAAAAAGGAGCAACATCTGTGATTCAAGTTCCCATTCCCATTATCTGATAGTCAGGATGACGGATCGCCATGTGAACCTTATCGGCTTTTCCACCTCCTTCGGAAGGCGCACTTAGAAAATACGCGAAGAATGGCAAACATACCACATACCAGATTACATTTTTGCACAAGTGATGTAACACGTGGATGCATGAAGGGGGTGCAGAACATTTTCAATCATCTAATACAAGATTTTCTCTTTCTTGGCAAGGCCGTCCGCAACACGGTGTTGAATTCCCTAGCCGATCCGGAGGTGTGAGCATAAAATAGAATAAAAAATAAAAAGCATGATCAGGCATTTACAAATAAAAAAACTCGATCCGCGGTGGCAGCCTCAGGTATTTTGACCTAAAAAAAAGCTTCTGAACCCTTACTCCAGGCGCAACTAGGGGCAGGCGCGGCCAGGTGCGGGGCTGGCACGGCCGGCTCAGGGTAGCCGTGGCCGGAGGCAGGGCAGTCGCGGCCAGAGGTGAGCATGTCGTGGCCGGAGGCGGTGCGGCCGTGAGAGAGGGCCGCATGGGGAGCTTCTTGGCGCATGCGCGGCGGGCTGCACGAGGCCGGCGGCAGGGGCTGCGTGATGTCAAGAGGTTTGTGCAGTCATCCTGAGTTCTCGCTAATGGACCCTTGCTGATTTCATCCATCCCTATAGTCTGTGACTTCTCAGCACGTTTTGCCTTGCACTAGGCATCGGTTTGGGTTGGGTTGTTGGATGGATGCTGCTGGTAGAGGTTCCCATGGCGCTGCTGGAGACTACGCTCGGGATCAACACATACAAGTCTTTGCTAGATTCCTCTGGATCCTGCAGCATGCGCACAAGAGGTTAGTCTCTCCCAATGGCAAGCTCCCGAATGACATATATAGATGTTTAAAATGGATAACTTGCGCTTAAAAATAACATGGTCTCATGATGTGGATCTGGTTCAACATTTTTTACATGTTAAGTGTTAACCTAATGTTTCTCCTTAGTGATGTCTCCAGGACGACCAATTTGCTTATGTGGTTGAACATTTTCTTTACATGTTAGCCTAATATTTATACGTATTGATATATCAGATGATATCCTATATTATGTCCTGTTGTTCAATTTATATTGAACTAATAGCTAATATGCACGGCTTTACGTTTGTCTCTGGCTCAAAGTTTGTCTCAAGTGTAAGCACATATATTTATACTTTCTGTGGCATGTCCATTTGTTGATGCAGTGAAAGTTAAAATCTGGGAAAAACATGGTCTTATGATGTAAGTTAGTCCATCCTGGGAGTTGTTGGTTTCTGTTTGTTGGTTGCAACATTTATATTGGTTGCAAGAAGATGGTAATATTAGCGTGCTGTTTCAACATTTTTATAAAAGTTCTGTTCATATGTTCTGATGGAGACTTGACAATACTAGCTGCAGGCTATATCAGTTTGTTCGAAATTTTATTTTCCCTTGCTATGAAGCAATGCACACGAGTCTTAAATAATGCCAATTGTAAATACTGTAAATTCAAAGTATTGTAAGAACAATACCTCTGTGCAACGGAGGGAGTAGACCGTAAGCCTAACTGCGAGCCTACGAGATCACCTCTTGAACGCAGGCTAGGGTCATTCTTTTAAGCTCTCTACTCCATGTCGAACAGAAGCTGTAACATCAGCTTGCGACCTGATGCAGTGACATTAGCTGGGCAATTGGAGACCCTAACCACGACGATAAATATGCCGTGAAGAGCAATTGGAAACAAGAACTAGCCCCTGCTTCATCTTATATTCTGTGAATCCTCGAATATTTTATCTGAAGCCAGCACCACGAAGTGATAAGAAAGAATAAAACTTTCCAGGTCCCCTTTTACAAAGAGTGCAGAAATGATGACAAGGGGAGTGAATTAGGCAGCGTCAGTGGAGAATGAATAAAGCACCTAAAACTCTTTCATTCTCTCCATTCTACCATTCTATACAATGGTTTGGGCAAGGACTCCGTATCACGGTACATTCATGCCATGCTGCTATACATGAGCTAGAGCTACAGAATGAGCCGAACTCTCAAATACACAACATATCATGCATTTCACAAGCACGCTAACTCTCAGCTTTGCGCCAATTGCCTCCCATGGAACATTTCCCCAAGTTGTTCATATAGGTATTTTTGCTCCTCATAGGTTAGGTTTCTTATAATCTGAATAAAAAAAAAAGGTAGACATTGGTTAAAATCAACAACATCAACATAGCCTTTTGTCCCAAGCAAGTTGGGATAGGCTAGAGATGAAACCCAAAAGAGACGAGAAATAGGGAGACACATAAAGGAACATAACGGGCACAAGACAAAAAGAGGTCACGGTTCAGCCACGTTGATTGCCAATCTCCAAGCGCACCTGTCCATAGCTAAATCATTGGAGATATTCCACTCCTTAAGATCTCTCTTAACGGACTCGTCTCAAGTTAGTTTAGGTCGACCTCTACCGCTCTTTACATTATCGGCCCGCTTTAGAACTCCACTACGCACCGGCGTCTCAAGAGGCCTCCGTTGGACATGTCCAAACCATCTCAACCGATGTTGAATCAATTTCTCCTCAATTGGTGCCACCCCAACCCTATCCCGAATATCGTCGTTCCGGACTCTATCCCTCCTTGTGTGCCCACAACACCAACGCAACATACACATCTCTGCTACACTCAATTGCTGGACATGTCGCCTTTTTGTAGGCCAACACTCAGCACCGTATAACATCGCCGGACGAATCGCCGTCCTATAGAATTTACCTTTCAGCTTCTGAGGCACCCTTTTGTCACAGAGGACGCCAGAAGCTTGACGCCATTTCAATCAGCCGACTGAAATTCTATGCCTAACATCTTCATCAATGTCTCCATCCTTTTGTAGCATCGACCCTAAATACCGAAAAGTATCCTTCTTGCCCACCACTTGCCCATCGAGGCTAACGTCTCCCTCCTCATGCCTAGTCGCGCTGAAATCGCACCTCATGTACTCGGTCTTAGTCCTACTAAGTCTGAACCCTTTCGACCCATAGTTTTAACTTTCTATTAACCCCTGCCCTACTGTCGTCAACTAGCACCATGTCATCAGCAAAGAGCATACACCAAGGGATATCACCTTGTATGTCTCTTGTGACCTCATCCATCACCAAAGCAAATAAATAAGGGCTCAAAGCTGACCCATGATGCAGTCCTATTTTAATTGGAAAGTCACTAGTGTCGCCATCACATGTTCAGACAAACGTCACCACATCCCTGTACATATCCTTGATGAGGGTAACGACTTAGTTGAAACTTTGTGCTTTTCCAAGGCCTACCACATGACATTTCTCGGTACTTTGTCATATGCCTTCTCGAGGTCAATAAAGACCATGTGCAAGTCCTTCTTTTGCTCCCTATATCTCTCCATCAATTGTCGTAATAAGAAAATCGCCTCCATGGTCGACCTACCAGGTATGAACCCAAACTGATTTTGGGTCACATGTGTCACTCTCCTTAGGCGATGCTCAATAACCCTCTCCCAGAGCTTCATCGTATGGCTCATCAACTTAATCCTACGGTAGTTAGTACAACTTTGAACATCTCCCTTGTTCTTGAAGATAGGTACTAATATACTTCTCCTCCATTCTTCAGGCATCTTGTTAGACCGAAAAATAAGGTTAAAAAATTTAGTTAACCATACTATCGCTCTGGCGCCTAGGTATCTCCACACCTCAATGGGATACCATCAGGGCCCATCGCTTTACCTCCCTTCATCCTCTTCAAAGCCTCCCCGATCTCTGCCTCCTGAATTCTCCTCACAAAGCGTCTGTTGGTATCGTCAAATGAGTCGTCCAACTCAAGGGTAGGACCCTCATTCTCCCCATTAAACAGCTTGTCGAAATACTCTCTCCATCTGTCCTTGATCTCCTCATCCTTCACCAGAAGTCGATCTGTCCCATCCTTGATGCATTTTATTTGATTGATGTCCCTTGTCTTCCTCTCGCGGATTCTAGCCATCCTATAAATGTCCTTCTCCCCTTCCTTCGTGCCTAGCCGCTGATAAAGGCCATCATACGCCTGACCTTTTGTTACACTCACAGCTCGCTTTGCAACCCTCTTCGCTATTTTATAACCCTCGATATTGGTTGCACTCTTGTCATGGTGGAGACGCTTGAAACACTTCTTCTCCCTAATAGCCCTTTGCACCTCGTCATTCCACCACCATGTGTCTTTCGCTTCCCGTTTGCCTCCCCTACTCACGTCAAACACTTCCGAAGCCACCATCCGGACACAAGTTGCCATCTTTAGCCACATGTCGTCGGCATCTTCTCCTTCCCAAGGCCCCTCGTCTAGCATCCTCTCCTTAAATGTTTGCGCTGCTTCCCCTCTAAGCTTCCACCACTTCGTTCTCGCAATCTTGGCCCGTTTATTCCGGTGGACACGTACCCGAAAGCGAAAGTCCGCCACCACAAGCTTATGTTGAGGGACAACACACTCCCCAGGTAACACCTTACAATCAAAGCAAGCACATCTATCCTCCCTCCTTGCAAGGATAAAATCGATCTGGCTCGAGTGTTGTCCACTACGAAAGGTTACTAGATGAGATTCTCTCTTCCTAAAGAGGGTGTTCGCTATCAACAAGTCATAGGCCAGCGCGAAGTTCAAAACATCCTCCCCCTCTTGATTCCTACTACCATACCCGAACCCCCGTGCACCCGCTCGAAACCTACATTAGTCGCACCAACATGGCCGTTGAGGTCTCCTCCTATAAAGAGTTTCTCGCTGATAGGCACGGTACTAACCATGCTATCAAGATCTTCCCAAAATTGCCTCTTGATGCCCTCGCTAAGACCTACCTGAGGGGCATAGGCACTGATCACATTCAGAGCCGAATCTCCAACTACCAGCTTGACCAAGATAATACGGTCGTCTTGCCTCCTAACATCAACGACTCCATCCTTAAGGCTCCTATCAATCAAGATGCCTACACCATTCCTACCCGATGTTGTCCTCGTGTATAAAAGTTTGAAGCCAGTATCCTCCACCTCCTTCGCCTTCTAGCCCTTCCATTTAGTCTCCTGAACGCATGAATATTTACACGCCTTCTAATTGTTGCATCGACTAGCTCTCTTAGCTTACCCGTTAGGGACTCTACGTTCCAGCTACCTAGACGAATCCTAGTTGGCTCGGCTAGCTTCCTTACCCTTCGCACCCGTCGAGGGAAGTGCGAAGACCCTTGCTCATTTTTCACTACACCCGGACGTAGATGTAGCACGCCACTAAGGTTGCGACGGCCCGACCCTTGCTCATTTTTCATCGTACCCGGGTCACGATACGACGCGCCACTAAGGGGATGATGACCCGGCCCTTGCCCATTTAACACCACACCCGAGTTCCGATGTAGCGCGTCGCTAAGAGGGTTACGCCCCAACGAATCTCTTGTGGGTTTCAAATCCATGAGAGTGGCTGTTTTTTTACTGTTGGTTCGCCAGACCTTAACACACCCTCCTCCTTTACCCGGGCTTGGGACCGGCTACGTTGAGACGACTTAAGAAAGTCTTCCAGACATTGGTTAGAATGACAAAAGATTAATTGCTTAAAAAGGGGAGAATCACTCAAGATAAAGAAAATTAAGTAATAATGATCCTCACCTGATCCAAGATTATCTCAACAGAGAAATTCTGAGGTGCAATGAATGATTGGTGGTATATGTATGCAAACACTGCCATAACCATCTGGGGAAAAAGCAAGCAGAAATTTATGTTAAGCTAGTGTACAGACTGGTATTAAAGTATGGGGTTTCTTCAGCTTGGCAGGATTTTTTTTTCCCAACAAGTATTTAACAAACATCAAACACATTTATACTCAATAAAAGGTAACATGTATGCATAAAAGGATAAATACAAAAACAATCCACAGAAATGAGGTTGCTAATCCTGCCATCATTAGGCTTAGACATTTGGTTCAATTGATTGTTCTGTAGCTCATGGTTTAGATTAGCCACAGCACAAAGGCCTCCTCTTACATTATTTCAATAGAATGAGAATGTTAAAAGCTTGCATAACCATAGGTCAGTAACATTTCCCAATAGCTAAAACGTTTCGAGAGATACTTACTTGACAATCCATTCTATCAGTAATTCCACCATGCCCAGGTATGCTGTCACCAAAATCCTACATTTTTTTTGTTAAAAAAAAGATATATCATTTTGAGTAAAACAATTTTATTGATGCAAACAATGAAGTGGTGTATACCTTTATTTTGAAAGCCCTCTTGAAGCCACTCGCAAAAAATCCTCCAAATGGTGCTATTATTGATGCAAATAAACCTAGGGCTAAAGCATGCCACTGCACAGGCATAATGGCTAGTTCTTTCCATGGGAACTGTTAAGAGACGCATGTAATCAAACAGAGTACAAAATCAAACATCTAGAAACTCTAGAAAGATAATGCAAAACCAATGATGATGCAGTAGAGTAAATATCAGTAATTGTAATATATATAAGTAACACTAGTAAATAAAAAAAAACACAAGATGATATTACCTGGTAAAATGAATCGAGCAAACCTCAATCTGCCTTTCAGTTGAGAACATCAAAGTAATTAAAATCAACCAACTAGGAGGAACTAGGTGGCATTGCATATAAGAAGAAATAAGCACCCAAGTTCGAGTTTGAAGGAATCGAACCCGGTTGGTGAATATGTACACCTACACCTCCCACCGAGTTAGATTTAGTTCTTTATTAGAATTTAGAAACAAGCTAGGGGCATGATTATGATTGTTTGACCATGGTGCAGGCATATCAAAGTAACTTTTCATCTATCAAGAACTAGCCTTGATCTTATCATTGATTTCAGAGAATAACCAATTCAAAAAAAAAGACAAAGCATTGTCTACTACTGTTCTTAAAATCTGTGCTACTCAGAACATGTGTGTGCCACGCATCACATACAACTCACTGTCTTATACAGTTGTTTATGATAAGATGTGTAATGTGTTCCATTGCAAGATGGCTATCTTTTATTCAATTGCAAGTTATTTAAACTGTGTTCTACACAGCAACATTAATAGAAGAGGGGTTATATCAATGACACTCTGACAGAATAAAATATCTACAAAAGCCTTCCTGTTCGCTTGGGTCCAAAACCTTTAATTTCTAACCCTCTGTGTCAACCTCGCCCTTCCCTCCAAAAAATTAACAGAAGAGATCTATGATCAATCATGGCCATTTCTGACTCCATAAATATGATATGTCATCACATGTAGTGGCCATATATCATGAAGACGATATCTGTTATATTTTTCAAAGTATCTATCTGAATATTCCGAGTGAACACAAATGTACTAGTGTATTCTACAATATGCTATATCAGAAAAGGATTGAGAGTTAATACATACTTGCATCCCCCCTTTTTCAAGTTCAATATACAATAAGAACCAGCCTTTTCCACAGCAATGCACAGAAAAATAATCTGGAAGGAAAATTTTGTTTCTTTTGGAATGACTTGTTGATTAGAGATTATAATCAACAACCATGAAAAATGTCTAAGTGCAATACGAGCTAGTATAAGGTTGAAAAGACCATACTGCAATTATTTTGAGGAACCTTTATGATTGGGAACATTGCAAAGATGCCATCTTAGAGTACAAGAAATAAAATAAGAGTTAAATGCACCGTAGGTCCATTAACTTTTGGTGGTATGTCATCCAGGTCCATCAACTTTCAAACTGCATTTTTAGGTCCATTAACTTTTGGTGGTGTGTCATCCAGGTCCATCAACTTTCAAACTGCATTTTTGGGTCCCTAAACTTTTTAACTGGTTCACCGTAGGTCCATACCTCAATGCAATGTACGGAGTAGAGTAATGCATTGCGTGTCGGTGTTGCTTACTGCTGCTGCAGTCCTGCGTGCTCCTGCTCCCTCCGAACCATGAAAACAGGCTTGTCTCATCTGTGCGGCTGCTGGGTGCCTTGTCGGGGCAGGAAATGCAACACCTATCCATTCGTCTGCACGCAGCACGCGTCCGAGGCCGCGCTCTTGACCTAAAATGATGCTTCATTGGCAGCGTCGCAGCTATGCTACCGACCACCTGTTGTGTGTCAATGTCGACTGGAGTATTTGATTGCAACCAGCAAACGATTGCTCATGGTCTTCCCATCTCTCTTCTGCTCTCATTTTTCGCCGGAGCAAAACTTGCTCTGACTGTAGTAGACTCATAGTGTCGACGCCATGTGCTTGCCATGTCTGTTCGTTTTATCTACCACTGTGAAACTGATTTAAAGTGCACGGATCTTAAAGCAAACAAACAATTAATTTCCGTTATTCTTTTCGTCCTAGGATTATCAAATCCGGCCTTACCCATGCCCATCGCAAGCCCAGCCCGAGCTCTGTGGATCTAATAATGTAGTTGTATCCATCTCAATCACTCCGCCACCACGCCTTGCATCTCTCAGTGTCTTCTCGTCGCCCAGCGCTACAATCGCGAGGCAGAGGGGAAGCAGAGCTCCATGACGATTGTGTCAACTATGAGATTAGGCAGAGGAGGAGGCAGTGGGAGAGCTAGAGCCGACATGTGTAGATGGCACCATCGACGTAGGGCCGACACGTGTAGAACTGTAGGTGGCGCGCGGCGGAGCGTGCAATGGCGGAAGCACTGGTAGTGTGGTAGATGGGTTTCTAGCCCATTAGCAAGGACTTTACTGTGTCTAGACATCACAAGTGACAAACATCAATTTCAGTTTCCACATATGTACTAGTTCTAAGAAGATAACATAAGGCAGGCCGGGCAAATTAGTTGACAAATAAATAACAGATGATATAAAGCTCGGCAATACATCCACCATTATCACCTAGCAACCAACCATGAATACGGACTGTCAAGTCAAATGTGATGACCACAACGTCCATTGCACGGTCTGAACACCGAGCTAGTAAAACTATCTTTCTCGACTCGGGTAATCTATTTAGACTACGAAGTATGTAATATCGTGTTTGATTGTTTAAACAGGCTGACCGCGCAATGACTGTTTAGGATCTAAAACTACATGGTAAGACGTCATTTCTTCCTTAGCTACTACTATAAGCTAACGTCAACACGCTCCCAGATTCATTCCTCGGATCAATGCTGACAGGGTAGAGCAAGTTCACTGTGTGAGTAACCATCTCTAATTGGAGTAGCCATTAAAAAAAAGCTAGCTCCATGGACTCATCATATGTCTGCTTGATATGGACCTACGGTGCCATGTCAGATCTATCCGCTAAACGAAGAGATATGAACATACGGTGAACCAGTTAAAAAGTTTAGGGACCTAAAAATGCAGTTTGAAAGTTGATGGACCTAGATGACACACCACCAAAAGTTAATGGACCCAAAAATGCAGTTTGAAAGTTGATGGACCTGGATGACACACCACCAAAAGTTAATGAATCCAAAAATGCAGTTTGAAAGTTGATGGAGCTAGATGACACACCACCAAAAGTTAATGGACCTACGGTGCATTTAACTCAAAATAAAATGAACAAATTGAGCAAAAAAAACTTTTTTCCTCACCCAATGTGGCACCCACTCTCCCAATGAGTAATGCTCTGGCTTAAACATTGGACCAGGATCACAATAAAGCCACCCAGTCGACAGATCCTGAAATTATTTGCATAAAAAATTTAGCAACACAACAACTTAGCCATACAACAATCATATTCTGAACAAAATCTACAACCTTTCTTGGGCATGTCAACCATTGGGAACGGCCCATTACATTTGCTAACTGCCACAGAAAAAAGTAAAGTAAGCAACACATCATCTTGAACTAAAAACAAATAGCATTTTTTTTACAGACAGAAATTAATAGTGGATTATTATTTAAAAATCAACCCCTTAAGGGTTGTATTCAGGTGTATTCCCAGGAGAACATAAACCATGAGTAGCCAAATAAATCTTCACCTTGCAACATGTTTTAACTTATAAGGTTGATAATGAATTGGTTTTGTCCGACAAGTCATCGTTGGATCAAGGCAGGTCTAGATTAATTGCAATGTCACCAGGTTCATTATCAGACTGCAATAGTTTGATTCAGTGTTTCTACCTTTACCGGTTTGGTAAATATGGAGGCAAATGCAACATTGAGTCACAGAAAATGTGCTGAGGATTTTCTGTTTTTCCTCTACGTAATGGACAAAAAATATCAAAGGCTTCAATAGATCTCAAAAGCTTCAGTGAGTTCTGAAAGGGAAAAGCACCTAGTGCACGAGAAATATATGAGTAACATAATTGAAGTGCAAGTGATCAATGAGAAGGGAGATCAGAGTTTTGCTGATGACTGATACCTAACAAAAGAAAGGTGGGTGCTTAGTAACCTGTAATTCAGTAACTGGCCACACGTGCATATACAGAAAAAACATGAGTGGGCAATATTATAACACACCAGTAGGACCAGGGAAACATATAGTGTTAGAAGACAGAAGTAAAGCCTCTAATTTAGACATGTTCCCAAGTAGGCCTATACTTCAAGACAACGTGCTATTACACGTGCATAAAAACAAAGCCGTAAGGCTATAAACAAATGTCATCATTGTTTGGGAAAGAGATTCTATTACTCGGCTAACCCTAGAAGGGTAGCTATATAGTTTCCATACATGGGCCACATGGGCCTTAGCCTCATGGGCCTAACATATACTCCAACACCCCCCCGCAGTCTGAACTACCGTCGCAGCGGAGTTCAAGGCTGAACAAGAAAGAACTCACACAACCCCCCCACAGACGCAACTAGCCACCGGTGATGTTGAGGCTGGAGCGAAACTCGGCGAAGGTCGAGGACGGGAGGCCTTTGGTGAAGATGTCCGTGAACTGGGAGGTCGTCGGAACATGAAGGACCCGCACCTCGCCCATGGCCACCCGATCACGGACAAAATGGAGGTCGATCTCCACATGCTTCGTCCTCTGATGCTGGATGGGGTTGGTGGAGAGGTAGACCGCACTGACGTTGTCGCAGTAGATCAGTGTGCTCCGGGAGGGAGGAGTGTGTAACTCCGCAAGCAGCTGCCGGAGCCAGGCGGCCTCCGCCACGCCATTGGCAACGGCGCGGTACTCCGCCTCGGCGCTGGACCGGGAGACCACCGGCTGGCGCTTGGACGACCAAGACACCAGGTTGCCGCCCAGGAAGACGGCGTAGCCGGAGGTGGAGCGACGAGTATCCGGGCACCCGCCCCAGTCAGCATCGGTGTAGACGACGAGGTCGGTGGAGGAGGCCCGGTGGAGGAGGAGGCCGTAGTCGAGCGTGCCCCGGAGGTAACGGAGGAGGCGCTTGAGAGCCGTGAGGTGAGGCTCCCGTGGGTCATGCATATGGAGGCAGACCTGCTGAACTGCATAGGTGATGTCCGGCCTGGTGAAGGTGAGGTACTGAAGGGCCCCGGCGAGACTCCGGTACGCAGTGGGATCGGCCACCGGTGGTCCCTCAGCCTCAGACAGCTTGCCCTGAGTGTCGACCGGAGTGGAGCAGGGGTTGCAGTCAGTCATCCCAGCCCGCTCCAGGATGTCCCGAGTGTACTGTCGCTGGTGAAGTAGGAGCCCGGTAGGATGTGCTCAACAGTGACACCGAGGAAGTGGTGGAGCTCACCCAGGTCCTTCATCGCGAACTCCTGCTGGAGAGCGGCGATGATCCGGCGGAGAAGTGGCTCACTGGAGGCGGTGAGGACAATGTCATCAACATAGAGCAGCAAGTATGCAGTGTCAGCCCCATGGTGGTAGACGAACAGGGACGTATCAGACTTGGCCTCCACGAACCCCAGGGTCAGCAAGAAAGTGGCGAACCGGTGGTTCCACGCCCGAGGTGCCTGCTTGAGGCCGTAGAGGGACCTGTTGAGCCGGCAGACCATGTCAGGACGGGTGGTGTCGACGAACCCCGCCGGCTGACTGCAGTACACCGTCTCGGTGAGAAGGCCGTGGAGGAAGGCGTTCTTGACGTCCAGCTGGTGGACGGGCCAAGACCGAGCAAGCGCCAGCGATAGCACGGTACGGACAGTGGCCGGCTTGACCACCGGGCTGAAGGTCTCATCATAGTCGACGCCAGGGCGCTGAGTGAAACCCCGGAGGACCCACCGAGCCTTGTAGCGCTCGAGAGAGCCGTCGGCCCGGCGCTTGTGGGTCCAAATCCACTTGCCGGTGACGACATTGGCGCCCGGCGGCCGGGGCACCAACTCCCACGTCTGGTTGGCGAGTAGCGCGGCGTACTCCTCTTCCATCGCGCGGCGCCAGTGAGGATCCAACAGGGCGTCGCGGACGGAGGAGGGTACCGGAGAGACCACCGCATCGCCGGTCGAAGCCTCGAGGGCACGAGGCGGCAGTGTGCCAGCCGCGTGTCTGGTCACCATCGGGTGGACATGCCGCGGGTGTCGGTGAAGCAGCGGCGGGTGGTAGACCGGCGGGGCACCACGGGCCGGCGGGGACAGTGGCGGTGGTGTCGGTGTCCCCGGTGGAGAAGGGACCACGAGCGGCGGTGACCGTGGCCTGCGCTGGTATACCCGTACCGGCGCGGCGAACCTCGACGGAGGCGGAGGCGCCGGGGCAGGTACCGGGACAGGATCCGGCGTCGGCAACCGGCACGACCCCCCCGGGGCAGAAGCGGGGGACGAAGTCCCCGGGTCTGCACCAACTGGAGAAGACGGGGCCGCGCCGGAGGACGAGGGACCCGGACCCTCAGGTGAGCCGGGACCGGTGGCCGGCTCAGAGCGTGGCGAAGCGGTACCTGCAGGAGACCACGAAAAAGGTGGCTGGACCACCGGGTCAGTGGGAAACAGAGAGAGTGGGTCAGTGACCGGAGGTGTAGTGGTGCCGGAAAAGGGAAAGACGGACTCATCGAACACCACATGGCGCGAGATGAGAACACGTCGAGAGGTAAGGTCAAAACATCGGTACCCCTTGTGATCTGGGGAGTACCCGAGGAAGACACAGAGCGTGGAGCGAGGGTCCAGCTTGTGAGAAGATGTGGCAGCAGTGTTGGGGTAACAAGCACACCCAAACACGCGGAGGTGATCGTACCGGGGCGGGGTACCGAAGAGGGCGTGGTGAGGTGTGGGAGCGGGACAAGCAGCGGAAGGAAGGCGGTTAAGAAGGTAGGTGGAGGTGTGCAGGCCCTCAGCCCAGAAGCGAGCAGGAAGAGATGCCTGAAACAGAAGAGTGCGCACGGTGTCGTTGGTGGTGCGAATCATCCGCTCTGCCTTGCCATTCTGCGAAGAGGTGTATGGGCAAGACATGCGCAACTGAACACCGTGAGAGAGGAAGAACGCTCGGGAGGTGGAGTTATCAAACTCGCGACCATTGTCACACTGGACGGCCTTGATGGTGAGACCGAACTGAGTGGACACCCAAGTAAAGAAGTGAAGGAGCGTGGTAAACGTATCAGACTTCGCACGTAGGGGAAAAGTCCATGAATAATGCGAAAAATCATCAACAACCACAAGATAATACTTATAACCAGAAATACTGATAACAGGAGATGTCCATAGGTCGCAATGTACAAGATCAAAAATGCGGACCGCATGAGAAGAACTGGAAAAAGGAAGACGAACATGTCGGCCCAATTGGCACGCATGATACAGTTGCTCATCATGAGCTCGAGTACATGGAAGACCAGAGCTACAACTGAGCTGTATCAGGGCATCCCGTCCAGGATGGCCGAGACGCCGGTGCCAGGTAGTAGAGGAAGAAGACGCGACGAAGGCAGCTGACAAAACGGGCGGCGAAGAAGACGAAGGAGCCGCCGGGAAGCGAAGAGTGTAAAGGGGCCCGGAGCTGTCACATCGGAGCAGAGGACGCCGGGAAGCCAAATCCTTTACAGTAAGACCAGAGGAGTCAAACTCCACAGAATAGGAATTGTCAGCTGTAAAACGACGAATAGAAAGAAGGTTGTGAACCATAGACGGAGCAACAAGAACATCAGGAAGACGAAAGGAGCCATGAGCACCGGCGGTACCGACAGATGTGACAGGAAGACACGAACCATTTGCGACCATAACGAACGAAGGGAGGGAGGAGGAGGGAGAGTGAATCGACGAAAGTATACCGGGGTCAGGTGTAGTGTGGTAGGTGGCCCCCGAATCAGCGATCCACTCAGGTCCGACCGGAGGGGTCAGGCCCAAGGTGCTGAACGAGCAAGCCAGGGCCGCCTGGTCCCAGCTGGCGACCCCCGGCGGAGTCCCGGAGGGTGGAACCCACGGCGTAGTAGGGAAGGCGCCGGGTGAAGGACCAGCGGGAGGAGCTCCGGTGAGCATGGCGGCTCCGGGGGCGTGGTAGGGCCACATGGAGATGCGACCGGACCACGGGTTCTGGAACGAAGGCCATGGTGCCCCCCCGTGCGGCGCCGCCGGTGCCGGAGCCTGAGGTGGACCGCCCCGGCCACCCCCGCGGCCCCCTCCACGGCGACGACGAGAGCCACGACCCCCCCCCACCTCCGCTCGGCCCGGAGGGAGGAGGGCCAAGGAGAGACGACGGTGGCGGGGCAGACGACCGCGGTGGAGTAGGACGCGGCGAGGTGGCAGCCAGGGCCGTCGAGGAGGACGAGGTGGTGGTAGAGCCCGGCTGGAGGCCCTGCGTGAGCTCCTCCATGACGAGATCGTCACGGACCTCCAGGAAGGTGGGGAAGGGCCTCTGGCGGGTGATCCACGTCCTGAGGTGAGCGTAGCGGTCACTGAGCCCCCGGAGGACGTTGAGGACCAAGATGCGATCCTCGACGGGCCACCCGAGATCCCCCAGGGAGTCAGCCATGCCCTTCATCTGACGGCAGAACTCACCGACGGAGAGGTCACCCTGGACGAAGGTGCGGAAGCTCGCGTCGAGGCGCAGAGCCCGGGCCTCAGCGTTGCCCAGGAACTGGCCCTCGAGGGCAAGCCATGCCCGGCGCGCATCCGGAGAGGTGCGGACGAGGTCGTGGAGGTCCAGAGAGATCGTCCCCAAGATCCAGGAGAGAACGATGCTGTCGAGACGGATCCACGGCGGCGTCTGGACGGCGACCGAGGCGTCGACGAGGACGTGGTCGTCGAGGGCGTAGCGGCGAAGAGTGAGGACGACCAGATCCCGCCAGCGGGCGTACGAGGGCGACTCCGGCTCGAGGACGACCGGAACGAGCAGGCGAATGTTCTGGACCCCCCCCCCCGCCTGGTAGTGCAGCTGAGCCACGAGCGGGTCGGCCGGGTCGTGCCAGAGGACGGCAGTGTGCGACACGCGGCGTCCCGGCGAGGCAGAGGAGGTGGCTCCGGCGTCCTGGCCCGCGGGGGAGGTGAGGAGGTGCTCGGCCTCGGCGATCTGACGAGCCAAGGCGTCTGCCGCGTCCCGCTCACGTTCCCACACGAGAGCGGCCGCGCGCACGCGGGCCTGGCCCTCCGCGGCGGCGGTCCGGGCGGCGGCGAGAGCAGCGGCGAGGTTGAGGTTTGGTCCCGTCAGACCGGAGGTCGCAGCCGCAGTCAAGAGACCCTCAGGCAGCGATTGGAGGAGGGGCTGCGGGTGGGGCTGCGGCTGGAGTAGAGGTTGCGGCTGCTGGAGGTGACCATCGGCGGCCCCGGTCTCCGTACCGGCCTCAGGACCCCCCCCCAGCGCCAGGGTCAGCAGCTGTGGTGAGGGCCTGGGCGGGGAAGATGGCACCAGGAGCTGCTGTAGCGGCTGCAGGGAGATGGAGGTCGGTCTGGGCGGAGCCAGCAGCAGCAGAGGAGAGCCCGCCCGCGCCAGAGGATGGATGGAGCAGGGGCTGGCGCACCCCCAGGGCCGGCGCGCCCCCGGTTGGCTGGAGCAGGGGCTGGCCGCCCGCACCAGAGAGGGGCGGCGGCCAGGCGTCCCTGGGAGGCGCGCCTGGAGGGAGGGGGCGGGAGGAGGCCATAGCAGCCCAGGAGGGAGAAGAGAGGAGGGGAAAGGCTTGGAAGTAGGTGGGGGAAGGGGGAGGTGGCTGGCGGCCAGCCATGGGGAAGGGTGACCGGCGGCCAGGGGAGGTTCCCAGGGGCGGCGGCGCCCAGGAGAAGAAGGGTCGGCCACCTAGCTGGATACCATGTTTGGGAAAGAGATTCTATTACTTGGCTAACCCTAGAAGGGTAGCTATATAGTTTCCATACATGGGCCACATGGGCCTTAGCCTCATGGGCCTAACATATACTCCAACAATCATTTCAAAAAAAATTAAACGTTACTATAAAATTATCCGGATGAGAAATCGGGAATTTAACAAAGTCTCACCAGAAACGCAGAGATGATTGTTGTCACTGATGCACCAATAAAACCTTCCCAAGTTTTCTTTGGGGACAACTTGATTAATGGTGTTCTCCCAAGAAAGAACCCAAATAAATAAGCAAAAATATCGTTGATCACAATAAGTGAAGCAGGCAAAAGAAACCTGAGTAAACATAAGATTGTAAATGCACGGAGTTCATTAATTGTAGCATAATACAAATTACTTGTGTAAGTTAAACAATCAGGACAAATATCTTCCACAATATATATTTAGAGATACGCATCACTGACATAGTCCCATAGAATAACCCAAACTCAACTCAAATTGAAAAATTAAAAGAGAAGAATACTTCCCATGAAAAAGTGCAAAAAAGGAAATATCAAGGCACAGAAGTCAGATAGGGGCAGGGCACACTATACCATAAGATATTCTGCAACATCTAAAGTGTTACTAAGTCGTCCGACGAATTGCCGTTAGTAGCAATTAGTCAGGCTTATTGGTCCATGGACCACAGAAATCCACAATTAGGCACTCCAAGGCAACTACTGCAATTAGAAATCTGATTAGCTCAGGGACAACTAGCCAGGAGAGAAAATTATGAGCTCGCCAGCTCGTCATGGGGTTGCGCACTGGGATATTTTATTTTGGCCCACAAGTAAATGACCATGCTTGATGCTTGCTTTGTTTACCAATTTATGATAGTATATCCCTGTGCAGTTTGCAGTTGTGGACTGGTGCTATAGTCTAGTAGCAGTACTTAACTACTTAACACTTATAAGGTTGGCAAATAGGCTGCTCAACTAGCCGACTAGCCACCGACTAACCGGACCGATTAATCAGGATTCAGGATTACTCAGCTGATCGGTGTACCCATATGGCTAAGAAATTAGAAAATGCTGGATGTAACAACAACATAGCCTTTTGTCCCAAGCAAGTTGGATGTAATTACAAGCCTTTGCTATCACACAAGCTCATAGAGGCCAATACAGCCAACCGAGAGCATGGTACCAATGTTGCTGAAGTAACAAATGCAGACTGTAAATGCTGTAAAGAGGCACATAGTGTCGGACAATGGAAGTGCAAAACTTTCCTCTTAAGTTGAGAGGCTAAGGTTACTATACTTTTTACAGCTGTAGAAAAAATAAGGCAGAATTAAGTCCAAAAATTCTAACGAATCTGCAAGTTTAGAGCAGATGAAAGACAAAATTGCACAATTCCTTTTCCGGAAGACAAAGAAATTTTCAGATGATGGTGGAAATACCAAATAAATACATGTAAACTGAACGAAAATAGTTAAGCACTCCATATATCCCAAAAAGTTGAAACTCTAAACAGGTTATTCATAAAGAAACGAATCACTTACCAGAATATCCCTTCAAATATGTTTGCGACAGTGAAAGCAGACTGTGCAAAAACCGTTAAAAGAATCATGAGCGTCCAGGCATACTGTTTGAACTGATACTTGTATGTCTTTTTCTTGAGAGTCAAAATAAACCATACAAACCCTGAATCAAAGGAGCCATAAATACTAACTTTTTGCTAGATACGAACCAGAAATTCATGATAAGCAGGTTATCTTTTATTAAAGCATGACTGTCAACACATGCAATCAAGTGAAATTCATGATAACCAGAAATATATGATACTTCCAAGATAACTAGTATGTATGCAAGTATGTACAGTAATCACTTAGGCAGGCATGTATGATCACTTAGTCACTTAGGCAACCATGTATGACAGGGAAAAAACAGGCAGACATTTGCAGACTCAAATGCCCAGTATCCATCCAGAATAAGTAAATGAGGTGGTATGTCCAATAATCAAATCTAACGAACATAAAATTTTCATCCGCTAATGTTCATATGAAGAATAACACAAAAGCCCAACCATGAATTCTCCCATTAAAGTAAAGTGGACAGACTGAACAAAAACTAGCACAATTTGCGGAAAAACATTGAATCAATTTTGGGATTCCTTGAACTAAAATCTACCATAGTAGACTATAATATGTTAAACATTATTGATAGGAAAGGATAGGATATAGTCTGTTTTTTTAGACAAAAGGAGGATAGTCTGTTTTGTCCCCATCCACTCCAAAATGTAGGTTGTTTTGGTTATGTCCTAAGACAAACTTCTCTAACTTCAAAAAAAAATTTAGAAAATTATTATATTAACATCAGCAGTACCAAATACTTGAAATATCAAGAACATTTCATGATGAATTTACGAAACTAATTTCACTTTGTAAATGTTGGTGTATTTTTCTATAAACTTGGTCAAAGTTAGAGAGAATTGACTTACAGCAAAATGAAAACGGGCTACATTTTGGAAGGGGAGGTATAAGACCTTTTAACACAAGATCAAACTAGAAAAACAGAATCACTTTGAATATTCCAAATTGAATATGAAGTTTTTGTAACATATTTACTAGAGGAAATTATTACATGTTCCATGGGATGAGCCTACCTGCAATATAAAGAAAATAGCAGATAAACATCTGATACTTTATTAGGCCACTGACGACCTTATAAAGCAAGTGATCTGAAGTTACTGTATTCACAAGCTGCCGACTAAGAAAGCGCCCATAAGTGTACAGCATTGCCGTGAAAAAGAAGTGCCTACAATAGAAAATAACACTTGTGCATAAATGACACAAGGAAAAAATACTGTTGAAAATCATGGCAGCTGTGAGACTAACAAATTTCTGTTTAAACTTAGTAGAATCAAAGTGACCCATAGCTTACCAATTCAGCAGCCTGAACCCTGGCAGTTGTTTCTCTTCACTGGATTTTCTGAGTAGGTTGAAAAGCTCTCTTGCCATGTATATTTGAATCACAACCACCATAGCCCAGATATATAGATGACCCATATAAATAATAAAGGCAAAGCCTCCAATCATCCATACTGTAGAATATGTACGGATAAGCATTGATTTATACTTGTTCTGATCATTGACAAGCAACGGCTGTCCATTAGCTCTATTGCCATCTGTGGTAGCCTGAAGAAAATGATCATGATTAATTAATTTAGAAAAAGTGCACCTGAAACAGGCTGCTGCTCTAGCTTGAACCATGCTTCAGTGTATTAGCTGAAATCTAGAGAAAGAACAGAGCGCAATAAAGAGCAAAAGGAAAAAAAAAATACTAACCTCAGTTGGATGTCTGCGACGTCTTACACGCCCTACATGCAAAGCAGAAACATCGCTAGAGCTAGTGTCCCTTTGCATCACTGGTACTCCAAAGTTACTAAAAAGAAAAAGAAAAGGCAAACAGTCAATCAGGCCAGATTTGATTACTAGATGAATATGAATAGTGTAGAAATCAACACACATACGGATAAATCAATGGGCATTAGAATCAATTAAAATTCCTTGGAACAGAACGCTTGATCCATGCTCTGCTAAAATTGAACGGTACACTGATTGAACACAGGGCAAGCAAAATTCAGTGTAACAATAAATCCGAAGAGGTCTCAAACACAGCGTGTGGACAGCCGGTTCAGCTGAAACTGAACCCCAGGCAGTTTTCGGGAAAAAGAATACAAACCAGTACCCAAAAGGCAAACTACTTTAGATGAATTGGAGCACCAATCCCAGGAAGGAATGTTTGGATTTCAGGGACAGCAAAGGAACTAAGAAAACAAGCAATCATCCAACTCCAACTCCAATCAATCTAGGGTTCCTTACCCCACCAGCAAAGGTGGGGTGTTTTAAACGGAGGAGACGTGCAAAGGCGGGCTAAGCGCGGCCCCGCCGTGCCATGGTACGGGAAGAGGAATGGAGGAAGGGGATTGGTGAGGACTGAGGAGGGACTTCGCCGTTTAGGGCTGCCGAGGCGGGTGACTATCCTCAGTACATTCTCCCGCCGCAACCCATAAAAATACGTATTGCTTCCTACCTGTGGCACGGGAAGTGCTATGTCAAGTCTACGGGCCTTGCTTGCCTTGTTCCCGCACCGGCGCAACAGACAAGCACATCGCTCTCGCGATTATTAATGGCTGCGCGCAACCGCTCATCTAGAGCCGTCCCAAATCGTCTCACAATTAACAACCGAGGCACCCTCCATCTAACATAATTCGACGGGTGGACAGCTGACAATTGCGTCCGTGATGACATATTCCCCCAAAGCAACGAGTCGCCGCCGGCGCAAAAACACCGCCATGAACTAACCACCTTGGCGCCAACAATCCAGAGCAAGCACGCCATAAGCTGAAGTGCTAAACCGACGCAGGAATCCTGCTGGCGCAACGGCGAAAAGTAGCGTCGCTGGGAGACGGAGATACCTCGACGTCGCCGGAGCAGGAGAGGGTGGCTCCGGAGGGGGGACCAGGGGAGTACGAAGCAGCACCGCCGCCTTGCCGGCGACGGGGGCGGCGCGCGTGGAGCGGGATTCTCTGGAGAGAGCGGCAGAGCGCTGCGTGCAGGCGTGCTGCGGGAAGGACGGAGAGGGGAAGAGAAGCCTGCGAGAGAGTTGTGGGCTTGTGGCGCTCGGTTCCCCAGCTGCTGCGTCTGTCGCCGCGGGAATTGGAATTCCTTCCTTTAACCTTGGCACATGGTTCTCCACCGCGGCTTCTGAAGCCAAAAATGCTTGCAAGCAATCCCAACCATGAATTTCTATTATTCATTAATTAGGATCACAGTATCATGCTTACACAATAGCCAAGACACCAAGAGCTGTGATAACGTAGATGATGACGAGAGAAGATATGTGATTACGCAAAAAAAATATTCCGTATTAGTTTCTATATGTAGTGTCTGTATAATTTTTTTAATAAGTAGTGTCCATATAAATTAATAGATGTACAAATTATATGTGGTTTCAAGCATTGAGACTACCTAAAAGTAAGTGCGCTAGATCAAAAAATAGGCCATTTGACCCAATCGATTTGACTAAAAAAAATACCCGATTCGATCCACCAAGGTGTTAGGTCAATTTGAGTCATAATTTTTGACCTATAACCTGATTCAAATTATGAAAAAACTAATAAATATCTAACCCCGATCGGGCCACTAGTGCATCCGGTCAAGCTCGGGTTAAAGGATTTGATTTGACATTTTTTTCTAGAAACCCGGTAAGAACTATTTTCTTCTTCTTACCGTTACCGTAAGGACTAAATCGCCCTTGTATCTGTCTCCTAGCGAGGGAACTCCCGTGGGGCCCTAGTGCTTCCGCCGAGAGGATAAGGGTGTGTTTGGTAAAGGAACATAGGAATTAGTAGTAGGAGTTGATAGTGGGAATTAAGACCAGAATTTAAATTTGGGTCAGGCTAGTGCCTGGACGTTCGGACGAAGGTTAGCGTTCGGACGTCCGCCCACACGCCTGCGCCTACTTCACATGGGGCCCGTGCCGCTCCGTTTCTTGTGCCTACATGGGCCCACGTAGGGGCCGTGTCTCAATCTGCACCTGCTTCGTTTCCCACGCCTACCACTCGCGCCCCCTCTGCTCCCACGTGCAACTGTTGGAGTTGCTCTAACGAGACCGGCGTCCGGCGGGCCTCGAGCACGGCCGTGTTTAGTTGGCTAAATCGGAAGATCCAAAATCTGCACAGTAAAAGATTCTCTACTGTAGCATTTCGTTTGTATTTGTGAATTTTTGTCCGAACATTGACTAATTAGGCTTAAAATATTCGTCTCGCAAGGTACAACTAAACTGTGCAATTAGTTTTTGATTTCATCTACATTTAGTACTTCATGCATGTGCCAGCATTTTAATGTGATGGAGAATTTTCTTTTTACGTAGTAAAATTTGGGGGAGAATTTGGCATCTGAACAATGCCCACGTTGATCAACGTCTGCGTCCTCGGACCTGGGCCCTTTGCCACCGCTGACAATTGACGTGACGCGCTGCATGTTTGCTCAGTCAAACCCCACGGTTTTACTAGCAGTCTAGCACTCCCAGTCCGTCAGTCGCAGACCTGATGCTGGATACCGCACTACCGCCTGGGCTGTACACCTGCTGTGTTGGACCCTAGTTTCTTTACGCCCCGTTTTTGTATAAGGAGGCCAAGCTTTCGTGTACACATGGGACGCACGCTCCCACAGCTCAAAAGCGTGCTTAAGGAAAGTCCACCCGCCCCCAAACAACTTATGCTCTGCGTCGGTTCTCGCCGCTTTCGGTGTGGAGTGGAGCATCATATATGGGCATATGGCCAATGACCGTGGGATTTGGAGGGAGACCAACCGGACGTGCGATGGGACGTGGGAATAATGAATAATCGAACCCCGGTTTCCTTTGTCACGTGACAAGGGCACCTTTGGTGCTCCTATCCCCAGGTGGCCAGGTGCCATCAAGATGCATGGTAGGCGTGGCCTGGCTGGTGGCCTGGAGAGATTCGAGAGACATGGGGCGGGCTCAGTTACGGGCTCTGGACGTGTTGGGCTGCTTGGTAGCCAATTAATTACCAGGCCCGACTCAGACCACCAGGCCCAGCCTCGTCCTGTGCACGCTTCAATCGAAACTTTTTCTTTTGTTTCCCACAGATCATACGCCGTGCGCAATCCGATCGCATCTGTCGGCGGCGGCGGCGGGAGCGGTAGACACGATGGGCGCGCGCAGCAGGTCCGAGCGACGGCGACGGGCGTCTGCCGGGGACGCCGACCTGATCAACGGGCCTCTGCGACGACGTCACCGTACTGTTTGTTTTATAAATCGTACTTTTTCAACTAATAAATAATATTTTTCTCTCACAATAAATCAATGAACAATACTTTCAGTCGTATACTTTCCGTCAACGAACAGGGCCGTGAGGTCGAGCTGCTGCCAGACGTGGGGGACGCGGTGCGCACGGGCGCGCTCACGCGGCGCTGGCGCGGCCTCTGGACGCGCGCCAACTCCCTCACCTTCGACTCCTGCTGGCCGCTGGCGGAAATTCAAAAGGGCCAGCGGCGGCGACAAAAGGTTCCTCGACTTCGTCCACAACGCCCTCACCAGCGCGCCAAGACGGATGCCGCCCTCGAGCAACTGGCGATCTCGTTCGCGATCATGTCGCCTGCCGACGGAAAGGCAACTAAACCGCTGGTGCTGCGGTCCACTGACGCTGCGCAAGGGTGGATTCTGTACGCCATGCAAAAAACGGCGAAATCTTTCGTCCTTAAACTGCAGTTGTTTCCTATATGGAAGTGGTACTGCCATGAGACCAACAGATGCAATATCTGGGTGGTGCAACCCATTGTGGATCTCATCCATCTTCCTAGTTCAGCAAAGCTGGAGACCATGCATTGTAAACTGGAAGGCGTAAGGCTCCGGCTCCCCACCACTGCAGTGTTCCCCTCGCTCGTGGATCTCTCACCTGAAAACATTGAGCTCGTTGCTGGCAGTGGCCACCTCCTTGCCCGCCTCCTGTCGTCGGCATGTTGCCCGTCACTGCAGAAGCTACAGCTGAGGATTTGAGGAAGCTTAGGCTCCCTGAATTGGATGAGCTGCTTATCGAGGCCAGGGTACTCTTGGAGCTGTCCATGTCAGGCCGACCAAATGCAGGAGGCCCTGTGACTCTGAAACTGAAGATTCCTAGCCTCCGGATTCTCCATGTAGAGGACTACGACTATATCGAGACACTTGTTGGAATCTCCGCCCCAAAGCTGGAGGAGATCAGCTTCTTGCCTAATCAACCCGGCCATATCGAAGTTGACGGTGAATTGCCATGCGTGGGGAGCCTCAAGGTTGAGTTGTGGTCGCATGGATATAAAGATGACATTAACGGCGGTAGCATTCGCCTACTCCGGTGTTGCACGTCACTCGCATGTCTTGAGGTGTCTCTTCAAGTAGCAACGGTATGCATACAAAGTACAGCACTTATGATATGGTTCGCAACAAGTTGCAACTGCTCCTTGAAAACCAAACTTGAAGTTTCATGTTTTCCTTTTCTTTTAAAAATGAGCTTGCAGGATGCGTAATTTCAAAACCAAATTAGACTGGTTTTAAGGGAAAAAAAAGTTAAGTAAGAAATAAAACCACTGATTTTGCATTGCTTCTACTAGCAAAAATTATAGCTGTTTTCAGTGCTACACACATAATACATTATTACAATTGTAATTTATTATTTAATTCCGGCTACACAGAACAAATGAAACCACTGATTTTGCATTGTTTCTACTTGAACTTTTTTTTTTTGCATTCTCCATTCTGTCGGACTGTTTGAACCAATTCTTTGTCTATGCTTTCAATATAGCCAGTGATAATAGATATCTCTATTGGTCTATTCTTTGAAACTTACATATATACTCTTTATATGTATATTACGCTCACTACGGATGGTTCATATGTGTAGCATAAAAACGGCTATATTATATTCTTATGAATTCGTCCATTCATATTATTGTTGTTTTATACGTGTGTCATTTTCCACAAATCATTAGAATTATTAAATTAAACATCCATATGTGAATCATGTCCGATGAAAGGGAATATTTTTTCTTTCCAAAAAAACCGGATGAACAAAAGGGGAATATCGTAGTGTGCTGTAGTGGCCTGTGTTTCGCATTGGCTTCTTTTTACTTCTTTGGTTATATAAAAGAAATATCAGCTATGTCTTTGAGATGCTTATAATTTACTTGCATTTTCTCCTCCTCACCCCCTTTTTATTAGGAAGAACATGGGGTTGCTGACATAATTAGTGGGACAATACCTCATCTTCCACACCTAATATCTTTGACTGTTCAAGTTCATTCCTCGGATCTGCATTCATTCGGAGTTGGTCTATCAGGCATCGTAAAACAGTGTAGCTATCTGAAATACCTCCGCGTACGCGGCTCCATTGATATGGTGAGTATGTATCCCAGCTAAATCTATTTGATCAAAATTTCCTGCATCATTCCTTTACGTCACACTAAAATCACCAATACATCCCTCATTCTTACAACATCCACATCGCGGCATCGACTCCTTGTGGGATCATCTGGAGCATTGGAAATCCCATCAAATATACTTGGCTAATATCCAGGAAGTATTGTTTCACGGGTCTAGCAGGAACTGATTGCGAAAGCTCTTTCATCCAACGAGTGCTCGCACATGCCACACAACTTTAGAAGGTGGCTCTAAGTTTTCGCCCAAGATTCAAGCTATATAATATGATAGATGGTTCTAGATTTATTCCATGCAGCGGTGGGACATGGGTCTGCCATGATCCTTCTTTGTCCTATGAGTGGAATCTGACCCAATCCATAAATGAATCAAATACTTGTATTGCTCGGAGATTATGTGTAAGTTATAACAGTGCAGAGCTTTGCTATAGGTCGAGACAACCTTTTGCATGGACACTACTATCAATGTAGAGATGCACAAGGCCATAATGCACGATCTTGATCAATTGAGCAAGTTTCCCCCCCCCCCTTTTTTGATGAATCGATGCGAGGGATGACGAGTCCCCATTTGATCATATATGTTACCACATTTATTTGGGTGCATTTTGTAGCTATCTTGCTGAATGAGCTTTTTTCGTTCATGGGTCAAGCTTAAATCTCGTAAAGATAGAGGATTGTTTTTTTTGCTATATAAGCAAGGCAATGTTCTAGGTTCAATGATCTATGTTCCACCTTAAAAAAATGTTCTGATTTTAGAAGAATAATATTCTAAATTTAGTATCGGTATTAGAAAAATATGAACATTTCATACATACATGATAGGAACAATTAAATTACACCAATCGAAGATCCCATAATTATACTAAGCAAATCTATATTATAAAAGAGCGAAGGAATTGAAATTAGCCTCTTACCCAAATGTTTTCTACCCACCTAAACTTGTGTCCCTTAGATCACAAATCCAACGCATCTAATCCCCCGTCCTAATCTGACTAACGGGCCCGGCCGGAAAACTTTTAATTGTTTACGCGTGTTTATACATGCGGCTCCTCGGATCGGCGTTTTTTTTTCACCGATGATTTCCTTACCCGCACGTTGGTACCTAGGTCTCGTCGATCTATCTTCACCGATAAATAAATGAAACCTCGGTCTAAAAAAAAACTCCAAACCGCAATCTCAGCCACGACCCTGCTAGGGTTTCAGAGGGAAGATCGCCGATGTCGACAGCTCCCAGAGGTGCCCCTTCCGTGGCCACGGCATGCACTCTCCTCAACTCCTACACGCGTCAGGCTACTCGATCCATGCAAGGCGATCTTGATATGTGAAGCGCATGGAAGCGGGAAGAGATCCAAGAACCGCGTCATCCAACTTGCAGGCCACCTCTACCAGCAGATCGGTGAGGCCTGGCGCCCCATTGATCCCAGCAGTGGCATTGGTACTCCTCTGTTCTTGATCCCAAGATCAAGGGAGCGCACTGACACCCTGGTAGAGGCGGCAGCACAGAGAAGAGCCTGGTGACTTATCAGCGTCGGCGTGCCCGGAGAGCATGCGGTCTTCGGCTTCAAGGATGGGTCCCCGACGCAGAGCACACCTCCACGTGCGAGCGCCAGGGCTGCGGTGGCACCGTACTCGAACAAGCACAAGGTAATCATCACCTGCTCCCGCCGCAACCATCACATAAATGCGATGCGAGTGCTCCTGGCCTGTGTTTCTTCCCCTTGCAGTGTCGTGACTTGTTTCCTGTGGTGGGTGATTCCATACACGCGTACGTGCATGCATGCTCGGTGTAGGCATTGGCATCTGATGCAGGATGTGCTGTCGCTACAAGCCTACAACAAAGGTTTAGTCGAAGTAGAGCAAAGGGCAACAAGCTGCCTCTTCTTCCAGTCATAGCTCTTCTACGTACTATTAAGAAGAAATACAAGTCGTTGCACGTTGGACCTACTTGCTGTTTGAATCTTCATATACGCGGAGTATCTCTATATATCTAGGCAATGGTGGGGTTCATCCAAATCTTCATGGTTAAGGAGCTGTTCAACCTGCACACACGAAGGCCAACGAGGACGATTGATGCATAACTGATTAGGTAGCGCTAGGATATATGATGATTGATGCATAATATCATCATTTTCTATTTATTCCTAAATAATGATCATTTTCTTTTTACTACTTATTTGGATAGGCAGGACATATTCCTTTAATAGTTGTGTTTAGAACCATAGGCCAAAAATAGTGTATTCAAATCCTCAAATAAGACTAATAATTGGCATTTTGAAGACATGCACGCAATTGTGACACGTTTCTATTTACAGTGGAATTCTATGTGCAACTAATTGTTCAAGATTACAAAATAATTATTTACCATACCCTACCGAATTATTGATGATGCCAACAAGACTATGGATGAAATTAACAAATAGACTGAAAATATGGAACTGATTTAGGATGCTTTATCAGCTGCTCTTGAAGCTTGTACTGTTTTTTAGGAGGTAAAGAATCCGGTTGTCCATGATATTAGCTAGGTCTGTTGGATTTGCTTGGTTATATGGATTTTTTAATTGATGACGTCTTATGCTTATTATCTAAATTCTTGACACCCCTTGCGTGAATTGAGCAGCCAACTCTTGTTGCAAATACTATTGACATTTTATTTCTATCTTAATTCTTTTCATCTATTACATGAATTCTCTAAATATGCATTATTATTTCTCAAAAATTTCATTCTATTTTCTTGACTTCTTAAATACACGCAAAAAGTCCTCTGGGCCGACGGCGAGATCGCGAGCACAATGATGGACGGTGGCGGCGCAGGACGGAGAGGCTGGGGACGACTTCTAGGAGATGCGAGTGATGCCATTTGCTTGCTACCGTAGCTGACAGGTGGGACTAAAGTGCTAAGCTTTCGTGATTCCGCCGTTGTCAGAGCGTGTTCTGGGGCTTGGGCTGCTTCATCAATAGTTTAGGTTCCGTACGGCCAAGGCCCATTTTGGCTGACCGGTCAGGGGTCACCCACCCAAAAACTGTTTACAACACATCACATTTCCATATCTCTTACCGACTAACTATCCAAATGCCATCTGAATTATAAAAAAAAATGTTAGATTCAAAAAAAAAACAAAAATAAAAGGATAATAAAATAATGACAATTTAAGCTAAAAAATGAAAAATTAACACGATATCTTCTACGCACGTGCGTGTCGCACGTGCATGTTAACTAGTAACATAAAATACACATAGATATCATGGGAACAATGACTATTATAGGAAGAATGCACGATATGTGATGGAAGATGAGTGTCTGGATTTGAAGTTGAAGCTAATGTAGGTTTCACGTTTCGGGTCTTACTGTTTTGCTCTGCTGAGCATTGTAGATTCTTCGAAGCGACCAATCATGGATGTGCCAATGAACAGAATCAACAGATAAAAATTGAGTTCACCTCAATCTTAATGAAGGTGACTTGATCGACTTTAAAATGTTCATATAAATTGGTTTCTCATGGGTATTTGTGTATATGTACCCAACACAAACTAGTACTATGATAGACGAGTCTTTTTTTACTGTATAAGGTTCCTTAGGCTGTCTCCAACAAGGAGAGGCATAGGCATTTTGCATCGTGCACAGTGCTTTTGGGTTGAGAAATCGCTCTCCAACGGAGAACCCAAACAGAAGACGTATTTTGCGTGGTTGCCGATCCGGCCGTCTTGGTGGGCCCATCGGGGTGGAGCAGACGACGACGGCGAGGTGGAGGTCGCGTCCGCGAGCCGCTGGTGGAGGACGCGTCCACGAGCCGCCGGTGGAGTGGAGGCCGCGAGCCGCCGTGGAGGCTGCGTCCCCGCTGTCCGCTCGCGCCGTGGAGGTCGCGTCCGCTCGCGCCGCCGGTGGAGGACGCGTCCGCGAGCCGCCGGTAGAGTGGAGGCCGCGAGCCGCCGTGGAGGCCGCGTCCGCGCCGCCGTCCGCTCGCGCCGTGGAGGTCGCGTCCGCTCGCGCCGCCGTGGAGGCCGCGTCCGCGCCGCCGGTGCCGCCGGTGGAGCCGCTGGATCCGCGCCTGGATCTCGGCCTGCAGCGGCGACGGGGAGGAGCAGAGGGACGAGGGAGGCGGCGCGGTGGGGAGGCGCTGTGCTCCGGCGGCTTCAAGCTCTGGCGGCTTCGAGCTCCAGCGACTTCGGTGGCTTCGAGCTCCGGCGGGGTAGCGACGACGAGAGCGGAGGAATGGGTACGCTGTTGGAGAAGGTAGCTATTGGGTGCCGCTCTCCTTTACTGTGTATCACCCAAATCAGAGGATGGGTATCGCGTTTGGGTCTCCACGGTTGGAGATAGTCTTAGAGACTGCTTGGGATCGCTCGAACCAGAGAATTCCAGGCATCTGTGGCTTCTCCGCCGGAGGACGCGTGGTCACGAACGTTTTGCAGAAACGTCTCTAACATTTTTAGTAATAAACCCGCAGTCCAACCCAACTGATATATACAGTAACCGCGTTCAGTAGTTTCGCATAAAGATCCTTACTTGAATGCTTATTCCAATGCGAAGAAGAGAAAAATCGATATCGTCGTCATCTTTACAGGGAGCCCCTAGACAATTTTGCGTAGGACACCTCCTTCACTTCCAGCCCCGGCTCTCCCCATTCTTCTCTCTTTTCTCCCTCTTCTCCCCATTGTCGCCGCCTCCGCCGCCGCCGAACTTCGCATCTCGCACACAGCCCGTGCGACATGTCGGCGTTCCTAGCCTCCTGTGCCGACACAGGTGTGAGATCTGTTCTCCTCCACCCCAATTAGCACCAACATCTTCGGCCTTGTCCTCGAGCTCTCGCGTCCTCCATCCGTGGCCGTTGCGCTCGCGGTTTGACGATGGCGCACGGGGCTCGGAGGTTGCCAACACTGAGGCCACAGACCTCTGGAGCGCAGGAGCACGTCCTTGCAGGGCGCTGGCTCGACATGGCCACCCACCTGCTCCTTACCTCTCAGTCGTGTATCCCTTACATAGGTACGGAGTACATTCCTTTTTCTTCCTCTCTCTTCCATTTCAAAAGATTTTATTTGCTCACCTGGATGGGGAGTTGGGCATTCAGCTATGCTTTTGCATATCTCGAGTGCACCTTTGTCATCTGCAGCCTGGTCACCAGCGTTGGAACTAAAAACCCAGCAGCCTGACGACAGACCTGCACATCAAAGTGTAAGCAATACCGCTTGCTGAAAATTCGATCAGCGAGATTGTTAGCTTCTGGGATACAAGGGGGTTGCTTAAAGGCTTGTTTGCAATACATGTTGTTTCATTGTTTGTTCAGCTTGTATAATCCACGCCTGAGGCCCTATGACAGAACATTTGTTGGTATGGCAAGGACGCAAGGTGTCTGGCTCTTTGGGGAAGGTATGTCACTTGTGATGATCTCAGTTTTCTTGTGCTCATCCAAAACATCTAGCTGCTTGATGCAACAAAGAATCTGTGACTAAATTAGTTGTGATTCGTGTCCATTTAGTTATCTTCATAATTGTCATTGTGTTTTTCCTCGAGACAATCGGTATTGTTCTGTCTACATTGTTGATCAAATGATCTTCTTGACAATTTAGGACAATCCTATTGGTGTTTCTCTTGTGCTGGTAACTGTATTAGTTGGTAATTCGGGACTCTAGGGATTTTTGTTTCTTTTCTTCTTCCATCGGTCAACCAAACACTTATGTTGTTGCGTAATGACCAATAATTGTGCCTTCAAAAGAAAACAGTCTGTATTTCAGTGTCCACAGCAGCTTAGCACTGAAAAAAATCAATAACTATGAATTTTGTGTTCTCAAAATCAAGGTTCATTTTAGGTTCATTTTATGGTAATGCTTCCCTTCCCTTGGTTAATTTCATTTTATAAAGTTTCTGTTTTCAGACCAGTTCTTTCATTTTAGGTTGGGTATCCAACTCAGAGTGTTTTTTTAAGTTCATCTCTTAATTTGATGACACTTATGAGTCGAGAAAATGAAAAGGTTACTACAGTTCTTGCAGAACCCAGTAACCCACTTAATGTTGCCATGATGATGTTCTCAGAAGACTTAAACTAGATGGGCTGGCTGGAACATTAGCTCAGCCAAGATAAGCGCTTGTTGGTTCTGTTCTTAGTCATGTTTTTTTTCTTTGTGACGAAGACTCCTGAAGTTGTGGAATTTGTGCCTGCTAATTGAGTATAGCAGTTAGCCAATGTAGGCTTGAATCTCATACCTAACTGGAAGGATGAAAAAAAAAACTTTTCGTCTACTTGCATATGGTACCGAGATACATGCTATAAGGCTTGAGGAAAGAACATGCCAATCAGACCAAAACTTTTGAAGTTTAGAGTTACCGATGAGCTTTAGTTTTCTCTTCTGAATTTACATTAACATTGTCATGACAGATTTATCTACTTTAAGATTTTCCATCCACCGTTGCTGACAAGAGTTATACTTTTCCTTTTACAGGTGCATCTACAAGGGCACATACAGCAATTATATGGGTCTTGAATATAATCACGATTACTTTATGAGGGTATACATGCAATACTATTTAGCATGGTCCCTCATGCGATTTGTAAATTGTTCATATGTAATGTATCATGTGGACTACAAAACTATTAGAAATTAAGCTTTATGGTATTATAGGCTATATGTGAGCTGCTAATTTACTGTCAATATCACCATGCCAGCTAATTGGTTAATTTGTTCTTTCAAAAGAGACTATTGATCCATCAGCAAATATTTCAGGTGCCAGACTCTGCAAATTTACCATCTCAGCTAACTGGTTAATTTGTTCTTCCAAAAATAAAATGTTTATTCATGTAGCTTTTACTTTCTTTTTGTTTTGATAGGACGCCCATGCTTGATTCATAATCTGAAATGGAATGTTCACTGTGTATCTGTTTTCCTGTACATCGGTTAGTGCTTATCTTCAAATGTTAGTATCACTGTTTGTGTTACCATGATACCAAGATAATGTGAACGGCCATTTATCTTCTCATCCATTAATTATTGAGAATGAAATACGACTTCAATGGTGCTTAGCAGGGCGCGCGAAGCGCGCTAAATTTTCTAGTGTATGTAAAAGAAAACTGAGTGTACCTTCTGCTTCTGTAAACCAATGTTTGGGCCTTGACTGACTCCGTATGCCCACTAGAAATATAGGCGCGGCCTTGCCGTGCCTTACTAGGTCGGACCAGTTCATTTCTCGTGACGCCCGTTACGTCTTTGAAATAATGAGTATGGACTATTATGATAATGTCAGTTTTTATATTAAAAAATGAGTAACTTTGTAGTAACAATTATTTTTTACAGAATGTTTTAAATAGATACTAAAAAAGGTCAATCGATGTGATTCTGACCTTCTGAAAATGATGGATACCATGAGTTGCAGCAAAATTGATTGTAATTCAAGTGTTGCACCCATGTTAGATTGTGTGCCAGTGGATCAATCACGTTTTGTTAGACCAGTATATGTTCATTATGTATCCTAGCAATGTTATTTTATAAGGGTAAATTTATGGGTCATAGTAGTACAATTGCATTGTATCGATTAGATTCTGGCAATTGTAAACTAAGTTTTTTTATTGTGCTTACTGTCTCTTGGTAGAAGTGCAGCATTAGTATTTTTCGAAGATAAAGGAAAATTATTCTCTGATTGAGTGAATAAATTTTAATTTTTATTAGAAGTCTTTTATGTCTTGTGAAGATTTAGGTACGTTATAGTTTTTGTTATATTTTCATAGTGAACGTGTTATGGATCTTTATCTGGTCCTTTTTTCCTCCGAAAGCAAATATTGTAGTCTATGAAATGTGATATACTACCTTCATTCCAAATTATAAGGCATTCCAAGATTCTTGAAGAGTCAAAGCATCTTAAGTTTGACCAAAATTATAAAGAAAATTATAAAAATTTATAACATCAAATAGGTATACTATGAAAATATAATTAATAAAGAATCTAATGATACTTAATTAGTGTCATAAATATTATTATCTTATTATATAAATTTGGTCAAACTTGAGATCTTTTGACTCTCTAAGATTTTTGGAATGCCTTATAATTTGGGATGGAGGGAGTATCAGTTAAATATGTGTAGATTATGAACACATAGCCATATGAAGTGTTCATATGACATAACGACATCATTTAAAGGTAGTGGAAGCATCCTTTTCATTTTTACATACTTAAATTGATTGTAAACTATTTAGCAAGCATAAATCTAGGTAAATCAGTAACTCAGTGAGATATGCACAAATGGAGCTAAAGTTTTTACCACAGATCAAGCATCACATGAATAGACTATCATAAAATTTTCATAATAATCAGAGCAAGATATCGACAAATATCATTTTTACACTAAAAAGCATAGGCAAGCATCTACAACACAAATTTTGTACTAAAATATGTGATATTTTGTGTTTACTGCATGGATCTACATATGTGGAGTTGAACAAAAATCGTTTTGTCATTTTTGGATTTTTCTACGAATTACTACGGATTTATCAACTTTCAACCGATTTAAAGAATAAAAAGGAAAGGTAAACCTAATAGGAAAAACGCTTTGCACCTAGGCCCCTATATGTTTCCTTATTCTCAACGTGCTCTGATGTATTGTCAACAACTATTAATACAGTATGAGCCAGGTGATTTTGCATTGGGAACCCTAAAAAAGATTCTATTCTCTTTTCCTCTTCCATGAGCGTTGAGCAAAGCAAGGGCCGGATGGGCCGATTCCGGATGATTCGATCCGTGTGGTCGCCGACGACGACGATGGAGGGCCATGTGGGCAGCGGGGTGCTCTGCCGCACCAGCAGGTGGGCCCACCTTGCCGTGGGTGGCTCGTGGCCACCAGGCCACGCTCGCAGGCAGCTTAGCAGAGCAGAGCACGCACACAGGGTGCGGATTGCGGACGCCGGCGTCGATCCGGCTGGGGACGTCCACGGCGGCGACGGCTGGCTAGCCGGTGAGTTAAGACGGGCCCGCGCGGTCCCGGGGCCGGCCCTCCCACCGAGCCGCGACCTGCCGGCGACGCGCGCAGGCCCCGGCTGCAGTGGCGCAGCACGCGGCCGCCGGGGATGGCTGGGATCGCTACGGCGGGGGTGTGGCCGCGCGGGAATGGGGCCAAGGCCGGCTGCCGTGAGCGCCTGCCCGGCTGGAGTCGCGACTCGCGACGCCGATGGGAACTGCGCGGGACACGTGGCAAGAGAATAAGCCAGAGCCGATGGTGCAGATTTCGTATAGCAGAATCTGGATTTGAAGTTGAAGCTAATGTAGGTTTCACATTTCGGGTCTTACTGTTTTGCTCTGCTGAACATTGTAGGTTCTTCAAAGCGACCAATCATGATTGTGCCAATGAACAGAATCAACAGATAAAAGATTGAGTTCGCCTCAATCTCGGTGAAGGTGACTTGCTCGGCTTAGGGGGTGTTTAGATGCAAAAAATTTGGAATTTGGCTACTGTAGCACTTTTGTTTGTATTTGACAATTAGTGTCCAATCATGGACTAATTAGACTCAAAAGATTCGTCTCGTGATTTACAACCAAACTGTGTAATTGATTATTTCTTTTACCTACATTAAGTGCTCCATGCATGCGTCTAAAGATTGATGTGATGGAGAGATTGTAAAAATTTAGAATTTGGAAGGGAAGTAAACAAGGCCTTAAATTGATTTCTCATGGGTATTTATGTATATGTACCCAACAGAAACTAGTACTATGATAGGCGAGTCCTTTTTTAGTGTATGTATGTAAAAGAAAACTGAGTGTATCTTCCGCTTCTGTAAACCAATGTTTGGGCCTTGACTGACTTCGTATGCCCATCCTGTGATCCAATATCGGCTCATGGCCTAGATGCCAATAAGTCTTGGGCCGGAACAAGTCGTTGGCAGTTGGCAAATCAAAATAGCGTGTCGATTTGCATTTCTTGGTTTTTGTTTTCCCAACTTATATCACTTCTGTTCATGTCGCGTTCGCGCCCCTTATCTTCATCAAGTCCTGACGGCATATAAGGCCAATGAGAAAGACAGGTTCTGTTAGCTTGTCTTATAATCTGTACTTTTTAGTTTATTTTTTAGTTGAAATAATATTTTTTCTCACAACAAAACAGTGAACAGTACTTTCAGCCATGACCTTTTAGCGAAGTGAACAACCCAGTGGCGGATCTACGTGTAAGTTGTGGGGCCAGCTTTTTCTAACATGCATACCGTACGCTACCATACGCCACTGTATATTGTATTGATTAGCTTAAAAGCAACTAGTTTGGCTCCACAGGTTTTTAAACTTGGATCCGCCACTGGAACAGCCTCGTGGTCTTTTGCAGCAATTCGGTGTTCGTCTCACGTAACTAGAGCAGCTATTGGCTTGCATAGTTCACGAGGAAGATCTGCCGAGGGACGAGGGCACCATGCCACGCGGTAAACAGCTCGCTGAAAAGAACACGTCAAGGAAGGAGTACAGTAAAATAACCACATTCCTTGGATTTCAAACTTGCTATTTTTCTTTATTAAAAAAATGTGCTTCGGAACGACGATCTATGTGCTCCCTGGAAATGCTGGTGTGTGCTACAGCACTAACCGACAGCTGTTATTCACAGGTGCGCGTGGACCGTGGACGGCGACAACTGCTGCATCTGCATGGTACGAGTGCCTGACAAAAGAGGAAGGAACTGAACTAAACAATTAGGCTGTCTGACGAGGATTACGTACGCTAATTAATTAGCGGCACTGTCATGTCAAATCTATCACGAGTTAGCTAGCTATAAGCTGGTAACCGTAGCTAGCACTAGCAGGCTCCGGCCGCTTCCATCGTGGGCAAAATATTCAGTGCAAATCACGAGCCTGTTCACCCGGCTTATAATCCGTCTTTTTTAGTTTAATCTTTTAGCCAGAACAATATTTTTCTCTCACAACAAATCAGCCAACAATGTTTTTCAGCCGGCTTATTAGCTCAGCCGAACGGGGCCCACATCTTTAGTACAATCCATGAAAATCCTATTAAAAATATACTTAGGAGTTTTCAAAAAATTTGAAACTATGCACACCAATAGTACATCTATAGATGTGCATTGTCACAAAATTTGAGTTTCAAACTCATTTTGCAAAAATTCATAGTGCGTATGCAAATGAAATTTGTTATTTTCATATGAATTTTCGCAAAACGAGTTTGAAACTCAAATTTTGTGACAATGCACATCTACAGATGCACTATTCGTGTGCATAGTTTCAATTTTTTTTGAAAACTTCTAAATATGGTTTTGCAAAGGATTTTTACTATTACTAAATATTTTGCCTCGATCATCACCCAACCTTTACTCTGAAAGCAGTTGGGCTCCCCCAGCTTTTCGCCAAAAGGCAGGCCACCATTCACAGGCACATGAGCTCCATCCAACTCGGCGGACGGGGAATTGACACCAAAAGGTGACCCGTACCTTGTTGCCGTCGAGCTTGCATTGTGCGCCGTGGTTGATGGCCATGATGGTGCCTGTGGTCCATGGCTCATTTGCGCATATATATAAAGATGGTTTGGTCCACTCGGCGCTCCGAGATCAACACAACTTTTTGAGCCACGGCCACGGCCCACCCACACACCATGCATCTTATTCTTATCTCCCCCAACGCGCACGAAAATCACTTGTGTGCTCACACATGCGGGCACACGACCTACAGTATAAGCTAAGCAATTAGCCATCTGAGTTGGCTAGAAATGGCCTCTAGATTAAAGCCTGCCTCCCAAGATCTCTCTTGGAACTTGAAAGGGGGCCGGCCGGGCCGGCGAGCGAGGCCAGCTAGTTAGGTCGACAGCATCACGTTTCCGGTACATGTCGTTGCAGGCACACGAGCTAAAAGCTAGGGGCCGGGGCCAGGGCCAAGGGTCAAACCCTACATATATTGGGAGGGTATGGTATGGCTGTACAACTAAAGGGAGCCTACTACACGGCTACACAACAGTTCAGTTAGCACGTATCCATCTGAAAAGAGCTCCGGCCGGGACACATGCAAGCGCCCAATCAATTCTCTTTTCTTTCTTTTTTATTTATCAGCAGCTTGGATGTTGCTTGCTTAAAGGTCCCCTTTATTAATCTGCATATCAAGCTACCACACCACTGCTCCATGCATGCATCCACTTGGCATTACAAAACTAGACAGAGCACAGCTTCATCACATCAAAGGGCTTATTATTACTTCCATCAGAAACTTGTCAATTAGTTACTCCAAGATATTAGTCACTAGTTGGTCGATGTGAGTTTGGTTACCTGTTGCTCGATCTCATCAGTAGTCATCACAACAGTGGAACAGAAGAAGAAGAATACACGAAAGAAATGCACCGAACTTCCCTTTCTTTCTTAAGCAGATTGATTAAAAAGGTTGTAACGAACTGGATATGGCGTGGATGGGTTTGGGGCGAATTCAGAGCTTTATTGCAATTGTAACAGAGTTTCTTTACAGATTTGCAGATGAACCGCGAGTAACTACTTCTAAATGAACTACTACTATGGCTATTATGTTCCAAATTCGCTACCGATTCTATTAGAGTCCTCGGTTTATATAGCCATCCCATCTCCCTTCTGATGTCGAACCGACAACGGCGCCATGCCGGATACGTAACAGAGCCAAACACTGTCACTGGTTGTGGGTTCCCACCTATCACACTATGACACTCCCCCCCCCCCCCCGTTTTAAGCACTAGACTGTCCTCAATCTGCTGAATTTTGAACTTGATCGCGAGAGATTTCAGCTTCATCCTCCCAAGTAGCCATATCTGCCGGCATCAGACTCCACTTCACCAGTACCTGCTTGACCCTATTTGCTCCACGCTGAATCACCCGAGAGTTCAGAATCTTTTCTGGTTGTTGCACCTGAACTGGATTAGTACCTACTGATGTCAGATCTTTAGAGACGGTTGTTGTCTTCGGAATGTGCTTCTTCAGCTGGGACACATGCAAGACTGGGTGAATTCTTGAGCCTTCTGGTAACTCCAACTTGTATGTAACCTCCCCGAGACGCTGTATCACCTTGTATGGCCCATAAAACCGAAACGACAGCTTCTTGTTGGACCTTGCAGCCACAGAAGATTGTACATATGGTTGCAGTTTCATGTATACCCAATCACCAGGCTGAAATACACGTTCCACCCTATGCTTATCAGCCTGAGATTTCATTCTCTATTGAGCCCTCTGCAATGTTGCTAAATAACCTTTGTGAACAGCTCCCTGTCCTTCATCCACTGTTTCAAATCCAGGATGGTGCATAGATTTAAATTTGTAATACCCAGCTGTCTTGAGCTTTGCCTAAAATGGTGATGCACCTAGAGCTGAGTGATGGGCAGTATTATACCAAAATTCAGCAATCGAGAGCCACTTGCTCCACTGCCTAGGGCAAGAATGAACTGTGCATCTGAGAAATCCCTCCAAACACTGGTTGAGGCGCTCGGTCTGACCATCAGTTTGAGGGTGATACGCCGAGCTCATCATCAATTGTGTGTCTGTTAGCTTAAACAATTCCTTCCACACAGTGCTTGTGAAAACAGGATCTCTGTCTGAGATTATAGCTTTGGGAAGTCCATGCAACTTATAGACATTATCCAAGAACAGTCTAGTAATTTGAATTGCAGTATAGGGGTGATGTATAGGGATAAAGTGGCCATACTTTGAGAATTTGTCCACCACCACCAGAATTGCATTGTATCTGTCAGATGGTGGTAATCCTTCTATGAAGTCCAAGCTGATGATCTTTCAGGCTTGTGATGGAGCTGGCAATGGCTGCAGCAATCCTGGTAGCTTTGTATGTTCCATTTTGGCTTGCTGACATATTTCACACTGCTGCACAAATTTCTGCACAGATCGTTTCAAGCTTGGCCAAGCAAATAAGGATTTAACTCTATTGTAGGTTGCTGCAATTCCTGAGTGACCACCAATACCACTAGCATGTAGGGCCTGCAAAATGTGCTATTGAGCTAGTGTATTATGTCCCACCCAGATTCTGCCTTGAAATCTGATGATTCCTTCTTTCAATTCAAAGCTTTTGTCATTGGTACTAGAAATTGATAATTCGGCCAGTAACTTTTTATCTTTTTCAGATTCTTCATATCCTTCTCTTAGCTTCTGTACCCAAGAAGATATACACTCTAACATAGCCAACACTCCTTGATCAGTCACACACCTGAACAGTGCATCCACAATAGCATTGTTGATGCCCTTCTTGTACCGAATTTGGTAGTCCAAATCCATCAACTTCACCATAGCCTTGTGTTGGATCTTGGAGGTGACTCTTTGTTTAGTTAAATGTAATAGACTTTTGTGATTAGTTCCGATGAGGAACTTGTTGTGCTGCAAATATGGTCTCCATTTCTCAATTGCCATCAAAATTGCCAAACATTCCTTCTCATAAACTGAGAGAGCTTGAATCCTTGGAAACAAATGCTTACTCAAATATGCCACAAGATGGTTAGCTTGCATCAGCACTGCCCCAATTTCATAGTCACTGGCATAAGTCTCTAGTACAAAAGGAAGATCAAAGTTTGGAACAGCTAACACAGGTGCTTGCACCATCTTTTGCTTTAGTAACTGAAATGCTTTGTCAACCTGTGGAGTCCACTGGAACTGACAGCCCTTCTTTAGTAACTCTGTCAAAGGCCTAGTCATCATCTCATAATGCTGAATGAACTTCCTATAGTACCTTGTAAGACCAAGGAATCCCCTTAGTTGCTTTACATTTGTGGCAGTTGGCCAATTGACCACAGCCTGAATATTTGTGGGGTCAGTGGACACCCCTTTAGCTGAGATAACATGCCCAAGATAATCTATTGAAGGCTGAGCAAACAAGCATTTTGATTTCTTAATATAGAACTGATATTGTTCCAAGATGGCAAATACTCCCTCCAGTCCAGTTTAAGTGGCGTACACTAGTTTTTCCATTCGGCCAAAATAAGTGGCGGACGGGGGTTTCAAGAGCTGATTAATTACTTCGAGTAAATAAAAAACTTTGCATGCATGGCTACCAACGGAGCGTCAGCCACTAGGATTGGAATAACACTGCATGCATGGGCTAGCAACGAGAGAAAAGAGGGCCAATTAATGCTGGGATGGATATCATGCGGAGATTACTATCATATCTTGGTATCTGGAATGAAGGCATGTATGCCAGTTAAACTGAACCGGATGGAGTACTTCAGCAAGTAGTTTCACATGTTGTTCCAAAGCTGCACTATATCAGAATATCATCCATGAATACTAGGACTCCTCGCGAAGCAGTGTAGCAAAGATAGTTTTCATTAAAGTTTGGAAAGTTACCGGTGCATTAGTGAGTCCAAACGGCATAACAAGGAATTCATATAGCCCCCTGACGGGTACAAAAGGCAGTCTTGTACTCATCATCTACTGCCATTTGTATCTGATGGTATCCTGCACTGAAGTCAAGCTTCATGAACCATTGGGCACCACTGATCTCATCCAATAGCTCATCAACGACTGGCATAGGGTGCTTATGCTTCATGGTTATAGCATTCAGATGCTGGTAATCATTGCAAAATCGCAACGTGCCATCCTTCTTGCATACCAATAAGACAGGTGAAGCAAAATCACTTGTGCTAGGCCTGACAACACATGTCTGAAGCATCTGTTTCACCTGAGCCTCAATCTCATTTTTTTGAATGGGTGAATAATGATATGGTCTAATCTGAACTGGTTGGGCTTCTGGCACTAACTCGATCTTGTGATCTGTAGCATGAGGTGGGGGCAACTGAGATGGTGCACCGAACAAATGATCATACTGAATCAGTAGCTGTTGAATTTATCCAGGCATCTCCACGGTCTTAGTAGACTGAATAGAGTGTATCTCCTGATAGGAATTCGACAACAACGTGTTTTTAGATTCTGTGCATAACTATAAATAGCAAGAAACACCACCTTGTTCAACCAATCGCATCAACTTCTTTGGGCCAATAGCTGGATAAGAATCCTCATAATCCTGAATTCCCTACAGTGCCAACCTCTTGCCATTAAGTGTGATGCGCATCTTCTTGGTCTTATAATCGACCCAAACTGGACTGACTGCCTCCAACCAGTCTTCCCCGAGGATCATGTCATAACAGCACAGGTGTTGATATTTATTAACGCAAATAGAATATGAAGGATTCCGTATGCGCACAGAATACCATTGTAGCATTTTACCGGGAGTATTTCAGGTATCGTTATTTATATTTTATCACAGGAAAACAATGGAGTAAATATTATTGAATATCCAAGGAGTATCTATTAGTCAACATACCATTGTAGCTAGAGCAAGGGGTAAAGGATAATGATAAGAGTTAAACATAATGACACTCAGGGGATAGATAACTAAGATAATGTAAACTAGTCAACTCGGGAGAACAACGGGTGAGGTAGATTCCTGTGACATTCTTATTACATGGTCAAAGTATATATACATCCAACTAAGCTAAGACTAACTCTACTCTTGTGCACTTCGGGACGCTACTTAGACGGTAAAGCACCCACAATAGATAACTCTACCGACGTAACTACGGTCCTACAATTTAAGAACCTGCTCAATTCGGAGTAGACTACAAAGGATAGATGGGGCTGCCACCACCCGCTGCTACCATCCAACCAGAGAATAGGGTGTATCCACAGGTAGAGTATCTTATAAGCACTATGCTTACACGAGGCTCGGCTACTTAGCTCAATCGATAAACTAGCAGGCTAAACACTCTATGAACCCGCACACAAAAGTAATGATAACCACAACTAAGTAATATATATATTAAAAGTAAGTATAGTAATGTAAATAAGAATATGATGAATTAATAACAAGTCTTACAAGATTAGAAGTGAAGATACAAAGCTTTGCCAAGCCTCCAAGATTAGATCAGGAACCTGAGCAAGAGCTCACCTCGACCCTCGCTCCCGAGCTACCAATCTACTACATTTAAGAGTCTAGACCTAATCCTCCTAGTGTATCCTAATCTCTGAATGAGAGATACAAATTAGAGTTTCAGGGATGCCTCAGGAAGGGGGGCAGGGGCCTGCTTATATAGGCCAGAGCATCCATCGTGAGCCCTTAGATTAAACCGACTTCAAAGAACAACGTAGATGCAAACCCTAAGGTGGTAGGAAACCCATGTAGCAAGATGGGCTCCTTTGGGCTCTATAACGGGCCGACCGGCCTAGGGCTTGGGCCGGCCGGCCTACTTTTGTGGCCTTTTGGCCCAAGCTTTGGTGGTTTGCCTTCTAGATCCTTCCCACGTTGGTTTCGCAGTAGAATTCTAAAATTTCCTTTGACGAATAGGTCCCTCTTGGCGATTTTCTGGATAAACCCTGCTGAAACATAGATTCACTAAAACTCGTGGAATTTATTAGTTTAAACCCGTATACCTATGTTTGGTGATAGAATTAAGCATATATGCAGGTTATGTTAATGATTTATAATTGATGTTAGTGACCGTCAACAGCAGGCTCAATATCCTTGCATCAGATTTGAACTTGTGCCCCTGAATAGACCATTGCAAGCTGGTACCCTTTCTGAGCATGGCAGCTGACCACCATCAATACCTTTGAAAGTTGCAGACTAACAGGGTTCAGTGAGTAATCCCAAGGTCTGAACCAACCTTTCACTAACAAATGTACCAACACTGCCCGAATCTACCAACACAAGAACTTGATGTTTGCCCATACGAGCTAACAGCTTCAGCGTATTCTTGCGGCGGCCTTGGTTGGACTCAGGTGACTGCAACGCACACACCGAATCTTCAGCAGACAGAGTGTCAGATTGAACTTCTACAGTATCATCAGTAGTTGCTAATTCCAGGGCATCCCATAGTTCCTCTAACACATGCAATGGTATATGCTTAGGACAGGAATGAGTAATTGACCACTTGCCTCCGCACTTGAAACAGAGACCGTTCTTGCACCGATACTGCTTGAGTGGCGTGAGCTTGTCCTCCACTTCTGTTCGCTGTCTTTACTCCTTGAAGACATCAGTTCTTCTTCTTGTAGCAAGGCCAAGGCGCTGGCCGTATCAACATCTCGTGGCCTGTGCAAGGCGATGAGCGCCCGAATTTCTTCCTTGAGGCCTGCCAGGAATCGGGTGACAAAATATACATGATCATACGAGGGGTTGCAGAGGAGAATCCCATGAGCAAGCTTCTCAAACTAGGCTTGGTAATCCGCCACCGATCCAGTTTGCTTCAAAGTCTCCAGCGACTTCAACTACTTCTGGTACTGATCCTTGTCATAATTGGTGAACACCAATTCACAGAGATGGTCCCAGTCGGTGACCCGCTCATGGCGCTCCATGGTCTGCAACCAGGTAGTCGTCGAGCCTTGAAAGTTCAGCACTGTGAACCGCGTCCTCATCGCCGGATGTACGCCATATACCTCAAAAAATAGCACACAATGATCACGCCAGGGCCGCGGGTTGTCACCGTCGAACTTGGGGAAATCAAACTTAGGCACTAGCGAGGATTGAGTCGCATGCATATGTTCCAATTCAGGTGATTGCAAGGCCTGAGAATTATGGTCAAGGGGCATACCCGTGACCGGGTGCGGCGGCAAGGCGCTCGGGGCCCTGCCGCCAACAACCCGGTGATCGTGTCGTTGACCGTGCCCGTTGGGCGATTGAGCGCTTGAAGTCGAGGCCGGTGCCATGTTCAGATCGAACTACCCTGGGGAGTGCTGTGGATGAGAGCCCGTTAACGGATTCGGCACCGGGGCCATTGGCAACGGCGGAGACAGAGGCGGACGCAGCGGAACGGCCGTCGCAGGTTGGGGAAACAGCGCCTGAGGCGGAGGAGGAGGCGCAGGTGGTGGACGCACCTCCAACTGCTGCACTCGGGTCGTCGTCTCCTTGGATTGCTACATCATAGTCCCCATCAACGTCTCCGCGAGCGAACGCCATGCCTCCAAGTCGTTTAGCTTGTCGAGGGTTGTCGCCATCACCTTCTGGTACCCGGCAAACTGCTTCGCCATGTCTTGAACGCCAGCGAGTTGCTTCGCCATGGATTCCATGGTGGTCTTGAAGTCGTCGATTGGGGTCGACATCTCTAACTGGAATTTGGTGAGTTTCTTCTTCGGAGCCAGAGCGACGCGGATCAATTCGAGGAAAAAAATTTTCTCCCCTGAATCGAGCCAGAGCGACGCGGATCAATTCGAGGAAAAAAATTTCTCCCCTGAATCGAGCAGGCTGCCGACACCAAATGTAATGAACTGGATATGGGTAGATTGGTTTTGGGTGAATTCAGAGCTTTATTGCGACTGTAACAGAGTCTCTTTACAGATTTGTGGATGAATCGCGAGTAACTACTTCTAAATGAACTACTACTATGGCTATTCTCTGATTCTATCAAACTCCTCGGTTTATATAGCCATCCCTTCTCCTTTCTAACGTCGAATCGACAACGGCACCGTGCCGGATACTTAACAGAGCCACACACCGTCACTGGTTGCGGGTCCCCACCTGTCATAAGAAAGGTGGGGAACTTGATCGTAGCTTTGTGATTATTGGTGAACTGGCGAGTTTGTGACGGCCAATGTTTATTTGATAATCATTATATTCCACGAATTCCAGAACAATGATCATGCAAATATTTTTCTTTCTGCATTTAATTGGTTGTTTATGAGTCGGACCGGGGGCGATCGAGCCGAGGCAGCGCGGCGCCCGCCGGTCGACGGCGTCGTGCTGCGTACAGCCCGCGGGCCGGGTTTCTTTTTCGAAGCAAGGCACGAAACTACTGATTATGCACCCCATTAGGGCAACAAAGCGAGCTTCCAAATCCAATAGTAAATCCATCAAGTAGATAGCTAGCACTCCCGTGGGGGGAAATCGAAGGATTAATAAACTTGGCGAGTGCGTGTGTGTGGGGATGGTTGAGTTGCGAGATCGATAATCATGCAGCGGTCGATCGACACCCCCCAGCAAAAGCAATCTCCATTTGGGCCTCGCGACATGTACTATATTCTAGCATGTGTATCCGTCTCTAAAGCTCGCATGTCATACCATATTCATATATACCATATACTTAGCTACTTGGACTATACTTTACCATGAATTAAGTAGCCAGTAGTAAGCAGGATCATTCGAAATCATATAGCTAGCTAGGAGTATACTAAATATGCCCTCTAACTAATCCATCGATATCATCTAAAAAAGCTAATGCATGGGCAATTGACGAGCTAAAGGAGCCAGTTGTAATGCATGAGGAACAAACCAAACGTCCCTCGGCTGAACTCAGATAAGGCAGTGCATGCGTTGAGTGGTCTGGAGACGTTTGATTGAGAGAAAGACGGAGGCGAAACACATTTGTACGTGCCAATCTTTACGTCAGATCCATATAAAGGACTCCATTGCTCCTGCAAGGAGAGGAACCTTTATACTTTGCTACTTTTTCCTCAAGTGAAAACTGAAAAGAGCATCAGCACTAGCTATATCTACTCCTCTGGAGTACTGTACATCTCTCTATCTACAGGGATCTAGGCTAGCCATCCAGCAACAGACAACCCTAAAACCTTTGCGGCAATGAGATGAGATGAAATAATTATTAACGGCAAATAAAGCGAAGCTCCTAACGCATCAGCGCGATTATTATTGGGGCCAAGGCAAGAGGATTTGGATGCAGAGATTAATTCATATACGCAGGCACGCAGACGCAGCATCGATCATGCATGCCAGCTCCATTAATTAAAGCGGAGAGCTGAGCCGGGCCCGGGCGAGGTTTATCCTTAATCCCCGGCCTAACAGTGGTGTTCAATCTTGAGCTGCTGGTGGCTGCAACGAACGAACGACGGTTGTTGGGTGATGTGCGTCAATGGCGCCACAGCACCGCTCCGTCTGTCCATCCACGCTCTGGACGATCGACTCTGGTCTGGTGGTAGTGGAGGACTGGAGGGCGGATGCATGGAGCCTTGCCGGCAATGATTGGTCTACTCATTGATTGCTAGCGCCTCTCAGAACTTTCGTATGCTCATCATGCATGGTGGACAACATGCACGCACTCGCAGGGCCACAGGCCAGCAGCTCTGCTCCGGCGGCCCTCTCCCTAGTCTCTGCTTTCCTGCCTGCTCGTCTTGCAGTTGCAGCACAAAAGGGGAGGGAAATATGGAATGTACTGTAGTCTGCTGCACGGAATTCTAAAATTTTTCAGAGGAATTTTACAAGTCGGAGTGCACCGGTATCAAGGTTAGAGCTGGTGGTACTACTAGCAGAGGAGTAGCACTGCATGGAGGAGGAAAAAAAAGAATGGATCGGAGCTCCTGCTATCCTTCCCCTATTTGTGAAGAAAAGGACGGGAGGAGATCTATGTATTCATGCGATTTACAGTACACCTCTTGTTTTGCTAGACATTTACTCGCGTGCACAATCTATCAACAACACAGGATTGATAATATACACTTCATTACCTAAACCATCAATTGCTGTAAAGAGAAGGAACATGGCAAAAATTGTATATTTTTCTTCACAGGGACATGATTCATCTTGTAAAGGAGGCGAGCAGGGGAGATGAGGACGATGATGATGAGGATGGTCCTCTAAAGGAGACGGGCCGGAGAAAAGATGGCAAAAAAATAAATGCCAAAGGGCAGCAAGGAGGCAAAGCAGGAGGAATTAACAAAAGAGAAAGCCAGGAAACTACCACTACTACTACTACTCCAGTACGTAGCAATGAAAAACCAAAAGAAATGGAGAGAAAGAAAAGGTTGTAGGGAGGGAAAAAAAAAAGAAACAAAGACACCTTGCTTGCTTGATTACAAGTCATCCTCGGTGATGCTCTCCAGGTGCGGCCGCCACACGGCGACGCGCCCCCGCCGCCGGTCCCTCGCCGTGGAGGCCTTTTCCTTCATGATCTCCGACAGGTACCTCTCGTTGGCCAGCAGCCGCTCCTTCTCGTCCTCCGCCGGCGCCGGCCCGGCCGCTGCCCTGGTCCCGCTGCAGCAGGCGGCGGCCGCTCCTCCGTCCCGTGCGGCGGTATGGTCTTTCCTCCGGCGCCGCCTCCTCGCCACCGAAGCAGCAGCCGCCGCGGTTTGGCCTGCGGGCGGCTGTAGCTTCGCGGCGGGCTTCTCGGGCGCGGGCGCCGGTGTGGTGGCCATGACCGGCATGAGGAAGTAGATCTTGCCCCTCTGCAGCTCGGCATTGGGCGGCAGGATGACGGGCTTCTGCACGACGATGCCGCCGCCGCCGCCGTCGGCCGGGCACGTGGACGGCGGCTTCCGGAGGACGTGCTTGGGGTACGCCTTCATGATCTCCCCGGCCAGCACGGGGCCCCCGCTGATCTCCTCCACGCGTCCGTTGGAGTGCACGATCCGCACCACGTCCAGCGCCCCGCACGGCAGGATGCACGCGATGCAGCACTTGATGGTCTCCATCGATCGATCCCTGTGGCCGCGCGCGGACCTCACCGATCCCTCTCTTGCCTTCCTTCAGCTCGTAGCCCGGCCGGCAGCTTCTGCGCCTGCGCTAGTTCATAAATGGCGGCAGAGTCTGGAAGTGAGCACGGAGAGGTCGATCGAGGGGGAGGAAGGAAGGAGCTGGGCGATGCGCGCCGCGGCCGCGCGCACGAGCTAAGCTTTGGTTCGCGAGGCTCGATCAGCTGGCTGGCCTTTGTATATGTTGGGTCCTTTTGGTGCGGGTATGTCCGAGCTGCTCGCTATTATATAGATAGCTGCACCTTGTTAGGATACGATACTCTGGCTGGCTCCTGAGCCCGAGCTAACAGGAGAATGAACCAAGGAAGGGGATGCGCGCATGCACGGGATATTACTTGTACTCTGTACCAGACGAACCACGGACGGCGAGGGAACTGGTTCTTGTTCGATCAGTCGGCAGCTGCCGCTGCCGAATGCTGTAGCAGCAGCTAGCCCTGCTAATGGGTGAAAACCCACCCCGTGCCCAACCCATCCCATAACAAATTAACTCTCTTCTTCCACCCAACCCATTCCATATTTTTATAGTTTCAACCCAACCCATTCCAACCCATAAACTAATTAAACCCACGGGTTTGCTATAAAAATCTTTGGGTTTGCATAAAAATGTATATATATGCTTGGATAAGATATATGGGTCCCACATCAAAGCCGGACCCTAGAAATAAAAGCTCGCGTTCACATTATAAAATTTTGTCGAAATTGACTAAAATTTGTTGCAGATGATTTAATGTAACAAGCGGCTACTTTATGCCAATTGGCACTGCCAGATCAATATGTGGGCCCCACATCAAAGCCGGACCCTAGAAATAAAAGCTCGCGTTCACATTATAAAATTTTGTCGAAATTGACTAGAATTTGTTGCTGATAATTTAATGTAACAAGCAGCTACTTTATGCCAATTGGCACTGCCAGATCAATATGTGGGCCCCACCTCGAAGCCGGACCCTAGAAATAAAAGCTCGCGTTCACATTATAAAATTTTGTCGAAATTGACTAAAATTTGTTGCAGATGATTTAATGTAACAAGCAGCTATTTCATGTCAGTTGGCATTGCCAGATGAATATGTGGGCCCCACCTCGAAGCCGGACCCTAGAAATAAAAGCTCGCGTTCACATTATAAAATTTTGTCGAAATTGACTAAAATTTGTTGCAGATGATTTAATGTAACAAGCAGCTATTTCATGCCAGTTGGCATTGCCAGATGAATATGTGGGCCCCACCTCGAAGCCGGACCCTAGAAATAAAAGCTCGTGTTCACATTATAAAATTTTGTCGAAATTGACCAAAATAAATTAAGTTGGATTCAAAATGTCATGAGGCTAATCCGTGTCAATTAGCATAGCAAAATATGCATGTGGGCCCTACATCAAAAGCTAAACAAATTACAAATCAATATATATGTATACTATGATATATTAAAAATTCAACATCAACCCATGAGCTCAAGCCATTCAAACCCACAAAAAAAAAGAACCCAATCCCGACCCATCCAACCCAGTTTTCTATTAAACCCAACCCGACCCAACCCGCTAAATAAATCAACCCATTCCTACCCATCCAGAGTGCACCCATTTGAAAACCCAATCCATTAAACCCATTTGAACTCAACCCATTAGCAGGCCTAGCAGCAGCGATACTACTACTGCCAGTCCACTCTACAGTCAGCAGTGGCAGCAGCCCCAGGTCCTCCTCCCCTCTTTATTCTACTGTTTCCACTGTTGGATCTCTTGTTGGCTCCATTCAAACGTGGGATGGATCATGGATGGGAAGATGTGTATATATACATAAAGAAGTGGTGCGGGTGCCTGTGGCAAAGAACCGAGTAGGAACTGTGAAAAATTCAATCCGTCTATCGCTGCTGTTCACTCTTCAGTTTTGCCTTTCATGGATATCTTTCCTCTGATCCTACTTTGCGCCGCACGCTGATCGTAGTGGTGGTGGTGGTCTCTGCCTCTCTGGTGTGGAAGTGGAACCCCCTCCTGGCCCAAATCATTGCCACTCCACCTCGGCCTTGTACTTACGTCACGCAGGGGGCTCTGTCTCGTGGGCGCGCGCATCATGCATGTGCTTGGGGTGAACCGGAGAGGATGGCCTGGACCACACTCCGCACACTGACGTGGAACCTGGAACGCAGGTAGGGGCGACTGCCGAGACGGGGGAACAGTGCAGGGAGCAGCAGTAATATACGTGCCTGTACGTGGTGCCATATCAATGTGCACTGCTGTTTTGGGCATGGACCGCGCGCGCGGAGGGAGGCGCAAGCATATCGGGTCGTGCCGTCGCTGTTGCGATGAATGAAGGCCAGTTGATGGTGTTTCCTGCTCCGGCGACCTGCATGGCGGGTGGACAAGTACGCGCGCCGCTGGTTAGGGGGACAATTAGCATCATACTCGCGCAAGAAATGATTGTGCTCCCGAGAGGCTGAATCCAGATCTTTGGGTGATTCTACTACAGATGCAGGCCGGGGCCAGCCAACGATCGTTACGCAAGGGAGGCTAAAGCAGAGGGACCAGCCGTGACAGGCTCATCAGAGACTCCGCAAGTTAATCTCCATCTCCGTGCATGAGGAATCATATACTAATAATCTATGCCCTTACCACAGGTACGTCGCGGTTATATATACTAGTAGCTACAAAGGATCACATTAAAGCTATCGCTAACAGCCAATACGTATATCCATCCACGTACGAACAATATACTAGTAGCGATAGCAATCATATGATATTCCGATACCGTCCAATACGTCCGTGTAGCGTTAGGAGGGGCAGAAAGGGCTTGGGGGGCCGGGGCCATAGGAGGTAGAGGCGAGGCCGCCGGCAGCACACGCAACGCCATCAGCGTCCATATACTTGTAGTATATCATCCTGCTGCTAGGCCCCGGGAACAGCAGCGGTCGTCGTCGATCTGCGGCTGCTCGTGGACATGCGGACAACGCTCTGGGTTAGCGCGCGGCCGATCGGTCCGGGGCGTCCGGCACCGGCAGAGCAGAGAGAGCAGCGCGGAATGTGACGGCGAAACCGCTGCGGAGGGGACGAAACGGAGCCAGATTCTCTGCGCGCGCGGAGGCTCACGCAGGGTTAAAAAAACCGACCGGTTTACCGCGGTAAACCGCGGTTACCGCCCTAACCGGACCGGTCCGGTTCCGGTCCGGTCCGGTTAGGTATTCCCCAAATTCAAATTTAAAATTTGAAAAAAAAATGCTGAAAAAATTCCTAAAAATAGTTCATGATTTATAGAAGCCAATGGTGTAAAAATTTTTCAAATTCGAGTTCGTTTAGTATTTATTTATACGTATAGAAGTTTGAAAAAAAAGAAAAAAAATCCCGGTCCCGGCCCGTTAAGGCCCCCAAATTCAAATTTAAAATTTGAAAAAAAACAAAAAATGCTGAAAAAATTCCTAAAAATAGTTCATGATTTATAGAAGCCAATGGTGTAAAAATTTTTCAAATTCGAGTTCGTTTAGTATTTATTTATACGTATAGAAGTTTGAAAAAAAAAGAAAAAAAATTTCAAACTCAAACCGAGCGGTAAACCGGTCAAACCGGCCGGTTACCGCTCCAAACCGGCCGGTTTACCGGACCCGAACCGAACCGAAGCAGGGTTTGAATTTGATTTTGAATTCGGCCGGTTACCGACCGGTTACCGGTAAACCGGACCGGTTTACCGCTACCGGAGGCCGGCGGTTACCGAGCTCACGTGCCGCTCCTCTGCTTGCTTCCTCTGCTGGGACCAGGGTTTTTTTTACCGACCGGTTTCCGGTAACCGCCGGCCTCCGGTAGCGGTAAACCGGCCCGGTTTACCGGTAACCGGCCGAATTCAAAATCAAATTCAAACCCTGCTTCGGTTCGGTTCGGGTCCGGTTTACCGGCCGGTTTGGAGCGGTAACCGGCCGGTTTGACCGGTTTACCGCTCGGTTTGAGTTTGGAATTTTCTTTTTTCTTTTTTTTTTCAAACTTCTATACGTATAAATAAATACTAAACGAACTCGAATTTAAAAATTTTTTGCACCATTGGCTTCTATAAATCATGAACTATTTTTAGGAATTTTTTCAGCATTTTTTGTTTTTTTCAAATTTTAAATTTGAATTTGGGGGCCTTAACGGGCTGGGACCGGGATTTTTTTTTCTTTTTTTTTCAAACTTCTATACGTATAAATAAATACTAAACGAACTCCAATTTGAAAAATTTTTACACCATTGGCTTCTATAAATCATGAACTATTTTTAGGAATTTTTTCAGCATTTTTTTTTCAAATTTTAAATTTGAATTTTGGGAATACATAACCGGACCGGCCCGGTTAGGGCGGTTACCGCGGTTTACCGCGGTAAACCGACCGGTTTTTTTAACCCTGGCTGGGACGGACCGACCCAAACTCTCTTTGTACGGCCCCACAAGGCAGGCTGATTCCGGACTTGGTAATTCGCACATGAGATGAGACCGTAGTGCCGTACTACTGTAGTAAACTTTGGTTGCTTTTTGCACGACCACGCTGTTCAGAATTTAGGGCGACTTTGACACCTGTTCTAGGACATGGATTAGAAAACGTGTGACTAAGCTAGCTCGATCCTCGTGCTGCCCTGCGCTAGGTCAGAGGATGTCGAGCCACACCAGATGCTGTGGGGCGGTAGTAATTTGCAGAGGAGCGGCCTCTCGCTCATGACACGTGGCGTGTTAATCGGGCAAGCCTGTGCTCGGGCCCCGTATAGTACAGAGAGACGTACAGTATACACGAGCCGCGCTTTGGCGCGTGGTCGGCAGGCAAGACAAGCCCCGCGCGTCGGGCGAGGCGCGTGGATCCTCCCTCTCCCTTGTCTCTCCGTGTTGGGACTCGCGAACGTGCAGCTGCTCCGCTGCTGCCGGCGCCTCCCCCTTCTTCTCATTGGAATAGAACGACGGGACGAGTCTAGGGCTTCAGCCTTCAGCAGCAGGCGCGTGACGGATCGGATCAGATCGCACACTGGCACTGTGCGCGCTGCATGCCTATGCGCACTTGGGCTCCTGGCATGTGCTTCACGACAGCGACGTCAAACTCTGCTTTTCGTGGCGCCGGCCGACCGGCCGTGGTGTCAAAACTCTACAGTGCGCGGCAAAGGCTCTCTCGTCATTGCTCTCCTGGTTCGCGAACGGAGCATTCATCTGGCTAGCGAGACGCGATTTGTCCTAAAGGAGAATATTTTCTCGCTTTAGGGGCAGGGCGACGAGACGATTTTAGACGACACGTTCGGTTGGGGCGGATAATTCGGCAGATGGGGTGGATTAATGGGCGCGGCATCTGTCACGTCCTCGGCTGGGGAAAGGGGGGCTCCATTCCATGTCAGAAGCCACAAAGCACAAGTCATGCATGGCCGATTAGTAGAGAAAGTTAAAGACGTGCGTGCGTGGATTATTGGAGCGTTATCCATCGTCCATGATCGTGCAGTCAGTCATATGCATGCGTCGAGACGCCACAGCGAACATTTTGGTGGGGTGCTAGTAGTAGTAGGGGCTATAGTTAAAAAGAGAACTACGAAAGTGATCCTCCTCTCGACAAGAAAGTCGACACGATAAGGGCCGAGATAGGCAACAGTAACAGTACAGTTGTGACAAATGCTGTTCAGTGGCTGCATGCTTGCATCTCTACTGTAAAATATTTTTCGGCACCCCCAAATCAACGAAGGTCATGATCTTGACGGGACAGCTGAAACTGCGGCGAATCCAAGGGCCTGTTTGTTTCCAGAGTTAAAGTTTAACTCCCATCACATCAATATTCCATCAAATGTATAGAGTACTAAATATAGACTAATTGCATGTATGTCGGCATAGATTAGGAGTAATTTACGAGACGAATCTATTAAGCCTAATTAGTCTAAGATTGAAAACTTTTTGTCAAATAAAACGAAAGTGCTACAGTGTTTGTTAAATTTTAACTCCTCCAACCAAACACCCCCTAAATTAATGAAACGCGCGCACACAGGGGTAGGTTACCGGCAGATCAGTCCAAATAAGGGTATGTTTGGTTAGAGGTGTTAAAGTTTAACTAACGCTGTAGCATTTTCGTCTTATTTGATAAAAAATTTTCAATTTTGGACTATTTAGGTTTAATAGATTCGTCTCGTAAATTACTTCTAATCTGTGCCGACATGCATGCAATTAATCTACATTTAGTACTCCATGCATTTACCGCAACATTGATGTGGTACGAGTTAAACTTTAATACGTGGAAACCAAACCGGCCTAAACTGCACGTTGTAAATGTCGTCGAGCCGAGCAAGCGGTCACGCGGCATTCATCAGCGCAGTGCTGCCAGGACCTGATCGATCGATCCGTCCACACAACACGTTCTTAAGCCGCCTCGCGCGTCAGGCTGAAACGACGGGTCCGAACCGATAATCGGTGTCTCTTTTGGGCTCGCGATTCGCTTTTTCTCCTGCCAAGATCTGCCGTGGCGAATCGCTACTCTGCCCCCAATATACGCTAGCTTCCACGTACGCTTGCTTCCCTATCGGACCGTACAGGTTACACATCGCCTGAAACCTTTTTGTTTCGTCGTCCTGACTCCTGAACCAAACAGAATTTCGCGGAAATGCATGGTGACACTTGATTACCTCATGTCCTCCTCGCTGAAAAACTATGCGAGTGTCCTGTAGCATGACCACCGGTTAGTTGGTTGGTGCGCTGTCCATCCATCTGCGAAAGCTGATAAGACGATCTCTGCATAGCTTCGTTCTTCGTCATATAAGTATGCGACAAATAATGGGCTCAGATGAGAACGAGATGATTGCGTGCGTCTGGTTTTCTTTCATATCCTTCTCTTTATTTTGTCTTTTCTTGAACAAGTTGTCTACTACCCCTCCGTCCCGGAATATCTGTCGTTGAAGAACCGAACTCAGAAATCAATGCAATTGCCAAAAGACCTAGACACCCCTACGCAGCAATGATTTACCTTCTGCACCTTTTGGATGGAACGTCATTAATGTTTGCCTTTTACCGTGAGAACCCAAGCGTGCCACACACACCGCGTAGATTTTTTACATTAAACAAATCTCACATCCACTTTTCACAGTTACACATGCAGCAGTGATGACTCGAAGGCTCTGCCTCCCCGACGGTGCAGTACAAGCGTACAGCTACGACAGAGGCTCATGGAATAGACAACGACAGTTAATTCGGGACACGTAACTATTCTGTCAACGACAGTTAATTCGGGATAGAGGGACGGTGCAGTACTACTTTGTTGCCTGTCCTCGCTCTCTTTATTTATTTGTTTCTCTTTCGAAAGCGGAAGCACAAACAGTGCCCTACGTATTAGGGCATCCTAGGCCTAATTAAGCGGCTACAGTTGCTCTTGATGCTCTTGTCATGCATCCAACGTGTTGTCTGTGTCGATAGAGCTCCTTTTAGCCAGTTGTGGATCGCTGAATCATCCATGCATCTCAGCTCTAATAATCGGCACCCTGATGCTCTTTAATTTACTTTATAAATACTGTACATTGTTAGTGTTACCTAATAATGCGAACTGACAAGAATCAGTGTGACAATCTATCACAGGTGTGCATATCTGGCACAACAAGAGCCGGACCACCTGTATGATCGGTATGTATCTTGGCGTGCGTGCGTCAATGCGTGCATGTATGTACGTACGCATGCACGAATGAAAGCAATACGTACTGTGCTGGAGTCGTCGCGCACAGTGCAGTCTGTCCCGGCCATTAGAAGGGGACCGATCCGGACCGGGAGCTAGGGGGTGGTCACCGTTAGGTCTCTGTGGTCACGGGAGAGGAGACCCAACTTCTAGCTAATGACAGATTGGTTGCATCCATAAATCCATCCATTCATTCGAATTCCATGCGTCGATATGATCCTTCACGTTGCACTGCAGGCCACGAGAAGCTGTCTTACGCCCCGCATCAGTTTGGGCCTGCGTGTTCAAATACCTGTGGGCACCGTGGAACCCTATGGAGACGCCCAGATTCGCAGAAGCTTTGGGTGCGTGGTGGATCGTCTCTCTTGGATCTTGGCCATGCATGGACCCTGGACTTTTAGGTGAGAACGATCTGAACCTACAAATCCTCCCACCCTGGATGTTACTTTGCCTCTTTTTCGACGTTGATTGACAAAAGTTGGAATACAATAGCGTTTTCTGATGATAAAGAAAAATAAAACTCCCTGAGAAGTGTATATACTATATAGGGAAAAGAAGAAAGAAAATCTGTAGACAACACCAAGCATAATTGGCCTTAGACCGTAGATGTACATGAACGAATCCACTCTCCATTAGAGCATCTCCAAGAGAATAGGCATCTCACTCGTCATCGGCAAAACATAAAACACACACACACACCGTCCAACAGCTTCATTCGTCATCTACCTCTCTAAAATAGCTCGTGCGCTATCCCGCAAACGTCGTTCGGTAGAATAGGCGAACCGGCCTCGCTCGCCATCCGGGGTGGTCCAGCGTTTCCCGCGTGGTGGGCGTCACCCTTTCGGCGCTCGCTCCTTCCGTGTGTGCACTAACGAATCCACTCTCCATTAGAGCATCTCCAAGAGAATAGGCATCTCACTCGTCATCGACAAAACATAAAACACACACACCGTCCAACAGCTTCATTCGTCATCTACCTCTCTAAAATAGCTCGTGCGCTATCCCGCAAACGTCGTTCGGCAGAATAGGCGAGCCGGCCTCGCTCGCCATCCGGGGTGGTCCAGCGTTTCCCGTTAAGGGTGGGCAAAATACCCGATACCCAATTCCCGAACCCGAATTACCCGAACCCAGACCCGAAGTACCCGAACCCGAGTTACCCGATCATAATTTCGGATAGTGATTGTAAAAACCCGAAATTAGTTTTGGTAATTCGGGTAATGTTTCCCGGTACCCGAACTATCCGAATTACCCGAAATATCTCAAATATTTGCTCTTCTATTCCTAATATGAAGACATGAAGTATTTCAATGCCATATGAATATATTATTTGGTATGAATTAATGTAGATTTATGCTCACTTGATAATTGATTTGTTGATAATAGATATGAAGACATGATGTGATTTATAGGACTATTGTTTATTGCTATAAAATGGTATTTGAATTCTTCCAAAATGGTTGGTTTTGCCAATTTCGGGTATATCGGGTAAAACCCGAACCCGAACCCGAACCCGAATTATTGGGTACCCGAAATTTCGGGTAATGCGTTTTTTGGGCAAAAATCGGGTAGCAATTTTTAATACCCGAATTTTCAACTACCCGAATTACCCGACCCGAATTTTTCGGGTAACCCGAATGCCCAGCCTTATTTCGCGTGTGGTGGGCGTCACCCTTTCGGCGCTCGCTCCTTCCGTGTGTGCACTACCGCAATAACCTCGGACGACGCCACGTCGCCGGTAGCCGATGCGGCGGACGTCGCTGGTGTCTGTTCTGTGCCGGTCGAGTGCCTGGTATAGTGGTATGAGCACGACGCGTACATCTTGCCGCACACAGAGCACTCGTACTCGCACCCGTACTATAGCCGCGCTCGCTCTCGATCTCCGAACCTGAAGAAGCTAGAAGCATCACCGGGTGAAGACTGCAGACCTTAAATGTTCCTGCTTCAATCCTTGCTTTTGATCCTCTTGAGATTAATCTAGAGCAATAGATGCACACGAGCAAGAATCCCAGATGAACCAGTGACTTGCCGGTGCCCAAGGTTGGATTCAAAAAATAGCTAGCTTGATTTAGAGATTCTGCTGCGGACGGTACCTACTTTGAGAGTCTAAATAGTTTCAGAGAGCTAATTTATATATGCTCTTGGAGTTGCTCTTAGGCCTTTAGCCTCATCTGGACATGACTTTACAGTACCAGCGTTCCAAATCGTTGTACAGTGAACCGGGATCTCATATCTGACTGATACCGAAAACGCGCTGGTACTTTCATGTCCGCGTCATTGCACACAAACCTGAACAGAGCACGTCGATTCCGCTAGCAATACTACCTTGGCCGCCGCCGCCGAGACGATAACGGGCACAGCAGCTACGCTGCAAATCGTAACACGCCGACGCCCGACCTGATGAATCGTTAGTCACATCCGCGGCATGGGAGAGCCTGCCGAACGGCACGGGATCATCAGGTGGTGGGTGTCAGCGCACAACGCGCGCGCGCGCGGGGCTACAGTGAACTGATTCGTCCTGATATTCCTGCAGGAATCCGCTTCAGAAATCAGAACGCGCGCGCACCGCGCAAGCTTCAGGAACGCCGCATGGATCGAGAGGCCGCCAATGATTCCTCGCCCGATCGATCTGATCCCGGTTGTGCTTGTGCCGTCGCTGTCACCGGAAAGCTGGAGCAAGGTAATAAGCAGCGGTGGTAGCGGCAGTAATTGCACCCGCGATAGCGGTAGCGGTCTATTGCCGCTACCGCTATGAGATAGTGTTCTGAACTTTGCATCCTGAAACTTTGCGGCCGCAATTTTGAATAGCGGACCGATATTGCGGCCGTAATTACGCGTAGCAAGCCGTAATAGCATGGAAGCAAATATCCCTAATTAGTCCAGCCCACTATGACTCACACCCCAAATTCAAAACTCACGCATCGGCTGTGGAACTTAAAATTATTCATGATATATGTGCTTAAAATTATATGAGACTATCGGGGTGCCGCTATTGGAACTTATCGTTCGCAATATCGTCCGCTATCCGTAATCCGCTACCTCGACATCAATCCGCTACCAACCCGCAATACGCTATTTAGTACCTTGAGCTGGAGACCCATGACGGCATGACTGGTTGCGTGCACCCAGCCGATCTCACCCGTATCGCTGCCGATGATATGATGCACACGGCTACACGCATACATACACGGCCCCTCGAACTCCCTCATAAGGCGCCAATTATGGGTTCCAACTTCCATCGGATTGGATCACCTCCAGAGTCGACCAGAGTCCCATCCCCAGGACGGCTGCCGTCGCAACAGCACGACCTTAGCCTGCACCCGGTCAGAACCCACATGATGCCCGAGACGATCCAATCTTATCCGACCTGAGCCACGGTAGCTAGGCAGCCGTAGAATTCGTAACTAATACCTTTTTAAGGCGTCCTTCGCTTTCGTCCGCAGCTGCCAAGATACGCGGCGAGCGAGTGTAGTGCGTGGGGGACCGGCGGCGGCCTGGGCCTGGGCAGCGCCGATCGATCGAAATCCGTCGACCCATCGGCCAGCGCGCGCCGCAAAAGTCAAATGGCAGAACAATGCCCGGGACTAACTTTACAGCAGCTGAGTTTAGTGCTCCGCTGTCGCGGTCAATTGCCATTAGGCATGCAGCAAAAGGGACGGGAGGCTGAGCGCCCGGGCGGCTTTACATCAATCAACTCGATCGATCGAGGTCCACTTGAGCACTCACCGAGCTGCTGCTATATGGGGCATGCCAATGTGGCCTACGAGGAGTTAGCGCTGGCAGCATCTCCTTTTTAGTTTTTAGGGCGGGATTGAAGGGTTGCACGGGAGAGTTTTTTTTTTTACTTTGGCGCATGCAACTCCCATCTGCTCGCTGCTTTTCGCCGAGAGTGATGGCATGGCATATTGGCATGGGATGGACCTGGACTGCTTGGGTTGGGTTGAGTAGGTGATGATGATTCCTTCTTTCTTTCACGTATCAACTGTCTCCGTTTCTGCTTGCCATAGGCTCCTGTAATTCCACTCGAGATCGTGGTGGGGCGCGTACGTGCATGCCCGCCCGCCCGCGTGTGCGTGATCGCGTGGCTGTGGCTACCCGCGCGCGTACGAGACAATAGACCGCACGCCTCAGAAAGTGATGAGGCGTACCGAGTGTTGGAAATTGGCAGCGCGAGTTTCGGCTTTCGAGTTTCCATGGCGTCGGCCCTACCCAAAGTACCCGGTCACTCCCTGCAGTGCTCAGTGCACTAGGAGCAGCGTCATAGGTCTGACACCTGTGCTCCATCTGTATATCGTCACATCCATTCACCAAGTGTGTTTTTCCTTGTTAGTATTCGTGTGGACAAGGACTTGATTTGGAAAAATAATCGTGCCGGGTGTCGGTTTAAAAGCGTTAAACAGGCATCGACACTGAGTGCCCGCCTGCTGCTCTCGTGCCGAATAATTTCCCTAATGGGGGGAATATGTCCGTGGCTACGCGAAGTCTGACTGTGCACTGCATGCCTTCGCGTCACGACCTCCTTCCGGAACATATTCTTCTTTGTTTTTTCTCCATTTTTCTCAGTGCAGCTCTCTATCCCTTGCCCTCCTGCATGCTCCACACATCGGTGTCTACCTAAAGCTAAAGGCAACGCTACGCTGCACATCGTATCTGCTCTCTGCTCAGGACCTTTTAGGCTAGATCTGGCGGGGCCTGCGTTCGGGTCACCTGTCGCTCAACAATTGCCAGGGCCTTCTACCGTTGTTGGGAGTCGTTAGGCCACGCCACGGAGACTTCTGTGAATTTTCCTAGTGCGCATGAGGCAGTCATGGGACCAGGTTCACACGGCACTGCAACATGGCATCCCAGACGTAAAATGTCACTGGAATAAAGGTCGCGGAGACGCTATGTAATGTGAATGAACACCGGTTACACTGATCCAATGTCTGAGTGAGGACCAATCGCATGATCAAATAGACAGAGCAGATAGGGAAACCTATCCGAGCTGAAAGTATAGGGCCCAGACTAACTTTTTGGGCCGGCCTCAGAAATTCAACGTTGTTTGCACCCCCATTCATCCGGCCACATACTAAACGTAGTTATTTGGGCTTATCTCGAACCCACGGGCCGTCTTTATTTATTTTGAGTTTTGCTTCCGTTGTAGAATGTAGAACCGTCCATTTTTCTGATATGGCCCTGCATGGGCTTCACATACCATTGGGCCAATGGAACGGTCCAACTGGAACTAGAACAGTTTGAACATGGAATCGCCACAAATTCATGATTGGTTCTCTGTCGCCTCTCGGTTTTCTCGTCATTAGTTCTGCACTTCGATACCGCATGCCCCGTCGTCGTCGTCAGTATACTTTGCAGAGGCCAAATCAGGGAATCTTGTAGACTAATTTCGTGAGAAGGAAGAGTCCAATTCCAAAGACCTTTAATAATGCAGCCCAGTCACAGGCTGGAACGCCAGTATTAATACACACGGGCCTCCTCTTTGCTTCGAGCCTTCGACGATACGCCTTACGCGACGGATGCGGTATCAATGTATCATGAACTCGTCGGGACCGGGCTCTGCAACGGCAAGAACCCCCTTGCAGCTGGGTGTGGAGAGGGAGAGAGAGAGAGATGGAGTGCCATGCACCCGATCGAGGCTGACAAAGAACTGAAGAAGCACACACCTTCAACATGCTGGTGCCATGGCGGAACGATCGTTCTGAAGACGAGAGCAGGTACCAACGTGGATTCAGATGGTTTGCTGGAATATTTGAACATGGCCGTGACCTATGTCGGCATGACGCCTGAAATTTTTGTTGCCCGGATCGGACTGCTGGCTCTGGATTCCCTCAGTGACGAAGCGCCTAGCATCCGTGCTAACACTCCGGTTAAGTTAATTAATCAGCAGTGCAGTACCACGAAACAGAGTAGTAAACACTTGGTGCCAGTACGTCAGCACCAAGTGGGCACGCTAGACACCAGGGCAGCTACCCTAGTCCGATCCCTAGCCGGTACAGACGTACGTAGCTGAAAGTGATGGCCTCAACAACCCAACACGAACACTGCCCGGTGCCACTCGTACCGTACGCCACGTACGGGCTCCGGCAGATGGCCGCAGCTACTCGTGTCGCATACTAGTACAGCCGTAGAAGAAACGGCCAGTTGAGAGATCGTCGGAAGCGACCGGTGGTGGAATGGAAGCCTCCAGGCAGGGCGCGGACGCGGCCACGGCTGCTCACGGGCGCACATGGCGTGACCCGTCCTCCCGAGAAGAGGCTACGGCCACGGGACCGCCCTCGCGGCCGGCCAGCCGACAGGAGTAACGAGCGCTAGCGCTAGGGATCGATCGGAGTGGGAGCCGCGAGTCCGCTTTTCACACGGTCCATGCATGCCCCGCGCGCCGATCTTGAATTCGTTCACACGCCACCTCGAGCAAGCATATGATCCTTTTGCCCGTCCATGATGCGCGCTCGGCACCGCCCGGCAGGGCTCGTGCCTCCCCTTCCCCTGGCTGCCGCACCGCACTGACCACTTCTGCCTGTGCCTATCTACCGAGCTAGCGGACCGTGTTGGTGACGCCGGCCCCATCAACAGTCACATGGTCTGCTGAGCATACAGTGCAAGGATTGATTGCCGTGCTTGTAGCCGTTTCTCTTTGTTTAGGCTTTGTTTAGTTCCCTCAAAATTCCAAGTTTTTTCACTCTCTCTCCATCCCATCAATTTTTAGCCGTTTGCATGGAGTATTAAATGTAGGTAAAAAAATGACTAATTATACAGTTTAGTTGGAAATCACGAGATAAATCTTTTGAGCCTAGTTGGTCCATGACTGGACAATATTTGCCAAATAAAACGAAAGTGGTACTATTCATCGGGTTGAAATTACACACCTTCTGTACAGTACGTTGGTAGCTAGCTAGGGTTGGTGTCCAGACGAGTTCGAGCGTCGTCGCTCCATTTTGTGCAACGCAGTTAGCCAGTGCCCCAGTTGCTGGTGCGAGGAATAACGTCTACTGTCTTCAGTACAGGCACTGCCACACTCATTTGCAGAAGGCTGGCGGTAGACGAGAAATGTGGTACTATTTGTAGCAACAACAACCATGAGAAGAGTGATTTAAACTGCTAATACTGTACTACTATGTCCGAAGTTACTTGGTAATTCTGTACTTAGATGGGAATGAGCTGCATGTGATCGATTCCCCCTTTTCTTGACCATTCAGCAGTTTCAAGCCAAGCATGAATGCATGGTCAACACCAATTCAAGGCCTCACGCCATCACCTCATCCGTCAACTCTGCCTAGGCTGGAATTGACGTATTGTTGAGTGTGCAAGCAAAGCGATCGACGCCTCTCACGAGTCGTCAAATGCTACCACTATCCACTAGCATATAATCTAGGAAAATTAGCCTCTCCTTGACGGCATGCAGAATCTCGGTTTCAGCACTATGAGGTTGACAGATCTTGTGCACGTGTTGTGATCCTCTCAAGTCCCAGCTGTGGCCATAAGCATTTGGAAAACAGTTTCTGATACTCTGAATATTTCTATAGACCAAGATATTGAATTTCTGGCTCGTTTTTTAGTTGAGCAATAAGAAGAATGTGAGAATTAATAATATTGTCAGCTCTGCAGTACTTTGGTGGTTATGGAAAATTCGAAATGACTTTTGTTACCAGAATGCTGAGGCACTGGCTTGCTACGTTCAAACAGGATGTGCAAGTACTCTGGAGGAGTTCACTGGCAAAATGAAAAAAAGAAGACAAACAAGCCTTCCGCTTCAAATTGTGTGGTTAACCAAACTTAGATTCTGATTTTCGAAACATCAAAACTCAGATTCTGGATAATCGGGATTGGTGCCGGCCTCCATCAGTGCAGTTACATTCAGGAATACTAGTGATGTTGGGCTATCTAAGGAGATGTCGTTTATCATGGATGTTGATACTCTTCTGTAATTTGGGGCGGGCCTGCTAGAATACGGCGAACTTTTAATCACTGTACAATACACTTTGTTGTTAATAAAGTAGGGGAAACATTTTCTTGATTATTTTTTATTTTTAAAAAAGGCCCAGCTGTCTGGTCGCCGCAGAATTGTTCCGTGGTCACTCCCATCGTCCTCGCGCTGGCTGTCGGAGAAAACGACCTGATTCGACGTGATCTGCATGCCATGACGGAGACGAGCAGTCGACGCCGACATTGCATCTGCTCTAACGCAGCTACCGACTATAGTTCGTTAGCTGCTGCAGTTTTGGCAGTTAGACTCTATATTCATCCTCTATATATCCTAGTGAGCGAGATTCTCTTCTCTATACTTAATTCTCCCACACCTACCCCTCCTCTATATTATCCTCTATCCACTCTATCCACTGTGGGACCCACTTATCACTTTATCTAAATATATCCATGTGTGATCTAGTTTTGAAGGATTTATTGAGACGAATTTAATGGTGCAATCGAAATTTAATTTGGATTTTTTGTTTGTGAGTTATAGCATTTTTCCCTTTGTTTAGCTAGTGGGGCCCGCCACTATAGAGTATAGAGTAAGCACTGTATTACTCTAAATATAAAGTGAAAGAAAGAATAGAATATTGTTTTAGAGTACCCAGTGCAACAGTTTTTACTCTATATCCATACTCTAAAGATTTAGAGTATCGTTTTAGAGTACCCACTGCGGCTAGTCTGCCGCGAGACCATGATAGAAGCCTATCACCAATGGCGGCTCATAATCGTACTACATGGCATGGGTGACAACTGACACGGAAAGAGGAGCGGATCCAGTTGGCAGCGGACGCGCATGTCTCCGTCGCATTCCCCAGGCCGTACGGTGGAGCTCACTTGTTTGTTCCTCTGCAAGAGCACCTCAGCTGCTCCGTTGTTCTTTACAGAGACGAGTACGAATCGTGCGTTAGGAATCCGAGGGAGGGCAGTTGTTACTGAGAGCAACCACAACGTTTGCCATAAGGTAGTTCATAGGGTTAAAATATTTGTTATCAGGTAGCTGAAATATTGTGAGACCAGTCCATAGAGTAGTCCATAACAAAAGGTACCCATAAGCTTATGGACTACCCATAAGAAATAAAAAATACTACTTTTTCTCACTCCTCCCTCTCTCTTTCTTGGTTTTGCACAGGATTGTAAAGAGAAATAATTTTTTATCTCATATGGGACCCATCTTATGGACTACTTATTGGCTGAAACATTGTGGAGATAACAATAGCTATAGTCCACTGACACAAAAGCTGTCCATATGGACTGCTTAGCCCATATACATTGTGGTTGCTCTAATGCAGTCTGGATGGATAGAAAATTAGTGCTAGCACTATACAAACCGTGGAATGGAAATGATAGTAGGGCCTTGTTTAGTTCCTCTCAAAATTCCAAGTTTTTTCACTCTCTCCATCACATCAATTTTTAACCGCTTGCATGGAGTATTAAATGTAGGTAAAAAATAACTAATTACACAGTTTAGTTGGAAATCATGAGATAGATCTTTTGAGCCTAGTTGGTTCACGATTGGACAATATTTGCCAAATAAGACGAAAGTGGTACTATTTATCGGTTTGAAATTTTTTTCAATCTAAACATGTCCTAGTATCTTCGTATCCTAGGCGACCGAATGCCCTGCTCAACAAGACCAGACTTTGGTTGACGGAGACGGCGGCCTGCCAGCCTCTGCCTAACTCGGCCCCCCTCCCGGCGTGCGAACGCTGACGCTGATGCGGTCAGCACTCAGCACACCCCCCGCCCACGTCTGAAGCACGGCGGCACTCGCCAGAGGCCGTGCCGTGCATCGCCGCATCGGTACATGTGCCGGGTGGCCATACAAGTAGTAGAATACTACCGCGCGCGTCACCTTTTTAGGCGGATCGCCCCCAGAAAGTCTCGCACTTTTTACCCGCACTCCCCGAGTCGGATCTTGACGTGCGCGCGAGCACCCACGCCCGCACCGCCCGGTGCCCACGTGCCCGCCCGAGTTCACCATCCCCACGCCGCACGCGCAGCATTAACCCTGCGGGCTGCGGCGCTCGCACGGTCGCACCGCACCGGGCGCCGCCCCACCGCACCGTGTCACTCCGCACTAGTGAAGTGGAGTCGCAGCTTCCGGGGCAGTCTATCATTTGGATGAATCTGTCTACTCGAAACATGGGTGATTTAAGGGCTCCTGTCACCCGGGTGACGAAAACAATTAAAACACTCGGTTCTCACATCAATTACAAAACGGGTGACACATGGAAATTAAACACCCAAATCTGAAAACCACAAGATCTACATCTAACGGACCAGATAAAAAACAAAGGATCCAAAGAAAAAACAGATTAATTCTATGGAAGGCAAATTGGAAGAAGTTGAATAAAAAATAAAAAACACAAATTGCAGATACAAATTAATTCTATGGAAGGCAAATTGGAAGAAATTCAAATTGAAAACATATCAAAAACACAAATTACAGAGAACAAATAAAAAAACCATATTTACACCAGTAATAAAAGAAATTTACACTGACATAATCAATGTAAAAAATATAATCTGAGACTGTAAGAGAAATGAATTAAACAACACATGAACAAGAAAAACATGCTAACTGGACAATTTCTGGTAGCAGTAAACACCGAGCATGGACACTGATATGCATTTTACTTGAAATCTAGACAATGAACAAAGCAGATTTCTAACGCAAAAGCAAAGAAGAAAGGATGGGCCAGATCAAATAAGAGATGGATCCGACGGCCACAAATCCGGGTGACACAAAAGAAAAAATTGCCCAGGCAACATACAGATTTACCGATCATTTGGGTCCATCGGCCGCAGCACGGCAAGGCGGCGCGCGGCCAGCGGGATACAGATCCTTCTCTCTGTCTCTCGCTTCCAACGCTCGCGACCGGCTCCGTTCCCGGCGGCCGAAGCGAGGCGCGAACCCCTTTCCGTTCCGTGGCTCCCGAGCGAGCGAGCTCCTACGGGCGGATCGCGCGATGGGTGACGGGGGCGGCAGCAACCACAACCAGCGGATCGACCTGGGCGCGCCGCTCCGTTCGGCGCGCCTGGCCGACGCGCCGCCGCCGCAGTACAAGGAAGGCCTCAACTCCGGGCCCCTGCGGCACCCGGGCGCCGTGCCCTTCGCCTGGGAGCAGCGCCCGGGCCAGCCCAAGAGCGTCCGCACCCGCCGCGCGGCGCCGCCGACGCCCCCGCGGCAGACTTCCTCGTGGACGCGCCCGGGCGAGGAGATAGGCAGCGGCAGCCCCTACCACGACGCCCTCGGGGAGCTCGATCTCCGGGCGCTTCATGGCGTCGCCGACCGAGGCTCCCGGACTGTCGCCGCATCGCGCAAGGTGGTGGTGGTGGTGGAGGACGAGGCTGCGGTGGCGGCGGAATCGACCGAGGTAGTGAAGAAGCACGAGGCGCTCCCGGTGGCTGCGGTGCTACGGAAGCAGCACGGCGACGGCGGAGTGGAAGATGAAGAGGAAGAGGAGAGGTTCTCCGACGCGCTCGACACGCTCTCCCGCACCGAGTCCTTTGCCATGAACTGCAGCGTCAGCGGCCTCAGCGGCGCTCCGGACCCCGGACAGGGCGCCGAGCCAGGCTCGCGGGGCTTCATGATGGACCGCTTCCTGCCGGCCGCGCAGGCTGTCGCCGTGGGCTCCCCGCAGTACACCTTTCGGAAGGCCGGCGCCGCGGTTGGCACCGGCAACGATGGCCGCGAGCATGCGCGCGCGGCTGCTGTCAAGGCAGGCGCGGCCAATGGCGAGGATCGAATGAGGAGAGCGCCTGTCCATCTCCCTTACCAGCACCTGCCGCCCAATTACTTGTCCTGCGCCTATCCAAGACACGAAGAGCATGAAGAGGAGGATGAAGGGGATGACGATGACTATGATGTGCATAGTACCCGGGGGTTTTCAGCCAAGGGGTGTGGTTTGCTCCCTGGCCTATGTGTGAAAACTTCATTGTTGTTGTTGAATCCAATGCCTGCAATGAAGCGCGGCAAGAAGGTTAGAGGCTGGCAGTTACCATGCAAAGGCAGGGGCCAAATGGCGCAGAGTCCGCTTGCCCGGAGCTCGCAGAACAAGCACCTGGGATGTGATTCCAACGGGGTACTAATGCCAGCGCACATTGCATGCTTGTTGGATTCAGCTTTGTAGTTGTGTTTCTTGTGCTCATTCTTAGGAATGATTGTTCTGACCATATGGATTTTATTGTGTGGCAGCAATCCTGGGAGGACGTGTATAAGCACAAGTTGGAGCAGAAGTATCTTGGTCAAGGAGGGGATGGTAGGAGCAAGCTGACAAGTGAGTCGAATCAGCTTACTTTCTGGAGTGATTCGCCGACTGGGGATGGATCTTCACCGTATTATCATTCCATAGCTGGTGGCATGTCTCCTTATCGCAGCTATCCTGTGATGTCACCATCAAGTAAACCAAATGGGTCGTCTGGAACAGCAGATAAGGATGATAAGGCAAGTAGGAGCAATGGTTCTGGTTCGTTTGGGAAAGACCATGATCGAACCTCGTTGGTTGGATCAGATCGTAGTAGCTTTAAGGGATCAAGTTCCATGAGCTCAGGACCAGATGGAGCAGTGCATGAAGATTCAATGGATCACCATGGAGATACTGATTCTGACACATGCCACTTAGGTGTGCTTGTGGATACAAAGGCAGCTTTGAATGCAAATATACATGACTCTCAGCCTGGAAGGCAAAAGATAGTAGGAAGGAACTCGATTGTGAAAGATCAAGTCAATGGTCCATTGACCGAAAAGATCTCTGAACGTAGAGAACCCACATTTCCATTGGATGATGGAAAAGATTTGCAGCATGATGCTAGTCATGAGTTACCACAACATTTGGAAGACAATAATGTTGCCAAAAAGGAAACCATACCATTGCAATCTCTGCTTCCTTTACCTGTCCCAAAATCACCTTCAGAGTCATGGCTTTCTCGCACTTTGCCATCCGTGACAAATAGGCCACCTCTGCCATCTTTTCTTGGAATTCAAGTACACTCAAAGAAACAAGCTCTCTGGGCCACAATGCAACCAAAGGAGAATGATCATAAACCTTCCAGGCTACGGCAAATAAGATTTGCAGATGTAAGAATTATCTTTCTTCTACTCTGCATATATCTCTATGTTTTACTCTCTTTTTTTTTTACATGCTCACGCGTCATGGAGCCATTGCTGATATGCATGTGTGAATTTATTTGTTTAGGTGGTAGAAATACCAACTTCATTGGACTCGGAGATATGACGTCTTCTTGTAAAACCAGTATTTATCCATTCAGAGTGTTGATGCCTTGAAGGCTATCAGGGTCATATACTTCACCGGCACTCAACGAGCTCCCCAGATGTTCCTCCTCTTTTTACAGATGTGGTCACTTTGATGCAGCAGCTGGTTGCCACTTACCATGTTGGCAATTGGAATTCACATGTCATGTTTGCTGGACTATGGTCAGTATGTTTTTCATGGTAATCTGGTAGGTGGTGGTTTAGGTTTGGTGTAAATCTTATATTCATACAGGGTGACTTCAGCTTTCTTCCTTACTGTCCATAGTTAAATCATGTAATAGTACTTCATACCAAAAAAAAAAAGCTCAAGTTATTGCAAAGTGTAATGTATCCCAAAGAATAAAATATCAAAACAGATTAGGCTTCCATTCCTGATACATTTTCTATTCATAACTGTATCACCTGGATATGTCAGTATCTATGCTTGATAGAATCATAGAACTGTATCTAGTGCCATATTTTGTGTGTAATCAGTTGTGTCTGACAGTAAGTTTATTCAGCATAGTGCGTATCTAGTAATTTTATTTGCTACATTGTTGTCGTTGGTTGGCATCGAGATGGAAGATTATATAGCAGCAGCAGCAACGTTCCAACTGTAAAAGCTTTAGAGGTGGAAGATTATATAGCAGCAGCAGCAGCCATGTGATGAGCAGAAGAACCTTATGAATTGACGCATGACCTCAACACTTGGCTATCGGATGAGGGTCAGCTGCACAATGGATTGTAGTGCTGTTCAACTAGAACACTCCTGGCCTTTTTATTTGTCGCTTCACACAGATATTTTCTTGTGCTCTGTAAACATAATATGAATTCTGTGGACAACTTATATCAAAAATCAAAAAAGTGTAGACAGGTGCTATACTGCTGGAGTTGGCAGCTTGAGTCGTTCTGGAGCTGGAGGTGATCATTGTTGTGTTGTGTTGAAGTTCCTAGTTGATTGTTTTTTCAGCTGTCCGCTGTAAGGTGTGTAGTCGAGTTAATTGGTGGATGTTTTCACTCTCTGCGCTCTATCTGTGTGTGTATATTGAAAGACAGACGCGCAACGTATGTGTAAAATAGAAATGGTGCACCGAGGGTCTATTTCTGGACTATATCGATCGATGCATCACAAAGTTTGTCAGAGGCCGCTCATGCATGTTTGGCGAACAGGAGGGGTGGTGCACCCCTACCAAAAAAAAATATTAAAAGAAAAAAGTAACAAAGTAGTACAAAAGGTTTAGGAGCCGAAAAATGAAAGGAAGAAAATAAGAAAGATTACAAACAAGATTCCAACCATGAGTTAATCAAGGGGAAGTTTTTTTTTTTTTTGCCCGTTGTAGCATCAGGGCAAATTCATGTATGAAGACACCTTTAACTCTATCCACCGAAGACGCAAATCCCTTGGAATATTGCATTATTACGTACAAACCAAATGCTCCAGCGGCGAAGGATAACAATCTCCATGAAAAAAAGGCACTTGAAGCTGATCCTTGAAAGACATAAGGACTTGGATAGGCGAAGGGAGAATGAGATCCACAAACATGCCCACCAAGTGCCAGCAATTCGCAACAAAGGGCAGCTGAGAGATGGTTCAGTGACTCTTAGCGTCAGAACCACATGTTTATAAGACTACCATAAAACTCTAAATAGGAATATCACAAAAAAATATATTTCATGATAAATCTAATAATATTATTTAGTATGCATAGTATTAATATATTTTTATAAATGATTCAAATTTAAAATAGTTTGATTGAACACTATTCATGAATTGCATTCGTTTTAGTTTGGGGGAGTAGCTCGCAGGTGCTAAAGTCAGCACAGAACTCCTTGAAATTTTAGGCAAATCTCCCTTTTTCTCGGAACTTTTTTTTTACCCAGGGGAAAGAAGGCATGCGCATAACGGGCAACGAGCAACATGTTCAACTACAGTGCTGTCAGCGGACGTAAATGAAACACGGAGATGATGTGCGCAGAATTGTTTATGGTTCCTCCCCTGTAATTCACAGTATTGCACAAAAATAGTAATGCTGCTATTACACAGACTTTTAAAATGGTACCCCCACACCAAATTCTTTCTGAAATCACCAAATGGAAAACCTGTCCATTGATCTCCCTAGTACATCATGACAATAGCTATGCTAGACTATGCTCAAAAGTATGTGCTCCACGGTCTTCATCAGATAAGAGCTCCATAACTAGGTCAGAGATACTCCAGCAGTGGGACACAATTAAAATGGCAGCCAAACAAAAAATATCCATTCTTGTTCTGTAAAACTGCCGTTAAATTATCACAGATCACTTTGACATGTACAAAGTAAACCGTAGGCTGCACATGACCTGATGATGCTTGCAATAGACACTACAAGCGCATCGTCTTTCAGCTGATTTGCAGTTTGGTGGATTCTGTGCTCCAAAGCAAATCATCTCCTAATAACAGGGCCTTTATACAGACCTCTCGCAACAACAAAGCCTTCTGGGGGCTGATGGTCCTCCAATTCCTCCAACCAAATTACTTGTGAGCTATCTATCTCAGCAGGCAAAACAACTGGTAGGCAGAAATTTTTAACCAAAGTTAGAAAGCTCGGCAGAAACATAACTGTAAGTTCAAACATTAAATTTCAAGATCTCCACATACCAGGTGGTTGATTCATTTGAGACTTTCGGAAGTATGAACAGTGCCGCCCATCCTCAGCGGAGTATGGTGGAGAAAGGACATCAAAGAGAGCACAAGGTGTGATGGCTCTGAAAGTGTGAATGTTACCACCTGCATTAGGATAAAGAATAGTTGTCTCTGGAGCAGTCATTTCACAATCTTTAACAAGCTTGGCTGGCCTTGCTGCAAATTCCAATAGGTAAGCCATTACATCATGGGACAAGTAGTACAGAATAATATATTTATAGAGACCATGTGCATGGTTAGTCAAAGAAACATAAATAGGATCTTTGTGATAAATAACCATACCTGTAGCCCATCCAGCACTAACTAAACAAATGACAGAAAATACAGCTTTTCCATACAACAGAAGAAAACAAAACATGACTACCATGTGGAATGTACCACTACTTGTTTAGCTCTAAACTCAGCTCATAAAATTGACCAGGCTAACCAAGTGACAAACTCAAAGTTGCCAGTATCGACTAACAAGAAAGTGTGAGTAAAAGGTGGGGGCAGTAGAGTGCAAATGAACAGTCACCATTCTAGGCTTTGATGAAATACATAGCTTTTTTTTTTTGGAAATCGGAGCATTCTTAGTGATTGCACATTGGCAGAGTCCAGACTAGGTTTTGATTATTGATACAGATTTTTTAGCAAATCAGAGTATTCTTAGTGATTGCAGATCACATGGAACCAAGGCCAATACTGAAAATACAGGAGAATTCAGCTAAATAAGTTTGGGAATTTGGTGTTCCTACCCCTGCTGTACAGGCTAATGGTGCCTTTACCCCTCTTTTTTAACTTTGTGAGTTTACCCTCGTGCTTTCATTTTGAATCTGCCGTTTACCCCAACTTTGGGATGCCATTAGTGGCTGGGAGATTAAACAAATAAAAGAATAGGAAAAGGGATTGAAACAAGAAAGTTCAGGCAGGGCACAGCATGGTGTCGTGCTCAGGCCAGTGGATCCAGGCACGGCATGGGCCTAGGTGCGCGGCTGAGAGCAGGTCCTGTGGGTGGGCAGAGGTGCACGACAGCCTAGATGATTCATGCTGTGACAAGCTCGATTTGGATATTGGTGAGGTTGAATTGTATGGTGGCGAGCTCGATTTGGATGGTGGGGTCCTACAGGTGGTTCAGAGCTATTTTTTATTGGTCACTCTGATCCGCTGCTTGTGCTAGAGATGCTTCCTGAAAAGCAAGCTACTCTAGTTCCTGCAAATAAAGTTTCTTTCAGTCGATTAATCCTTCTTGGGAAATAAATTTTGTACAAATTGATAATAATAAAACGAATGCATAAATTTGTGTCTAATTTTGTTGCTAACATCCCTAACAAATACTTCCTCCGTCCCTAAATGTTTGTCGCCACGATTTGCGTGCCGATAACTTTGACTCGATTTATAGAAAATACATGTAACATTTCTATCTCCAAATAAATTTATTAAAAAAACTAGATTCAAATATCTATCCAATGATACTAATCATGTATCATAAATATTAATATTTTTTAATATATATTTAGTCAAAGTTGTTTCTCGGGAAGCGAAAACAACAGACATTTAGGGACGGAGGGAATATGTCAAAATTATGATCTTGAAATACGGGTAATTTCACAAAGATCTCTAACAAAACAGGGATAAAATCACATGGGTAAACTAGTCTTTTCGTCCAAAAGTTAACACCGTTAACAAGACTTCACAGAATAGGGGCAAGCTCTTTCTTAAGTTCGAAAACACGGGTAAAATCACAAAGTTTGAAAAACGAGGGCAAAATCAGCATTTCTATTCAAAACGAGGGCATGAACACCAAAGCCCCAAAAAGTTAAGTAAAATGCAAAGTAATACTTATGCACTATAAACATGAAATGCCGAAAAGACATTCTATAGCATCATATAGCCTAGGTCTACAAAGACAGTAGGTAGTGATGTGGGTCTGTAGGACCAGAGTTCTCTTCGGCTCAAATTTGGATGCCTAATTCTTCTTTACAACACCACGTAATTCCATAGGTTGGTCGAGTTACTATTAACCTTTTCTTATTTTTACGATTTAGAGCATTTCCAAGAGTTCCCAAATTTTTTTTCCCAAAAACACGAGTTTTCCAAGCCGCTAAAAAATAATGGGAGAAAACAAGAAGAGTTTCTCCAACCGTTTCTAAAATATCACTCCTAAAACATCAAAAACTTGGTCCCACACAAAACTACTGCAGCGTCTTTTCTTTCGTGGGAGATCGCGCACATCTGCGCCGCCTCCTTCCGCATCGACACGTGACGGCCACCGGCAGCCGGCCGGCAGCACTCTGATTAATTTTGTGGCAATATATGATACGATACTATGAAATACGCAAAAGAAGAAGCTAGTAGTACACTGGAGGGCAAGAGGCTCGCCGCTTGCTGCCTGCTCGTCGTCATGCTGCTGTCGACCCAGCAGCGGCCGGTGGCGGCCATGTCCAAGTGCAACACCGAGTGCTGGGAGTCCGCCGACACTTACCCCTGCAACGTCAGCTGCATCCAGGACTGCATCAAACGGTCAGCCGCCACCGTCGTTGCCGACCAATTGCCTCGGGAGCAGCATCGCACATGGCGCATGGAGCTCATTGGGAGCAGCATCTCGCCAAGGTTGGGCGTGCGCAAGATGTTCGTGGACTTCTGCGCTGTGCCTGGACGAACATCTTGCGCTGCGCTGTGCCTGGACGAGCGCGACGTTTCCATGATCGTCATCTTCAAGGCTGAGATCGCTGAGCTCCTTGGGCCCGGGTTCGCAGGCGCCGCGCTCCCACGTGTGTTCGTCGACGGCCAGCACCACGCGCGTGCGGGCTCGAGGCGGAAGGCATGCTACTCGGTGCCGGCGGCAGCGGTAACAAGCCCGAGGGAGAAAATTGCAGCAGAAACTGTCACGACGAGTTTTCCCAAGTCGCGAGAGCGCGCGTATCTTTACGCGCAATCGGCAGGTTTTTCCAAGTCCCAGAAGATTGGGAGGTAGGATGATGAGTTGTTGGAGATGTATTTTTTTTCAATCTTTCCAAAAACCTTGGATTGGGAGTTTATTTTGGGAACTCTTGGAGATGCTCTTAGGTAAGTACCCCCTCTGTCCCTAAAAGAATGCAATTCTAGAACAGTGATATGTTTAAGTGTCAAGTTTGATCAAATTTATATAAAAATTTACTAACACTTATTGTAATAAATAGATATCAATAGATTTATCATGAAACATATTTTCATAATATACTTATTTGAAGTCATAAACATCAATATTTTTACCTATATATTTGGTCAAACTTTAGGCACTTTAACCGAGAATACACCTAGAATTGCATTCTTTTTGGGACAGAGGTAGTACTGGCCAGTGCTTTGCATCTATAAAATTTATGCACTACGAGCTATAAGTTTCTAACACTGTTCCACTTGACATCTGTTTGAGACACATCCTTAGAACACAATCCAATCAGCAAAACGAATCAATGAACACAATAGATGTACAATAAACAAGAGAGATTGAAGTTCCATTTCTTCGGATTTAGGAACAGACGAATCAACTTCAAACTGTAATTTTATGCCTTTTCGTTCTTTTCCCAACCCACCCCCCAAAAAAATGCATTTACATCAAGTATATTCTCTGAAAAACAATACCATAATAAACAATGGCGTGCAGAAGGAATGAACCAATTTAAATGTCAGAACTCACTTTGTAATTGATCAATTGGATGATCAGGTACATCAACCCAGTCATAAGATTCAGCATGCAGTCTTCCATAAAGAAGCTTGCTAAGTACAGTCATTCCAGGATGATCATGAAGTGGAATAACTGAAGAAGGTGGCATACAAAATATACCCATCTGCAAAATCATATATAAATTTAGTAAATCCTGAACACAGTGAGCACCACAGAGAAACCACTTTATCTGACCTCCTGAAAACCACACAAAATAAACATAGAAATGGAATAATGAATTAGTAAGAGATCTTACAGAGAAACTTTCACATTCATGAATGTGCAAATATTTGATTGTAGCAGAGAACTGGTTAGCCCCATTACGTCCTCGTCTCCCATTTGATGGACGCGTAGAACTACTCCAATTGCGTGCGATTTGTGCTTCATTATCTAGGCCAACATCTAGAGGTCTTATCTCATCTGCAAAAAGGAACAGGGGTCATATTTTAAGTCTGCCGATGCTCTTATCTCACAGAACGAACCAGAATTCAATGTTAGAACTGAAATAAAGTTTAAAGCAGCAGTGCCAGAACACAATTTTATATCATACATGTAAGCCAAGCACCTTAATGAAATCAATAAACCAAGATGTTGCTTCCCTTTGGAGGGAATTCAGCTGTAGTGAATCCTCCTGTTGCTATCATATATCAAATAAACATATAGGACTGAGTATACAGATTTATTTACAGCGGAAAAGATAAATAAACCTATCAAGAGATTAACACCAGCACCAAATTTTTTGCAAAAACTAAGTTGTCTGTTTGGAGAGACAGACTCAAAACTACAAACCCAAGTCCCCGTACCTAAAGCTGGCAGCACTCAGTTGAAGTTCAATTGTGTTATCACTTATCAGTTATTCACAGCGGGTAGGAACATCACCATGAAATTCATAGTCAGACCCACCAACAAACAAATTAATTAAACCAATTGACCAATGCCAGCAACTGAAAGCTACTGATCTAGAACAGGCAAACAAAACTGTTTATGAAGTAACACATAAAAGAAAAGTCTCTGTTTTAAAAAAACATATAAAAGAAAAGATCATGAATTGTCTTGTTGCACCAGAACAAATCACCAGGAAAAATATGACATCATGGTCACAAACAGGTTGACTTTCCATTTCAAGCTCACTGTGAAAAACACAACTAGGCAATGGTAAAAGATACCAATTATTCCAGAAGATAAACAAATTTGACTCACCTAACAGTGCACGGACTCTCTCAAGTGCCTCTTCAGATATGGGACCTTGTGGAGAAAATGACACTTTACATGCATTAGAGAGATTCGTTATTTTTGGCATCTTGCACTTCAATGTATTCTTGAGATGATGCCAATTGTCAAGCTTCTTAAAGCTCTACTTTAATCCTCAACTGAAAGGCTGAAATACAGGTCAACTGATCCACAGACGAGTTGTTGGGCGCTGGTTGCCTATCCTTGCACCTACCGAAGCAACAAGAGTGTGTTCCATGAGATTATCCAATAACAATCTCCTCAAAACAAAGATAATGAAGAAAACAAAGGAAAACCTGTATGGATATTGCTATATTTAATAAATGTGATTGATATATAAATCATATAAAGTGTAGTTTGAGAATGGTATAACAAATGCAGACTTCGTATTAACATGGATGAAGATTAAGTACACTGTAAAAACATAATAACCACACATCAAGATCAGGTGAGTTACTGAATTATAATGTGATTCACTCCAGTAGAAGCTGCAATATATTCAAGTCTAGAGATTTGCTTGTTCTACAATTTTATGCCATCCTCCCTGTATTAACATGGATGAAGATTAAGTACACTGTAAAAACATAACAACCACACATCAAGATCAGGTGAGTTACTGAATTATAATGTGATTCACTCTAGTAGAAGCTGCTATGTATTCAAGTCTAGAGATTTGCCTGTTCTACAATTTGATGCCATCCTCCCCCTTTGGGAGCACTTACCAAAAAGCTAAAGCCATAGAGCACATTTACCCTAGCAGATGGTTAGCTATGTAAAATGCTAATCTAAGTCCTCCAGTCCAAAAATATAATCATTATAGATTGTAAACACATAAACTATATCAATACACAAAATTATTGATACCTCAAACAACAATACATGAGGGAAAATAAAAGATCTCATGTAGAAAAATGAATGAAATGTGATACTCCATGAGCATATGGATTAACAACTGCTCCCCATCTAATTGCCATAAGTCCAAGGTGCAATCACTCGTTTGAAATGTCCCACCCAGATTCATCTAAAGCCCACAGGACATGATCACCAACACCATTACAAAGATTATTGTGGCATGCATGGCTGGCATTTAATCAAAGTATCAAACATCAGACATACCAGCAGGATCGCATTAGACCACACACCGAGAACTGGCCGCTTCCCATGGCTATACACATTTAGTGGCTCAATGTCAGGGGGGGAAAAACTACTGCCACACATTCACTGCATTATTGATTATAATAATAACTGGCCAAACTGTAGTCCAATGTTTTCAGACCTAAGCATCAAACGACGTTAATTGAGTGGAAGGATAAAAAGAAGTTGCCATAATTTCGAAGGGTTTATCGCGTTATTCATACAAATGATTCATCATTCGCTAGTCTAATACTCTAATTCCAAAATCTAACCCCTTGTCGAATAATCTCCAAATCTAAGGGCACATCAGGAGAGGAACAGGGGAGGCCAATACCTATGGCTGCCGCCTGACACGGGCCTTCTCTTCTTGCAGGCTGCCGTCCTCTCTTTGCTGTCGTGGCCGCTGACTCGCTGCTCCGTCTCCTGAATAAGGTTAGCGTCAGAGCATGCAAGGGGTTGAGGTGACGCGCGCGCTACCTTGTGGGGGTCGGCACCTGGGGAAGTCGACTGGGCCGCTGCTGGAGTATGGGCAGGGCCCTTGGGAAGAACGCAAACCGAGGCAGATCCCACCCCCGCACCTTGAAGGCCAGAGCCTCACCTAGGCAGGACGAGACGAGACGAGGCTCGAATCCCTCGGGGAGGATCCGAGGAGCAGCGTCGGCGGATTGGGCGCGTAGGGATCGGCGAGCGCCACCGCAAGCGGCTAGGTGTCGTGGCCGCCGCGTCCGATCCGACGCCGCGAGGCATCAGCAGCGCCTCCTCGCCATGAGGGGCGCGCGTCGGGGAGGAAGGGGCAGGGGCTTACTGTGGTTGCCTGGTTGGGGAGGCGCCGAGGAGGAGGGGTTGCTGGTGACCGGGTGAGACGCGCCAGCAGGATGGATGCCCTGGCCCGAAACGGATCCTTTCTGTGAGCAACTTCTGCTGCTGCGCGTCGTCTCTTTCTGTAAGCCGGGAGTGGAGAGTGTACTAGGTGGTGGGGCCGTGGGCCCCCGCGCCCAGCGCCGTGGTCGCGGAGGCCAAGTGCATGTACGTAGTACCCGTCGACAACTCGACATGCGACGCCAAGCCGGTGACATGACATGCGGACCCCACGCGCGGGTCACGCGGCCCTCCGTAGGCTCGGTGCTGGTGGGCTGGGAGAGTGCTGGTCAGGACATTCTGCGTGGTGGTGCACGGACCAGGTCCAGGAGGGAGGAGCCGCTGTTCGCGCGCCGGCCCTCGCGTACGCTGAAGGGGTACGGTGGGTGGCGCGCACGCGGGGCAGGGTGGCTGCGGGCTGCGGCACGTGAGCCCGCAGTGGCGCAGCGGGTGGGAGCAGCCGCTTACTGGCGCAGTAACACATACCGCCATCTCAGTCCATGACATGTGGGACCAAATCAGCATGGGACCAGCATGTCACGGGACGCACGAGTCCAAGCCAAACACCCCGTTCGTTTCGCTGGTGTATTGTGGCTGAAAAGTACTGTTCGCTGGTTTGTTATGAGAGAAAAACACTGCTGGATGGCTGCTGATTCCGCTGATCCAGCGAAACGAACAGGGTGAAAGATTAGCCATGTCGAATTGTCGATGTGCTCTGGGGAACACAACAAAACTACCCGTCCGTGCCCATTTTACAATGGGTTAGGCTGTGTTTAGTTTCCTATAATGCAAAATGTCAACTACTTTGGAACGATGAAATGCAAAATGACAAAAATTTTATAGGTGTGTTTAATTCCATCCAAAATGTTAAATTTTTCATGGGGCGAGTGAGAGCTTTTTAGCTTTTTTTTTTGCCTCTTGAGGTCAAAATCCAAAATAAAGAATGAATACCTTTTGTCAAAATTTTTGCATGGTATTTAGTTCTATTTTGCAAAATGATGGGCCAAAACCCAAAAAATTTTGGGTGAAATGGGAAACTGAACACACCCTTAATTGGAGACGTGTCATTATAACTTTAGCGTTTCTGAAGCACACCATTACTATTTTAAAAACTACTCCTCCGTCCCTATATAACTGTCATCGCTGGTGTGCGTGCCGCAAGTTTGACTCGATTTATAGAAAATACGTGCAACATTTTTATCTCTAAATAAATTTATTTAAAAACTAGATTCAAAAATCTTTCCAATAATATTAATTATGTATCATAAATATTAATATTTTTTAATATATATTTAGTTAAAGTTGTTTATCAGGAAGCGGAAACTATAGATATTAGAGACAGAGGGAGTATGTCACAGCACGCGTCTTCGGGTGCCATTATGTACGTCTCCGGTGTCTTCGGGCCGACGTGCAGTTGTACGAATAATTTTGTATTTGACCAGAATATCCCTCCCACTCTATCTCATTTATAGGCGGGCCCAATGTGTTATCCACTTCCTCTGTTCCCTTCCTATCCTTTTCATGAACACAGCACGCGCACGGGGATTTCCGATTCGGCCGATGTAGGCCTCGCCAGCGGCGAGGAGCTAGCCCATGACCTTCTCTGCCTCCACGTGCCTTTGTGCTCCTGTTCTTCCTAGCGGCTTCCCGGTGGCGTGGTCCCTGACGTTGCGGTCAGCCCCCGTGGCACAACTACCCAGTGGCCGCCCAGCCGGAGGTGCGTCTTCACAGCGGCGCGGCGCATCTCCCCAGTGGCCTGCCTGTGAGACCCTGCTTGTCTTATAATCTGTACTTTTTAGCTTTTTTTTCATCCGAAACAGTATTTTTCTCTTACAACAATCAGCGAACAGTACTTTCAGCCATGTTTTCAGCGAGCGAAGCGAACGGGCTCAAAGTGAGATAGAGTGGAGGGGTATCCTGGTCCATACGAAAATACAAAAATATTCATACACCTGCACATGGGCCCAAAGACACCAGAAACGTATATAATGGCATATTTCAGGTTTGGCAAGAATTATAATGGCAATGACATAATTTCTTAAATAGTAATGGTACATTTCAGAAACGATAAAGTTATAAAGGCACGGATCAATTAATTAATTAACCCTTTTATAACTGGAACGCATTCCGCCGCACCCAGGCCAGCAGCGCGACCTGCCGCCTGGCCAGCGCCCAGCGGGGGCGGGCCGCCCCTCGTCCTCGGTGCGTTTGCTTCTGCTGACGAGTCCTCGCCTCCACCTCCCGTCCTCCAGGAACCACGGCCTCGCCCTTCCCGTACGGCGCCGAACCCTAACCCCATTGCCCGTGGTGAAAAAAAAGAGGACGGTATCTAGGCCGGCGGTTTCAGTGGCGCACACTGTACGATGCGGAGCTGAATAGGCGGCACTAGTAGAAGGGCGCAGGCGAACAGGTGTCGCGCGCCGGAAACGGACGGCGAGGGGCGCTGCGTCGTGTCATCCCGCATCGGGTACCGGGTGGCGGCCACGGCCGGCCTCTGGTTGGGTCGTCCGAGCGGAGATCGGGGGTCAGGAGGTGGGGCTCGAAATTCGAGGGAAAGGAGCGGACGCGCTTCGTTCATTGAACTTGAACCTGCGGTCGTGGGTCGCGGCGGCACTTCGGAGATGTGCGCTCGGCCCCAGCGGCAACACCCTGCCCCTCGGCCCCTGGCTCCGTGGCCTGGCACGTCAGGTCGGTTCGTCGAATCGGGATGATGCACTGCTGCATTTGCGGTCAACACTCAACAGTCTACCCGCGAGGACAACAGCGAATAGGGATCCAGATCACGCCAGCTATTTTAGTCACAGGGATCCAGATTTTAGAAAAAGCATGATGATTCAAACTACCCTAAATTTGATTAAGTTTATAAAAATACTAGTATTTATAATAACATATTAGTACCATAATAAGGATATATATTTATAATATTACTCTGTCGGTGTTTGTGTCATAACGATATATTAAAATGTCGACAAAGATATAAGGTGAGCCCTGTCGGTATTTGTACCACCAGTAAGTAATTTTGGTGACACGCGTGTTGGTACTGATACAGCTAACACATAAATCCACAAAAGCATGAATACCAATATATAACATTTATCCGGGAGCATTCTGGAATATCGAGTTCTGCATGGGTTTAAAAAGAGTCAAGTTCATTAGCAGGGTGAAGATAAAATGGTATATAGGATGTTTTTATGGTTTCCATGATATTCTAGAGTATCAATTTTCGTTGGAAATGTGGACACAAATTAAGAGTCAAGTTTGCCCTACAAAAACAAAAAAAAAGGTTGGAACTAAATGGTACTCCGTATGTTTGGATAGAGAGGACATTGATATGGTTTCCAAGATACTTTATAGAAAACTAAGATCTAAATCCTCACTTGTAGCTTTCATCAGGGAGTATTCTAGAATATCGAGTTTCACATGGATGTACAAAAAGAGTCAAGTCTGTGCTATGGTAATAAAAAAGGGTGAAGGTAAATGGTATGTTTGGATAGAGAGAATATTGGTATGGTTTCCAAGATACTTTTAGAAAACTAAGATCTAGGTTCTCACTTGTATTCACTTCAGGCTGTTAGGCCTTTCTAATAGCGGAAAGGGATAAGAAGGGTGTTAGACAATTCCAACAAAAATCCTACAGATTTAATAGCGCATGCAAACATGGTGGAACACGTCGTTCAAGCAGGGCTATTACCACCTGTCATTATCTTTAGGTCCTCTTTGGCACAACTTGTGTGGTTTTGGTTTATGTTAGAGTAGATAGAAGAAGCCGAAGCTAGTGAAGTCTAAAAATGTGGCATCATCAATTTCTGGTAGTTCTAGAAGAGTGAGAAAATTACCTTTATGAATAATGTCCGCTACATTATACATATAGTGAAGTGTCAGGTGAAAACTGAAGCTACAAAGAGTTGTGCCAAAGAGGATCTTAGAACATCTCCTATAGTTAAAAAAAACAACTGGCAAATCAATGACTTTTTTCAAATTGCTTAAAGAAGTAAGGAGCATATTTATTAATTGGCTTTCTCCGCTCATTTTCTAATACCTCACTCCTAAAAGTTAGAATACAATTATGCATAAGAAATCCTAGGCTATTTCCAATCATTTAAGCCACTTTTATATTTTTTTCTCTCGTGTACAATTGCATTGTGAATTACACCATTTCTTTTTATTCTTTTTTCACATCCTTCCACCATTGGATTGGTCAATTAGATATGCGTGCGTATCATTCAAGATATTTGGATCATCTTCCCAAGTGTGAAAAGGTTGAAAGTCAACAATTTAGTGCAGACATTTTTCAATCTTTCTAAAAATCAAGATTATTATAGGTGTGTTTTGAAAACTCTTGGATTTGCTCTTGTTATTAGCTACCCGTGACATGGTAACAGGGCCTAGACCCTAGGCCCATGCACGAAACGGGACCTGGGCACACGACTATGAGCTACTTTAGTAGAGTTTTATGGGCCTGTTCGCTTGGCTGAAAATAAACGGCTGAAAGTACTGTTGGCTGATTTGTTGTGAGAGAAAAATACTGCTGGCTGGCTGAAAATAAGCTACTTTTTTATTCTTGAGCTTCATTTTTTGATTTTGTGAACGAGTCCGGGGCACACTGCTATAAGTCAGTTTAGCATAGCTTCTCTTTCTGATTCTTAAGGTTCACTTCTAGAATCATCGACTGAGTGATTTTGGTAGAGGAGATAGAAAGCAGGTGAAAATTAGGCCCCGTTTGCTTCATGAAGGTTAAAGTTTAACTCGTATCATATCAATGTTACGGTAAATGCATGTAGTATTAAATGTAGACTAATTGCATGTATGTCGGCACATATTAGGAGTAATTTACGAGATGAATCTATTAAGCCTAATTAGTTCAAAATTGAAAATTTTTTGTCAAATAAGACGAAAGTGCTACTGTGTTTGTTAACCAAACGAGCCTTTAATTATGAACCCGAGAAGCGGTGGAGAGCGGAATATTTTTTTTTTGGCTCCAATGTAACGGGAGAAGGTATCTGCGAAATCCGGTCCGAAGAAAGATGGGTCACGTTTAGTTTGTAAATTTTTTCAACCCAATAAATAGTACCACTTTCGTCTTATTTAGCAAATATTATCCAATCGTGGACCAACTAGGCTCAAAAGATTCATCTCGTGATTTCCAACTAAAATGTATAATTAGTTATTTTTTACCTACATTTAATACTCCATACAAGCGGCTAAAAATTGATGTGATGGAGAGAGTGAAAAAATTCTAACTTTTGGGTGCATCTAAACCAGGACCTCGTTTAGATGCCATCCAAATTCCAAGTTTTTTCACTCTCTCCATCACATCAATTTTTAGCCGTTTGCATAGAGTATTAAATATAGATAAAAAAATAACTAATCACACAGTTTAGTTGAAAATCACGAGATGAATCTTTTAAGCCTAGTTGGTCCACGATTAGACAATATTTGTCAAATAAGACCAAAGTGATCCTATTTATCGAGTTGAAAAAACTTCAAACTAAACGAGGCCCAGGCCTGGAAGCGAGAGCTCTGCCAAACTGGCATTGCAGAAGGCTTCTGCTCCAGCGAGGCGCCACGGACCGCGGCAATGGAGTCCGACACCGAGCGAGACGTCCCCAACCTCTCCCCCGCCCCTAACCCTAGCGGCCACCACCAACAACCGCTTCGGCTAGTCAAGTCCACGGCGTTCAAGCGGGAGGAGCGCCGCAAGCGCAAGGACCGCAAGCGGCAGGAGCGCCTCGCTGACGAGCTCGCGCAGTGGCAACCTCTCGGCGCCCCGCCGCCCCTCCCGGCCGCCACCGGATCCATGTCCCCCTCCCGAGCGCAGCCCGATACGCCTTGGCCGTGTGACCCGCCGCCGCCTCCGGCCCCGGCGGAAGCCGACTCCTGGAGCTGGGGCCCACCCGCCATACCCTCGCCGACGCCGCCACAGCCCGCAGTCGAAGTGGCGGCCGCGGTCCCCTTGCACCCTCAGGCCGTCGCCGTAAGGTCCTGCCGCGCGTTCTTCGCATCGCAGATCGAAGATGACGACGAGGAGAACGGGGGCAATGCGGCTCGATTCTTCAGCGAGCTGCTGGGCAGTGATGCGGCGCTGAGGGGTTTCTACGAGGCGGAGCGGGACAAGGGGCAGTTCCTGTGCCTGGTGTGCGAGGGGAGCGGCGCCAGGTTGGGCAAGAGGTTTGCCGGATGCGCCGCGCTCGTGCAGCACGCCGGGTCGATCGCCCGGACCAAGAGGAGGCTGGCGCACCGCGCGTTCGCCGACGCCGTCGGACTGCTGCTCGGATGGGGCGCAGGCCGGATCGCTTCTCCGCCGGTAAGCATCATGTTCTCTCGTGGTCCCGCCCCGAGCCCTTGGATATGTGCTCGTGTGCCACCAGTCTGCCCGATTGCTGAATGATTCGGTGTTAATCTTCTGAAATGCAGGCAGACTCTGACAGCGATGGCGCTTCTGATCAAGTTGATCACGTAGAAATGGAGCTGTCTTGACTCCTGATGACTGCAGTCTACTGCAACAAGCTTTGTTGTTTTCTGTTAACTACGCGTTGTTAGAGTGGAGACTGATCGGGATGGAAACAGTGTGTAGCATGGTTCAATCATCTTGACCTCAATAATCATCATATTGCTGCATATCTGATACTATCTCGACCTGATGGGTTGCTGCCTTGCTGGTTTGCTCCTGATCTATTTTGGTGTCCGGTTACACTTGATACTTTCCGAAGCATCAGGAACTCAGTGTCCACTCTATTATTCTTAGATTGCTAGTTTGCATTGTTAGAACTTTGTGAATTCTCATCAGCTTGAAAATGCATTTGCGTCTTTTGAAACAGATATGATCTATATTTGATATGGTTGATGGGTTGGCTAGGATAAGGCTCGGCCTCAAGAAGAGGCTCTGAACAACCAAATTAAGTGGATTAATTATGTCTTGGTTAGTGTCAAATGAATCTGCCGAGCTCTAAATAAAGGTGGCACTAATAACTTCACCAAACAACTCCTATTCTGATCTAAGCAAACCAAGAAAACACTATGCTACTAACCTGCAACAAAGTAATTCTTTAGCCACTTGTGGACGCCGCTTGTTCTCCTTGCTTTTTCTTCCGTGTGTATTTCTCGTCCACAACAATATATACAAAGAATTTGTGACGCGCTTTCAAATGCTAACATCTGATTAAATAAACCTCAGTATTCAGATCACTCTCTTGTCACAAGAGATGAACATGTTTGTCAAATAGAATGATGGAGAGGGCGTGAAACGATCACGGTCACTGTTTCCCTTTTCTCAGGAATGAGAAGATATGTACATGTTGATGGCCATCCCAGGGGGAATCAGAGGTCCTATAAAATACAGATATACCTATTTCACGTGCCAACTTTGGAGCCAAAACTGGTGAGGCAGATTGCAAATGCTTGGAATGCGGACAGAGGCTGCCGATAGTCCATCGTGAAAACATCATCCTCGATCTTTCCACACTGAAGTATCACAGTTTCATCATCCTGAATGCCCCATGGCTGCCCAGTGCTCGCTGGAGCAATAAGCTGGAAGTTCTTCGCAGAGGCAACCATAACCCGACCATGAAAATCCAAACACCAGCACTGCAGATCCTCATGCCAACGTGGTGCTTTATTGTACAGAACCAAGGAACTAGGGGTGCAGAGTTGCTTTGCCTCGTGCGGATCTATTGCAGTGTCCTCATTTACAGGGCACTGGATACTGCAGTGTATTCTTCTCGGTCGTCTTGATTTGAGAAGATTGTATTCATAGGTCACTTCTCCGGTTTCAACATTGCCAGTGGAAACGAGGGGGTTTATCTGCTTCCTTGCCAGCCAGGGTCTGTATCTGCTGATTGGCACCTTAGCACCTTCATATTGTAGCTGCAGATCATAAACAGTGAACTTTGTTCTCGTGAAGTCAGACCTACAAGCACAGGTTGCTCTGTCAATGAAGAATCTGGACAGTTTGATATGAAATCAAAATTTCCAATGCCGTAAGAGATAGTTACATGTACTTTCTTTTAGTGTACACGGACCTATCTTCACCCATGACTGATATTATGTTTGGGGTTGCATGCATCAAAAGGAGCATGCTAAAAGTACATATGGCGGTTGGCGGATAAAGTTGTAACTGAGGCAATTAGTAGCACTTACCTATGAAATGCATGGCGTGTCATATTTTTTCACACATAAAGGAACACTAGTGGAAATGCACGTGTGACATACACGTGTTTGATAAACAAATTCCCTTAGTGATGGTTGAATATTGAAAAAAAATATTTAGAAGATAATTCCTATATAATATAAAAGACATTTTTATTAATAGTATATAAAGCCACATTTCAATCCATATCATAATTATAGAAGGAAAATGCCATATTGATATGATAGAATTAACCCAATAGTACATCTGGGCATGGTTTTTCAATGCTATGAAAAAGAAATTAGACGGCTAGAACTATGAGAATATAGATATAAAGTTGAAAACTGTTTCTTGAAAATTGAAATATTTCATTAATGTTGCAGCAGTCAGAAGCCATTGAAATATTAGATTTAGGCCTCACTTTAGCTTTCCGACATGGCTTCCATGAGAGAGATCCTTGCGAATAGAGATAATATATTCCATACGGTACGCACACCTGTTCTTACGAGCTGCCAACAGAAACTTCCCTTGACCTGTTAACGCTGTTAAACGAAAATGTCAGCGAAAACATAGTACTACAGAGCTAGAGCCTAGAGGTGTCAATTTTTTTTAAAAAAGAAACGTATAGACACCTTACTATTGTGTGTATACAAATTTAGTTACTAGTGATATCAATAGATGAAATGGCTAAGAACCTAAACATGTAGGTTGAATTCACTGTGCAACAGTGCATCGTGTTGAATTTTATTTGTAACAACTAAGCTTTTGTCAGTCCTCATTGGCTCATTGCATCCTTACCAAAAGATAAAAATAGTTATGATCTTCTTAATTTGAAAAGAGGATGTACAGAACCCTTAGAAATTTATATCAACATGGAGGACCATGATCTAAGTGACTGTACTCCTTTTCTTATCTATGTAACAGCCTACCAGATCCTAAGTGAATACCGTTCCAATGCGACATGAAACCAACTAACCTTGTGTTAAGCTGAGATAAAGGTGAAAAGTCGATTTTTTCTTGTTCCTCTTGATGAAACACTGTATCGGCGCTTCCTTTGGTCCAGGCTGTATAAAATCAGACGCATCCACCAAGTAACATAGAACATAATAATCAAAATATTAGTACATTCTCTTCAAAAAAAAATTATTAGCACGTTCTTCTAGGTGCTGTGGTAAACCAGCAAGAAGCCAAGAACTACCTAAACTGAATTTTATAACCAGCAGCTTCATCCTTCTACCCTAGTTGACTAATGTATTGCAAGTAATACTTCAGAAAAGTATAAGTTTATTAAACAACCATCTAGTTTTCTTGTCCATACAAATAAAAAGAGCTCCCTAGGATTCCAAATTTAGGTCGTTTTAGGATTCTATCTGGTCAAACTTTTTAAATTTGGACCATCAATATGAAAAGCTACATATATGCAAACACATGCTTCATATTACCAAATTCATCATCGAAAATGTTTTCATACTTTTCGCTATTCAATTGTACTGTATATTTTAACAGAAGTTGCAAGTCAAAGCTGTCATATTGGAGACATCTGGAATCAGAATATCTAAAGTTTGGGCGGAATCAGCTCTATAAAAGGTATGAACACCTTTCATGTTGCAATGTGTCAAAGAAATTGAAAGGTAGAGGAATCGCATCCATTAGACGATATTTGGGCACTACGAGCGGGCCCCTGACTACCGAGAGCAATGCCTCACTTCTTTTGTTTAAGGCAAAATAATTAAAGCAACAGATGCGGCACCAGAAATCGCATGCTCCACACTCCACTCCACCAGCCTTTTCCATTTCTTTTAAAAGCGAAACAATCGTTGACTGACGACGCAGCTCCAATCAAGGCAATGAAGATGGTATACGGTCAGGATTCGGTGGGGCCTCACCTGCTTGAGCGAGGAGAGGAAGGTGATTCCCCCGCACCGAAGCGGCGGCCGCACCAAGGCGACGGCCGTCTCGCGCCACCGGCGGCACACGGAGGCGAACACCACCACGTCGCGCCGCTGTGGCCACCTCTCGGCGTCGGCGTCTACGCGCCGAAGGATGTCGTCGAGCAGCTCGGGCACCAGCGCCGACCACCTCCCCACGTGGACCTCCTCCCCTTCATCATCCTGGGAGATCTCCAGTGAGACCCTCGCGTTGCCGAGAAAATTGCATATTTGATCGTCGCGCTCCGCAGTTTTAGGGTTTCGATGACTTCGTAAAAATGACCCTCCATTGGACTCTTTGATTTTCATGACATTATATGTATTTTATATTTTTCTAGTATGTATACCTGTATTTGGCACCTCAATGGACTCTTTTGCCTGCATGCATGAATACGAAAACACCGACACCGATGTTTTGTTTCCGCCCGACGGTTCGTGCCGCCGCCAGTCGAGAAAATTGCTAAAATAAGACTCTCGAACATGTGTCTTTATTAAAATAGGATTTCTAATGTTGACTTCGCTAAAACGATATCCGAAACATTGACACTTTATTTTCCATGACATTTTGATACTTTTAATCATATTCATCATCTCAAAGACATATATTTTCACATATTGATTGTATTGCCCTTCTACTTAATCTCATCTATCCTTGATTCATCTACCCGTATCGATTCATCTACCGCGAGACCGTGAGACCGCGGAAAAGACCGCCCGCGCCCTAGTCTGCCGCCAGCCGCCCTCCACCCTCCGCCCCTTCTTCCCTCCCCACGCCGCCATGGATGGAGACGCGACCGCCCTTGGCCAGGACGCGCGGTTTGGACAACCCCCGACGGCCAGATTGTGGCGGCCGTGCCCATCTCCTTCCTGCTGTACGCCATGGCCACGCAGTGGCTCAGGAGGCGCTGGCCGCAGCACGTCAAGAAGAGCAACACAGTAGTTGGTTCAATCTGCCGGCGATGTCCTCCGCCCTGTTCGATAGCGAGGGCCTCGAGAGGACGTGGTCACCTCCAGCCTGCTGATCCGATTCACATGCTCACCTCCGGCCGGCCTGCGCGCGTCGGAGATCACGTATGTTGCAAATGGCTGCTGCCGTGATGGCGTCAAGGACGGCAGCGTCAGCTCTGAAAATTCCCAGGTAAGTGCGTGAGCTATTCTCGCTGCCACTACCTCCTATATGCACGGCAACCACAAAATCAGTGCTTGTGCGCATGCAGGACTGAAAAGATAACATGCAGGCCAATTCTATTTTTAGTGCAAGACTTAACTAACAAACGCATCGAAGCAGGTGATGACATCGCCGTGTGTGGTGACGAGAGCAGCCGGGTTCAGCGGCAAAGGGCACATCGCCACGGCGGATGGCTCGACAAGGCTGGTGAGCGGGAGGAGCGTGGGAATCGGCAAGTGCATGGTGGCCACCGGTGGAGCCTGCTGGACGCTGGCCCCTGCTATCCTCACGCACAGTTCAAGAGCAGAAGGGCATTATGGTCGCATAGAGGCAAAATACATGTATTTGAGTTGAGAAAAGTGATTAAAGAGGTCAAATGTCATATATAACAAAGTGCCAACGTTTCAAGTGTCGTTTTAGCGAAGCCAACGTTAAGAATCCTATTTTGGCAAAACCACTTATTTAAAAGTCATATAATAACAATTTTCTCCCGCCAGTTGCAACGCTTGCCCTAGACGCACCGGTCTTCATGGAAGCCGCCGGACCTGATGGCCAGCCGCCCGACCTGGCCGTGGCCGCCGACGGCCCGACCGCGGCCGCCCAAGTCCTGGCCGCGCCGGTCGCCGAGGGCATGGCCGACCCGATCGCCCAGGGCCTGGCCGCGCCGGCTGGAGGGCTGGCCGTGCCGGACATGGATGGCCAGGTCGCTCCCGCATGTGGCCTGGCCGAGCCCGACGCCATGTCCACTATTTTCAAGGCGGCGGCGCACGGCCAGCCAGCCAGCCCAGGGGTGGCGGCGGCTGCCTGCACATACGTAACAGCAACCAACAAGTACGGAGCGGCACGAACGAGCACAGGCGACGTACGGGCGGCACGGTCACGTACGCACGAGCGGCAAAGTCACGTACGTACAAGCGGCACAGCAAAACAACAGAAGGGCAAAAGATCCATTCAGGTGACAAATACATGGATAAATATAACAAAAGGGAGAAAATACACGTGATGTTATGAAAATCAAGAGTCTAATGTATAGAGGGTTATTTTTATGAAATCAATTAACTTCGAAGCGCGACAATTAGAACCCCAAATATATAATTTTCTCCGCGTTGCCACCAGCGAGTGGACGCGCGGGCTCCGAGCAGGAGGCGCGGCGCCAGGGGTGCATCAAGGTTCAAGAGTCGCCAGCGGGGATGGGAAAGGATGGAAAGTGGAAAAGACGGAGTACACGAGTCGCGGGGGGGGGGGGGGGGGGGGGGGGGGGGGGGGGTGAGGAACAAATGGACTGATGACATGAAAGATTTTGTGGCGCCGCTAATATAACTTTTTTTTCGTTAATTAAATTTGGCGCACGTCGCTCGTGACGGCGCGGTAACGCCTGCCGCACTCGCTCCGCACAATGCCTGTGGCGTCCGCAATTCAGCATCCCTCGGCATGGCTAGCCGTGCAGCCTTGGCCTGTACATGTATACCGATTCTTCGTTGAGTCCATCTTGTTTCGAGTACACGAATCGGTCCTTTTGAGCCGGTCACTTCAACCCAGGCGCTCAAATCAATCCATTCATGAAACTAGGGAAAATTTCATCAACCCAACAGACTAACACTCTGTATGGTCGTCTATACCATTAAAAATTATAACTTCCTTTAATTACCATTTATTTACACTCTTTTATTTCTTATATGCCATTAAAAACTATAGTTTTCTTTGTTGCTATTCATTTAGACTGTTTCATCCCTTACATGCCATTGTTGTCAAATTTATATTTTTTTTTCAAATTTCAACTATTAAGTGTTGTACAAACAAAAATCAATGCCAACGATATATACATAACTGTTCTTGAGCTTGACATGGAAAGACCAGGAAAAAAAATGGTTCGATATGTTTTAAGGGTAAGGTTGTCTTTTTCACTTTCACATAACAGTTAAATTGATAACAGTACAAAAGGGCAAAAGGAATCAGAATTAATGGCAGCGAAAGGAATGTATAATTTTGGATGGATGGCATGTAAGGGGGTAGATATAGCCTTTGATGATATATAGGAATTTTCTCAAGAAAATACTCTTGGTGCCTGCTTGCAGCATTCCTGTGGGTTGTACGGCGCTACGTGCTCGGGAGTCTGGAAACATTTGCAATGATAACTTGTTAGCGTGATGGTTGTTGAAACAACTAAGGCTCTGTTTGGATCCTATGGTCTAAATTTTAGCCACATCATTTTATCTCTCGAGGCTCCGAACAGAAGGTCTAAAGTGTTGGATAAAATTTAGACCGCTTCATAAAACTTTAGATCATAAAAGTGAGCTAAAGTGGTCTAAAGTTTTTAGTCCTTAACTCTAGCCTATAAACTTTAGAACAGAGAATACAATTTTTTTTATTACTAAGATTTTCGTGTGAAACTGAAACAATTACCGTGAAATACATGTAGATCCTCATGAAATTTTTGCATTCGAAATGAGCTCTAAAAGGTCAATAGGACTAAATTGTTTGCTTTATTATTTCCTATTACCTTTCTCTAAAAAAAGGAAAAAGTCTAATTGACCCCCCCAACTATAAGGGGTGGTCTAGTTTACCCCCTGAACTATGAAATGGTCTAATTTACCCCCTGAACTTTGCAAAACCGGCCAAATCACCCCCTCGGGCGGTTTTGGGCGGTGGTTTTGCTACAGTGTCAGCGGTTTTGCTACAGTAACAGCGGTTTTGTCTTTTTCTTTTTTATTTATTCCGTCTGAATCTTTGAAAAATCATAGTAACTCACAGAAAAATCATAAAATAGAAAATCCAATTTTGTTGGACTCCACATGAGTAGATCTACACAGTGAATATATAATATAGTATGCTTTAGTACAAAGTTTTTGCTGTAAATTTTGATCTATTTTTTTTCTGTAATTAATTTGAATAATTCATACAACAAAAATTTTTTACTAAAGCATACTATATTATATATTCACTGTGTAGATCTACTCATGTGGAGTCCAACAAAATTAGATTTTTCATTTTATGATTTTTCTGTGATTTACTATGATTTTTCAAAGATTCAGACGAAATAAATAAAAAAGAAAAAGACAAAACCGCTGTTACTGTAGCAAAACCACCGCCCAAAACCGCATGAGGGGGTGATTTGACCGGTTTTGCAAAGTTCAGGGGGTAAATTAGACCATTTCATAGTTCGGGGGGTAAACTAGACCACCCCCTATAGTTTGGGGGGTCAATCAGACTTTTTCCTCTAAAAAAATGTCCTTATAGTTTGTTCTAAGTTAAACTTTTCAGTTTTATTAAATTTACAGAGAAGATTGTCAGTATAGTTTGTGCTAAAATTTCTAGAGAAAATTTTAAGTCAACTTAGAGTATGTGCTAAAATTTAGTACCATTAAAGACTTAGAACTAACAACCAGCTCTAACCATTGCGGTGCCAAAAAAAAAAAGCGTGGAAGGCGGGCCGTCTTGTCTAGGATTTTTGGCCTTTCCGTGTTTGGCACGAATGCACGATGGCAGGCGCGGTGTCCATCGCCTATATGATTCTTTTCTAGGAATACACCGCGTTGGACTGCGCGTGGCTCATGCTTACACTTACACACGAATTTTCGGACGCTAGCGGAGCATGCCGAGAATATGTTTTGTGACTTGTGAGAGATCCTGTCACATGCTAAATTCAATACTTCCTCGATACTGATAATTCAAGTCTTTTTGACAGCCATACAGTTTTCAAAGCATAACTTTAACTTCTTATTTTTATAAAAATATTTATTAAAAAGTTATATATGTATATTTTTATGAAAGTACTCTTCAAGACAAATCTATTTATATAGTTTTTACATTTTCAAACTAAATAACTTAAAAGTTATTCATAATTTATATTCGGCAAAATAGTCATTTTGGTCCCTCAACTATTCCTTGAGGCTCAGTTTCGTCTCTAAACTTTCAAAACAGTCATTTTAGTCTTAATTTCATCCTAAAACTACGAAGATGATCGTTTTAGTCCTCAAACTTTACATTTCGGGCTCAATTTTGTTTATAAACTATCAACGTGTATTTTGTTCTTTAAACTTTTATTTTTAACTCAACTTTGTCTACGTTGTACGTGGAACGCTGCACTGTTGCACATGGTTAGCTCCAACACCACCAGCGATTGAAGAAAGAAAAATAATATTCATGCAAAAACTCTTTCGTGGCCATTAAGAATTCCAAACTATTATTTTTAGTGTTACCTTATAATGGTACCATTTATATATATCCGACTAAATGATATTTGTGGGAGCAATTACATTTGCATCGAACACTATCTATTCTTTAAGAATACATGGATATATTGAAACAATAACAAATCTATAATTTTAATAATTTATGGATGAAATTGTGCCTAAAATATAAAGTTTTCTTTTTGAATAGATAAAATTGAGTTGAAAATAAAAGTTAAATACACTTTGATAGTTTATGGATAAAATTGAGCCTAAAATGCAAAATTTAAGGACTAAAACGATCATCTTCGTAGTTGTAGGATGAAATTGAGCCTAAAACTAAAGTTTGAAGACGTAAACGGCCGTTTTGAAAATTTAGGGATGAAATTGAGCCTCGAGTAATAGTTGAGTGATCAAAATGACTATTGTGCCTTTATATTCTTAATGTTTGACCCAAATCTTGTCCAAAACGACTTGAATTACCAGTATGCAGGAAGTATACATAAATAGAATTTTTTCTATTTAAATTCATTGATAACCAAAGTGAAATAAAATCAAAATACACTTCTAATAATCTCTAATATTGAAGTGAACTAAATTTATTTCTCTCCCTCAACACTAGTACTACCGCATCGATATACACGCCTCTAGAGTGAGCACGCCTTATATTATGGGACAAGATAAAAAATGGTTACGCCTTATATATTGGAATGGAGGGAGTAGTACTTAATTAAATGATACTTCCTCTATCCAGCAATAACTGCACACCTAGGTCCTCTACCATTGGATTAGTGTACATGAGAAATTACGATTTTGCCCCTATAAAAATGGTCTGACACTTGTGCTAACAGACAGTGAACGAACGAAGTTGTATGGCTGACACTTTACTGCTGGCCGCTGGCAGGCCTAGTGCTGTAAGCTTTGCACTCTTACACGAGCATGTATTCTTGGACAATTTTTGAATCTCAAAGGTAGAATTATTCATAGACAGAGGGAGTAGGTCAAGTGAAGAATTTCAATTAAAAATGATAGGCGACAAATAACCATTTTGCTTTTATCAATGTCTTTGTTATTACAAAATTATTACATAAATAGAGGTTAAAGTATGTGGGTAACAAGGATAGCTCATAAAAAATACAGTTATCCATAAATATGTAACATTAAATATATAATTAATCAATCATGGTGTCACAAAATTATAAATTATATAAAACAATTTATATCAGTAAATAGATAGATAACTGGAAGTATTAAGACCTGTTTGGTTTCCCGCCACCATCAGCCACGCCATGCGCCAACGTCTGTGGCGGCGCCAGACATTTTGTGGTGAGCAAAACATCCGCCACAACTATGGCTAAAAGTAGTCCTGGATTCTACAAAAAAGTATGTGGCGTGACAAAGTCAAATGCTCAACCAAACACTAGCCTCGCATGTGTGGCGGCTTGTGGCAGCATTCACCGTGGCGTGGCTGGCTGTGGCGGCCAACCAAACACGCCCTTTACAACAACAAATACATTAGGTCAACTATCACATCGGATGTTTTGACACATGCATAAAGTATTAGGGGATGTTTGTTTTGCTCTGTTAAAGTTTAACAGGTACGGTAACACTTTCGTCTTATTTAACAATTAGTGTCCAATCATGGACTAATTAGGCTTAATAGATTCGCCTCGTAAATTACTCTTAATATGTGCCGACATGCATGTAATTAGTCTATATTTAGTACTTCATGCATGTGCCGCAACATTCGATGTGATATGTGTTAAAAAACAGAGGCAACCAAACAAGGCCTTAGATATAGACTAAAAAATAAATAATTGCATAGATTGTGACTACTTTGCGAGACGAATTTTTTAAATCTAATTAGTCTATGATTTGACAATGTGGTGCTACAGTAACACATGCGCTAATGACGGATTAATTAGGCTTAATAAATTCATCTCGCAGATTACTAAGAACTTGTGTAATTTGTTTTATTATTACTATCCGAATACTCTCATGTGACAACCCGTGACACACCATAAACTTTAGCCCCTGGATTTAAACACCACCTAAATTAACTAATACTAAAAATTACCCACATGATATCTGAAAAACAAATACGAATACGAATATTTATATTACAAAATTTAGTAGATTCCAATGTCAGATAATTCGAATATTTATTTTCATTTTCTATCCCGTATCTAGGCTTCTACGCAGACGACAAGACAGTAGACACAAAGCTACTCCTACTGTGTTTGCGCAAACGAGTACCTGCACTGGACTCGCCGGAAGCTCTCGGTGCACAAGGATGCACCGCCGCCGCCCCCTCATCCGCGGTCCGGCCTCCGATTCCCTTCACCTGCCCACGCAAAAGGTGAAACGCAGGGCCGAGGGGAAGGGCAGCCGGATGCGCCGTTCCATGACCAATCATGCGTGTCATCTTCCCTGTCCTTTTGCTTCCCAAAAGTTTCGTCGCCGACATCGGATACGTATACAGATCAGATGCAGATGCAGATAGAGATCCACATCAGATGGGCTCTACACGCACGCATGCGTCCGCGACCGACTGCCACATCATATATCATCACGATATCGAAGCCTCGTTCTCCGTCGTCCCGGTTTACACATACCGCAGCGCAGAAACCAACAAGCAAAATCCGACGAGCCAGACGGCTCAAGTCACAGGACCTGCCGAAAACTGAAACGAGGGAAAGAGGGCCATGTGCTTACTCTCTCGTCAGTAAGTCCAGTCTCCAGTCCCGGTCTCACTGCAGAGAGGAGACTTGGACGGGATGGACATGGCGCGGTACGAGTCGTGCTACCGGCACTGGATCGCCGGGCAGGAGGCGGGCCTCGCGGAGCTGGAGGCGGCGTCGGCCAATGCCGCCGCGGGCCGGGCGACGGACGCCGAGCTGGGGGCCGTGGTGGAGCGGTGCATGCTCGGGTACCAGGACTACGCCACCCGCAGGCGCGCGCTGTCGCGGGAGGACGGCGCCGCCTTCTTCGCCCCGCCCTGGTGCACCGCCTTCGAGAACTCCGTGCTCTGGCTCGGGGGCTGCCGCCCTTCGCTCACCGTCCGCCTGCTCTACAACCTCTCCGGGGAGGGCCTGGAGGCGCAGGTGGAGGAGCTGCTCGGCGGCCGCACCCACGCCGTCATCCCGACGGGAGCGCTGGGGATCACGCCCGCGCAGCTGCTGCTCATCAACGACCTCCACAGCCGGACGGTGCACCAGGAGAACGCACTGTCGGATCGCCTCGCCACCCTGCAGGAGGACATCGCCGACCGCCCGCTCCTGCCCTTCGTGAGGCAGCGCGGCGAGCTCGCCGCGGTGGCGGCACGGCTCGGCGCTGCCCGCGGAACCTGCGACGGTGCGGCCGGGCCAGGAGGCGGCGCGGACGCCGAGGCGGTGGACGCGGCGCTGGACAGCTACGAGGCCGCGCTGTCGCGGCTGCTGGTGGAGGCCGACGAGCTGAGGATGGCCACGGCGCGGGCGCTGGCGACGGAGATCCTGACGCCGCGGCAGGCGGTGGAGATGCTGGCGGCAAGCAAGCACCTGCACCTCTCCGTCCGCGACTGGACCCGCCGTAGGGAAGCAGAAGCAGCAGCTGGCGCGCAGCAACAGCTTAACGGGCCGAGCGCCGGGACGGCCGGAAGCACCTCCGCCGCCGTCCGCCGGAACCCATGAAAGGCTTGCCATTCCTCACGCTTGCCTGCAGCTTGCAGCATCCAGTGTGTAGCGTGGACACCACCTCTCTAGTACCACCACCTGTATGTCTTTCTATAGACTGAGCGATCACCCTAGGGCATGCCGTCCATTAATATGTACTCGTACAAAGTAGGTGCATCCATTTTTAAATTAGCCGCCGCAACTAATATGCTATATTTCCCCATCTGTGTGCTTGCATGAGTAGCTGATGATCTCTCTTCTTCGTTTTGCCTTTACCGTTTCTGCGTCTTTCGCGAACCAGTCTTTATGTACACGGCGTGTTTCCTTTCTTCATAGAACTAGAAGAAGCCGTGGACGTCTCATCTTCTCTGTTTTTTTACTCTTTGTTAATGGCTGCCGCCTGCCTGCCTGGGCTGTCCCTGTCCATCGATGGTGGGTAGAGGGTAGTATAGCTGTGACGGCGCTCACCTTTTCCCGTTCCTTTTCTGTATCCGGCGTAGCTACAGTGCTACACGAGGCGGCGGGACGTGAACACCCAGCGCGCACGGTGAGGCCTGCTGGACACGCCTGAGGGGGCTCCGGGTCGTCTCTCGCGTCGCCTTCGGTGCCCCGTCATCACCGCCGAGCCCGGCGAAACGAGGCAGACTGGCGCACAGCCGCACACACAGGCCAGCAGGGACCATCGCTCGCGCTCTGCGTCTGCGTCATGCCGTTTGGCCGGGGACGGCGTCCGCGTGGCCGGCCGGCGCATGGGTGTGATAGCCGAGAGTACCGGGGCAGCCGCGAGCTTTCTGCAAAGCGCGCTTGCATGCGTGACGCGTGGATCCTGCATCGTGACTCGTGTAACTTTACTTTCGTGTGTGCTAAGGGCCTGTTTGTTTCCAAATAAGTCACCTACTTATAAGTTGAAAAGTGAAAAAAGTGATTTAGTTTGCCAAACAGCACCAACTTATAAGTCACCCCGGCTTATAAGCAATAAGCTACCCCTTTCCGCGTGGGGCCCACACCCAACTCTATCGGCAGCCGCCACACCACGCGACCCCGCGCCCCTCGCACCCGCAGACCGCCCCTCTCCTGCTTCCCTCATGTTCTCGCCGCCGCCTCCTCCCTCCCAATCTCGCATGAGCCGCCTCCTCCCTCCAGATCTCGCCGCGGCCGCGGCCGCGCCGCCGCAGCCACCCGCCACCGTTCCCATTTCGGCGCCGCCGCCGCCCCCTGCCACCATGGCCGGCAGCAGTTCGAGGAACTTGCTCAACCTTTTCAATGATTCCCAGGCCGGCGACGAGGAAGACGAGTTCTTCGGTGACAGATCACAGGTCGGGAACTACTCCCCGCCAACAGGATTTGTCCCTCCGCCCCGTCCGGGCGCGGCCAGATTCTTCGCTCCAGCGGCGGCTGGCGTCGTCCCTTCGGCGTCGGCTAGAGTCCTCCCTCCACGCGCGGGTGGATTCAGCGCACCACCCGCTCCTCCCTTCATGGATCTGTCCACGCCAGAGGGCCTGGACCTCAACTCCCAGGCGGTGGCGTTTCCCGGCCTGGGCGACTACCAGCGCGTGCTGCAGTCCGATGAGGCCTCTGCCCGTCGACGCAGTGGCAAGCATGTTGTGGCGATGCATGGTCGCGACAGATCTACGGGCCGAGGTGCAGGTGGCCGTGGATCCACGTCCAGTGTCGGCATCCCTCCTCGTCCGGCGAGGTCAGGGGCTGCGCGCGGTGGTAGAGGTGTTGCGCGCGCCAGGTCCCTAACCAATGCCACGCGCGCACAGAGTGCAAGCCGCATCGACGTGGACGATGACGAGGAGTGCTTCTACGAGAGCAGGTCCATGGCGGCCGATGGCTCCAACATGCTCCTGAACTCTAACGAGGAGGAAGACGACTCCGATGAGGTAACATTTGCAGCGTTGATGTGTTTCACAATTGCATTGTAGGTCATAGTATCGTTTTGTAATCGAGTTGCAATGCATTACAGCATGGATTTTATACTGCTAAATGGAATGAACAAAGGCTAGAACTTTTTTTAAAATTAGTCATGCGTGAGATTAGTGCCAGGAATCGCCCGAAACAATCAAATGTCCTCTGTTGGGTGAAAGAACATATGCAAGGACTTTCGTAGATCGTATGGACAGAATTATAATGGGAAGGCTATGAAGAATAGGTACACCCAAGCAAAGGTTTTGGCAACTTTCTGGAAAGAGGTACAGGTGAAATCCAGTGGACTAGGCCGATGTCCAAATGGTCAAATCCTAGCAAGCGACACATGGTGGCAAGATAATACCAAGGTAACTGATCCTGTTCTTAGCCGAATTAATTTGTTTGTTGCTTATGAACAGGTACTCATGACCTTTTTTCTCATATTTCAGGGGAGAACTGAGTGTTACAAAGTGTTCAAGGACCGAGTGCCCCCTGTAACAGAACCGACCAAATTATAAGAGCACAAGTACAAAAACAAGCGTCGAAACGCTCAAATTTTCGAACTTGAGCCCATATAATCCCGGTAGTCAATCGAAACCACGAAGGATTTCAAACCAACTTGCTTACAACCAAGATCGCATCATTCAACATAATACATCACACGTTACATTTCACAAGTAGTTCTGAAATCCACTTACACACACGGAGTCGCAAATTATTACAAACCAAGTTCATAAAGTAGCGGAAGCATAACACACACCATTGTTCAAATACTACTGCCAGTCTTACTGATCAACATCCCGTAAAAGCATTAAGGAAAGTACATAACAGATGATCACGCTCAAGTGATCTAGTCTTCGTCACCCGCAGGGTGGAGACAGTTCTTGCAGAAGCCTTGGTAAAGCATATCATCTGCAACAGGAGGGAATAAACCCTGAGTACTGGAATGTACTCAGCTAGACTTACCCGCCAAAAACCAGAAATAAGAAGACACCAAGGATTATGCAAGGCTTACATAAGTGGGCTAGCTAACATCACATTTTGCAGAAAGGCATAAGTAATTGAAACTCTTTTAACCTGTACTAGCAGTTATTTTTAGCCTTTACCTATCATCTATCTTAGCACCTGTACTAAACATTCACTTGATTATAATCAAACAAATAATATTATTATATCAGTAGCAGGTATAATTTGTGGTAACATTGTATCATTCACTTAACCATCTGTTCAATTTAATGAGATCTACGTTGCCGCTGCTCAAGTCAAGTGCTCACTAACCGGGAGCGACGGTGATTCGAATCGAATTCCTATCCAGCTGGAGGGGTATTTCTAACACTTACCGCGCTGGCCCCTGCCAGGGTCGTACAAGCCACCTTTCATACAATTCAAGAATCGCGGGTCCGAATGATGTCGCATCCCCAAGGGCGACACTCTGCCAGGTGATAGGGACTCTAACCCCCCTTGGTCTCACGCCAATGTCTCCAAGCACATTCTTTCTCTCCTCCAAGATGCAACCTACCATTCGATTCCTGGCCTGAACCATATTACTCGGCTTCGCGGTCAGAACGACTTATCCGGCCAACTAAGTGTTAGACTGCGTTCAACATGATTCAAGGACGTACAGCGAATCGGTCCTTAAACGATTTAGACGGGCATAGCTCCGCACCCAAGACGTGAAGTGTCTCGCGGCTGCACTATCGAACTCCCGCCCGGTCTCAATTTCATTTTAAGGCATGGTTCCATCCACGATAGCCATAATAGCCACTCATGATCCATTCCTACATCTCGCGGATGACCGGAAATCACCCGACTTCTACCGGACTAAGCAGGGCTAAGCATTGACACGTGCCTAAACCTAGTTTAGGATTTAAGTACGATATCTGGACAAGGACAAGTATAATGCAACAAGTATTTTCACACAACTCCTACAACTTAATGCAGTAAACAAGTAAAAGTACTCAAGATTGATTTGTAAAACAATAGGGTCAGCATGCACCGGGGCTTGCCTTTCAGAAAAGAGGATGGCCGGTGATCAGAACACTCAGGTAGATCTTCTGCGGGAACTCCTTCGTCGGCTGGTTCCTCTGGCTCCCTTGGCTGCTCCTGGATCTCCTCCGGGATCGCTCCCTCGAACTCGAGAAGAGTGAAAGGTCTTGATGGCTAGAGGGGGGTGAATAGCCTTTTTAAATTTTCTACAAAGACAAGCTAAACAAGTTTGTCAATATAACAAATAGTGAGATGCGAGTTTTGCTTAGCCTACGGGGTGTTTGCAAGCCACCTATCCAATACACAATTCTAGTATATTGGCACTCAACCGCACAAGTCAAACCGAGAAGGTAACAACAACTATAACTAGCAAGCTACACAAAAGAGCTACTCTAGCAAATCTAACTAGCTAGCAAAGATAACTAAGAAAGTAATGCGGAGTTGAGTTAGGAGAGTTTCACCGAGGGGCGAAGTATTGAGCCAACCAATATGATCAACAATGAATACCAAGACAACCAAGACACCGGGATCAATCAATCACAATATGAAAGTGATGACACGAAGATTTATCCCGAGGTTCACGTGCTTACCGGCACGCTAGTCCCCGTTGTGTCCCTCTTTACCACGTGGTTCGGTGGCTAATCGGTCTCACACCGAGCCTCTCAAAAGGCGCCACAAGAACCTACCAAATGGCAAAAGGTTGCAATGACACGAGCAATTTACTAATGTTGCCTTTGGCGCTTCGCCGAGGTAGGCACAAACCCCTCACAATCACCGGAGGTGGCCAAGAACAAACACCAACTCTTACCAACGCCTCCAAGCTGCTCCAATCCGTCTAGGTGGCGGCAACCACCAAGAGAAACAAGAATCCCGCAGCAAATCAACCACCAAGTGCCAACTAGATGCAATCTCACAATACAAATGCACTTGGATCACTCAATCTCACTTTCGAATATGCAAAGAAGCAAGAGAGATGAGTGGGAGGGGAGTTGCTTAGCTCAAAGTGCTCACAAGTATGTCAAATGTCCGAGAGAGAGAGCCTTGAGCCGGCCAACGAGTATTTATAGACGTACCCCTTCGAATATAGCCGTTACGCACTTGAAACAGCCGAAGTCGCGCTGACCGGACGCGCTGGTCGCGCGGACCGGACGCGCCGGTCACACAACGGCTCTTTTGCGAAACACTGACCGGACGCGCTCTACGCAACGACCGGACGCGCTGGGCTCGACCGGACGTGCTGGTCCCGTAACTGACCGGACGCGCTGGTCAAGCCTGAGCAGCGCACAACGAAACAGCGACCGGACGCGCTGGAGAACTGACCGGACGCCACAGTGCCCGCGTCCGGTTGGAGTCCAGTAAGCTCCCTCAACGACCGGACGCGTCCGGTCGGTCATGACCGGACGCACCGCGCGTCCGATCAACAAACTGAAACTCGCGCAGACGCTGAACGCTGACCGGACGCGTCCAGTCAAACAGAGACCGCGTCCGGTCCAGCGTCCGGTCACCACTGTGACCTCTGTCCGCTTCCGTTTGATTTTCGACTTTCGGCGTAGTGGAAAATAGTCGTTTCAACTCCTCAAAAACGCCTGAATCCCGCCTCGCAAGCTCGGCGGGAGGGAGAGAGGACCCAAAACCCTCTCTACCGCTCAAACTCCACCGCCATCGCAAATGTGCTAACACCACCAAGTGATCACGTCATATGCGAGTGTGTTAGCATTTTCACAATCATTTTTCGAGGCGATATTAGTTCTATCCAAATGCATATGATTATGAAATGCATACCTAGAGGCACTTAGGAGTTAAATAGCCGCGTCATTCCCCTCTTTATAGTACGGCTATCTATCCTATAATGTAACCACACCCACTAGGTGTCTTGGTTACTAAAACACAACCCTTAAGCATATACCTTTGCCTTGATCACGTAGGGTTGCGTCCAAATCCAAGTGTGGCCATCATGATCACCATGTCCATCTTGCCACCAACCTTAGAATGTATTAATCCTCATATGCTACATACAACTTAGGCATAGGATTAGTACTTAGGCATTGTCACTAATTACCAACACCAAACATAGGACTTTCAAAGAGTCACCCCCTCCGGAACACTTATTGCATGAGTACATAATAAATTTCATGGATGCATAATGAAGGATGCAGCATGTTCGGGATGAAATGCACTACAACCATTCCTAAAGCTCTATTCAAATCACTTCAATAATAAGTGTAAATCTCTTCTCCGGTAGAGAAGTACTTACCTAATCTACACAACCTAAGGTATAGTTGTTCCTCCTCTGTTAAGGCCCTAACACCTAACAATCACAAGAATAACTTTACTTAAGTTATCACATCCAAGCATAAAATATCAAAGTAAGATATTCTGGACAGCAGCTAAGTGTTTTTATCATAACTGGACATTCCCAAATCCAAAAGACATGATACAAGACAATCTGGAAAGCTTATAAAATTTTCTATAAATCATTTTCAGACTTCAACACTTAATTCCTAAGTTTCCCTAGTCGAAATTCTAGAGTTTCAAAAATCTGTCCTCTCCAAACAGAGAGCAGCCATTTCTGGACAACCACTTTAAACAGCAATAACTCCTAGACTGCTAACCCAAATGCCCCCAAATTTTAACACAAGCTAGTTTATCAAGTTTACTAACACTTTGGTATTCCCAAGTTTTCCAGCAAACACTTTTATTAAGGGTCAAAACCAAAAATGCTACTAGCTGTCCAGAGAACCTAGAAATGTGAAGATTAAATATTTATTTATATGTCAAACTTCCTATATGACCAAACCAATGATACTAATAGTTCACACATATCATAAAAACACCATAAAGTAAGGTGTGCCAACCTAGAACATTTAATTTCACCCCTTTCTTAATTTACTTAATTAATTAAGTGGGAAATTAAATTTATATGCAAACTGCTTATAAAATTCTACAAAAATTACAGGAGACTCTCTGACCTATAAAGAGTCTACTGTAAAAATTTGAACTAAAGTTATACAAACAAACTCTCTACACAAAATTCACAAGCCAAAAAGGCTGATTTTTGTATAATTAACAAATCGCATTGAAAAGCATCAAACAATAGAGTTCATATTTTTTCTAAACACTTTAGGGTACCAGGACACTCTCCACAAATTTATATGAACATTGCACATATAGAAAAATTACTAAAATTCATTCAAGTATTTCCTAAAATAACATGATATCATCATAACTTGAAAAATACTCAAGAAATAGTACCCAAATTTTTACCAGAGCTAGAACAAGCATAAAGTAGCCTACTCACTAATTTTCATAATTTTTGAGATAATAAAACTCTAGTTATTCATTTAACAAGTTTATATCCAATTTAAGACACATTTCAAAACCCTAATTAATCCTTCCAGAAAATAAACATCACATAAATATTTGATATTTTTCATAAATACTATACTTCATGCAGAGCCCAACAAAATTTAAATCATAATTTTTGGACATGTAACACCCTAGATATGAAATTCCTAAACATCATCTAAATCTGTGAAATATAACTCAGGAATCAAACCCTAGAGCTACAGTCCTGGGCCGGCTACCCATCACACGGCCCGCTATCCCGCGCGTGGCTGAACCTGGGCGACGCGGCCCACTAGCGTGCGTGGCCCGCGATGGTCTCCCACCCCCGCCGCGCGCCTGACAGGCAGGGTCCGCCAGATAGAGAGAGAAGCGGACGGGGACGCGCTGTGGTGGCCGGAGCTCATCGCCGGTGAGCCGGCCGGCGAAGTTGAGGGGACAAGCATGGTCACGACATCAAGTTGCATCGATTGGTGGCAAGAACCGGGTGGCGGAACAAGGGAAAGGTGCTCGCCGCCGTGCATGGCGGATCACCAGGGCGGTGGTGGCGCACCTCGCCATCGGTGACCCCGACATCCCACCCTAGACCCTCGGTGACCACCCCCGCACTACCCCGCATCTAATGCACCCACTAGCACGCGAAGGGGATGTCCAGAGGACCCTGGCCACGAAGAGCTGCCGTGCGGATGGACGCCGGCGAGGCACCGCGGCGGCGGGAATCGACAATGTGGCCCTACCGTGGCTCAGTTGACTGTGTGGAGCGGACGAGGAGATAGAGGGCTTCAAGGCGGAGCTGGTGGCCGGATTGGAGACGCGGTGGCGCGGTAGAGAGCGCGAGTGAGCTCACCGGAGCAAGGGCGGCGATGGCGGCTCGGTTTTTCTGCCTAGGCGTGGAGAGAGCGAGAGAGAGAGGCCGAGGCGCGAGTGAGGCCGGGGATCGGCTCCGTGGCGCCCTTGAAGGCCCGGTGGCCTGACTGGTGGGACCGCGGTCGACGTAGGGTCGCCACCGCGCGGCCACGCGTCGACGACGGCCTGCGGCCGGTCGGCCATTCGGCTCTGAAGACTGAAACGAAGCCCCCCATCAGACGACTGACAGGGTAATTTTGGCGCTAATTATCTTCTAATCCAGCTTGATTTAGCCGATGATGATAACAGTAAAGTTGTAGAGCTACATGAGGGCTACAACTTTGCCAATTGGAGCCCGGCCTAGTTCGGCATGGTTTGCAAGTTACATGGCTCCCAAGTAGGGTTCAGTGAAACTATAATGTCGTCCCAGACTTAGCCAAATTGCTAAGTCACAAAACAGCCTCTAATACTGCCTTGTGGGCCACTTTTGAGCATGTTCAAGACATTTTCATGAGATGGCCATATTGAGACTTTTGTTCCCTAGGAAATTCTCTACAACTTTGCTTAAGGTTGCTCCTCCATGAAAGGTCTCTAAGCTAGACTTTTTAATTGGTCAAACCCAAGCATTCCGAGGTCAAGTGTTGGTCAACAGCACATTGGAGGGCATTTTGGTAATTTTGGTCAACATGAACATTGCTCCACTAGTTACCCTAAGTGCAATTAAGGTGTTGTAAGATATAATTAGCCACTCTACCCCTTAGTTACACAAAAACACTAGTGTCAAATAATTGGAAACAAGCAAACCCTAATCCACCCAAAATGTTGCATTGTCATGTTGCACATGTTGTAAGACTTTGTTGCACCCATTGATCCTAACAAAAGGTGCTAACCACATTGTCATATTTCAAAATATGTGACCCAATGTTGTATTTACCATTTGCACCACTCACATTTCATAAGCAATCACTTTGTGAAACAAAACACATTGAGGCATGTTGCATACTCATGTTGCAAGCAAAACAAAGACATGGATGATATTAATGATGCTCATGCTTATGAAATGCAGTGCAATTATGGAAGCTAAACACCTGAGGTGTTACAGCCCTCCCCCTTATAAAAATCTCGTCCCGAGATTTGGAAAGCGTACCATTTTTGATAGAATTCCTTATAACCATCACGTAAATAGTCCTCTCGTTCCCAAGTAGCATCACTCTCACTACCCTGATTACTCCACATTACTTTATACCACTTAACCACTCGACTTCTAGTTACTCGTTCTTGAGTGTCGATCACACGGACTGGCTTTTCTTCGTAAGTTAGATCAGATTCTAGCCTGATATCTCCTAAAGGAACTCTTTCCTCAGGAACCCGAAGACACTTCTTTAACTGAGACACATGGAAAACATTGAAAATGGTGCTCATTTCAGGCGGTAACTGGACCTTATACGCAACAGCTCCACTCTTGCCTATGATCTGTAAAGGACCCACGTATCTCGGTGCAAGCTTCCGCTTGACACCAAAATGTTGTACACTCTTCATAGGAGAAACTTTCAGATAAACGAAGTCTCCAACTTCAACTCGATCGGCTTTCTACGACGATCAGCATAACTTTTCTGTCTAGCTTGAGCTGCAGCCATATGTATTTTGATGGTACGGACTTGTTCCTCAGCTTCCTTGACAAAATCAATACCATAATACCTTCTTTCACCAGCTTCTACCCAATTTAGTGGGGTTCTACACTTACGACCGTACAAGGCTTCGAATGGGGCCATCTTAATACTCTCTTGGTAACTATTATTATACGAAAACTCAGCTAGAGGCAACCATTTTTCCCATGAACCCTTGGATGAAATCACACATGCCCGTAACATATCCTCCAAGATTTGGTTAACTCGTTCGGTCTGACCTGACGTCTGGGGGTGATAAGCAGAGCTTCTCACTAACTTGGTTCCCAGAAGATGATGCAAGTGCTCCTAAAAATGAGCAGTGAACTGGGGACCACGGTCAGAAACGATAGTACAAGGTACCCCATGGAGCCGGACTATCTGATTGAAGTACAACTCAGCATAGTCAGTGGGACGATAGTATACTCGAACAGGAATGAAATGAGCTGACTTGGTTAAGCGATCCACAATTACCCATATAGAGTTATGATTCTTGACAGTAGGAGAAAGTCCAACGATGAAATCCATACTTATCTCCTCCCATTTCCAACCTGGGATAGAAAGTGGTTGTAGCAATCCAGCTTTCATGTGCACAGCCTTAACTCTACAGCAGGTGTCACACCTAGCAACATATGTAGCTATCTCTTTCCGCATTTTGGTCCACCAATAATACAACTTCAAATCATAATACATCTTATTGCTACCAGGATGGATGGACAACTTTGAAGAATGTGCTTCAGATAAGATCTGATTTCTAAGCTTTCAGTCCTTAGGCACCACTAACCTATCCTTAAACCACAGCACACCCTCTTCATCTACCCTGAAATGTTTAGTTTCTTGCTCTTTCATCTTACGCTTGATGTGGAATATACCAATGTCAGTCTTTTGGAGCTCAATAATTCTGCTCTTGAGAGTGCAACTGACAGTGATGTTGTACATAATTGCTGGATGTAGAAGGCGAGACCGGTGAAAATCAGTTTCAACTAAGAGCATCTCCAACAACTTGGTAAAAATTACTTGGTATATCTTGAGTTATAGCAAGTTGCTATTTTATTTGGCAAGTGAAAAAAAGATGTGTCTCCAACAAGTTGCTATTCTCACTTAGTAAAAATAGAGGATGACAGATGGGACCCGCATGTCACTGTCTATTGAGGATTCATCTTCCTCTTCCTTCGTACTGCTGTCCGCCGCGATGGCGAGCCGGGGGTATGTCCGCCCGTCCACTCTTCTGCCTCACCTCGCCTCACTCTGCTTGGTTCCTCCTCCCGTCGTTCCCTGCCGCTGATTCCTCTGCTTTCTTGCTTGCTCCCTTGCTTCCTTGTAGCCGAAGTCGATGGACCAGCCGAACGGGCAGGTGTGCCAGATTCCTTGCTTCCCTGCCGCTGATTCCTCTGCTTTCTTGCTTGCTCCCTTGCTCCCTTCATGGCCTGCAACAAGTGCGCCTTCCCCATCTGCCAGGATTGCTACGAGTACGAGCGCCGCGAGGGCACGCAGAACTGCCCCCAGTGCAAGACCCGCTTCAAGCCGCGAGCTCCGATGGCGGAGGAGTGAGGCCGGCGTGGTGCTCCGATGGCGAAGGAGCGAGGCGGGCGTGGAGGAGCGTGGCCTCGTCCCCGGGCGGTGCGGCGGCGTGCTGCTCCCCTGGCGGAGGAGCGAGGTCGCTGCTGCCGCGGTGGAGGCCCGCCCGTACGCGCGCGCGGATAGCAAGTCCGTCCGCACGCGTATATTCCCGCGCGCGGCACCGTTGTTTAGGCACTTTGGAAAAATAGCAAGCAGATTTACCAAGTTGTTGGAGATGGTTTTTTTGTGATTTTGCCAATTTTATAAGAATAGCAAGTTGAAATACCAAGTTGTTGGAGATGCTCTAAGGAATGACAATGAGACTTACGGCTTAAAGCATCAGCAACCACATTTGCCTTGCCAGGATGATAGTGCACTTGAAGATTATAATCCTTAATCAACTCAAGCCATCTTCTTTGGCGCATATTTAACTCGGGTTGGGTAAAGATATATTTGAGGCTTTTGTGGTCAGTGTAGATATTGCAAACATTGCCCAACAGATAATGTTGCCAAACTTTCAAAGCATGAACAACTGCAGCCAGTTCTAAGTCATGCGTTGGATAATTCACCTCATGCTTCCGAAGTTATCGAGAGGTATATGCAATCACTCGGCCTTCCTGCATCAAAACAACTCCCAAACCTATGTCGAGGCATCACAATAAACATCAAATGGTTTCTCGATATCCGGTTGCGCCAAAACCGGAGCCGAGGTTAGGAGGGTTCACAGTTTGTGAAAAGACGCATCACACTCAGAAGTCCAGACAAACTTGGTGTCTTTTTGCAGCAACCGAGTCATTGGCTTGGCTATTTTAGAGAAATCCGGGATGAAGCGACGATAATAACCAGTCAACCTAAGAAAACTCCGGACCTCGTGAACCGAAGTAGGAGCCTTCCAGTTCAATACTTCTTGTACCTTGGTGGGATCCACCATAATTCCCCCATCGGATAACACATGCCCAAGGAAAGGTACTTCACGAAGCCAGAATTCACACTTACTGAACTTTGCATACAATTGATGTTCGCGCAGTCTTGTAAGGACGATACGCAGATGTTCAGCGTGTTCTTCCTCATTTTCAGAATATATCAAGATGTCATCAATAAACACCACCACAAACTTGTCCAATTCGAGCATAAACACCGAATTCATCAAGCACATGAAGTGTGCAGGGGCATTAGTTAGGCCGAAGGACATAACAAGATACTCATAAAGACCGTATCTTGTAGAGAAAGCTGTTTTTAGAATATCTTCAGGACGGATTTTAATTTGATGGTAACCAGACCTCAGATCAATCTTGGAAAAGACTTTAGCTTTAGACAACTGATCAAACAAGATGTCGATGCGTGGTAGAGGGTACTTATTTTTGACCGTGACTGCATTCAGAGGCCTATAATCTACACACATCCGCAACGACTGGTCCTTCTTCTTCACAAAGATAGCGGGACATCCCCACGGAGACGAACTAGGATGAATCAGCCCCTTCTTCAAAAGTTCATTCAACTGCACTTTAAGTTCAGCTAGCTCATTCGGAGGCATCCTATAGGGTCTCCTAGAGGCACTTTAAATTCTCTACAACTTTGCTTAAGGTTGCTCCTCCATGCAAGGTCTCTAAGCTAGACTTTTTAATTGGTCAAACCCAAGCATTCCAAGGTCAAGTGTTGGTCAACAACACATTAGAGGGCATTTTGGTAATTTTGGTCAACATGAACATTGCTCCACTAGTTACCCTAAGTGCAATTAAGGTGTTGTAAGATATAATTAGCCACTCTACCCCTTAGTTACACAAAAACACTAGTGTCAAATAATTGGAAACAAGCAAACCCTAATCCACCCAAAATGTTGCATTGTCATGCTGCACATGTTGCAAGACTTTGTTGCACCCATTGATCCTAACAAAAGGTGCTAACCACATTGTCATATTTCAAAATATGTGACCCAATGTTGTATTTACCATTTGCACCACTCACATTTCATAAGCAATCACTTTGTGAAACAAAACACATTGAGGCATGTTGCATACTCATGTTGCAAGCAAAACAAAGACATGGATGATATTAAAGATGCTCATGCTTATGAAATGCAATGCAATTATGGAAGCTAAACACCTGAGGTGTTACACCCCCTACCTAGATGATTTGATGCTGATCTTCGATCATATGACAGTAGATGGAATGTCTGCATTTTGTCCTGGATTTGAGGATGCAGAAAATCAGTCGAGCAAAGGTAAAGGTGTTGAAGGAGACCTTTATGATCTCACTGGAGAAGATGACCCATACAGTCCCATGAGCACTGGTCCGAATCGGCCTACCAGCAGCAGTGGAAGCAAGAGGCCCAGCAACACTGCCACAACAGGAGAGAGCCCTACCAAGAAAACCAAGAGTCCCATGGTCAAATATCTTATTGGACCGGTTGCTGAAATCAAGATTGACAGGGAGGAAGGGAAGAAGAAAGAGGACAATTATGCCAAGAGGGAGGAGGCTCGGTCCAGGGCCATTGTCACTGCACAAGCCCAGATCATGGAGCAGAAGCGCCAAGCAATTCAAGCTGAGATGGATGAATGTGTAGCTCTTGCTAAAGAGTGTGGGGTAGCTGAAACCTCCGTTGAGATGTGGGTGGCTTCAGAGTTGTTCATGGATGGTAACAAGAGGGTCGTCTTTAGAGCTATCAAGAGTCCTGAAGGCCGACTTGTGTGGATCCAGATGCACTGCAAGCAAAGAGGATTTGCGTAGCTGCTAAAGTCATGTGCTATGAGTCATGTCGTTTGAACTTTAATCTTGTTATGTCGTTTGAACTTTAATCGTGTCATGTCGTTTGAACTTTTTGTTGTGTGATGTGAACTATTTGTGTTCAGTGATGTGAACTACTTGTGTTCAGTGAAGTATGGATGTCATGAGTAATATTTGTGAGCATGTTTTGAATTGGTGTGAACTTGTGCATATGAGCCACCCTATTCTGTCACTTATGGGCACTAATTTGATGCTACATATTGTTGCCACCATGGACCAGTGGGCGGAGGAGGATGAATAAGAGGAGGAAGAGGAAGCCGCAGCAGCAAAGCGGAGGAAATATTTGATATTCAGCGCTGCAGAACTCATTGGTACGTACCACCTTGAGAACATGGCAAATAGAAATGAGTACCGACAAGCTAAAGAGAGTGGATATGATTGGGTCATCCGGACGCTAGGGCATAGTACTGAATGTTACAACATGTTTAGAATGGAAAGGGCAGTGTTTGATAGCCTGCACAATTTACTAGTGCAATCATATGGATTGAGGTCGACTAGGAGGATGTCATCAGTGGAATCTTTAGCAATGTTTTTATGGATGGTTGGTGCCCCTCAATCTATTCGGCAGGCTAAAAATCATTTTGTTAGATCAATGGAGACACTTCATAGGAAGTTTGATAAAGTGTTGGAATGTTTGGTTAAGTTGGCAGGAGACATAATTCGGCCACTAGATCCAGAGTTTAGGACACCTCATCCAAGAGTACGAAATTCAATGTTTGCTCTGTTCTTTGACAATTGCATTGGAATCATTGATGGAACACATATAGAGGTGGTCGTGCCAAAGACAGAGCTCATCACACACATGAACCAAAAATCAAAGACCAGTTAGAATGTGCTAGCAATTTGTGATTTTGACTTGAGATTCACCTTTATCGTTGCTGGGTGGCCTGGGTCGGTTCATGACATGAGGATATTCAAGGGAACACTCGACAAATTTGGAAGCCTCTTCCCACATCCTCCCCAAGGTACATTTGAATTTTGATAAACATTTCTTTGATCAATTTGATGATTGCCACTTTTCTAACAGTTAACATTAACATTGTAGGGAAGTTTTATGTGGTGGATTCGGGTTTCTCTAACCAGCCTGGTTATCTTACACCGTACAAAGGTACAAAGTACCATTTCCAGGAGTACAATCAAGGTCCACTACCAAGAGATAAAAATCAAACCTTTAATCATAGACATTCCCAAATTCGCAATGCAATAGAGCGTTCCTTTGGTGTACTGAAGAACAAGTGGAGGATTTTGTTACACATGCCCTCTTATCCACCACCAAAACAAAGTAAAATTATTTCAGCATGCATGCTATACATAATTACATTAGAGAGAGTAAATTGGAGGATAGAGATTTCGAAGAGTGTGATGATGATGAGGAGTTCATTCCAATGGTGGATGAGCCTAGTCAGCTATGACGCCGACGCCAACGTCGAAGACGTGCAACTCAAGCACAGGGGCAAACACACGAGTGATGAACATAACATGAACGTTTTTCGTGATTGGATAGCGGAAGGATTGCATAGGAGGTAATTTGTATTTGTTTCAATGCCGAACCATGCAATTTGCATTTCTGTGTGACGACTTATATGGATACTTGTATGGATATTTGTAATGGATTTGTAATCAATAAAATGAGATGGCTACTGGACAGGGAGGGTGCGCGGGAAGGGAAGGAGGGGAGGTGGGGTTAACAGGGTCATTAATGAGCTTATAAGTCATCTACAACCAAACAGGCACGACTTATAAGTCACTGGTTTTTAGTCACCTCACTTATGGAAACCAAACAGGGTCTAATTTAGGCCTTGTTCAGGTTTTTTCCAAAATTTTACACCCTATCACATCGGATATTTGACACATGCATGGAGTATTAAATGTAGACTGAAAAAATAACTAATTGCACGGATTGCGTGTATTTTGCGAGGCGTTTTTTTGAGCCTAATTAGTCCGTGATTAGACAATGTCGTGCTACAGTAAACATGTGCTAATGACGGATTAATTAGTCTTAATAAATTCATCTCACAGTTTACAGGTGAGTTCTGTAATTAGTTTTTTATTAGTATCCGAATAGCCCTTTCAACATTCCATGAAACAATCGATGTGACACCCAAAAACTTTACACCCAGACCTTATTGGCCCTCCGTGGGACTGTGACCATCTAGACAGCAGTGAGGAAGAGCAGGCGAGTAATTGAGCAAAATGATCGTCGAGTGGTGTCAATAGGGACGATTGAGATGTGCAACACACTCGCAAACATTTCACATTTTTCACCGTCCGTAAATCAAGTCAGGCCCACACGGCCTTGTTTTCTGGAAACAAGATTTTTCTGATGGTGGAATAGTTATTTTAGTGAGCTATTTGGGATTCTACAGATAGCCCTACCCTCTAAACTAAGAAGGGGTATACGGATCCCCTGATGAGCACACTGATGAGTGCGTCTCTAATAGCCCCCATTTTTCATCCCCTATCCCCGTAAACCTGTCATATTGGGGGAGATAAGCCAAATTTGATGCTCCAACAGCTCCCCTTTTCCATCTCCTTTTTATGGTGATCACCAATATCTTCCCGATCTCCCCTCAAATAAATGGGGAGTTATATCTCCCCCAATAGCCGGGACTCACTTCCAACTGTCACTTCTCTCTCCTACAACGCTCGTTGGAGATGGCTTGGTGGCCGGTGGAAGACGCATTCACGAAAAACTTTGCTCCGGCGGCCATAGTCATCGTGGACCCGAGATGGAGGGACGTGGGCCCCATATATTAGGGGAGATTATTGGTGATCTGTTGAAGCATCTCTCCCAATAGTTTGAAAAACAGTATTGGTGATCACCAATATCATTCTATTGGGGATGAAGTATTAGTGAGCTGTTGGAGATGCTCTAAGGCCAAAACAATCTCGATGCCTTTCATCAACGCCACCGCAAACCCTGCACACGTCGCACAAGCAATAAAACTCATAAATTGGAGGATACCATGTACCTACATCAGTATAAATATGTCCTATATGTAACCTATTTGATCTGTCACTCATGGCTTGTAGTTTACAAGTCAGAGATAAAAAAACACCGACACCGTCTATTGAGTGGTGCTAGAAAGTGCAACACCTTGTTGACATGCAAGCTTTTCTTCCTAACTCGCGCCCTGTTCGCTTGGCTGATAAGCCATGGCTGAAAGTACTATTGACTGATTTGTTGTGAGAGAAAAACACTGTACCATGGCTAATAAGCTAGGCTGATAAGTTCAAGCGAACAAGGTGCTTCAACTAGTGCAATGGTGGGCATAAGGGTTAGGTGCCAAGGTATTGAAAACCGGCTAGATAGACAGTGCTAAAAAGTGAAACTTCTCATTGATGTCCAAGCTTTCTTCCCAACTCATGTCACAAGAGACTAGTCTAGACACTGTGATGTTAGGCACAAGGGTGCAGAGAACCTGCTAGATGGGATCGAAGTGGTAGAAGAAAGTGAAACTCCTAATTGTTTTGCAAGAATTTCTTCTCAACTCATATCACATGAAGTGGTCCGACCTGCGTGACCATGGGCACGAGGTGTTGGCATCATGGATGGGGTAGTGCTACAAATAATAACTCATGGTTGAAACTTATTACAAGCGAGGCTTTGTCTATCCAGCGTGATAGTGGGCACGAGGGTTGACAGTACGCCGTGAATATGTCAAATGTGCAATACTAAGTGAATAATTTGGTTTATGTTCACGTATTTCTTCCCAACTCATGCCACAAGTCTGGTTTATGTGTGATGCATAAGTCGCAAGTCTGGTAAGTAGGATGATGAGCATGAGGGTTAGGCGTCAAGGCGCTAGGAACCATCCAGATTGGCGTTTTGCTAGAAAGTAAAACTCCTACTTGACGTTCAAGCATTTATTTGCATCATGTCACTGAAGGCTAATCAGGACAGTGTGATGGTGGGGGACAAGGTTAGTCATCCATGCGCCAAGAACTTCGTATTGATAGTATTGCTAAAGCTGAAAAGTGAAACTTTTTAGCTAATCAGGCCAATGTGATTGTGTCGTGTTAGTAATAAAATTTAGTCATCTATACACCGAGAACCTACCACATTGGCGAAGATGAAAAGTGAAACTCCTAGTTGACGTGCATGTGTTTCTTCCCAACTCATGTACGACTCCTTCATGCTCCCACGAGTTCGTGGGCCTAATGAGACAATGACATCCATGTCACTCCTTATGACAAAGGCACACTCATGCTCTGGAAGCCTTCTACCTAACATCTCCTTTCTTCCCTATTTGTCCATGCTAACTTGCTTTCATCATCCCTCCATTGATGTATCTCTCCACCAGTGGTACTCCCACCTAAACCAGATCTCGCCATAGATGAATATATCCAAAGGTGATCTTTAATATTTATTCTAGAAGCACATCTAAGGAGAAAACAAAGGAGTGAGTATGTAACATAAGGATGGGTTTAGATATATAATAGGCTATAGGATCAAACAAGAACGTCGTAAAAATGGTTTGAAATGACATGACAATATTCTCTCCATTTCTTGTTCTAGTAGGGATACAGGAATACATACTCAATAAAATTGGTTCTGGAGCACCAAAAGAACATTGGTTTTGAAAAATGCCATAGAATGATCCACTACATGTGAAACAATATAGAAAGAATGAAGTGTTAAACTGAAATAGCTTTATGTCATGTGTTGCTAATGTCCCTATCTGGCTAACATACTCCATCCTTGACCCATTCGTCATCCACCCGCTCAATTACTCGCACCACTATCACCCTAGCCTAGAGCTCGCTGCGCTGCTCCACCAAACCTCTGTTCCGCCCCTGCTTAGAGCTCGCTCGCCCCTGTTTGTGTCGTACCACCCCCTAGACCGGGTCGCACTGCTGTTGTCTTACTTGCCACTCCCCTCAGCCCATGCCTGTTGCGCCCCTCACCTCGCCCGCGGTCACGCTCGTCCACGACCACGACACCCATGTCACGCTCATCCACCGCACTATCGCCTATGCTTGAGATCTGGGATGGGAGAGGGAGGGGCATGGCGATATGGCTAGCGCATGGACTTGAGATCTACCAGACACCAGCACCTAGGTTCTCGAAATCCACCATACCTGCCCTATCCGGTAGCATGGGGGCTCGAGGGACAGAGGGGCGAGAATGAGTGTGTTAGAGGATGGTGGATGGTTGAGGGGTTGTTGAAGTTAGTGTTAGATTTAAAGTGGTCGGGCTAGGCGTCGGGCCTTTTACAAAGTGCAAACATTTTCACTAATAGCTCATGAAGCTTATATGAATTGTTGGTGAACATGGCCTCGGTTTTTACCATCGAGTCATGTCACAAACCACTGGTGCAAACCATTTTCAGTGCCAAATCTGTTCGCAAAACCCCATTAGCTATTTATCTCAACATGCAAGTTGTCGAACTAGGCAATGCACTATCACATACAATTAAAATCTACTAGCACATGCAATTGTAATGTCTACATCAGAAAATCATATAAACATTGTGTTGTCCACATCATTATATCACACAATCTACTAATCCATAATTCCCGCAACAACACGCGGGGTATGCTTCTAGTCATTTTTAATGTTTTGCCACCACTAGAGGGTCTTGCTTAAACGCTTAATCCCACCCACGTTAACCCCTCTAACAAAGTGGGAAATCATTTGCCACTTACCCTTAATAGTGGCAATATGTTAAATATTATGTTTTTATTAATCCGTTAGTATCGAACCAACAATGACATATCATTAAAAATGTTTTGCCACTTCTAAAGGGTCATGCTTAATCCCTCCCACATGAACCCCTGTCATAAAGTGGCAATCATTTGCCACACACACCCTTAATAGTGGCAATAGTTTAAATATTATGTTTTTAGTGAACCCTTAGTATCAAAATGCCACTATGAAAATCTTTTATGCAGCAGTGGCAAATCATGAACGTTGGTTGGTGACCTGCCTCGGCGCCAGCACCGGCACAGGAGCCGGAGGCAGCGAATCACCACCCTGCCATGACCACACAATGTCACCTAACGAAGGCTTCAGTTCCTCCTTGTAGAACTCCCGAAACTCGAGCGAGTCACCGCCGGTCTTCCTCATCTCCACCACGTGCACCGATGGTGCCACCTCAAAGATCTCTGCCTCGATGGCGAGTGCACCTCTCCGACAGTCCTGGCTGCCCTCCATCTCGACTTTGCCCCCTTTGTTTAGCTTGACGTTGAGCTTTCGCGTCTCAGCGATCTCCTCCAGCTTGGACACGATCACCGCCATGGTTTCTCTAGAAGAGAATCGTGCCTCCAACCTGTGCTCCTCATCGAACATCTTGGATAGGTCCAACCCGCTCTATCGTGAGATGATGTCAAAGGCGTTCATACTTGAAGGCCTCATGGCGACAGTCGGCGAAGACACCGTCACCTTGGACCGCTTCCTCTTTCGGGTGTCCTCGTTGTCGTCGCCGTCCTCACGCTGGTGGTGCCGTGGTGGCACTTGGAGGCTTCCTTGCCAAGCACCTCGGAGGTCTCTCTCAAGACATCGGACTTGCCGGTGCGAGGGCAGAGTCCTTTCTGGAACCAGGGATTAGCCGTGATCTTGGAGATGGTGATCCTGGTCTTGGGGTTGGGGTCTAGCAGCCTGGCAAGGAGCTTGCACGCATCGACGGAGAACCATGGCGGGCACTTATAGTTGCTCTGTGTGATCTTCTGGTACAACAACATCAGGTTAGTGTTGCTGAACGGAAGGTAGCCTGCCAGGAGCACAAAAAGGATCACGCCACACGACCAGATGTCCGCCTTCGCACCGTCGTAGCCACTCTTCAAGAGAACCTGATTAATAGTAAACGTGAAACGCGTCACACTTTTGTCAACCTGTAAGCCTGTTCCACTTATTGAAGAGAGAGGCGTTTTATTAAGCTTCATGCACATGCACGCATGTCCTATCTGATCCTGGTAACCTCGGGGGCAACGTACGCCGGCGTGCCGCACGCGGTGTGCAAGAGGCCATCACCGCGCAAACAGGCGCCGCTGTCCTGCAGCGCATTGAGCCCAAAGTCGGAGACCTTGAGGTCGCCGCGCACGTCAAGGAGCAGGTTCTCGGGCTTGCGGTCGCGGTGGTAGACACCGCGGCTGTGGCAGAACTCGACGGCTGTGATCAGCTGCTGGAAGTATCGGCGCACCACGGGCTTTGGAAACCGCGTGCTCTGGGATAGGCGGACAGAGAGCTCCCCGCCGCTGGCATACTCCATGACCATGACGAAGTAGATCCTTGACTGCGTGGCCATCACCTCGTGGAGGCAGACAACGTTCGGGTGGCGCACGCGCCGCATCACATCCACCTCGGTCTTCACCTTCTCCGCCATGCCGGAGCGGTGCATGGCATCCTTGTCCAGCACCTTGACGGCCATGACCTTGCCGGTGGCCACCTTATGGGCCGGCCTTGTACACCTTGGCAAAGGTGCCGCAGCCGAGGAGGCGGCCCAGCCTGTACTGGCCCATGATTAACCGGGAGTCTTGGTTCTTCTCCATGCCCATGGGAAGCAAAGGAGGTTCTTGGTGTGAACATGGGTGAAGGTCCGGCCGGGCAAACGGCCGGACCGAGTCTGTATCGTCCCTCTGAGCAGCGGTTGAGACGGTGGACGACCATTGGCAAGAGAGGTTGGGGTTTGATATGTTCGGTGAGATCTGAGGCTAGGAGGTGCTAGGCGATTACTGTCCAGTGGTGTTGGAGGGGAGGAAATGAGGAGTCCCATTTCACTAATTTTAGAAGAGAGAAACTCCGTCGAAGGCAATGGTTGGGAGGGAAGTTCTTAACCTACCAACCCGTGTTTGACGATTTCTTCTCTTAAAGAAGAGCAAGCTTACTAAACCTCATTCACTTTTTTTCTAATTTTAGAAAGTTGTTGGTGTCTCAGAAACTTAGTGGATTGATCATGGACTAAATTAGGAACTTTTGCTTTAAAGCAAAGAGAATAACAACAATTTCTAAGAGCATCTTCAAGAGACTCCATATATCTTTCCTAATTTATAGGAATGGAGATATTTTGGTGAAAAAATACTCTCCAACAACCTTTTTAATTAGATATCTAAATATGGACATCCTCTATTCCGGATTTCTCGCTAGCCAAAAATGGAGAGTGAGGATGACTCTCTAGACTACGCACACGATATAGAAAAGTTGTTGGAGAGTACACAGATATAGAAAACAACTTTTACTCAAATGAGAGTAGAATTTAAAAAGGCTCTTGGAGGTGCTGTAACAAGGATATAGTTCTGTGAGGAGCTCAAGAGTTTGTCCTTTACATCCTGGAAGTATTAAGAGGATGAGACCACTTAATTTATACCTGATAATAAAGAGGCAAAATTTCTCTCCGTCCGTCCTCCCTAACTACGTGAACGTGGACCTTTTAGATAGGAATCTTAATTCTAATCTAAATAGATATCTCGATCCTGGTACGAAATCTTAGCCCAAATAGAAAAAGATATAAATAGAAATTAGGCCGATCCCGTATGCAGCGCCGCCACCGCTCAGATGTAGCAGTTTGTCGCCGTCTTTCCTCCTTATCGCGTATACCAGTCCGACGCCGGCTCCCCTCCGCCACGGCCTGTTAAAGAGTCGGAGACGGAGTCTATGGCAACGAAGAAGCCAAGGACGGACCCTACCGATGATATCAGACCAAATCGAATCAAATTTTTGCTGCAATCCGTTGCTCTGTTGTTTGATATGGTGTCCCCGTGTGCAACCGAATCCATGCACATAAATCCATAAATAGTAATCCCTATCCTCAGATCAAGCAAAGAATATCAACATGCACAACGCAGAAAAAGAGAAGGCAAGGAGAAATCGACTAAAGCTGTGAATCGAATAAAAAAATGGTCTAGGATTTTTGTCTCGTATATAAAATGTGGCTACTGCTTGCAACCCGCATAAATCACAAAAATTCATAGAGATGGCAGGTCCTTCTCCAAGGAAAACCCCATGCCGGCCTCACTCTGTTCACGAGGCGGAGCAGCATCTGATAAATCGCGGGGGCATATGGGAACCAATATAAAGCTCTGTCTCCTCATCGGCATGGATCGGGCCCAACTCAGGCCGTCGCTCGCTGCGACACTGCCCCTCTCCAGCAGCTGTCATTGACGCTCGATGAGATCTCCAAGTGAAAGATTCATCAGAGAGAAGAAAGAAGGGAGAGAGTTAGAATAGCGGCTGAACACGGGAAATGGGAAGACCGTAAAAATAAACGGAGACAAGTCTGAAACAGACGGCTGGGATCACCTGCAATGTGTGTGATTGGTTGTGTGACGATGCGTTGGGATCTGTTCCTCCACCGGGCCACTGGCATCTGTAGCCGTGACGAGGTGCCATGGGCTCAGGTGTGGGCAGCACAGCCGAAGCTGGCCGTGCTGAGCAGTGAGCAGGAGTATATACTCCTATAGTACGTTGCTTTTTGCCTTTTCAAGCGTTCATCCGTGGAAGGATGGTGACGGACGCGGAAATTTTTGCTCCGCAGAGCATATGCTCTCAGGCATGCAGCCGTTGATATTGCATTGAGATCTGTGGCAGCTTTTGCAGAGCATATGCTCTCAGGCATTCAGCCGTTGATATGCTCTTGAGAGTAAAATTAACTTTCTCGGATGGGGACTACATTAGCTTTTTTTTTTTTGGGGGGGGGGGGGGGGGTTGACAGATTACATTAGCTTCTTGACCATTTAAAACGTTGGTTTTTGTTTTAAACTACTATAAAATCCATACACACGCGCACGCGCACACATATACCATGGAAATTACAAGTTGGAACGCATGATATCATTAGTTAAATCTCTAATCTTCCTACGTCCATATGAGTTGGAGCAACGCATGTCTATGTACTATACAATATTCAATTCTAAGAGGATTTAGAACACTTAACATGATAGTTCAATAATTTCAAAGTTGCAAGCTGTCCAGAGACCATAGCACTATGTCTCATATAATAAACTATACTTCCCGTTACAATGCACGGGGCACCTTTGCTAGTAAACTGAAAAAGATCCAAAGGTGGAGTTACCAAATCTCTTTTATTGCCATCTTCCGAATCTTGGGGACAAGATTCATCTTAATGGAGTAGAATTGTAACACCCTAAAATTTGCCCCTTTTGAAATTGAGATAAATTGATTTAATTGTTAATTTTTGTGCCCATGAGAATATAGGAAAATCATAATTTTCGTTAAATAAAAAATTATAATAAGGTTAGCAACTTGTTTTTGCATACATGCTGGTGTATATTCTTTATTGAGATGAGTGGTTTTGACCCAAAACTCAAAATGATTCAAATTGCTTTTAAAAAAATTTGTAAATGGTTGTGAAATAAAAGAAAAGGAAAAAGAGATGGAAAACCCTCCCTTCTCTCTTTTGGCCCGAAGGCCTAGTCTCCTCTCTCGTCCTGCTCAGCCCCGCAGGCCCAAGTCACCGGAGCCCAGCTCCTTTCCCCTCTCCCGCGGCCCAGTGAGGCATCCCGGCCCAGCTAGGCCGAAGCCCAGCGCGCAGGCGCGCCTTCTCTCTCTGGCTGGCTGCCAGCCGGACCCCACTACCTCTCTCACTGACGCGCCAGACCCACCTGTCGGCGTCGTCTTCCTCACGTTGTCCTCGAGCCGGACTCGACTGCAGGGAAGGAAATCCCCCGCCGCCGCCCGAACCTCTGCCATCTTGGCGTGCGCGCCACGCCCTCGCCCCTATAAAAGCAGAGCCCTGGTGCCGTGCTACCTCCATCAAACCCTAGTACAGCCGCCATCTCCACCGGAGCTCGCAAGCGGCGTCGTAAATCCTTGCCGCCATTGTTGTTGCTCGGGTCACCGCCGTGCCGTTTCGTAGTCGCGTCGAGCCGCCTGCATTGCTTCAGAAGCCAGTAAGGAAGCCGCGGGCACCAATCGCGCCCCCACTTTCGCTCTCTGTCAGTCTCACGCCACCGCCGTACTCTGTAGGAAGCTGCCGAGCCGCCCCGTCGAGCCCCACGTCGTCTTCGGGCGTTCACCGCCGTCGAGAACACCCTGGGTGAGATAGCCGGTCCCTCCTCTTTCTCCCTGTTCCCGTGGCGAAACCGAGGTCCCGAGGCCCTTCTTCCATTCCTCCGATGAGTTCACGCTGCCGCCGGACATGGCGCCACCATGCCCAAACTCTGCCCCGGCGACCCATAAGCCCCTGATCCAACCTCAGCCGTCCATCCGAGAATTGACGTGGGCAGTGACCCGGTCAACACCGCCAGCACCTATACTTTCGCAGAAAATGCCCTGAGCTTTCCCGGTATCAAAACTGCAGTACCTGTTCTGATTCAAAATCTTAATTGTATTTATTTTTATTCGAAAAACAGATCCCAGTCTTTACAAAACTGTCATTGATCTTGTTTTAGCCATAAAATCTCCGTGTTAACTTTGTTTTGACCCGCTCAAGTTGCGTTAGATTAATAACGACATAATCTACATGTTAGTAATAATGTTTGCCATGTCACTAGCTCTAGAATTTCATAGTTTAAATCCTAACTTGAATAATGATTATGCAACACAATTTATAAATAAAATATGGTTAATTTTACTTTCATTTTCTAATTCAAATATAAATTTGACTTAATTCAATTTAGATGTTTATCTCTATTTGTAGACATATGTGTGATTTGACTTTCTGGGCTCACATATGATGTGTGTCTAGTTTTATCCTTAAAACCAGGTCTTACAGGATGAAGAACCCACTCAAGCACGTGGCAAAGAAGGTGAAGAAAGCTACAGGAGGGAGCTCATTCGAGCGCTCCCACCACTCTCATGATGACTCACAAGGAGGAGCTTCGTCTCGTGGCATCGAGATGCAAGTCCCAGGGTCAAGGGATGAAGGAACTTCCGCCTGCAACTCTACTAAGATCCTGCCAAGCGATGGGGAGAGCTATGGAGGTAAATACTATGGTGTGTACGGGAAAATACTACCAAGTAGTGAAAACCACTTCGGTGAACATGATCAAGTCCCACAAGAGTGTATGATCCTAAGACAAGACTGTGGTTCATGCCACAAGAGTACCTCGTCTTCACCAAACTCCGAACACACACCTTTGAACATACTAAGGTATTTGACCCATCACTACTTGCTAAAACGGGTATGGACGTAGAATTTGATTCTATCTTTAATGCCATTGGATGCAGTACTTTTTGGGATTTCTCTCATGATCTAGGTAGTGAAACCCTCACTCGAGAATTTTTGAGCACTTTACAAGCCTCTGATGATGGAGTTTATTTCCGGATGTTTAATTATGATTATAACTTCACATGGACTAATTTAAGTGCTGCGCTGGTTTTTGCTCATTCGTGCAATATAGATCTTGAATCTGCCACTCATGATTTGATAAACTTGAATTTTGGCACGATATAACCAAACTTAATGAATGTTTTAGACCACAAACCAATGATATTCACAACCCAACTCTGCGTTTCATGCATCGTTGGATTGGCATAACTTTATTTCCACGTGATGATGTTAGTGTTGTTAAAATGATGACATGAGAGTATTGTATGCTATGGTTCACAAAATTCATGTTTCACCTGTGAAAGCTATGGTTGCACATTGGCTAAATGTGTCGGAAAGAAAAGGACCAATTGAATTTACTCCTTTGATTTCTAGAATTGCCGACTTAATGGGTGTACTAATAAATAATCCTGTGCAATATATTAGCACACCTAGGAGCTTAATCAATTTTGAATATTTTAAGCAAGGTCATATGCTAAAGAAAGATCTAAATAATTCTATGAAAATGATTTATCGCGGCCGTACAACCATAATCCCACTTCCATGTGCGGATCTTTGGTTGTATTGGGTCAACCAACTAACAATTAATTTGGACCAAGGAGAGGTGCAAGGTAATTTTGCAGGAACTAGCACAGGTCGGCGGATGACGCGCAGCATGGCGAAGGCCACACAAGACGACACATCCTGAGATCCGGGACTTCACTTTGCTGATGAGGAGGAAACATCAAACTCCAGGCACAGCACAAGCTCAAGCGGGACACATCCACCACGTCCTTCACGCACAAGACGTGCGCGAGTTTCTTGCTCGAACACACAAGACGAGGTCTATCCCGGTTTGAGGCGGGACATGCACCAACTCACCCGTCAATTGAGTGAGATGCGTGTGGAACAACAAGCCATACGTGGTGATGTTGCTCAAAATCGCCAACTCATCATGGCCATGCAACGCGAGCAAACCCACAATTGGAGAGCTTTCTGGACATACCACGGGATGGATCCACCACGTACACCACAACCATGAGTGAAAGACAAGCTTGAGGGAGGTTCCTTCTCCCCACTAAGGGAAGTATTTCTTTCCTTGCATGTGCATCTTATATAATTTTATTTCTTTATTGCAATGCATTATAAAAAATTGAATATGATAAAAATGCCAAAAATATTTCTCTTTGTTTATTTATATCTTATGCATGTCTATTTTTTCTTTATGAAAATGATGAATAGTTGCTCTGTTAACGTTTCTCTAGTACCTAGTTTACAGCTTGATATTTCTCTAAGTATGGATTACTTGACTCATATGAAACCATCATGTACCTAAAACTTTGTGGGTTGCAAGTGTTGTAACTGAGTTTAAGTTGTGAGATATAATATAGTGAGACAAAAGCTGGTATAATATTGTTCCAAACATGTATGATTATCGGAGGTTTATTTATTAAAATAATGTAAAACCTTTTTGTTCCTTAGTGGTGACAAATTTCTACCAAAGCCATATATGTTCTTTTGTGATATAAGCTTTCTACATAAGTTGCTTTCTTTGTATTGAGCTTTGTCAAGTCTTGTTGACCTTTGTTTGAAAGATTTATCATGCTCTCAAGATCAAGATCACGTACACATGACATATATGTGCTGCTTCTACATTGAAAGTACGTAAAAACATGTTTTTTATTTAGATCCACCCAAAAATGTTCTACTACTACAATGGGAATAGGCAAAAACATGACTGATAGGTTCCATCAAAATAAATGCTCCAAATTCTTGATAATATCTCTCTCAAAATTTTGTTACAAAAAGAGGCATGAGGCTATTATTAAAAAAAAAGAGAAGAAAGAAATAAAAGAATGAGAAAAAGAAAGAAAAAGAAAGATGAGAATAAGATAGCTCATGTCCTCAAAAAATATAATGCAAGAGAGATATGTTTAAAGGAGCATAATAAGTTTTATTTATCCATCATATATGTCCACTATATATCCACATACATGCAAATCTTGATCTATGATGATACTTCTCTCCTTGATCCGGGATTTGGCTTTAAAATATATGCAACATAAGTATGCTACATATTTTATCTATACCTAAGCTCCATATAAGCCTTATAGAAGTAGGATGAGAAGGCAATTTCAAAAATATGCCTTTGTGAGGAATCATAGATGAGAAGGCAATTTCAAAAATATGCATTTGTAAGGAATCATACACCATTTGAGCAACATGAGAGTACCATCTGAGGAACATTAAGTTTTCTTTTGAAAATATCACAAAACTTCCGATATGAAAATTGTGCAGAATGAGAAAAATAGTGCTCAAGTCAAAAGTTGTTCCGTCTTAACCACCCAAAACAAAGGGAAAAAAAGTCATATGCCCCATAAAGAACTAAGGTAATATGAGTGAATTTTCATATTGCTAATGTTTCCATACAAAAGAGAAATATGTTTGTTATACATATGGTACTCTTGAAATGTGAAACATTGTAGCAACCCATGATCCACGGTTTAAAGTTTAGGCTTTCCTCAGGGACGAGCAAAGATTAAGCTTGGGGACTTATTGACGGTCATTAATGACAATCATAAACCGTCAATATAATCTTTAAAATTAATCATCAACATAGGTATAGTGGTTTGAACTAATTATTTCCACAAGTTTCGGTGATTCTATGAATGCAGGAGGATTTATTTAGAAAACAGATCAAGTGGGCCATGCTATCTCAACAAATCAAGTCTGCAACAAAAGTAATTTTAATGGGCTCTAATCCACCGTCCAAGATATAACGACAAATATCCACATGGAAGGAGATAGAGGTGGGGTCGGGGCTTTAGAGTCGTTCCACCATTTATTAAGGTCGGTTCGGACGGAGAACTGAGATATGGATACGGACGAACATCATACGCCAATTGTTACAGCGTGTACAATTCGTTTCAGTGAGAGTTTCAGAAGCCAGTACATGACCCACTGAATACGAGTACTACCTGCAGTCGCAGATGTTCTGAAAACATAGGCTCACGAAGTAACTTCATTCATTTTCGAAAAAAGAAAAGGAAAAGAGAAGAAGGCAACCTCATTGTATTTGATAATAATAATTTGTAAGAATAGAGTTGAGAAGTATTATTTAGGACATTTCATCCGAGCAAATACATCGACAAGGTTCTAACAAGTTTAGCACCACCGATATCAGACACATCCGCGGCCCTCACCTTCATCGCTCGCATGTCAGTATCAGTGTCACCGAGTGTGCTTATCGGCGAATCCAGAAAAAAGAATACGGTCACAGATACGACGGCGACACAAACCCATTCACGATAATGCGATCTTTATCTCTGCAGGCGCGCAGCAACAAAAGAGGGGCCCAACCAACTCCGAGCCCCGCATAGCCGCACACGTTGCTTTCTTGGTCGGGCCCGGCAGCCCACGCGCGCCAGTGGGGGTAGGCCACCCACCGGCTGACCGCCAACGCCGGCTCACGTGCTCGACTTGTTTAGCCCTAAGTCTATGCCCTATTTAATCGAATGTTGGACATATGTATAGAGCATTAAATATAGATTAAAAATAATTAATTGTACAGATTATGACTACTTTGTAAGACGCATCTTTTAAGTCTAATCAGTTCATGATTAGAAAATAAAGTGCTACAGTAACGCATATGCTAATGACAGATTAATTAGGTTTAATAAATTCGTCTCACCGTTCACTGACGGATTCTGTAATCTGTTTTTTTATTACGGATTATGTAATCTGTTTTTTTATTAGTATCCGAACACCTCATGTGACACCCGATAACTTCACGCCCTGGAACTGAGGGCCGCCGCACTTGCTGCTAGGGATGAAAATGGTACGGATATTTTTGAGACCGAATCTGTTTAGAGGGGTTCATATTTGTCTGTATCCGAGTCCGGATATTCAATGTCTGATATTGTATCCGTATCCAAATACCCAAATCGCATATTTACGATATCGATATCTAATCGTATCCTATCCAATATGGTTGACATTATCTGTATTCGTATCCGAATCCGGACAGAAATGTGAAACCAAATGTAAAATCAATGATATCCGTCCGATACTTTTTCATCCCTGCTTGCTGCCAATCCGGCCCTCACTGTCCGCCTGTCCTAGGCAACTGTCCGAAACATCAGTGCCTCTCCAAATCGGGACTCCGTACAATTATGCGGCATCAGAAATCGAAGATTCTGAATCCCAATCAGGCCGGAGATTAGCATGTGCAGATGTACCGGTCCAGGATGCACCCGATCCATCGTTGGAGACGACAGAATAGCATGATGATTAACCAAATTATTATTAATTATCCTGCTGCGCACCTACAACCAATAGCAGGACTACACCACCCGCGATACAACAACATTCAGCAACAACTTAACCTCAGGTACCAAGAAAGACACCGGAGTATATACTACATCCAGAGTCTCCCTCCATGGCGGGCATTGTTTGCCCTGCCCTCGTGGAGAACAGAGCTTATTCAGTCATGAGATGTCGGGCTCATCATCTGCGGAACTACAGTGGTGTGGAACTGGCTAAGATTTTTGTTCCGACTACGATCTCTTCTGGTCAGCTGTGCTGTGCTCAACTGTGTCTCTAGCCTCATGCCGCTCCGAATGTCACTTCTGTTACCAGTAGCTCCGTGCGAAGTGCTGTTAGGTTTAGAACCTGCAGTGAGCAAAGGAAATGGTCAGATAAAGGAATTGATTCTGCTGTCCTGTCACAAGTTTCAGAAATTGTATAGACATCAGTTCCATGCTGATTTATGACAAACAAACCATTTTATTTATAGTAACTTATCAGGAAAATTGCACTACATCAAATTACCCTGAAAGCTTTAAATATTCATGCCCCATCAGGCCACAAAGAAAGTTTAAATCCGTTGATTACTATACCAAACAAACCTACAGATGAACAATCAAAATATTTCCATTTGCCAAGAACTAATAACTATATAATCCCAGTGGATGATAGTATACTACCGGATCCACTTATTCATGTGAAAGAACATTAGGCAGACTGATCTAAAACATATTGAAAACTTCAGGTTTAAGAAAAGGCAATTGATAGAGACAAAGGAGCTCAAATGACATCTTTTTTGTGTGCCTGGAAGGATTAATCATGCTTAAATTTTCATTCAACTAAGCTGACCAAGAAAGCAGCAACTCCTGAGTGTGGCTTCAGATATACGTAAGATTTGGTTGTGTTAATGTGATCCATGTTTTTCATTATAATTATGACTGTATTTGTCAAATTAAGCTATCAACATGGATCCAATAAGGTAGATGCTATAATTAACTGCACACAGATCATGATTATGGATCAATAATGCAACAATGTATGGAACAATACGTCACCACAGAGGAGATTTAACATAAAGCCACCAATGTACAAACACCACAAATCAACTCCTGACATAGAATAAATGGTGAACATAACCTACTGCCATCATCGCAGAAGTAAACCTGAATAACTCTAATGCAGGAAGAAGTCATAACTCATAACATCACTGTAATTTATGACAGGGGGATAAAAGCGATACACCACATAAACCTGAATTGTTTATCTACAGAAAGTACAAGACGTTTGGTTCCCAAGCAAGATTATTTACCCTACCAGCACAAGCTCCAAGAAACTTGCTTGGCCAGGAGAGCCATTTTGGCTCACGCTGGTAGCAAGCTGAAACGTTGGAAATTCTTGCTAGCACGAGAACCGAGACAAAGCTAGCCAAACATCCAAGAGCAGCAGCAGCAAATCCTTGCTCAGTGAGGGTAGGCAAGGTTTGGGTGAGGAACCAAATGCACCCTAAAGTTCCCAAAGCTCGGAAGCTTCTGAGAAAAAGTTTCCTTATGGAATAAAAGGAACGTGCCCCTCCTTTCTTCATTTTTTATAACATTCAGTAAAAAGGGGGGGTGTAGATTACTCACAGCTAGATGCAACAGCAGTATTATGGAAGTAATGCTGGCGTAAGAACATAAAATAAGTCCATTGTATTTTTTACTTGCGAGCTGAAAAGGTAAGTTTCAACAGAATGTGGAAAATCACAACAGAAGCTTTTAAAAGTGAAGGTGTGATAGAGAAAAATGTCCTGGTCTAACTAATAGCTACAGAAAATAGTGATCCAATCAAGGTAGGCGGAAAAACTAATCAATTGGGATGCCAAAGATAACTTGTTATCATGACATGTGTTCATTCATAATGCATGGATCTTAGCGAAGCCAGCATGTGACCTGTACCTAGAAATAAAGAAATCAATCGTTGAGCAACAGCAGAACATGGTATATAAATTTTAATTTTATCAAGTGGTGATGCATTTCAAGTAATCATTTGGCAGACAATTTCAGAGTTCAGACCTCGGGTGTTTCCAACATGCAATTATCAAAAACTAGTATGTTCAAAGACTAGCAAGAGAATATCTGGGCCAAGAAATTCATCACTGTTCACATGGAATTAGCAATGCAAACATATCATGCCTGAACTAGCATAAGTAGAACACATGTGATATTAAACTACAGAAGTTGGATCATGCAAATAAATATTATTAAAAATATTATTAGGAATCGCATCAGTAACATCATAAGAAAAAGTGAGGGAAATTTACTACCTTTCGATCTACTCGGCATCGGTAAGCATACTTGGAGCTCGGACCATATGGTGGACAAGGTGCTGCATCCCTGGCTTCAATTCCTTGTTGCAGAAGTCCTCGTACTCTTCGTTATCCCCTGCCTTCTTTTTTACCTCCACCATTACAAGGGGAGGTGTGAGTTCAAATATCTCCGCACCAATTGTTAATGGCCCCTTAACTCCTTCCCTTGTACCCTCCAGGCAGATCCGCCAGTCCTTCCTCCGCAACTTGAAACTCTTCAGCTTTGCAATGTCCTCCAATTTCGTTATGATATCTGACATGGGCTCAGCCGAGATGAACCTCACTTCATCCCCTTTCTCCTCAAATAACCCTGATAAGTTAAATCCCCTTGAGAATGATATGATATCGAACGCATTAAGGCTTGCTGGACGTGGGAGCGAGCCGCGGGGCCTTTGGCTTTCACCAGGGCAGGATGAGATCGACGAGTCTGAGTCCGACCCTGATTCATCACCATCAACCTTTGGCGGAGGTAGAGGTGGTGGTGGAGGTGGCAATGGTGGAGGAACAGGACCAGCAGGTCCCATATCCAACAGGCCATCCTCATCATCTATAACGTTATGCAGCTGGTCATCCTCGATATAGAAGTTGACAGGCTTGAATCCTTTCTTGAACCAGCGGGACTCCATGATCTCCGGCAAAGTGATCCGAGTGTTGGGATTAGTGTCAAGAATGCGCGTCAGCAAGCTGGTAAGGTCTTTGGAGAACCACCTCGCACAGCGGAACTCGCCCTTGTAAATCTTCTTGTACATCGCCATGATGTTCTTGTCATGGAAAGGGAGATACCCGGCCATGAGCACAAAGAGGATGACACCGCACGACCACACGTCGGCCTTGGCGCCGTCGTACCCGCGGCGACCGAGCACTTCGGGGGCCACATAGGCCGGCGTGCCGCAGAAGGTGTGGAGCAGGCCGTCGGGACGGAACTGGTCGGCGACGGCGGAAAGTCCAAAGTCGGATACCTTGAGGTTCCCGCGGTCGTCGACGAGGAGGTTCTCGGGCTTGAGGTCCCGATGGAAGACGCCGCGGGCGTGGCAGAAGCCCACGGCGGAGACGAGCTGCTGGAAGTAGCGGCGCGCGGTGTCCTCCCTGAGTCGGCCCTTGGAGACGCGGGAGAAGAGCTCGCCGCCGCGGACGAGCTCCATGACGAAGTAGATCTTAGTCTTCGTGGCCATAACCTCGAACAGGTGCACGATGTTCGGGTGGCGCACGCGGCGTAGCACGGCAATCTCGCGCTTGATGTGCGGGACGAGCCCGCTCTTCACGGCCTTCTCCTTGTCGAGCACCTTGATGGCAACGTTGTCCCCCGTGCCTACATGCCGCGCGAGGTACACCTTCGCGAAGGTGCCGTGCCCCAGGAGGCGCCCCAGCTCGTACTTCCCCATCAGCAGCCCCCCGGCGGCACCCGCCCCGCCCCCTCCTCGCTTGGCCGCGGCGGCGGCGGCGGCGGACGAGGCCGGGCGCCCCGTCTTAGGCGGCGGGTCCGACTGCGGCGGCGGCGTGACGGCGGCCATCGAACGGTGGGGAAACAAGCGCGGGGATTAGGTAGTGCGGCCGGCAGCGGAGGCAGGCAGCTTGCGATAACAATTCTGTGCAGCTGCGCTGCTCTGCTCTCTCTTCCCCTCTTTCTCTCTCTCCCTCGCGCAGGCGCAGTCTGTCGCGTTCTTATTATGGCCCTCTGCTTTGGGTGGGCAGATTTTTCGTCTGCTCGTTTCGCGTGTGTTGTATTGTACATTTGTACTCCGGAGTCCGGTGTGTGTGGGTGCTTTTCCTTTATGCCCTCGCAGTTTCCATGTTTTGCTGAGCTGGGTCCATGTCGGCCGTGGGTGGCTTCTTGTTGTACCGCTTTTTTCTTTTGGTTGAATTGAATTGCCCTAGTTGAGGCATCGTGATGAGTGTGATTGCGTTGGTTGTTTTTTTTTTCGGTTGCATTGTTTGTTTGCTTGTTTTTGCGATAGTTTTTTTTTTTCAGGTTTTAGTGTTTTTTTAGCGCCCATCTTCCTCTCACCGACCACTCTGCCGAGACCGCACTAGAGTCTCACTGGAGCTCCGCGGCCACGGATTTTTCGGTAACATTGGATTGGTTGTTTTTTTAGTTTGTCAGTTTTAGTGTTTTGGGGGCAAGAAACACTCGATTTTGTTTGTACCGTTCATCTTCCTCCTCGTCCCCATCGTCCCCCACCGCCCCCGCGACGGTGCTAAGGTTTTGCCAGAACTTTGTGGCTGGCTGCGGTGGCCTCCTTCTCCCATCCTCCCTCCTCCTTCTGCGGCGAGCTTTGGCCATGGGCGTCCTCGCCCCAACCTGCCCGCTTGCCTCCACCGCCGCCAGGGCCTCTAATCGCCCAGAAGCTGTCCCCACCGCCTGCCCGACCTACCTCCCCGGATCTCCCTTTTTTAAGGTTGTCGGACTTAATGAAGATGAACATGAGAGGCCGGATCTGCAGGCGTTGGCAGTGGATCTGACCGACAGGAAGGAATCGAGTGCGGACAACGCATGAAACACTCGTGCTATATAGCTTTACCTTTTTTTTTTTTGGTAAAGAGAGATCTGGGCGGGTAGGATCCACCATAAAAAACCCAATCAGGTGAATATACTCAATTCGCATAGTTTGGTTCTTTTTTTTTAAATGAAACTTTTCTACCTGTCCATTTGTTTTCAAGCTTTAGCTTTTTATCTATCTAAATACTACTATCAAAGCAATGCGCTATTGGAATAAAATCATATGCCATATTCGGTGCAATGCTAGCATGCTGATTTATTTTCTCTCGCTAAAGCAAAATGTTGACTAAGCAGCAAGCTGGTGCCTCTCTTCGTCTACGTGAACATGAACACTCCATTTCCTATTCACGTTTCTGAGAAGGCCGGTGCCGTTGTTTTGGGAACCCCTTTCCACGCGATTACTCCATCGGTCCATCCCTATCCCTAACATCATATGCATGCTAGCTATGCGCCTGTATCCTGGATCTCACATGGTGCTCACACTCACACCTCACGCACTGCAGCCCCGTGCTTGACGCCTTGAGCACCTTGACGCACGCGTCAGGTGGTGTAGTGTAACCATGTAATAATCCAGCACTTTTCCATGGTTAACCTATGCAGTACTCCGTATCTCGGGGGTTGTCCGGTTGGGTGAGGTGGCGACACCGCGGTATGCGTGGAGCGCCGGCAGTGGTCGAGCGGACAGGTGTAGCGTCCCGAGCGACCGATAGAGGGGCAGAGTCATCGGGGAGGCCGGTGCTGTCCTCGCGCGCAGCTGGGATTCTTCTCCTACCACCCCACGTAGCTTAAAGAAATGGGGCCATGGCCCATGTGGGGTGCGGCGCGTGACCGCGAGGAAGACGCCGGCGCCCGTGGTCGCGTGGTGACTGTTGAAGTCGTGAACGGACGACCGCCCGAGCGAACTCGTGCGTTCGCGTGGGGACTGGTGCCTGAGAGGTAGAGGGGCGATCCCTGCTAACCTACGGAAGTGGAAACGCACCAGGAAAGCCTGTGCTCGCGCAGCTCGCAGCCACAGCGCACGGGCGAGACTGAGGCGTATGTATGAAGCACTAAATATAGGTAAAAAATAACTAATTACGTGCACAGTTTATATGTAATTTACGAGACAAATCTTTTAAGTCCACTAATTATCAAATACAAACGAAAGTACTCCAGTATCTCATATTGCAAAAAAAATTTGCCACCTAAACGAGACCTGAGACACCACACCGTATCCCGTCGTTTTGTACGACGTCGCTCAGTGACCAGTTTCAGGATGGGCGAAACTCGATCTACGGCGTGGCTCTATGAGAGTACTATTATGATCATGGAACACTTCGAATGAACCTCTAGGGAGAAAAAAATCTCGGACCATCATCATCACCAGTAGTACTGAATTTGCGTGCTACATTTCGCTGCAACCTTTAGCTGCAGGAGAACAGCGATGTTTTCCATCCGCCCACACAACAAGTCAAACACACGCCGCGCGCACGTGTCATTTTCTCCATGCCACGATCGATCGCTGGCACCGCTCGCTCAGTGCCGTGACGACCGACGACTAAGGGGTGGTTTAGATGCATTTTTTTTTTTTTGCAAAACGGCACTGTAGCTCTTTTCGTTGTTATTTGGTAAATATTGTCCAATTATGATCTAGTTAGGCTTAAAAGATTTGTCTCGTCCATTTCGTCTAAACTGTGTAATTAGTTTTATTTTTTATCTATATTTAATGCTTCATACATATGTCAAAGATTCGATGTGATGGGAAATTTGAAAAATTTTACAAAATTTTCTGGAAACTAAACAGGGCCTAAACAAAAAAGCATGGAGTGTTTGTGATATAGATACGCAACGAAAGAGCAGAACCGGGCTACGGAAAACGAAAGGCTCGGCCTCTCACGAGGTCACAAGCCACAAACGGTCTATATCCGGCGCAGGCGTCGCGGTCCATCCCTGGCGTCCGCGACGGGATGAGCTCGCATCGGGTTCTCTCCATGTCTGTAGGATGGACAAACCTCGCCTAATAATGCGAAAAAAAAAGGAGACCGGGAGGCCTGGCAACTGTTTGTACTACTACTTTGTAGCTGCTGCGAACGGAAGCTTTGTGGAGCCACAGGTTTGTTTGCCCGTTCAGAAGTGCTCCTGTGAAATTCACCTATTATGGAAAGCCCACATGACTGATCGCGGAGATGCTGTGTGCTGCAATCGCTAAATCTGTTTTCTTTTAGATAAAATGGCAATCGCTAAAATAGAGCAAGCATAAACGAACCCTTCCGTGCTGACGATGGATCGAGAGGTTACTCTATCCGTTTTGAAATATACCTAACTAAAGTCTGTTAAAAAAATAACAATTTGGTTGTTAGCTTGCTTATATTTTTTAAACAAGGCATAATTTTAAAAGGTGGCTTGCTGGAAACATATATGGTCCACCTTCCCTGGACTACTACAAGCCATCAGATGCTACACAAGACAAAGGGGCACAAGAATTTCAAAGATCCGGAGGACTCAGAACCAAACGACTAACAGTCTAGCTAGACATGCTCTTTCAGATTCTCATTTGCCTTCTCTGAGTCTTGTGTTTGTTCGAACACAGCTCATGTTTCACAATGCCTATTAATGCACTGCGTTCTGTATCCTTGTACTCTGTAAGTCTGCCAGCCAGATGCCATTGAAATAAAGCAGGTTTGTCGTAAAAAAAACTTACATGAATCATTCTTAGTAACATGTTCAACGGTCGTCCATAGATGGATTTTAAAAGACGGACACAGATGGATGAGGTTAAGCAATTCAGAATACCTTACAATCTATGATAATTTTAAACCTTCTTTGTATTTCAGAATGGAAAGAGTATAAAACAATGGATAGTGCCATCTTTTTATTCTAGAGTTTTTTTAATCATTTTAGCCATTATTTTAATAATAGCCTGATTGAAAAGGCTTTTGCAAATCCTTCAAAAAGATATGTATGGCATTGAAACCCACCATATCGGAGTCACAAAAGATATTCACTAATGGATGAGGGTATCACCGAATTTTTTGTAACTCTCGGTGCTCCAACATGGATTAATTGACCCTTTGTCTTTCTCTTATATTTCTCTATTCTTGTTGATTGCATGTCTCTTGCATGATAACTAATCCCTCTGTGTTTGTTTATATGTCGTATTAGCTTTGCCCTAAGTTAACTATTTATGTTTTTGACTGTCCATTTTTTAAAAATTATATAGATTCATGATATAAGATATATATCTTTAGATTCACCATGAGAATTACTTTTGTAATATATAAATTTATATGTTGTACAAATATAATGGTTATTTAAATGGATGGTCAAAAATAGTATTTAGAACAAAATTAATGTGACATGTAAAATGGAATAAAGGGAGTATGATTTAATTCTTATATATTTAAATTGAAAATATTTGATTTCTTCGAATCGAGATTCAAGAATGACACTTTTTAGGTTTGATGAGCAACATGGGCTGTGCACCCGTTTCATTCGGCCCTGTTCGCTTGAACTTTTTGCAGCGTAGCTTGTCAGCGAAGGGAGCCACTATACAGACCAACTCGGCATCAGCATCTCACTCTGGGCACAAAACCCGATACCCGAACCCTGAATCCGAAATATTCGAACCCGGATCCGAAGTACCCGAACCCGCACTACCCGATGTCTTGTTCGGATAGTAAATCCTATTACCCGAATTTATATCGGCTAATTCGGGTAGTTACACCCGGTACCCGAAAAACCCGAATAAGAATATGTATCAGGCTGCCAGCGATTAAGTGTAGTAGCAAACTAGTCAAACTGGAGTAGCCGAGCAGCCCAGATTTCCCGTGGCCCTTCTCGGCTTTGCTTCTCAATTAACTCACCTCTTTACTTCCGGCTCCGTCTCCTTGACTCCCCGAGACTCCGAGTTCCCGTGTGAAGCACGAGCACTGTTGTGATGGCAGGCAGCAGGCTTGAACTTTGCTCTTGTATCTTGTCAGTAGTAATTAAGTAGTCAGTACCTCAGTACCTGTGTCGTGGTTTGCACCTGCGGTTAAAAACTTGAATGCGTCGTTTTTATGTTATGTTAATGAGTTATCATCTATTCTGTGCAAAATTATGTAATGTTATTATTTTTACTGTGATTTTATATATTTCGGATATATTGAATATATCCGAATCCGAATTTACGGATACCCAAACCAAACCTATAGATAGTGGTTTTTTTTCTGTTATTGAGTACCAATTCTCATTACCCGAACATTTAAAAAGCCGAACCCGGGTTACCCGAACGTCCAGAGCGACAGCATCGCACTCCGCGTCGCAGACTCGCCAAAACTGCTGCTAGTCTGCTACCCCGAAATCCTCCGCCTCCTTCCTCGCCGTTTCGGGCTTTCGGCCCTCGCTTCCGCATCGTCCCCAAATCCAACCCTTCCCTCCTCAATCTCCGTCCTCGCCATGGCGTCCGATACCGAGGGCATCGCCGCCCTCTTCTCGATGTACAACGACGACGAGGAAGAGGAGGACGCCGACGAGCCCAACCCCCCTTCCCCAGCGCCGCCCGCCGCCGCCCCCTCCTCGCCGCCGTCCCCTCAAGCCGGGGGCGAGGACCCTAACCCTCCCCTGGCGCCTCCGTCGCCTCCCCGTCCCGAGGAGTCGGCCGGTCTCAAAACCCTAGCGAGTCCCCACCCTTCCCCGGCGCGGGGGCTGCTTCCGCCACTTCCCTCGCGGCGCTCTTCGTCGCCCTTTGCAGCGTCGTCCCCCTCCCCCCTACGGGGACCATCCTCCGTGCCGCCGGCGGACCTGCCGCGCCCGCCACGGCGCGGGGCGCTTGCAATCGTGGACTATGCGCACGACGAGACGGCTATGTCGCCCGAGCAGGAGGTAGAAACGGTGAAGTATGTGTTTCAGTTATACTGTTTGTAACCTGCTAGTTTTCCTAATTGATGATATTAGTATGGATTGCTTGCAGGATGGGGAGATCATGAGCCACACACACAGATTTGGCTCGGATGCTCAGGCTGCGGACGGTAAGTTCCTAGTTGTGACCATGTACTAAGTTATATAAGTTTCAATACAGATCAAATAAACTTAGCCCAACCAGTTTGCAGAAAATGTGTTATGTAAGGAACTAAGGATATCTGAATTGTTCTTATGTTACTTTCTACTCGTGCTTGTAATTCAATTTACTTTCATGTGAACATCATGCATAGTAGCCATGCCATGATATTACTAGAGATGGCCATGGCCAAGCAGAATTATCAAACACATCGAGTTATTGTTATTCATATGGCTGAAAGTACGATGATGTCACCTTGTGTGCTTTAATTGCAACTAGTCATGTACACATCCCCATCAACCAGTAGTTATTTTGAGATCATGATGTCAAACAATCTGCTAGAATGTTAGACTTTCTCCATTCCATGTCTTGACATGGGTATTATGCAGTTAGATCTGACATCTGACTTGTTACATTTTGGTCTGCTTGATCTTGAACAGGTTTTAATGTTACACAAAGATGTGATATATAGTAATGTAGTAAAGGTTGTGATCTCTTGTGTGACATTGCAATGAAAAAGAAAGTAAACTTCTATGATAATCAATTAGATCTAGTGGACTGGTTAGATTTGGCATCTTTGACTTGTTACATTTTGGTTTGCTTGATCTTGAACGGGTTTTAATGCTATGCAAAAATGCAATATTATAGGGTTGTGATATCTTGTGTGACATTGCAATGAAAAAGAAACTAAACTTCTATGATAATCAACTAGATCCAGTGGACTGTTGGCTAGTGGTTTGCATTACAGCGCAAGGAAAAAATAGGGTTATGATGATTAACTAGATTCAGTGGACTGTTTTCGGTCAAATCTTATTGCATGCTTTTAGGAAAATTGTTGTGCTCTTGTACAAACTGTCAGACGAGTGATTTTTTGACATTTTTATTCCTCCTCCCACTGGCGCATTTGCTGATATAAGCGTGCCCTGAAGAGCATCCTCTTGAAACATAAACACTGAGGTACCAATGCATTTGATTTTACTGTTAATCTTTGTAACAACAATGTAGGTTCTTTAACCTTGTCTATACAGGCATGAAGATGCCATATGCTTTCAAAAAAAATTCCATTCATGATTATAAGTTGGTCTGGACAAAAAACTTGTTGACCTAGCTCGGTGGGTCGGTTTAAAACTGCTCTGATTGAACTTGTTTTTCTTTTAAAACAAAAATGAGTTGATTTTGAATGACTTTTGACTTCGGCTTGGCTCATTAAACTTGGTGCAAAGTTGAGTATCAAACAATTCAGAAGGCCATAAGATTATGTCCATTCGAAGAAAGCTAAAAAAATTGAAGTTTGCTTGTTATCCAACCCTAAATCAGTTCTGATCCAAAAAAAAACGTAATTATCAGTTTGTACACCAATTTGATTGATGTGAAGCAAAACAATTTGTGCATTCCCATTCTTTAATACATTATTTGGGAAGCCACCGATCACATAGCTGGAGTACTTGATATTTTAATTTGACTTAAGTATATTGGATGCTTGGTGTGTACAGTCTGACCTCTGTACAAAAAATACATATGAGTTATGTTTTCTGTTTACATGTCTGTAGCAATTTAGTCATTGCAATGTCAAACATCCATCGGATTATCTAATATGATCCACCCTTCCATCTTGTTTCTAGGGGCTCTTGAAGAACGAACTCTCTCTGGCACAGTTCATATTATGACCCCAAATACTCCAGCAGAAATGTCTCATCATCCTGACGCACCCGAGCAGAACCAAGTAGGGACAGACATGGAAGTCGATGTAACTAGAGCAGAAACTGAAGATGCCCAGGTGGAGGAAACTACTGGTATTTCAACCAATGGTGAAAATGATGATCCATTGAGTCGTTTCCTTCCTCCACCTGTGACTACAAAATGCTCTGCAGCATTACAGGTTATCCTATGATCAAATAATTATGATACCTACTCCCTCTGTCCCTTAATGTTGGTCGTTCTGGCTCTGAAAGGTTGTCCCTGAATGTTTGTCGTTGGCGTTCTAATCGAGTCCCCGTATAGGTGTGTCATACTACCACAGCACTTGCATGTCACCCGTGAAGCAGCCTTTATCCCTTCCCCTTCTCACAACTGCACATTAATGGCAATGCTTTGCAGCTGGTGAAGGGCTATTTTATAGGGTTGTTCAGGTCTCGTCTCATGAACATTGGTCTCTATGCAAAATGCTTGGGCGACGGACATAAAGGGACGGAGGGAGTATTTTTTAACCCTATACAACTTAGTCACGTTTTCGTACAAAATATCAGCTCATTGTGGGATGTCTTCCACTCTTCCTTGTTATTGTGTTCGATGAACTCCATAATCTATATTTAAAATTGATGAAACTATCATGTTCTCCTGTAATGTGAAGGCAAAGTTAAACATCTGCATCATATATTTCCACACCTGTATATGCTAACAGGATGTTATCGAGAATAGGCTATGTCCTATGTGATAGCTTTACTTTATGAGTTCACCTATTCTTATGCTTGAAGGCTTTTCTATTCTTCTTTTTCTGGTTGTCTGCTTCTCTTTTCAATTTTTATGAAAGCGTCATGATAATATTGCTATTCAGGCATATTTACACTAGGAATGTCTTTACACACCTTCACACTTATATTCAGTTATTCTTGTGTTGGTTCTTACTACAAGTATTTACTTAAAACTCATTACCTATTGTTTTCTGTTTTTTTCTGCAGCAAAAAATTAACAGGTTCCTTGCATACAAAAGGGCTGGAAAGAGCTTTAATGCTGAAGTGCGCAACAGGAAGGACTACAGAAATCCTGACTTTTTGCAGCATGCTGTGCGGTACCAAGAAATTGATCAGATAGGGACCTGTTTTGGTAAAGATGTTTTTGATCCTTATGGGTATGACAAGGGCGACTACTATGATGAGATAGGTATTTGTATTTGTTCAATATACTATCTTCTTGGGAGTGTTACAATAAAGTTCCTTTTACTGGTTAAATATTAGCACCTGATCAATTAGGAACATTTAGAAAATGTTCTATTGTTCACCTATCTGGAATTGTCAAGGGTGCATGTTTGCCTCACTTTTTTTTTAGGAAAATGCTATAAGAGTTAAGAGGCTAAACTAGCTATTCAGGTCTGTATATGTAACACCAAGTTAGATAGACGGGCAGAACATGGAATAATCTAGTATGTCGTTGATTTTTTTATAGAAATGGAAATATTTAATGTACCATAAGCTCACAAAAAGAGTTACTCATTTTTGAAGTGAACTGAAATTATATATCTATTGATGTTTTGCTCATGCAAGTAGGGACAGATATTTTAGCTGCAAATATTTTTTTTTTCAAAATTATATTTGGCACCAATACTGAACATTCAGTCTGTCTGTTTGGTGATATATAATGGTATTCCAGTTTACATCTTATCCGTACTATTTGAATGCAGAAGCTGAAATGAAGCGTGAACTTGAGAGGAAGGAACAGGAGAAGAAAAGGAGCCCAAAAGTTGAATTTATTACTGGAGGGGTACAACCTCCAATTAGTGCATCAATACCGAAGATTCCAGGTATAGTGAACATGAAGCAGTCCTATTTTCTGTTTTGGAGTACTGGATGGAGCACAGCCTCCATTTATGTGGTTTTATTATTCTGATGTTTGTTATATATACTCAGCTTTGGCTGGTGTCAGTACACTACCAGTACCTACAGAAGGTTTGCAGAAAGAGACTAGACCAAACAAGAAGTCAAAATGGGATAAGGTGTTTAATCAACCACTCTAGGCATCTATCCTTGTTTAGAATACTGATCTTTAGGGTTGACTTCTGTTTTGCTTTTATTTGTTGTTAGGTTGATGGTGATGTTAAGAACCATTTGGTTCCTAGTGGACACGACAACTTATCAGCAACTGCTTCTGCGGCACTTTTGACTTCAGCTAATGTTGGTGCTGGATACGCTGCTTTTGCGTAAGTTCTGTTGCTTCAGTATGACTGTCTTTACCATGTTCAGATTATCCATTAGCAGAATGTTATTTCTTGCTATAGGCCGGTAGCAATCTTCCTGTGCTGTAGGTGGTCTAGGTGCCCTCCGACTTGCTGTTGCTCACACCTTTGCTCTAGGCCTTGTGCCACAATGTTGTTTCTTATTATGTTAATCTGATCAACAAATGCCAAATCTCAAACCTTTGTTCTTTTGTTTTGGTTTATCAACTGGGGAAAATCTTGTTTAGTTTTACTGGCACTTATTTCTTTTGTTACTTCATCTGTTTTCGTCTCCTTTTGTTTGCACCATAACTCTAGTTTGCAATTAAGTGACCATATGTGACCGAAAAAAGAATGTTAAGGTTCAATCATTACAACTGGCAAAACCTCAGTAAGCATATGCCATTGCTATCCACAGCCTTTAAAGCCATATTTGGTGAGCTGTATATGCCCCTAAGGCCCTAACTAACAAACAGCATCTGACCCAAGATTGCAGAAAGTGGCAACAACAAACAAGCGTTCAAAAAACAAGCATTGGTTAAAAATGAATGGTAGAATCAATGGCAAAAGCAATTAAAGGGATTGTGATATATTGTGAAGGGAAAATAGAGCTGACTATTTTCCATTACAATTTGTTGTTCAATTATAACGATTTATTCTTGTTTTCCAGGCAACAAAAGAGAAAAGAGGCTGAAGAGAAGAGAAGCGATTATAAGTCAGATAGAAGATCGTAGCACCATCCACCTCTTTGATCCATTCTGAGCAGTTTATCATTGAGTTTTTGAATGACATAGTTTTGTAATGTGGATAAGGCAAAAACAAAACAATTAAAATCAGTCCAAGGGGAATGATTCCAGGAAAGGCCCTCCGAGCAATTTGTAGTCTTGGTACTATTATACAGGTACCAGAAACTTAACATTTTAGGACAATAAAAGGAAAACCGTTGCTGTGTGCGTGTTTTTTTTGGCGTCCAGCTCAGGCCTGGTTTAGTTGGCAAAATTTTTTTTTTGGGTTGGACCATCATATCGAATGTTTGGATATATGTATGGAGTATTAAATGTAGACGAAAAAAACTAATTGCATAATTTAGTTAGAAATCACGAGACAAATTTTTTAAGCTTAATTAGTTCATGATTAGCCTTAAATGATACAGTAACACATGTGCTAATGACGGCTTAATTATGTTTAATAAATTTGTCTCGTGGTTTTCAGACGAGTTATGTAATTAGTTTTTTAATTAGTATTCGAAAATCCACGTCCTGTGAAACCTCGGATGAGGCACCTAAAAATTTTTGTTTCGCCAACTAAACGCGCCCTCGTTGCTCTGCCGCTGGAATGCTGGGATTTCCAATTGGTAACCTTTTTCAAGGTTCAACATTGACGATGACGTTGCTTTTATCACGCAGAACCTCGTCGGCGGCAGTCACTCGTATCTGTTAAGCGTGAATGTAAATGAACAAGATTGGAAGAACTATCCATTTCATTGATCTCTGAAATATATTTATACAAGTGAAGGGGTGTTACGAAGGGACACGACTGTTCCCAAAGGACATGCCCTTTGGGAGTAAACTAACTGTCTAATCCTATTCACTAATCTTGTAATTGATGGATGAGATCACTTCGTGAACAGGTATCTGTTCGTGACGTCGTTGATGAGATCACCGAAGGGGTGTCTGTTGAGAGACACCGTTTCGTAACACTCCCCCTTGATCGAATCTTCCTTGAGATCAATGTAGCTATAAGTTGAGATTCCTCGAAAAACCCTATGGGAAAAATCTGAGGAATATATATATAGATATGCTATAAAAACTCCTTTAAACCTTATTGGAAAATAAGGAGAAAATAGCATATTTGTTTGTGATTTAAATAAACCACTATGTCATTGGTATCCCATTAAAAACCCTAGTGGGGAAAAAATATTGGAGATACGACATAAATATAACTCCCCAAAAACCTTTCAGGAAAAATATGAGGAGCAATATAAAGTGATATGCCGTTAAAACTCCTGTAAAAACCCAGTGGGAAAATTAGGAGAAAATATGGCGACATATTATTGGTATTGCCTCTTGGATAACTCACATGAAAAAAAACCTTTTCAGGGAAAAACCATGAATGAGTTGTGAGGGCAATATGTGTCTTTTATATTTTCCACAAAAACCCCGGTGGGGAAAATAGAAAATATGACACATGCTTATGTTAATATTACCTCATTAAAAACTTTAACAAGAAACCTTGTGAGTAAAACTTGTCAAAGAAAAGAGTATAATATGATACTGGTACAAGTCAACATCTAGGAGATGTCTCCCCCTGATTCTTGCAAATTTCGAAGTCATCGCGTACCAATCTTATGTACAAATTTTGAAACATAGAATTTGGTAAGGACTTAGTATATAGGTCGTGAGATTATCCCATGACTTGATTTGCAAGATGTTTATTCCTGCTTTCATGGGGATAAAACAACTTAGGAGCAATGTGCTTAGTGACATTACTCTTTATGTAACATGTTTGCATCTATGTAACATAAGCGAAATTATCTTTATAGATAATTATAGGTGATTCAATTGAACCAATACCACATGACTGTTGTATGTGGTTAATCATTCTGTGAAGCCATACACATTCATGTGATGCCTCAAATAGAGCAATAATTTCAGAATGATTAGTAGAGGTCGCCGTCAAAGTCTGTTTAGAAGACTTTATGAAATAGCTATACCTCCATGTGAGAATACAAATCCTGTTTGGGATTGGTCATAATGGGGACCAGATAAGTAACCAACATCCATGTATCCAATCATATTGGGATCATGATTTCTCTTAAAGAATAAACCAAGATCCTTTGTGCCACTAAGATATCTGAGGATATGCTTCGCTCCCGTCTAATGACGGTGAGTTGGATTTGCACCATGTCTAACTAGTATGTTCATTGCAAATGCGATATCAGGCCTTGTGCAATTTGCAAGATACATAAGTGCTCCAATGACACTAAGATATGGAACCTCGGTTCCAATATCTTTTCTCCAATATTTTCTAGATAGAGGCTGATTGATGCACTAAAATCCCTGAAGGATGGTGCTCAAACTATAAGCCTAGGAATATTTGGTCTTATCCAAATCCTCCATCTAGAATCCACATTATGGAAATTGTATATCAAATGATTGCATAATTATTTATGTCTCATGATGATATCAAAATAATAAATATATGCAATCATGTTTAATTATACACAATGTATGTTGCGATTTCTATTTGGATTCAGAATGTGAAGTCCATTGGGACTTATTCGTCCGAATCTATCAAATTCATTTGATCTGCCAATTATTGAATTTGAAAAACTTCATTTTCACACATACCGTGGGGGTATGCTACGTTGGGTCTCTGCGTGAAACCATATGCTACAAGCTCTCATTGTTCACCACCTTGCTTCTGAAAAGAAACTCTGTGAGGGAAGATATTACTGTGGTAATACTTCTCATCATTGAACAAGAGCGATCTCCTTAATTGCCACCTTTTAGTTTAAGCAAATTTGTGTGGAGACACTCTGCCTAGGACTTTTGCTCTAGATCTAGTAAGGTGAAGAGCAATCTTTGAGGAGTATATGTCGCGACAGTTTGTAGTCTTCAAATGATTGACTCATTGCTTGGAATCAATATAGCATGTGAAAATATTAACCCTTTTGGACTCCGAGTCATTTCCCATATGGAGTTAGGGTGTTTCCATGTCCCAGGATCAGAATTTGGGTGCACCATTGATCCGGGTGGATTTTGATCCAGATTTTGGATGCTTATCCATTTGGGTGTCTACCAACTTGAGGTTGGCTTGGATTTACTGATTTGGAGAATCTTGTCCTCGGTATCCTCAAAAGCTTACTTGGAGCATTATCCTTAGGAGCGGCCGTACTTCTCCCCCTCTTCTTTAGAAGTGGGAGTTGAATGGTTTTAATTGGTACCTCCATTCTTTCGGGCACATTATGAGCAGGATAAGAGGATTTTGTGACATCCTTATTATCAGTAAATGTTTCTGGCAGATTCTTTGCAATATGATGCAAATATAAGATATTCTAAACGATTAGGTTTAGATTCTTTGGTACGTGGATGTGAGGATTGCTCTTTTGATTCTCGGCATTCTTAATGTGGTATAAATCTCCCCCTAATGCCTGGAATTATCCTCAAATGTGATCAACATACGGGCAATTTATAAATCCCCTGCAGAGTTACCTCTTGGGATCCCTAATGCCCATTGGTATGTTGGGGGTGGTGATATGGGTATGTGCAAAACATACTCGATGCGCAGATGGGAAATGTTTGGCTGCGGCCAAAGTTCCACGTACATACTGCAACGGAGGGAATTGTATAAGTGTAGTTTGATGAATTTGAATTAACGATGCGGTGTGTAAGGCCGCATGAAAACAACTTAGTGCTGGTAAATTACAATTATATTTGAATAGGTCACTTCATCAATTTGATTCTCAATAAGAGATTCAATCAAACCATTATTGGTATGGACATAAGGTACTCAATATATATTGTTTCCAAAAACCAAACTGATCCATGTAAAATGGATGTGATCCTGCGTCCAGGATAATTTGCTCTAAATTGAAGATTTCGAGCAATGAGTTTGGTATAATGGTGGTTCTCATGACTAAGAGACACACCTGGGAATATATTGTGTATGCATAAATGTGCATTACATAGTATCTTTATGGTCCATAAAATGGTAAATAGAGTCACATGTATGTTCTTGAATTTCTTCAAGAAATTTAGTGGGTTATATTGATGCTATGACCAATAGAATTGTTAATAATTCTCATGTTATCCATATAGTTGAATAACCGAGGCAAATGGGCCAAGTCTTGTTGACATCAAGAGAGAATTATTTGTACGCAACATTGGATACGGGTTATGTATGTGCAGTCCAATCCAACTGAGGATGTTTTGTTTAAGTATTGCCATATCCGTTGTTAAGAGAAAATACTCCTCTTAGTTGTCATCTTGGGGTTTACCTATGAAAACCACATTGACGGATATCTCTATAATTTAATTGGGTACATTATGGAATCAGAATACAATAATGGATTCATGATTATTATTTGAGTACCAATAGGGGTTATGATAGTAGTACGACCAAAATCAACTATCATAATATCACGTGTAGCGATTGACAAAACATTTCCTTGTCTCCATACAGGAGTTTATGAATATTTTGTTTCCCTATGTATAGAGTTTGTGGTGCAACTATCCACTAGGCAAAGTTCCTCTTTGCATTTGGATTGACTCCCGTATAAGTCTATATATAGCATGAAGAATATTAATGACATTCTTGGCAGATATATAGATTACATACAAGTTAATTAATGGAATATCAAATGTGATGGCACATTATTGTGATATTCAATTGAAATTGATGACAACATTTTATATTACAACACTAAAATGGGACGCAGATACTAGGTATCTTCATAAATGGGAGACAAATTTTGGTCTCCAAAATGGATCAAGCGAAGTAAATTCGATGATCGTGCTCTCCATGCTCATAAGACCCACTTATTAATTAAGTGTTTGGTTGCTACATGGTTTCTTCATGAAACTGATTGTGAACAACTAACCTTTCTAGTGGTGTCAGGTTGAAGATTGAAGCGTGCTTCTATCTTTATTGGTGAGCCGGATATTTATGTCCAATGGATTTGTAATACTGATCAATTAAATGTTTCAAGGCATGACATTTGCAAGTTGTGAGGCCGTAACATCCATAGTTGGGACAAAAATATGGTTTTTGTCATAATTGGGAAACGCCTTGACCTCAAGGAATGCACATGGTTGTTTCATGTTGTTGCGTTAAATCTTACCATTAAAGTTCTTTGGATGGCATTATTACATGGCATCGAACTTGTTATGATTCTAAAAATTCAATGTACTTCAGATGGTAGAGCATCACTATAATGCTAATGATGATTCCTCGATAAGAGTGTATCATACACTTAGACCTGAAGTAATGTAGGAATTAATCTAGAATCATTTGGTAAGTTGTGTGCTTTCGCGAAAACGCAATGTGGGGGGTTTTTTTGGAACAACATTATTATATTCTCAAGTGGACTTAATATCCTAGAGATAAAGTTGTGGCCAAGCAGAGTTGGCACATTGGGCAGAAAGGCTGCCTTGTGTTGTTCATATCACTCATTGAGAGCTAGGCATATAGTGCTTCGATTTGCATCCATTAAGATACACATATGTGTGATCCGAATGTGTATGGTGCTTTATTTAAATAAAACTCCATACTTAATTGTTCAGTGAGCAATGATGCTCTCTTATGAGGAGCACCAAGTATATATTGCTATATGAATCCATTGAACATTAAAGTTTAACTTTACGTCCATTGGCTATGTTGGATCATGGTAATCATCAAGAGTAGAAGATCAAACTCTTTCGTGTGTCCATTACTCTAACTAGGTGCAAACCATAGAATTTTGAATTTACTTTAAGGGTAAATTAAAATTGCTATGGTAGTGTTGTAATGGGATGCAAAATAAGGACAAGATAAATCTTGTATTCATGGTAGTGTTAAAAAAACCCATATGCATAATATCATGATGGAGGTAGTCACCGTAAAGGTGTAGACCTCAAATTGGACATAATCTGTGTTAACAGTAGATGCCAATTAATTAATGCAAGTTGTATAAACATGTCTTAAGCGTAGATCTTAGTTAATTCGCAAACGAATTGGGTACGCACGTTGAGGATAGCCACTAAGTTGTGGACTTAGTGTAGATCCCACAGTAGCAACAATAGTGCTACCTTGTGTATGGCCAATAGGAATGCGAATTAATGGTAGTCATCTTTGTGAAAAGATATAGACCAAATGTTCTAATTTGTGATGTTGGGTACGCACGTTGAGGATAGTCACTAAGTATTTACTTAGTGTAAATCCCGCAGTAGCAACTATGGTGCTACCTTGTGTATGGCCAACAAACAAATATAGAACATACGCGTTATACAATTGATGAGAAAATACACATAAAATAGTGCATCCATTAATTAAGCACATAGAGTTTTAAAATGAAAAACTTAAATGGGCTTAAATAAAATGATCGATTGCAAAATAAATACATAAATAAATAAATTGCAAGAGCATGGTCGTAATACCAAGGATATTGTTTATTGGATTTGCCATACATACAAGAACAAATGCTTTGAACAATATCACAAATGGATATTTTATAATGATGTAAAACATCACAAGTACAATTATTGCTAAAGTACAGGACATGTTAAGCGTGAATGTAAATGAACAAGATTGGAAGAACTATCCATTTCATTGATCTCTGAAATATATTTATACAAGTGAAGGGGTGTTACGAAGGGACACGACTGTTCCCAAAGGACATGCCCTTTGGGAGTAAACTAACTGTCTAATCCTATTCACTAATCTTGTAATTGATGGATGAGATCACTTCGTGAACAGGTATCTGTTCGTGACGTCGTTGATGAGATCACCGAAGGGGTGTCTGTTGAGAGACACCGTTTCGTAACAGTATCCATGTGATGTTCCAGGGCTGATGTCGTGCGGTCTGCAGTTCAATACGCTACTACTGGCGCGCGACACGCCATGCTACAGTGCGGTGGATGTACGGGATAAGTCACCGCTACAGATGGTAGCGCTACAGCCAACAGAGGAGGCACCGTGTGCCCCCCCCCCCCCCCCCCCCCCCCCACCAACAGCAAAGCCAACGACATGACCCACCTCAAATTATCATTCACGGTCACGGCAACCTCGAAAGCTCGTATGCCACCCAAACGGTCAGCAATCTGCGCCAACTGAAGCGACCACCGTCGGTTCGCGTTCGCCACCACCAACCGGCAACGTGACCACCGTCTCTGGCTCGATGCAGCTCATTACTCCCCAATTGGCCCGACGCACGTTCATGAATTCACCACAGTGCCGCGCACACCACCGCAGATCTGGCACCGGCACTCTGGCAGACAGAGCAATTGCAGAGGGACTTTCCCGTTGGCCTCGCTGCCCAGTGGTCTGCAGTAACCACAATAAATTACCAGTCGTCGATTGGCTTGGCGGTCACCAACGCTGCAGCGGAAAACGGAATAGTACCCGCAACACTCTAGACTGCTAAGCCTGACTGGATTTCCCATAGAAACGAGAGTTTTCCCCGCCGCTACTGTCGCTGAAGACCATGGCACGGCCGGCAGGTGTTTTACGGGGACGACAGCGGCAGAGGCGTAGTAGCGCGGTAACGGCGCGCGCAGCGTGGGTCTCCGTGCGCTCAGGGCGTCAGGTACGAGTAGGCTGTAGGCATCTCTCAGATCGCTGTCCCGTCCCGTGCGGCCCCAAGCTGCCAAGCAGAAGGGCGTCGTCTTGCAGGCTTGCGGCGCGGCCACGGCACACACGGGCAGACCGCCAGAGACCCAAACTCACAGGCAGGGCAGGGCAGGCAGACAGCCGCCGCGGCTGCGTGCGTGGATGTGGGCCTTGTTTAGATCTTAAATTTGGGATCCAAACTTTACATAATAAATGTCCCGTCATACTGTAGCAATTTTGTTTTTATTTAGTAATAATTGTCCAAATATTGATTAATTAGACTTAAAATATTCGTCTCGCAAAGTACAACAAAACTGTGCAATTAGTTTTTGATTTCATCTACATTTAGTACTCCATATATGTGCCGACATTTTGATGTGATGGGGAATCTTTTCTTTGCATAGTAGAATTTAGGGAGAAATTTGGGTATCTAAACAAGGCCGTGGTGTTGTACTCTTGGCTCGTCCCACGATGCAAAACCAAAATGCGATCAAAACATCGGTCCGACCAACCGCCCCGCCCACACGGCGAGGGGCGAGCTGGCGAGGCGAGCGGCACCCAACGGTAACTTTGCCTGGCCGGATCTTTCTCTGTCCGACTCGGACTGCGAGTCGGGACATATGCGCCGACGTGAGCCGCTTGATTTGAGGCGGGGGGAAAAAGGAACAGGAACAAGTATCCTCTGACCTCTGGTCTTGGACCAGCCCCGTCGTCAAGTGACGCTGTGCATATCTAATTGGAGCAATTGTCCCATCGGTTGGCTGGAATCAGGGAAATGTACGTGGAATGCACTGCACTCCCTCTCTAGAATCCGTTTTCTTTCTGGCCTGTCGTCGTGGCAGCCTCATTAGGAGTAAACCGAGCCTCACACGTTTACTCCATCCATCCATAGTAAGAGTCATTCTTACCTTCTATGTTCGGAGGTAGGTCTAGCGGTAAGACAGGCGATGCTCAAACTCCCCCTGCCTCTTCCGCAACAATGAACCCACTCCTAATTTTTATATAAACATGGAAGAGAGAAAGAAAGAAATCTAAAAGTTGAAGATGATTTGAGTACATCTTCTATGAATTTCTACATCCGCCACTGCTATATTTGTCCCAAATTATTTGTCATTTCCACTTTATCGTGAATCTTTTTTTCCTCCAATACATCTCTATCTTTATCATTCCTGTTTCGTATCACACATCATATTGATGTGCCCAAAGCTAAGGACGGAGCGATTACGTACGTAAGTACTTTAGTTCACACTATTTTATATTGTAAGTAGTTGATATATTACTTTTATTATATATCTAAATATAATATATATATATATATACATAAATTTGTGTACCTATATCTAGTCATAAAGTTATGTACTTAGAAAAATCACAACTGACTTATAATTTGGAACAGAGAAGATACCTTTTCAGCTTTTCTAATAGAGTAGAATATTGTGTACTTAGTTGTGGCGAAGGTTGAAAGACCCCTGAAAAACAGAAGTCGAAGGTCCGGGAAAATCAACATTTATTCATACGTTGCTAACTTGGATATTATTATATTACTGTACGTATGATCTAGGCTTTGTTTGGTTGGTTACCTCACCCTGTCGCACCCGGCTACGCCGCAAGTTTGGGGACCAAAAGCCTCGCCAGACTTTTGGCGTGAAAATCAGACGCAATGAACTACCGACAAGCTTGAGCAGTTGCGGCACGCCAAAGCTATGGTACGAACCAAACGACAACCCAAATAAGTCAACGCGCCAAACTTTGTGGCAAGTTGTGGCTGCATACCAAATAAACCCTAGTATCACAAATGAACTTTCAAATCAAGAAATATTAAAAACGATTATTACTACTACTAAACTTCCTTTTACCAAAAGAGGCAAAAACACAGCAGTCAACAGTACGTAGTACGTACGTTGAAACTGCAGCAGACAGCAGTCGCCCCCATGCCTGAGCACGAGCCACGAGGTGAAAAACAGCGGCACCGTACATACAGGACACAGGAGGGGCAATTTGGTCACGGCAAAAAAACCAACGGCCAGTTCCTCACAAGAGAGGAGGGAAGAGCGCTTCAAAGACGATTAAACCCAGCGAGAACCCCGTAGCAAAACCCAGCCCAGCAACGATAAAAAGGCAAGGAAAACAAAAGGAAGCATCACGAGATAAAAGAGTGGCCGGCCGGCGACCAGTACTCGCCACTGCTAGACGCCGCTGGGCTGTGTCCTGTGTGCGGAATCGCTCTCGGTCGCCGCCGCTGGTGTCCCTCCCTCCCTCTTGCGCCGCCTGTCCCCGCACCCCTCGCACTCGAAACCGTTTCTCCAACAGATTTCGTCCTGGTGCGCTCCTGCTGCAAAGGGCGGCTATAGCCGGTGGATACGTTTCATCTCTATCTCACCGCTTTGGATTCTTCTTCCTGCTTTGTCAAGAGAGGCCCAGCAGACGAAGCACGCCGGAACCAACCCCTCACCGAATCGGCGTGCGGCGGTCTGGTGATTTTAACGGACGAGATCGTGTTCTTGGGAGCCTGAGGGACAAGACCTCTCTTCCTGTCCTCTTTCCTCCGGTTTGTCTTGGTCCAAGAGGGCAAAACTCGCCGGGAGGAAATGGCGGAGGTGAAGCCGGAGGAGATAAGCCATCCGCCCATGGAGCAGCTCCAGGGGTTCGAGTACTGCATAGACTCAAACCCTCCCTGGGGTGCGTATCGTATCTAGGAGCTGAAATGAGTTCACATTTGTGCTGGAATTCGGCTCTCTGAATCTTTTTCTTCGTCTTCCTTTTTTTTTTAAAAAAAATAAATCCTTTTTGGCTTTCATTTCAGGCGAGGCGATCATACTGGGCTTCCAACACTACATACTGGCGCTGGGCACGGCGGTGATGATCCCGGCGGTGTTGGTTCCCATGATGGGCGGCGACGATGTGAGCTCCTGTGTCATGCCTTCCGCTTTTTGGCCACACCAGATTCGTGCCGGTTCTTGGCAGCATCAGTTTGGTGATGTGATGGTTTGGGTCCTTTCCCTTTCGCTTGCGATCGGTGTCGCTATTTGCAGGGAGACAGGGTCAGGGTGGTGCAGACGCTGCTGTTCGTGACGGGGATAAACACGCTGCTGCAGTCCCTCTTCGGGACCCGGCTGCCGACGGTCATCGGTGGCTCCTACGCGTTCGTGATCCCGATAATGGCCATCATCCAGGACCCGTCGCTTTCGGGGATACCCGATGGTCACCAGGTGAGCAATTGCCTGTGTCCATTCTGTTGCTTCTGATGAGGCGGTGGTCTAATCTGCAAGTTTTTTTCATCCGTGATCGAGCAGAGGTTCCTCGAGACCATGAAGGCGATACAGGGGGCACTGATAGTGTCCTCCAGTATTCAGATCATCCTGGGCTACAGCCAGCTGTGGGGTATTTTCTCCAGGTTGCTTTCCTTTCCTTCACACTTCACAGTCCAAGCATTATATTTCTAGTGCTCTTGCCTTGGAAGAACTAGGATTTACCCAATTCTAGTTGTAGTTAAATGTTGGAATGGATTGGCCCATGAATGCTTCTGCATTCCATTTCAGTTTTGACAGTGCCTAGGATTTACTGATTGGTTCGAAAAATGCGTATCCTCTTTCAGATTCTTCAGTCCAGTGGGGATGACCCCAGTGGTTGCGCTGCTCGGATTTGGCCTTTTCGAAAGAGGTTTCCCTGTGGTACCGCTTGCTTTGTCCCGACTCCATTTTGTATTGTCAACTTGTGCACATGACCACGCAAGACGTGGATATGTTGATGAGGAATAGCTTTTCACCCAATTGATGTCTAATGATATTGCACCAGGTTGGGAGATGCGTTGAGATTGGCTTGCCAATGCTGATTCTCTTTGTTGTACTCTCTCAGGTTTGACAAAACTCCATACTGTCCAGTTTTCTATGCACCAAATTCATCTTGGAAAGTTAAACATACCTAATTTGTGCCTTTCCATTCTTTCCCAGTATCTGAAGAATATACAAATAAAAGAAATTCCCATACTGGAAAGGTTCTCCCTTTTCATCTGTATCGCATTGGTATGGGCATATGCTCAAATCCTCACTTCAGGTGGAGCCTATAAAAATAGCTCTGAGGTCACTCAGAACAGCTGCCGCACTGACAGAGCCAATCTGATCTCTTCTGCCCCATGGTTAGTACCCTTGCCAACACGATGTTAAGTGTGTCGTGTAAATGTAAAGATGCTCAATGCTCAATCCAGTATTAGACGCTATGGTGAACATTTATATCCGATAGTCAATTTTTGCAAGTCTGAACCCATTTTTGGTCTAGCATACGTGTTTTCAGTGACATAAACCTGACACCTTAGATCAGTGTTTTCCTAAACGTCTGACACCTTTCAAGCTTAGATTTGTTTGAGAGTATTCTGTTCGTTTGTGGAGAAGGCTATGATGATTGTTACTGCTACTATCAATAATTCAATATATTGTGAAAAAATAACACTGGTCTAATGTCGGAGACTTGGAATCCTGATTTTGCAATGGAGGTTTAACAACAACAACAACAACAACAACATAGCCTTTTGTCCCAAGCAATGGAGGTTTAACAAAGAGTGACATATTGGAGCCACCAACAACTTAAGTGCATTTGTCCCAACTTAAGATAGGTCTTCAGTTGCATTCTTTTTGTGAGACATGGAATTGTTTGCTGTTTTTTTCTCTGCACATTGATCCATTGACTCCACCCAGGATTAAGATTCCTTACCCACTGCAATGGGGTGCACCAACCTTCAATGCTGGCCAGTCATTTGGTATGGTGTCTGCTGTTTTGGTCTCGCTAGTAGAGGTGATACATACTTCAGCCTTGGATCCTTTGTTTTCGAATTCAGGAACGACAGAATTGACCTTAACACAATGTCTCTCTTGGACAGTCCACAGCCTCCTACAAAGCTGCTGCTCGGCTTGCAAGTGCGACTCCACCTCCGGCTCATATCCTGAGTAGAGGCATTGGGTGGCAGGTTAACACTTTGTTGCACCCATGATTGTTCTTCTTTTGATGTTCCGTCAGATGTTCAAAACTGAAAAAGATGCTCTGCGAACAACAGGGAATCGGCATCCTCCTTGATGGGCTCTTTGGAACGGGGACTGGCTCCACTGTCTCAGTGTGAGTGTCTATGCCAAAATCTTCACCACTGTGCCTCTGCAGATGTTTTTATTACAAGCCTTGACACTACTTGGCTGGCACAATGATGCAGGGAGAACGTTGGGTTGCTTGGGTCGACAAGGATTGGGAGCCGGCGGGTTATACAGATCTCAGCTGGCTTCATGATCTTTTTCTCCATGCTGGGTGAGCCACTGTTTGATCATCATGTAGTAATTGGACTGTTTGCAGATCATGTCTGCAACTGAGGCCCTGAGTGCGAGGAGCAGCTCCTGACACTCTTCATTTATCGAATTGCAGGGAAATTTGGGGCTTTGTTCGCTTCTATCCCGTTCACCATCTTTGCGGCCGTGTACTGCGTCTTGTTTGGACTAGTTGGTTGGTCATCCTGTTTCCCTGAACCCATCTGAATCTGATGCGAGTAATGGTGTGCAGTCTGCTGCATGCGCTTTGGTAATGCTGCTGCCAGGGCTGACGGCCTTTTTTGACCTTTATCTGACTTTCAGCTGCAGTGGGGCTGTCCTTCTTACAGTTCACTAACATGAACTCCATGCGCAACCTCTTTATCGTCGGCGTCTCCATCTTCCTGGGCCTGTCCGTGCCGGAATACTTTTTCCGGTACACCATGGCTGCTCACCGTGGTCCTGCGCACACGAAAGCTGGATGGGTACGTCTCTCTTTACCCTTTTTCAACATTTCATGGCTCAAGGTCAAATAGTACCTGAGATATCATGTAGATAGACAGTGCAGTGCAGTAGTAGACAGCAGCAAGTAGGATTATATCAAATCATATGGCGGCTGGCACTAGTTCTTGAAATCAGGACTAAAGATTCGTTCAGAAAAAAAAGACCAGAAGTACAGAATGTGGCTAAACTTGTGTGTGTGACCTGGGATGAATGCAGTTCAACGACTACATCAACACCATCTTCTCGTCGCCGCCGACGGTGGGGTTGATGGTGGCCGTGTTCCTGGACAACACGCTGGAGATGAAGGACGCGGGCAAGGACCGGGGGATGCCGTGGTGGCTGCGGTTCCGGGCGTTCAAGAGCGACAGCAGGAACGAGGAGTTCTACAGCCTTCCATTCAACCTCAACCGCTTCTTCCCTCCAGCCTAATAAACCAATAAGACTTCTCTGGAACAAGTCACTCAGATTGATGAGCAGAGAGGCATAGTAGCGTATGTAATTTGTGTAGGAGATCGAGTTGCCCATTGCTTGATTCGTTGATCTCTGGTTGTTCATGTTGTAGATTACTTTGGGGAGGAGAGGTCCTCCTAGTATAGACTGCCCAACCAAGTAAAAATGGTCCTCCTAGTTGTTCATGTTATAGATGATCTGCGGCGGTCCAATGCTCATGTGAATCATGTCCTGTACTATCCAGGACAGATAGCGCACCGGAACAGGAATCCTATGTGACGGAAGTGACGTGACGTCCGTAGACTGTAGGGAAGAAGACTGAGAATAGGCAAATCGTGGTGGAGTATGCGCACACGCTCCCAGCACGCGCACGCGCACGCGCGGACGCAGCGCTGCCTAGCTCACCGCGGACGCCTGGCCGCCAATGGCAGCAGCTGGGCGTGCGCCTGACAGCTCGGAACTCACAATGCCATGACGCGGATGATCATGAGACATGAGTAGGTCACGCACGGCTCGCTTGCTCTGGTCGCAGTTTCTCGCGTGGCTGCGACCGCTGCAGCCGCATGAGGCATGACCGCATGAGCTCGCGGCTCGGTGGATGAGGAGGGGCGGGAGCGCACGGAGAAAGGACGCGGTGTTTAATGGAGGCGTCGAGCCGGTGCGGGACTAACAAATAACAATGTTGTCCCGGGCTCGCGAGGGATGCAGCTGTGGTGGGCCTTGCTGTGTGGCGGGCTGCATGACCGGTCCCCTCCTAGGCGTCCGAGGCTCATTTGGGCCAGTTGGCTTCGTGGCGTAGCATAACCGAAGCATACACACTTGCTCAATTAAAAAAATAGCACATATAATATATCTATATCTTTATCTACATTTCTATCTCTATCTCTATCTCTATCTCTATCTATATCTATATCTATATCTATATCTAACTACCTATATTATATTATATCTAATATTAGCGAGCGAAGTGATTTTCTGTCCATCTTTTTTACTTCCTAAAGTGCCCTCGCTTCTCTTATATGATTTGGACTTATAACCCATGCTGATAGAGTTGGAACCACACATGTTCGGTGACAGTACAAATTCTGATTCCAATATGTATTAGAATAGATGACACCAATATGAATAGATGACACAGTCATTATTATATGTCTCCAAGCTATAGGGATTGTTTGGTTTTCTACACGCTTGTCTTGATACAAGCAACGAGCAGCTTGCCAAGTCAGGAGACCTATTTTAGCTCTCTCTCTCATGTAAACAAGGCAAAAGCTTGCCTGGTATCAAACACACTGTCTACTATATGTGTCCTTGTTTGGTAAAGCAATACCGTGATTGAGGAAACCAAACAACTCTTAAGTATACGTTTTTCGGTTGAGGAAACCAAACAGCTCTAAGGTGTACGGTTTTTTTTAATGCAACGCACGAACACGTTTATACAAGTAAAAAAAAAGAAAAAGAAAACCGCATAGCTCCTGCGAGGAAAGTTCTAGATCTCATCATGTTCATATGCCACACAGATGAAGTGCCGCAGGGATCACGAAGAGCCCAAGATTCTTCCACTTTCCAGGCCACCGCCCCGCCCCGACGTGGAGACCTCGCCATGTGCTTTGGCCCTCCCGACACTCGATTTATGTCCATACATTTACAATGTCTTTTAACTATATTTACATTGTCTTATTATTATATGTATACAATGATTTTTCTACTGTAATTTATTGTACATAGTGATGTAATTTAGGAATAAGAGCATCCCAAGAGTTCCTAACAATTTTTTTCAAGACTACGGAGTTTTCTAACTCGTCGGAAATTATTGGGAGGAATAAATAAGACAATCTCCAACAGTTCCAATAATTCACTCCTAATAGAGGTCAATTTTATATCAGGAATCCATCTAAATTATCCTAAACACTTTTATATATTATTTCTTTCTTGTACATTTGCATCAGGAACCCATTCCTACTCTTTATTCTTTCCCACATCCTTCCAGATATATCCACAGGATAGGTCTATTTTTCCAAGCGCAGAAAGATTGGGAGCCAGGTTTGGAAACTGTTGGAGATGGGTTTTTTTCCATTCGCGCTAAAAATCCTAGATTGGAGGCTTTATTGGAACTCCTGGAGATGCCCACAACTTCTATTTCTATGAATTACAGATATCAGAGAAATATATCTCAAATTGTTCAAAAAAATAAAAATTATTTCTATAGATTGCAGATATCAGACAAATATGTACCAAATTATTCACAAATGTCAGAGACAGAACATACCAAAACGAAGATCGAACGCCCATTCTCTTCTCTTCTACCTCCGGTTCAGGCATCTTCTTCCCAAAGCGAAACATCTAGCAGGGGCAGACGAAGAGATCCCACGCCGGGGCTCGAAGGGGCAGTGGATCCAGCGCTGCTGCTTGGAAGTAGCCCGCGCCATTGGGATGAGGCAGGGCCCGCGCGACGGAGGGAGCAGCAACCACCCTGGGGACGGCGGCGGAGGGAGCAACAGCTGGCCTGTAGGTGGCGGCGGAAGGAGCAGGCAGACAGAAAATCGCGTGTTGGAGCCAGCGGAAACAACCGAGTGTCCTTTAGGAATCTCTTAATACGATTCACGCACCAAAAGACGAGAGGAGAGCGTGGCCACGTCGCGCGCCTTACCTGGTCGTCGGATCGAGCTCGTGGACGGCCCAGATCGAGGCCCTGTAATTTTGAATAAAGGCCCTTCTATTTAACATAAATCAACCCGCAATCCAAGGTAGTTAATATTTTTTCTCGAAAACCTCTCGAGCTTCACTTAAATCAACCCGCAGTCCAGGGCACCTCTCAGGGCTTTTTTTGTAAAAACCCCTCAAGTTTGGCTGAAACCAATCCGTCGTCTATCTTTGGTTATTTACAAAAGAAACCACAAATTTCTAGAAAATGAACTCACCTTCTGCACTTTCTTTCGTTCATTTAGAAAATGGATCCTATTTACTCAAGAAATAAATCCACAATCCGTTTTTCTTCCCTGTTTCTCAAAAAAGAAACAATTTCATTTTCGCATAAAATCAATCCACGCTCCACCTAATGACACGTTATTCTTGAAAAAACTTCATATTTTATAGAACCAACCCACAGCAAACGAAGGCCCTATTTTGGCAGGAAAAAAATCGTACCATCATTTGTCTATGTCTGTTTGTACGAGCCTTACAACAATGCATCATTTTTAACACTGACACTACTTTTATAGAAAGTACCACACCACCTGTCAAGATAATGATACCTTGGGTATCTCAAAACACTGATTAGTTAGCCACTCGGACGGCCCACAACGGCCAAGCAAGTACAAGCCCAGCAATCGTGGCTCATCTAAGCCACACGGATCTAGACCGACAACCAAGGCGAGGGGATGACCACGACCTCTTCCTTCTCCTTTCACTGCGCGTAGTGCAACGCTGCAAGACCTCTCCTCCGTCCCAACCCCGGAAGAAATGGGGAGAGGTCGAGCTTCATCAAGTACACCTGCTCTGAACTCTCCACTCTCCTACCTCTCTCTCCCTTCTTGCATACCACATTGTCTTCAGAGCATTTAACCAAGGAAAATGCACTCAAACTATCTTTGGATGCTAAGATAGTTAAGACTGGACGTAAGGATTTGGCCTGAACCAGTATAATTCTTTGTATCTTTGGATGCTACCATCGTCTTCCTAGAGCAGCGCGACACATGTATAAATTTACTCGTCGGTTGACAAAACACTGACACCAACCTAATATTATATTTTGCTAAAAAAATATGGTATCATCGTTCTTCTATGCTTTTTCGTGCTAGCTCCATAATAATGCATCATATTTTAATATTCACCTTACTTCATTAAAGAAAATACCATCACGTCTTATGTTTCCTAAATCTCATGATTCGAGGTCGAATTCTCCTCATTTTACAATTACATTAAACTTCTGGCTACTTATGCTCCTCATTCCTTAATAAATAGCTTTACCCCTTCTTTCTCCATAGTAAATATAGCCAAAAAAATATAATAATTCCATTTCAATATCAAAAATAATATCTTACTTAAATAATACCTTCATAGCAATGGTCGGGCTGCAAACCATGACACCTATGCAAATATAACAAAGCCACGGTTGTCATACCTACATTGCTTAAAAAAAGTGTGTATTTGCGCGTTAGCGTCTACATACAATTATTATTAGACCGTGCGCCTTTCTAGTTCTCATATAATATATTCCCATATAATAGGAGTTACCTAAAAAAAACCTAGCTCCTTTTGTTTTTCCAACTACACGTACGTACTCCCTCTATCCCAAATTATAAGACGTTTGACTTTTTTGACACCAAGTTTGACCACTCGTCTTATTCAAAAAAATTGTGCAAAATATCAATTTTTTATCGCAGCTTGGTATATTAATAAAAGTTCTTCAAGAATGACTTAAATTTGACTATATTTGTACAAATTTTTTGAATAAGACGAGTGGTCAAACTTGGGGTAAAAAAAGTCAAACGTCTTATAATTTAGGATGGAGGGAGTATCTGTTAAGCTACTCTTTGAGGTTTGAACTACGATCCCGGGTAAATCAAAATCCACGCGCCCAATTCAACCCGGCAAAAGATTGGATGTGACGTTGCATACCCAACAGGCCAACACGGCAAAGCACCCACAGCACGAGTAAATTAAAACCTGTGCTTTAATTTTTTTTTTTGAGCAACACCTGTGCTTTCATTCCCTGCTCGTCCTTGGCATTTGAACAATTGAACTCGAGGGAGGCCCCACCCGGTCGCGAGGAATGCAGCTGTGGTGGGCCTTGCTGTGTGCCGGCCTGCATGGGAATGGGCCGGCACTCCTGGACAGACGACGAGAGAGAGGCACAGGCCGGAAACCTAACTTGCCGACTGGTCGGACAGGAGCCCCCAACATCCCCGCGCGCGCGATTGACTTCTGTCGGCCTAAAGGAGCGTGTGGCCCAGGTTGCGGCCCACTTACAGGCGATCTCCACCGTGATTCCCTGTCACTTCTTCCTTCCATTCGCGTCGTTCCGTGGCTCTCTCGGTAGGTGAGTTTCTCTTTTTTTTTCCTTTTCTTTTTTCCATTTTTCTTTTCTCTGTTTTGTTTTATCGTTTCTTTTTATTTTTATTTTTCTTTTATTTCCTTTGTGTGTTTTTATTTTATTTATTTTTTATTTTTCTTTTTGTACGTGGCCTTTTGTTGTTTTTGTTATCTTTTATTTTCTTTCTTTTCATCTTTTATTCCTTTTTATTTTTTCTTTTCTTTTCTTCTATTTATTTTTCGTTGGTCTTTTATTATTCTTTCTGTTTTCGTATTTTATTCTTTCTTTTTTTTCTATTTATAGTTTTATGTTTTAATTTATAAATTTACAAATACACGCAATGTTCATGTAGTATACATGTAATGTTCTACGATGTATTTTTGCATGTTCGCGAGTAGAAATGTGATATTTTTGCATGTTCGCGAGTAGAAATGTGATGTCTATGATGTATTTTGTGATGTTCAGTAAGCATACATTAATGTTATAGGATATATTTCGTGATGTTTGGTAGCGTTTTTTCTTCTTTTTATTTGACTCTAATTAATTACTTTACTAATTTTATTATTTTATTTTATATTTTCATGATATTTGTGATGTTTACGTAGTATACATATGATGTTATATGCTATATTTAGTGATGTTCGTGTAGTGTTAATACGATGTTCTACGATGTATTTTGTGATGTTCGGTAGCATTTTTTATTTTTTATTTGACTATAATTAATTACTTCACTAATTTATTTTTTTATTTTTTACATCTCATGATATTATGATGTTCGCGTAGTATACATATGATGTTCTATGCTTTTTTTCTACGATGATCGTGTAATGTTAATGTGATGTTCGACGATTATCTTTAAATACAGGTTCATTATGAGATAAATGTTTGTTAAAAAAAATTATCGAAATGTATTCATGTGGGATCTTGTTTTGAAGAGTTTATTGCAAGGAACACGATGGTGCAATCGGATTTCAATTATGATGCTTGGTTTAAGAGTTATGACTTTTTTTTTACTTCAAAAAAAGTATTGGATATGTGCTGATGTCAGCTATTTTGCATTTATTCCATGCCTGTGTGTGTAGTTGGCTGCCTCGGACGTGAGCCTAAACAGCAACGCGGCCCAATACAAAAGAAACGGCCCACGAAAAAAATAATTGTGAGGGAGTGGGGGGTCGGCACGGGGCTTTCTGCCACCCGGGTCGGCACCTAGACGCCCCCCGGCACAGGCGGCGTGAGGCCGATCCCCAAGGCTCATTGGGCCGTCGGCTTCGTGGCGTAGCACAACCGAAGCATACACACTTGCTCAAATTAAGAAAGTAGCAGTCTAAAATAAGAAATAAAAATGCATATATCTATATTTTTATCTATATCTATATCTATATCTATATCTATATCTATATCTATATCTATATCTATATCTATACCTCTATATATTATATTGTATTATATTAGACTAGACTATACTATAGTATACTATGGCTGTGTTTAGATCCATTAAAAAGTGCACTATGCAAAAAAAAGATTCCCCGTCACATCAAACTTACGATACATGTATGGAGTACTAAATGTGGATAAAATCAAAAACTAATTGCACAGTTTGGTTGTACTTTGCGAGACGAACGTTTTGAGCCTAATTAGTCAATGGTTGGACAATTATTACCAAATACAAACGAAATGCTACAGTGTATTTTGGCACTCCAAAATTTGGATTTAAACACAGCCTATATATCTAATATTAGCAAGCAAAATGATTCTTCTATCCGTCTTCTTTTGTTTGAGCCTGGACTTCTAAGGTACAGCCGTAGTATCTGAACATACACACAAAAACACACACACTCACCCCACCACACGCACACCCAGTGCGCATGCTAAACCTAGCGACTATACACATCACACGTCCTTCTAGAGATCGACGAAGTCCAAAGGAGCTTCGCAGGCGACGGGGTACGTCGCAGTACCATCGTGGCTTCACGTGTACATCCACGACCTGCAACATTATTTTTTGGGAATAAATCCCCGATGAGACACCCAGATCCGTTTCAGGGATCGAACTTGGGCGGGCAGCGCTCACACCTGGAGACGCTGCCACTGGACTACGTGTCCGTTCTCTTCTATCCGTCTTCTTTTACTTTCGAAAGTGCTCTTGCTTCTCTGGTCTCATCTCAGATCTAAACTCATAACCCATGCTAATAAAGTTAGAACCGCACGTGTTCGATGATGGTACAAATTTCGATTTCAATACGTATTAGAATAGATGATGCAACCGTTATATATTTCCGAGCTATAGCCTATAGAGGCTGCTTTAGCAACGAGAAGCTTGCCAAGCCATATATATATATATATATATATATATATATATATATATATATATATATATATATATACTCGTTTGGTAAGGCAATATACACCCTGTTTGTTTGGCTGGATCAGCAGAATCAGCAGTCATCCAGCAGTGTTTTTCTCCCACAACAAACCAGCGAACAGTACTTTCAGCCGCAATAAACCAGCGAAACGAACAGGGTGATAGTGATTGACGAAACCAAACAGCTCTAGGGTACACGTTTTTTTGCAATGCACGAGGAACGAAATGAAAAAGAAAAAGCAAATCGCATAGCTCCTGCGAGGAAAGTTCTAGAGTCTCATCATCATGTTCATGTGTCACACAGATGAAGTGCCAAGCGGGGAATGAAATGGTTGGTTGCAACTTGAAGCCATCTCGCTAGAGATTAGGGAAAGGATGATGGACAGCATAGGGTCGTGTGCTCCCGTGGTTCAGGACCCGAGAGTTCCCCCCATCCGGAACACATGTTACCAATAAAATAGGCCGACTGATTTCTTTACCCGCAGGGATCAGAAAGAGCCCAAGACTTTTCCACTTTCCAGGCCGCCGCCCCGCCCTGGCCCTGACCCTGATGTGGAGACCTCGCCCTGAATAGGGACCACCGAAGCAACAAGCTCAAAGAGAATACGCACCCTTTCAACTTGCTCCCTTATTTTATTCCAACTATATACACGTACCGAGTTGAGGTTTGAATTACGATCCCGGGTTCTCCGAAACCAATCGGCACTCCACCAAAATCGACGAGCCCAATCCGAGCCGGCAAAAGATTGGACGTGACGTTGGCCATATCCAACACGGCAAAGCACCCACAGCATGAGTTAATTAAAACCTGTGCGTGCTTTCCCACCAATAGCCCCGTTCATCTGGCTTATAATCCGTCTTATTCAGTTTGTTTTTTCAGCCGGAATAGTATTTTTCTCTCATAAAAAATCAGCCAACAATTTTTTTCAGCTGGCTTATAATTCTAGCCGAACGGGGCCATGCCTCATCCTTCTTGCTCGTCCTTGGCATTTGAACAATTGAATTGAACTCGAGGGATGAGGGCCGACCTGGTCGTTACCCGTAGTCGCACGCACGTCAGCTTGACGCGGATGCATGTGGATGACTGCCCGTCCTCTGCCGGCGGGCTGCCGGCTCCGGCTATATAACAAGAAAGGAGGAATGCACAAATACGCGCACATCTCTGAGTCGTCGTCTTCAGAATTCAGATCACGTTCTAGCTGAGCCCTCGTGCCGTGCTAGCAGTAGCAGGCAGGAGGCGAGATCGCGAGAGCAGAGCAGGGACACCGTAGCGCCATGTTGGAAGGAAAGGCGGTGGTGGAGGACACCGACATGCCGGCGAAGATGCAGGCGCAGGCGATGTCGGCGGCGTCCAGGGCCCTGGACCGCTTCGACGTCCTCGACTGCCGGAGCATCGCGGCTCACATCAAGAAGGTAACAACACTCCCTCGTGGCTCACGTGCCATCCCATCTCCACAGTCCACCCTATGCAGCTCTGCTCACCAGTTACAGTTGGATTTGGCTGCAGGAGTTTGACGCGATCCATGGCCCCGGATGGCAATGCGTGGTCGGCTCCAGCTTCGGCTGCTACTTCACGCACAGCAAGGGGAGCTTCATCTACTTCCGCCTCGAGTCGCTCAGGTTCCTCGTCTTCAAAGGGGCGGCAGCATGACAGGCCGAACGACAGCTAAGATGACGACCAGGCAAAGCGGATCCCCCCCCACCGGCTTTGTGGAGGGCGACGAGGTGGCACGGCGGCGGCGGCTGCTGGCGAGTGGATATTGCCTCACTGTAGTCTGTAGGAGTACGATGGTGCCAGTAGATTTGAAACATTGTGGGAGATTGGAAACAGTGGAATTCATCGCTGGTCAATTTGCTTTTGTGTACGAAACTTAGATGGATGAATTTGGTGATAATGGTGTATGGATGAATATTTTAAATTTTCTGGGTTATTCTAGCTGGAGCAAAGCAGACCTCGATCTACTTTTTTTTTTGAAAAAAAGAAAAAAAGAATCCGACCTGCCGGATTCGAACCAGCGACCTAAGGATTGATCTGCAGACACTACAGTCCTCCGCTCTACCAACTGAGCTAAGGTCGGATGCGTTATTAGGCAAGAATTGTTCTCGTATTATGCACGTTCAGAGAATGATCATTCAGGATTAGCTTAGTCTAGAGGCTACAGTTGGCATGGAGGCGTACAGTCTTGCTAAATTTCGGCTTCTGTTGCAGCAACGGTAAGCGAGCGACGTGTTACTATATTATACGTAATGACTGAAGAGATCACCTTCCAGACAGGCCAAAGTTGACCAGACTGTCGTCCCTCTCTGCTCTGCGTTGGTCCGTCCCTCCCGGCGGTCGGCGCAATAGCTGCTTTGGCCGGTGACACAAAATGATAGCACTTCATTGCATTTACGCGTTACAACAGCTAATAGTAATGCCGTCCCATCCATTTATATCATTATCATATCCATGGTTGAGGGTAGTACAAGCCTACAAGGAGAGAGAGACCTGACGGCGGCGCATCTCCGGCAAAGATCGATCGAGTAGCGAGAGGGCTTCTTCTTCTTCCTCTAGCTCCGTCCATCCCCTACTCCCCGATGGACCGTTCAATACACGGGAAGCACAAGCACTGGCAGGGGAAGGAGGCTAAGAATGGCAGGCGCCTTCTTTCTAATAATAAAGCGAGTGCCACTCCCTAATTATACTCACTCCTGTCTTCCCATGCCAGCGGTCCGGGGCCTCCCCTATTCGGACAGGACAGGAGCAAGGGCAGATGACGACGATCCATAGAAACCGCCGATTCATGGATTGCAGACACCCACCGGAATCATCCATCATTCGGAGCTAATCATTTCTCGTTCTTTTTTGGCGCTCTCTCTCTGCGCGCGCACAATCTCGGCTAGGTCATCATCATCCTTTCCGCCGGCGACAGACACCCGCGCTGCGCTCGAGGCCCCCGAAAGCTGCTGCTGCACGCTTTACAGGTATGCCGGCATCATGGTGATCTTTCTCTCTCCTTCCTTCCTTGGAACGGAAAAAATCCTTTTTGTCGCCGTCGTCGTGTGGATGTGGGATACATGATGGAGCCGCCGGCTGTGACGCGAACGCGGCAGATCGCTTGATGAGCGCTGGGGCGCAATTGGAGCGGCGGAGCTCGGTGCGGCGGTCGCAGAGCATGGTGCAGGAGGAGGACCAGGGCCAGCCGCCCGACGAGGAGCTCATGTCGCGGAGCCAGGGGTCCAGCACGGAGCCGTCGGGCGGGGCGCCCAGGATTGGCGCCGAGCAGAGCGCAGGACCTTCCGGTAAGTCGAGATCGGCCCGGCCGGCAGATGGTTCTTGGTGGAGCCGGTAGTGTTGCCGGTCTTGATGAGGCGTCAGGTGGTTGCGTTGGGTGCAGACATGGACCTGATGAAGGAGAAGTTCGGCAAGCTGCTGCTCGGGGAGGACATGTCCGGGTCCGGGAAAGGGGTGCCCTCCGCGCTTGCCCTCTCCAACGCCGTCACCAACCTCGCAGGTGATTGGCCATCTCCTGTCCAAGTCGATCGCTGCAGTGCGGAGACAACGACGACTCTTCTTTTTTTTTTTCCTATTTCATCCATGCGTGCCATATTCACCTGCTGCAGCCTCTGTGTTCGGCGAGCAACGGAAGCTGGAGCCCATGGCCCCGGACAGAAAGGGGAGGTGGAAGAAAGAAGTGGGCTGGCTTCTGTCCGTCGCCGACCACATCGTCGAGTTCGTCGCCAAGAAACAAGTCCTGGACAACGGCACCGAAATGGAGGTTCGTTCAGCCACCACATGCATGCCGCTCCTTGATGCCCCTTGATCGATCTTCTTCCTCACCAGCCCGGCCGGTGACACTCTGTTCTGCTGCTCGTCGCAGGTGATGGGCACGCAGCAGAGACGGGATCTCCAGGCGAACATTCCAGCATTGCGTAAACTGGACACAATGCTTCTCGTATGTATGCGTGGATCCACCTCAAAGCCTGATGCAGTCGACGGGTTCGGAAAAGATGTTGTTAGTTAAACTTAAACTCTCTCCTGCTGTTGTTGCCCGTGAGCTGCAGGACTACCTGGACAACTTCAAGGAGCGCAACGAGTTCTGGTACGTGAAGCGCGACTCGTGCTCGGGGAGTGAGAACGAGGAGAGGTCCGACGAGAAATGGTGGATCCCGATCGTCAAGGTGCCCCCCGGCGGGCTTTCCCCGACCTCCAGAGGCTGGCTCCTGCACCAGAAGGAGCTGGTGAACCAGGTGCTCAAGGCGGCCATGGCCATCAACGCCAACTGCCTCATGGAGATGAGCATCCCGGACACGTATATAGACACACTCCCCAAGGTCCTTGCCTGCCTCCTTGTCCTTGGCAATTGGCATGCGTGCGATCTCGCAAACATGTACAGCATCTGAATCCTCAACCTTTTGGCTGGCTGGCAGAACGGGCGAGCCAGCCTCGGGGACGCGCTGTACCGGATCATCACGGACGTGGAGTTCGACCCGGACGACTTCCTGTCGACGGTGGACCTGACGTCGGAGCACAAGATCCTGGACCTCAAGGACCGGATCGAGGCGTCGGTCATCATCTGGAACAGGAAGGTGCACAACAAGGACGGCAAGTCCTCCTGGGGCTCCGCCGTCAGCCAGGAGAAGCGGGAGCAGTTCGAGGAGCGGGCGCAGACGCTGCTGCTCATCATCAAGCACAGGTTCCCCGGCATCCCCCAGTCCGCGCTCGACATCGCAAAGATCCAAGAGAACAGGGTGAGCACTGAGCAGAGCGCATTATTGCCGGTCTTACATGCACTGACACATTATTGCCGCCATGGCCGACGACGACAGGACGTTGGGTTCGCGCTGCTGGAGAGCTACTCCAGGGTCCTGGAGAGCCTGGCGTTCAACGTCATGTCCCGGATAGAGGACGTCATCCAGGCCGACAACGTGGCCAGGGAGAAGGCCAAGAAGAACGCGCCGCCCGCGGCAGACCCCGCCGCCGGATGCCGCTGCCCGCAGGAGGCCGGCGACGACGACGACCAGAGCAAGCAGACGACACTGCTGGACTTCATGGGGTGGACTGGCGACTCCGAGGGCAAGAACGACGACGTATCGCCCGCGCCGCCGCCGGAGCTGCCGGCGCAGGACGACGGCAGGCTGATGAAGCTGCCAAACATCATGACCAACCTCAAGCAGACGTACATGGACAAGCTGGACTTCCTCAGCGGGAACAGAAGCCCCTCAGGTCGCCATTAGAGACGGCATGGGCATGGCACGACACGAGATTTTGCATGTATCGTGTGAGCTAGTGTACATATACATACTGTATTTTTGGATTTTGGATTGGATCAAAGTGGGCTCTCGCTTGAGTAGCCCGTCGTGTCGACTTCCTGATTTTGCAGACTTCTTCCTCTTCTCATGTACGATTCCAAGGCATTGCCCATTGTATCAAAAAGCCATCGATAAATAGAGAAAATTTAGAGCTGACAGGACTTCGACCTCACAGATATATATGTAAGATTACAATTACAATCAGGCACGAAACAAACGCACAATCCAAATACATAGAAGCATGGAAACCGCTGTCTCCATTTTCAAGCAATAAACTGAGCAAAGAAAAACAAGTACTGCGACCATCTCCACTAATCAAAAAACGTTTGCTAGACTAGAAACTAGTGAACAGGGTTTACTGAAATTCATGAAATTCGACCAAAATTTCGCCAAAATTCATGAAGTTTTGAAACCTACTAATGAACAATCAGTAAACCCCACACTATTTTCCTTTTCATTTTGTTAAATATTTCCGTAAGTTTTCATTTTTAGAAGGTTATGGAGTTTTTTTTTAAAAAAATTTTACAGTACAACGCAGATGTCGTACACACTCACACCTATGAACGAAAATCCCTACCCTATGAGCACCTTCGAAAACTGGGCTGGCAAAATGTCAAGACGAGATTAACGAAGTCAAAGGTTACAAAGTTGTACCAATAACTTTTATTCCGTCAGACATAACTTATCACCACAATTTCTAATCATAACATTTTTAATATATTTTTTTGACAATTTTATAGACAAGCTATAATGACAACTTTTTTCATAAAATTCTTACATAACTAAACTTTTGTAGAGCAACTTTTATATAACAAATTTCACAATAACATACACATAATTTTTTGTTGCTCAATATTTTTCAAAAGGTTATACAAAACTTGTCCAGCATATTTTGTATATAATATATTCTGGAGAAACTTCCCAACCAAAAATTGTTCATAGTATATAGAAGAAAAAAATAGGTAGGTCAGTGTGAAAAAAATAAAAAAGAAAGGAAAGAAAAAATGAAAGGAGGAAAAAAAACTCATGGACGCTTAAGGAGCTGTTCGCTTACTGTTCGACTGATGGTTTATACGGCTTATCAGCCGGCTAATACTGATTTGTTATGAGAGAAAAACACTATATCATAGTTAATAAGCTCCCAAACGTCCGCTAATTTGCGATAAACGACCACAAGGCACTGCAAGCACGAAATAAAATCTAGAATCATATGTTCTACCCTTGGCTGTCACGAAGAGCAAGTAGCAAAATAAAACAATTAGAAAACTCCTTTGTGTGTGTGTAAACAATTACTCCCTCCATCCCAAATTATAAGACGTTTGACTTTTTTGACACCAAGTTTGACCACTCGTCTTATTCAAAAATTTATGCAAAATATCAATTCTTTTATCGTGGCTTGGTATATTAATAAAAGTTCCTCAAGAATGACTTAAATTTGACTATATTTGCACAAATTTTTTGAATAAGACGAATGGTCAAACTTAGGATAAAAAAGTCAAACGTCTTATAATTTGAGATAGAGGGAGTAGAAAACTTCTGAGCAGACGAACCATACACTAGGCAAAGAACAGCTTTCAAAACTACTGCAGGTTGTTGTTGGATAAAGCCTGTTTGGTTAGAGGTGCTAAAGTCTAACAAATACTGTAGCACTTTCGTCTTATTTGATAAAAAGTTTTTAATTTTAGACTAATTAGGCTTAATAGGTTCGTCTCGTAAATTATTCCTAATCTATACCGACATACATGCAATTAATCTACATTTAGTACTCCATGCATTTACCGTAACATTAATGTGATGGGAGTTAATCTTTAATATTCATGATCCAAACATGGCCTTAGCACCGGTGGAGCAAAATTGCATGCGCGTATTTATTTGGAGTTCCGAAGCACCATATGACCATAATATTTGAATTTGAATCTGCCAGTACAAAACTGTTCCAACAACAGAGTAAAAAAAACATACTCCTATTTCAAGGCAGATTACAGTAGGTGATTCAGATTTTATTCACGAAAGCTGCCATACTGTACTCATTTCAGTTGAGTAACTGCAGCGTGTATGGCATCTGCAAGATGGGGCACAGTCCTCATGCTCAAACCAGCCATGCTGATCCTCCTGCAAGAAGAACATATACGTTGTCAATATAGCAGTGACAGTTCGGACTTCCAGTATAGGGTGGTGAGAAAACGAAGCCTAGTATTAGATCAATATTAATAGTGCCGATCAAGATTGTTCAATGATATGATCTTAAAAGTACTATGATGTTTAGGACAAGGTAATAATTCATTTTTGAACTAATTAGCATGTCATATTAGCTTTCCTAATGGTTCAATGCCTTACACTCTGGGATTGGAAACAATATGCTGGGCTACTTGGAAAACAAGGAAAAGGCTTCTTTTGAGGAAAATTGATTAAAAAACCTATTGAGAACCTTTGTTATGCATGTGCACTTATGCAATATTGGGCACGTTTATACTCTAAAGGAGGATCAAGAGAGGCTGCTCGAAGGGGTGAAAGTGTGAAACGCCACGCTGCAGGTGGCATCAAGACTGCTGGAGAATCCATCAAACATGGATCAGGCGACCCTGCAAAATCGAGGAAGCTCACAGGGGAGAAGAGGGCTGGGATTGGGAAGACTTGGCAGCAAGCTGCTTGCCATGAATCGATGTTGCAAGACTGGGCAGCGGCCTCCAGCCTTTCTAGTGTTTTGTACTCCGTAATAGGCTTTGTTGGAGAATGTATGTTTTCACCTGGGAGGCTTGGTGCTTTTGTTTCATTCTGCAAACGGTAAAGTTATCCTAGTATGCCTTTCCCTGAGATTGTGTCTGACAGCCTGATAGCCTTCAGAGTTAGGCCTTTTCTTCTGGTTCAATGTTACTTTTCTACAAACTTTTGTATTTCCACTGTGATGGCGGAAATGGGTTTACCTCAGTTCGAACAAAAAATATTAGCTTTCCTAGATGTCATATATTTAAAAATGGAGGGAGTAACATAACATATTAAGACAAGTGACTAAACGGTCTATACTCCAACTTGTGAATTAGAAAAAAAAAGGCAAATAGAATAATAAGAACTCCAATGTAGCCACTGTTAAGTAGTACTCCCTCCGTTCACAAAAGAATGTAATTCTCGGATTTCGAGGAGTCAAATAGTATGAACTTTAACTGAATTTATATAAAAAAGTACAAACATTAATGATACAAAATAAGTACCATTAGATTAGTTATAGAATTAGTTATACAATATATTTTCATAATAAATTTATTTGACGACATAATTGATAATACTATTTAATATAAACTTGGTCAAACTTGAGCTAAATTGACCGGCATGGATACCATAATTGCGTTCTTTTGTGGATGGAGGGAGTAACTAGACTAAAAAAATACAAGAGTACAGCTATATATTTATAAAAGTTGAATAGACAATTACCCATCGGATGTCATATAAATGTGGTATTCCTGCCTCATGAATGCCACTTGCTCGCTATTCAGCCCAGTGAAAGTAAACATCCCAATTTGCTTAATGATATGGCTCCAATCTCCAGGGGTTCCTGCACGTTATTAACAAGACTGAGTGCCATTGTGATAGGACCCAAAACCTTTCCACTTGAACAAAAGACAAAAGAAAGGAACAATACATTGAGATTGAATTATCATAATTTCTGGACTAGTGCAAACAAGACATAACATTATGGCCTTTCTTTCCTCAAAAACATTATGGCCTTTCAATTCGAATAAATCAATCGAAACATCCCAAACACAGAGTCACAGATCAATAGTGCTCCCCCAAGTAAGTCACACAGATTGATACACTATTTTAAGATCAGATACAATTTCTTGAGAAATCAACTGAGAAGGTAACAAGAGGAAGTTCTCTTATTTTGTACAATAGATTCTGATAACCCAAGAGATCTTGGATGCGGCAGTAGCTATATAGCTTGCCTTGAAGCAGCCACATTAATCCAGGACAAAAGAAAAACATTTGCACCAAGAGTTGCATAGTTGCAATACAAGATCATGAAAGAAATGGTAAGGAAAAAATGGTAAGTTACATTGCAAACAACATTTAACCATATCCTGTAGAAAAAGAGAGAGAGAGAGAGAGAGAGAGAGAGCAATTGCTAGAAACAAGTACCTCTGGATTTCAGCGCATCAAATAGCTGTTGCCTCATGCTAATGATCCTATCAGCCATGGCCTTCAGTTCTAGAGTCCATTCGTTGAACATCTCACTGAAAAATTAAATAAATACAGTCAATGAACAGGAAGTAACCACTTTGTATTATTCTTGGACCCACCTCTAAATATAGCGCTGCAATAACAAGAATATTACCTGTCCCTGAGTATGGTAGCCACGATAGAGGCACCATGAAGAGGGGGGTTTGAATACATAGGCCTGATCACAAGTTTGAGTTGACTTTCAACCCTAACAGCTACATCGGCACTTCCACATACCTGAAACATGAAGTTACAATGAATGGACACTCTGTGGCATAAAAGAGTGTTCAGAAAGGCACCATGTAGGAAAAGCAGCAGCATCATTCAACAAAGGAATAAAGTTATGCATATCCTTAATAACTAGTCAAATATTTTTGGAACTGGTGGAAGTAAATAGTTGTCCCCTGTAACATTAAAAGCTAATACATTTCTACATCAATATAATATTCTAAGGATGCGAAAGAATTAAATTCTAGCAAAAGATTAAAATTTTAGGCACCAGTGGCTACTAGTGATTGACAACTTAAACCATCCACAACAATGCACTTCTTATTGCCAATAATGAAACAGATACGAGCTATAGGAACTGACATATCTCAAAACAAGTAGGAAAATAAAGAGGCACATTTGAAGGCATGTGACAGAATTTTCCACACATCAATCACTCCTATAGCATTAAGCTCACAAGTTGGATGGTAAACATAGTAATATATCTGAACACCAGAGGAAGATGCCAACAACCTTGAGATCATGATGAACTAAAGTGAAACCGACAAGAGCAAGAGTGAAGATATCTTACAATGCTCAAAGCACCAACACGCTCTCCGTACAATCCCATGTTCTTAGCATAGCTCTGAGCCATGAGCAATTCACCACCATCAGCAACAAACATTCTCACTGACTGAGCATCTTTGTCAAGACTTCCACTTGCAAAGCCCTATTATGTTAACAAAAATCAACAAATTATGTGAACGATTAGTGTATAGGAATCAGATGCGTTTTTGCAATGTCAAGTCAATCCTGACTGTGTACGTCGGCATACTTGGTAGGCACTGTCAAAGAACGGAAGCAGTGATTTTGATCTCATCAGCTGCCTAATCTGTTCCCACTGATCAATGGTAGGATCTACTCCAGTAGGGTTGTGGGCACAGGCATGCAGCAGTACAATTGAACCTGAAGGAGCAGAACTGAGGTCTTCCAAGAGTCCTGTAAAAAAAAAATGGGTCAATGACAGAGCCATGACATAATTTGCAAATATAAAACATACAATACAGGTGTAAATGTTCCTAGCATATTCGCATTATTAAAGCATTCTAACAGATCTAGCATGAAAAATGAAATCCATACCTTTGAAGTCAAGACCGCGGGTCGCAGGATCATAGTAGCGGTAGCTCCTAACAGTCAATCCAGATAGGGTGAAGACTTTCGGGTGATTTCCCCAGGTTGGTTGCGGGATGTAGATAGTGCGCTGGAATATATTTGTATGATTTAGCAATCATGCATTAAAATCGGGAAGCAGCAAAACAGAAAGGAGCCAGGAAAAGTTCTTAACCTCATGATAGTGCCTTGCAAGAAATTCACCTCCAACTCTTAAAGAACCAGTACCCGATAGGCACTGCACTGTAGCAACCCTATTCTCCTGAATAGCAGGACTGTTCCATTTGTAAAGAAAAAACATAATCAGCTCCCTAAGTAAAACCTGAGATGACCGGTGGCCAGGGAACTTATTTTTATGTAATGAAACTTCAGCAGTAAGAATTCACAGTTGGCAACATATCGTCAATGTGAGAATAAATGAATAAGTCAAACAGAAAAATACCTGTCAGCACCAAAGATAAGCTTAGCGCTCAGCTTATTGAATTCAGCCAAACCAGTGATTGGTAGGTACTCCTTGACACGTGACCTAGAAATAGGAAGAAAGTCATGTTTAATATACAGCTTCAAATATCATAAACTTCCACTCTGACAGTTTTTCGCATGCATAGGCTTATACACACATGATACATACTCCTTTATCCGCTCTCACTTCTCGAAAAGTCAAACGGTACTCAACTTTGACCAAATATATACAAGAAAATATTAATATTTATGATACATAATTAGTATCATTAGATAGCTCGTTAACTCTATTTTATAATAAACTTATTTGGAGATATTTTCCACGAACATAAGTTTGACCAACACAATACCATAAAAAGGGGACAGAGGGAGCATAGCAGTGCTTGCAAACGACAAACCATTCCCCCCACAGACAAAACTGAGGTCAATTTCCCAGGTACCACAAAAAGAAAGGAGGGAAAGCAATAGAAGCAACTGCAAGGTCGACTACGAAAGAGAATCTTACACGGCAGTGGGACAGAGCAGACCCAGTCGCAAGGAAAAAAATATAGTTCCAATCGTAGAAGAAAATTTGTTATAAAAAAACTAGTATAGAAACGAAAAGTACCGTAGAACAGAAAGGTCACCTACAATTACACAGGGCAAGTCAATAATTACTCTGGTGGTGAATGAAAGTAGTAGTCAAATTAAGAGGCGTGTTATCCAGATTTTAGATTCAGTGACTAACTAAACCCACTTCTGTTTCCACTTGGGCGGAGGGCAGGAGCTTTAAGCCTGAAAGTTCAGTAACCCCAGAGGCACGATCACGAAATCAAGAGGATCATATGGATTTCACATAACACTTACGGATTGTTGATCAACATTTGCTCGGCGCGCCTGACCACATTCAGCACGAGGGGCTTCCCTTCCTGCACAGATCAGAATAGGAACAGGGGCGTCAAATCCATCTCCAATCCAAATAATAACAGAAGGCGCCATAGAAGGTTCACAGCAAATCCCCAAACTCATCTCACCTCGGTCCGGTAGGCGCCGACGCCGAGGTTGACCTTCCCGGGGCTGGGATCCTTGTTGTAGGCGACGGTCACCTGCCCCAGAAAGCAAACGAACACCGATCAGCCAGAGCAAACCCACGAGGCCGCGCGATCGCGTCGAAACCGCGCGACCGACAGCGACAGCCAGATCACCGGGAGAGTGGAAGCCAGGAAGGAGAGGCGAGGCTGGGGAGACGGCCTTACTCCGAGGATGGGGTCCTCCGGGGCCTGCGCGAGTGCGGCGAAGACGGAGGAGGATCCCTGCGACGCCATGGTGGGGAACGATTCGAGGGTGGCGGAGGTGTCGGCTGCTGTTCTTCGTGGGGAGGAAGGCAGCAGGTGGCGCACCAGCGTACTTAACCTGCGGTCGGCGCTGGGGGCCTGCGCCGCGCGCACGATAGCAGGGGCCATCCGGTGCGCGGCGCGTGAGCGTGCCTGCGGGCTGGTGCGGGGCGAGGGAACCGAGATTGGGGGACGTGGGGAACGGCGTGCGCAACCCGGGTGCGGCCGCCGGGTCGCGTATAAAACGGCGGGCGTGGCCGGCGGACCGCGGAAGCGACGTGGACGGCTGTTTTTGTAGTCGTGGCTGCGCCGTGGCGGCGTGTGCGTGACTACTGCCTACGTGCGCGTGACTCGTCAGTCCCTTGTTCGGTGCCGTCTGCCGGTGGCCGTGTGGTCCGGTGGAGGCGTGGACTGGCGTGGCACAAGGACACTTACGTAGAGAATTTAAAAAGTGCTATATGTCACATCAAATCTTACGGCGTATGTATGAAATACTAAATGTAGATGAAAGAAAAAACTAATTACACAGTTTAGTTATAAATCACAAGACAAATCTTTTGAGCCTAATTAGTTCACAATTAAACACAAATTACCAAATAAAACGAAAAATGCTACAGTAGCTGAAAAAAATTCAACAACTAAACAGGCCCGTATTCTCTCGTGCCCCAAAGGTTTGGTTAGTCTCAAATTTAATTGAATTTATTACAAAAAGAAATAATATCAATAACATTTTCTTTAAACATTTTTATGGAAAAAATATTCTATGGTTAACTTGCTTGTCATAAACAGTACTCTCTCAATTTCAAGTTTTAGACCTTTAGCTTTTTCTCTACGTGCATACACGTACACTATGTCCAGATAACCCCTAAAAAAAGACCCCAAAAAATTTTGCACAGTATTCGTCACATCGAATCTTTGGACGCATGCATGGAGCATTAAATACAGGTAAAAAATAACTAATTGCACAGCTTGTTTGTAAATGTCGAGATGAATCTTTTGAGCCTAGTTAGTCTATGGTTGGACAAATTTTGCCAAATAACAACGAAAGTGCTACAGAAATTTTTTCCAAAAAACTTTAAGATCTAAACAAGGCCATATATATCAAAACGGAAATGCTACGGTGAGGACGTCCAATCCTTTGGCTGCTCCCATTCATGGGCCGCAACACCATTTCCATGACTCAATAGTCGTAACCCCTTGTCCACAAGTCCTTAAGCATAGATTATTGTTTTCACTCTAGAAAAAATCATCGTAGCTCAAGCGGACGCGCTGCGCCGCGCCGCCTCAGCATTCTCCACGGTGGTCGGGGGCTCGATGGCAGCATCTCCACCGCGCCTGAGCATGGGCGCTTGCCTTGATCCCTCTCCATTGCACCTCTCGGCTACCCGTCTTCCTCACCGGCCGCTTTCTCCACCGGAGCGGCGATAGCTCGCACCAGACCCGCCACGACCTTCTTCACTGGAGCGGCGACAGCTCACGCCAGCACGAGATCGGGAGCGCCACCATCCAGTGTCGTGCCGATCCACCTCGACCGTCACAGAAGGGGAAGCAGGGGAGCCCTGCGCCTGCGCTACAATCCACCTTGCGCCGTCGGCAGGAAGGGGAGGCCCGCGCGCAGTTCCCCACCAGGTAGGTCACGGTCACGCGACGATGCTGTGTTTCGAGTGTTTCTGGACTTTTTTAGACATGTTGCAAGTCTATGTTTCAAGTGTTTCAGTTCTTTCGGATGTATGTTTCAATTCTTTCATACGGATGTTGCAAAAGTAGATTAGAATGTTGCATATGTTGCAATGGTTGCACATGTATGTTGCAAGCGTCTGTCTCAATATTTTCCCACCAGGATGGCTTTTTTTAGACATGTTGCAAGTCTATGTTTTAAGTGTTTCAGTTCTTTCAGATATACGTTTCAATTGCTTCGTGCGGATGTTGCAAAAGTAGATCAGGATGTTGCATATGTTGCAATGGTTGCACACGTATGTTACAAGCGTCCATCCCTAATGTTTCATCTGTTTTTGTACACGTATGTTGCAAGTGTTTCAGACGCATATCTCAAGTGCTTCATCTGTCTTCTTTGGTACGTTGCAAGTGTTGCATCTGAATGTTTCAAAAATAGATCGAGATGTTGCACATGTTGAAATGATGTTTCAACTATATGTCTCAAATGTTTCATCTATTTTAGACGTATATTGCAAAGGTTTCATCCGGACGTTGTAAAAGTAAATCTAGTGTTTAAATCTTATAGTGGGACCCACCTGCCGCATTCACTTGATTGTAGCTGCTGGGCCCACGTGCATGCGGTGGGAGCGGAGGGACGTGAGCGGCAGGCATGGGAAACGAGAGCGGACGCAGATCGACACGCAGCCCCCTGCGTGGCCGCATGCATTTGCGGGAAATGGAGCGGCATGGGTCCCCACATGAAGCGTGAGTGCGAGCGCAGTTGGCACGAACGTCCGGGCGCAAGCAGTTCCGATATAAAAAGACAATGTATGTATTTCTCCGTTCTAAATTATAAAGTCACTTTTACTTTTCTGTTACATTGAATTTGCCATGTATGTCTAACATAACGAATTCTATGTTAAAAAAAATCAAAACGATTTATAATTTGGAACTAATGGGGTAAAAAAGTTTATAATTTGGAACGAAGAAAGTAGTGTATATGGTCAAATTTAAAATTATTTGTTTTTTTAGAAAACAGATTTCTATTTTTTCTACGGGACAAAGGACGACCTCAAACCTCAAGGCTTAGACTACCCGCAGTGGCTACTCTAAAGGGATACTCTAAAGCTTTAGAGTATGAATATAGAGTAAAAACTGCTGCACTGGGTACTCTAAAATGATACTCTATCCTTTCTCTCACTCTATATTTAGAGTAGTACAGTGTTTACTCTATAGTGTGTAGTGGCGGGCCCCACTAGCTAAACAAAGGGAAAAAATGTTATAACTCACAAACCAAAAATCCAAATTAAATTTCGATTGCACCATTAAATTCGTCTCAATAAATCTTTCAAAACTAGATCGCATATGGATATATTTAGATAAAGTGACAAGTGGGTCCCATAGTAGATAGAGTGGACAGAGGATGATATAGAGGATGGATGGGTGCGGGAGAATTGAATGTAGAGAAGAGAATCTTGCTGATTATAGATGATGAATATAGAGATCGATGAGTGCGGATAGCCTTAGGACCACCCATTTTTACACGCTACGGATGCCTTTATGCTTTAGCTGATCCGCACCAGCCAGGGAAAGCGTGACGTGCTGGCAAAGGTGAGCTCCATGATATTCAGTTATTATTGTTCTAAAAAAAGATATTCAGTTATTATCGTGGTGTGTGCCGGCACAAAATCTTTGGCGAACACTGATCCAACTGTGCGCAAGTGGTACAGAGGATTGGGAGATCGACGTCGACGACGACGTGCCCATGGCGATGCTGCGGCCGGATCTGTACAAGAAAGGGGTGGCAGCACATCCTCAGTTATTGAGTCGTCACACGATCGACTCAACATGTATATTTGCAAAATTGAACTGAACAAAATTTAACATCCTTTAGCAGTTTAATAACTGAACAAAATTTGCAAGTAGATTTGTTCCATGGAGGGTATATGTATCACATCCGCCGTCAGATCAACATCTCAGCGCTTTCTTGATGTTGCCCAACGTGCAGAACACCAGACGCGTTACGGCCTTCACCGCATTCGTCGGGAGCGCAGCATCCGTCGCCGACGAGCTAGCCAGCGCCTGGAACACCAGGGTAACCAGCGACCCGGCGGACTCCACCGCCGTCCTGCCCTCCTCCTTATCCTTCCTCGACGTTGTCACCGCCGGCCTGGCCTCCCGCCCGTCCGGCATCACGACGAAGCCGCACGGCAGCACGGCCACGGCGCTGGAGTCGTCCCCATAGACCACCGGCTGCAGGACCGCGGCGTCGATAGGCGCGTACGCGACAGTCGACTCGCAGGGGCTGGTGCTGCTGTCCTGGAGGATCCACTTTCCCCTCAGCTCCTCCGCGGAAGGTTGCACGGCCTGACGCACGTCCGAAAAGCAGCAGTGTGAGCGTGACTCACATACATGATACATGGCATGATTGGAGTGGTTCCGTCGGAGACGAGCTGAAACTTACGTATGTCGTGACGCGGTTGCCGCGGTGATCCCCCTTGCGCACAGTCACGTAGCTCTGGACAGATTGTCCAGGAAGCATCAAGTCCCACTCGTGGCGCCGCGACTCGTCCGCCAGGAAGCCGAAGAGAGCCGCCGGCTTCACCGGCAGCCACACCGACAGCACCGCGCTGGCGATCAGCCCCCGCGGCTCGCCGGTGCTCTTCCGGCACATCACCCGGATCTCACGGGTGCCGCCGTGGTTCGACGCCTTGCTCCACGCCAGGTCCCTGGAGGCACCGATGACGCGACAGAGGCTGGATGTCATCCGCTGCGCGAGCTTCAGGACGCTCTGCCTGCCTAACAGTGTGGCGACCCCTGCACTTGCACTGTGTCATTATAGTACTACTAGGCTGCACCGTGCGCACAGCATGAGCAACGCTTATTTACCGTTGGAGCCCCATGTCGGGACGTTGGTCGCCACCGAGAAGACCATCCTCTCGCCCTGCAGCCCGAGTGCCGCCACCCAGCGCCTCGCACCGAACGCCAGGCCGCTCGCGGTCACCGCCTGGTACAGCGACGGAACCGCGGCCTCGCGGCATTTGACATGCTCAACCCAGGTCACCTGATTCGCACGCCACGGATGAGTGAGTGAATCCTTAGTACATGCATTGATTTGTTCGAACCATGTCGCGTTCGTGGAATCGCGTTACCTTGCAACAACGGCCCAAGCTCTGCTCTTCTACAATGCATCCTGAGGGCTTCTTCAAGCACATGCAAAGCGTCGACGACGTTTGTGCACCCGGTTCAAAGTTGTCCAAGGAGACATCAACGATAGCCCATTTGTTGGTGCCAAGCTTCTTGCAGTGGCGAAGGAAGTGCAGCTCCCTTGTAGGCACCAGTGGTGTCAGCGTCTGGACCTCTGCAAACATCTGAAGGCAGCAATCGGTCAGATTATCATAGACAGACCATTCCTCGATCAGGAGGATACATTACATACTAAAGGACTTCTTGGGTTACCAGTTGCACGATGCCGTCTCGGTGATCGTTCTCGCCTGCATGGATCACTTCCAGCGTCGCCGCCTTGGTGATCATGGAAGGAAACATCTCCTTCCACTGGTTCTGCACAAAAAAGTTAAGAGTTTCGAGATGATAATTAATTCTCTGATTCAGTGTAGTGTGCAGGAAGATTGATGGTACTATACCACATCCACGAAAGCGCCCACAAGCTTCGTCGCGTTACAGTACACAACGCCAGTCTCTCTTGACGTCTCAACCGACCACACGCCCCGCCGGCCGCCGGAGTCATCGTCGTGGTGCCGGAACAAGCGCGCGTACTCGTCGATGTTCAGGACGTCCCGGACGGTCTCGCTGCGCACCCAGAGTGGCTGCCCGGAGGAGCACATCGCCGTCAGCTCGTCCAGCGCGCGGCCGGCAAGCTCCAGGTCTCCAGGAACTTCGTCCTGTCGTGGCCAACGTCGTCCAGCGAGTTCCTGCTGCTGATCTGGATGCCCCCCGTAGAGGTCGGGAAGGCGGCTGCGTTGTTCCCTAGCGCCCCGCGGAGCCTCTCAACCTGAATGGCATGGTGTTCGACGCCCACCGTGTGTCAGTGTTTGCAACCAAGCGCAGAGGCTAAAGAGTTGAGTTGGCAAGATGGCGGCGCATGCAAACCTCGGTTTTGAGCTTGGCGTTCTCCAGGCGCAGCAGCTGCCCTTGGCTGCGTAAGGATTTCTTGATGAGCTCTCGCATGACGCGGTTCTCCTCCCGGAGCTTCTCCAGCTCGGGCTTGAGCAGCGAGTTCTCATGCCGCTCCTGAGTTACCTGAACATACGAAGCAAAGAAAAAAAGGTACTGTAATAGTCTCCATGACGCAGTGCAATCAGAGGTGCAGCGATCGGCATGCATGTAGTGCGTTAAGCTAATTTACCTTGGTCTGACATCGCCGGTTCTGGAACCAAAACTTCACTTGGCTTGCAGAGAGGCCGAGCTGTTCGCTGAGCTGCTGCCGCTGCGTCTCGTCAGGATGCGGCGATTCTTTGAATGCTCTGGTCATTTGATCAAATTCAGGAAGAAAAAAAAAACACATCAATACCTCTCAGTTAGCACTGATCTGCAGGACCTCAGTTTAGTTTTGTTCGGCGATGAGTGGCAGTGTCCCGTGTGGCACAGACGAACAGAACAAAATACAACGTGCGGAACTATTGTTACTTAAATGATAATTGTTACTATAGCAAGAAGTCATGATAATTGCTAGAATAAAAGTCATGATAATTGTTACTTAAATGAGATCATAATACTAGTTTCTTTTCATAAGCTTTCTAGTGGAAGAAAAAGAAAGAACACAATTTCATATCTAGAAAAAGATGAGAATTTAATTGAAGGAGACAAAAATTTGTTAACACATGCCACTGGATATTACACTAAGCTATTTGGCCCTACCCTTGGGTTCAATATTCAAATGAACGCCAACATCATGGATGAGATCGAGTAGTCATCTGAATCAGATAATGAATCTATGTAGACCCTTCTCTGAATCAGAGATCAAGGCTGCTTTGTTCCAGAGGGAGAAGAATAAGGTGGTTATCCTAGATAGTATTCCTATTTCTTATACAAGTTGATAAAAAAGACTAACCGTAAGATTTGAGCTATATGCTAAAAACTTGATACACCCAGCACAAAATGCTTTTATGAAAGGGAGGAATATTATGTCTAATGTTATGTCTTTACATGAAATCCTCCATGAGACTAAAAGGAAAAACATTTAGGCATAATTTTCAAACTAGATTTTGAAGAGGTTTACGACAAAGTCAACTGGGTTTTTTATTTAAATGACTAGAGGCAAGAGTTTTTTTTTTCAAGAAATGGTGTGAGTGGATTAAACAAGTGGTCTGTTATGTGACAGTAGCATAAGGTTGAAAACATCACATGCCTATACATAAAAAACCATCGGAGAGTAATGCAAGGAGATCCTTGTCACCCATTCTCTCCAATTTTGTTGCTGATTGTTTGATATGGTCCTTAAAGCCCAAGCTAATGGCCTGATTACTAACTCACTGACCATATCATTGTTGGTGGTGTGGCCATCCTACAGTACGCAGATGTTATGATAATATGCTTGAAACATGATCAGGAAGGTGATAGGAATATGAAATTATCATTTTACATGTATGAAATGATGGCTGACCTGAAAATCAATTTTAATGAGAGAAATCCTAATGATAAATGATCATGAGAACTGGGGTCCGTTTTATGCCGACATCTTTAACTGTCAAGTGGGTTTTCTCCCTAAATACTTAGGAGTCTCTACATGTCCTAGTAGGTTTAATATCATTGACTAGCTTCCTTTGGAAGAAAAGAATGTCAAAAGATTAGATGTGTGGAAAGGTGGCACCATGTCTATAGCTAGCAAGTCCACTATGATAAGTGTCAGTTTGAATAATTCACCAATTTATCACATGTTCATTTACCTGTCACCCAAAACAGTTACCAAGAGGCTTGATAAGGTCAAAAGGACTTTTTTCTGGCATGGGGAGGTATAAAGAGAAAATATCATCTAGTAAAAATGGACCATAATTTGTAAAAGCAAGCGGAAAGGGAGTTTGGGCATCAAAGATGTTAAAAAGATGAATTTTAAGTCTTTTATGCAAATGGTGGTCGAAATTCTAAAAGGAAGATGGCTCATGGAAAGACATTGTCAGATTTAAATACATAAAAGAGAGATCCATTAACTTTGCGAAACATAGACTTAATGATTCCTTTGTTTGGGTAGATCTTTTAAAAGTAAGATGGGTTTGTATGCAAGGTAGAGCAGTCAAAATTTAAAATAGAAAGAAAACACAATTTTGGCAAGATGCTTGGCTCTATGATAAAGCTCTCCTTGATTTGTTTCCTTGCTTATATAAAATTTATGATGAGAAGGATATTTGTGTTAGTCAGGTAAAAGATGAGAAGCTTCAAATTACTTTTAGCAGATGGCTTATTGACGAGTTGGGAAACAACTATAACCAAATTTGCATCAACATGATGATTTTTTAGCTTCTAGATGAGCAAGATGTTGTCACTTGGAAGCTTGAAAGCAATAAAAAGTTTTTAGTGAAGTCCCTTTACAATGCCTTAATAGTTAATGGTGTTTGACCAACTTATTATAATAATATTTGGAAAGGGAAAATCCCAAATAAAATCAAGATCTTCTTATGGTTAGTTGAAAATAATGTTATTCTGACTAAAGACAACATGAGTAAAGGAAGGTGTCTATGGGGTTGGGGGTAGGGGATCCAAACTGTTATTTCTATGACCAAAAGAAAAGTGTCCCACATTTGTTGTCAACTTGAACATGTTGTGGACAATCATAGGCTTTGGAGCAAACAATGTTCCTAGAGAGCTACACCAAGCTTGGAAATGGTGTAATCTCTGGCTTCCAAGAGAACATAAATTCCATGATTTGGGCATTGCATCACTTTGATGGGCCATTTGGAATAAACCAAGCTTGTTTTGAGGGCAAATTGTGAAAACTCATGTTGAAATTGTATGTTAGGCATGCTCTCTTAGGCCAGTCTCAATGCCAATTTCATGTCTCAGTTTCCAACACACTTATATTTTGAAAATAGTGCAGAAGAGTTTCATCCCCATGAAACTCTTATCATCTCTCTCTTCATTAATACGGTGTCATGTTAGCATATTTAATGTCCATGAAACTCCATGAAATCCCCATTGAAACTGGTCTTATGTGTTATTGCCTTATTGGGTAGGTCTCTATGCTGAAGTGGACAAAGAAGGATTAGCCGAAGGTGAGAACATCATACTACATATTGTGTCAAAGTTGCTCGCTAAACCAAAGGTAATCAAGGCTAGTGATGAAGTAGTTGCAGGATGTTGAACATCAAGGTGATGAAGATTAAGGACCTGATCACAGATGTACGCGAAGTCAGCGATGTAGCTACATCTTTGTCTAGTTTGCTTTTGGTATGCTATGTCATCTGAATCAGATGGAAACATGTAGCCTGTAAGATGGAAACATGTAGCCTGCAATCTTTGTCTAGTTTGCTTTTGGAATGCTATGTCATCTGAATCAGATAGGCATAGAATACAGGGATGTCTGGTTCAAGTTTAGTCAAATTCCTTTTCTTGGCATGGTTCTCTGAATTCCATTACCTGAGTAATGGAAATGAGGAGTACCTTGATTCGAAGAAAAAACACCACACGTTGAGACATTTTCGCGTTTCCTTGCATGCACTCACCCATGGTCAATTCAACATGATACATGACGATCACGATTATTCATGACTCATGAATTTCTTGTGCAAGTGGCAAGTGCAGTGGAGTTTGTCGCACTCCTTCTCACCTTCCTCTTTAGAGCATGTTCGGTGGCTGCAGCCGTAGCCGTTTTTTTCTACAGTAATTAATGAGTGGAGAGCTTGCACGCCTCCTCTTTCTCCCTCGCGTTCCCCACCGCCGCCTCTCCCTGCCTAGCTCCGACATTTTCACACTCTCTGTCGTCGTCCTTAACCACGCACGTCTGTGTCTAACCCGAGCTTTTCTTCTAGATCCGGCGCGAGCACCCCGTCCCCACAATTTCACGGGCTACAACAACGCATTGTAGCCTTCACCGCCTCTATCGCCGTACTAATCTTAACCTCCCTCTCCTTTTTATTCGGCCGCCTGGCCAACCACGGTGGCGGGGGCGGCCCCGCCACTCTTTTATCACCGTCTCAACCGCCACCACGGCTGGTCGAATGACCTTTTAAAACCTTCTTCTAAGCCAGCAGTCATTTAAGCCCTCTTAACCCCTGATGAAGCCCCGAACCCTAACGCCGGCGAGATCTCTCCGGCTACGGTGACTCGGTGTTCTCTCTCTCTCCCGTCGGAGGCTGAAGCGCATTCGCGTGCTCGTGCGAACAGAAGCTTTCGCGCTCTTCTAAGTTACGCGGGTGGGGATCGGACAGTGAACACTCACGCTTCCAGGACCCTGGTCTGCTCGGCGGTGTGCCTGTGGCAGCTCTTCCTCCTCTTGTTGCCCCCCGCATCTTCATGGCCTGCTTCCTCCCCGGACCACGCACCGCCGGACTGGCTTGCCTGCCAGGTGTTCTCGCTGCTGATCTCCGCCGCCTCGCCTGGTCGAAGGCCGCTGCCTCTTATCCCGCCATGGCCCTCGCCGCCGTTTTCCACCTCATCACCACGAGCCGCCGCTGGTTCGTTCCGGCCGAACGGACCCGCCTGCACAGTGAAAACAAAACGCCTGGCATGTGAAGAACCTACAGGGTCATATTCGTATACCGCCATGCTCTTCTAATTCCTATGTGCATGATGAAGAAGAAGATAGAGTAGATCGTCGGTGACAGACAAGAGAGAGCGAGAGCGAGAGCGCCGGAGCTGGGAAGATGTCCGCCGGGGTGCGCGGTGGTGGACGGCCGCTGGGTCCCATATGCCCGGCCCTGCAGTGGTGGTCGGTGGAGTTAGCCGGAGTACGTTCACGATGCCAGAAAGCAAGGGCCGGGCTATATAGCGCAGGGACGAGGACGACAACCGATGGATCGCCAGCTCGGGGGCCCTGCTTGTTTTTGTAGGCTTCAGGGCAAGTTTGACCGCTAGCTCGATCGGTTGGCATGAAGGGGAAGGGAACAAAAAAAAGAAAAACGACGTGAGATGTCTGCAGGATACTTCTTTTAGGCAGATAGATATAGTGTGTGTCTGCTGCGTGCGTGCCGGGAGAGGCCAGTGGTGGACAGTCTGTTAGGGATTGAATGTTAGCTATGTGTGCAGATCACGACGGTGCAGCTTGAATGATGATTTGTAGTGGCTGCCTTGTGGCTGGACTGGAGCAAATAAACCAGTGGCTGCCGTCGTGGATGGTCCTGATCTTCTGGACATATTGGCACTGTTCGTTTCCTGTCTTCCTGATGAACCCAGCCTAGGCAGCTGTGGCTGCCAGCTTAATAAGACACAAGGCACTGTTGCTACAGTGACCAAAAGCGGCCAAAATACAAGGCCTTGTTTAGATCCTAAATTTCATTCCCAAATTTCACTATAAAAAAGAAGATTTCCATCACATCAAAATACCGGTACATGCATGGAGTACTAAATGTATATAAAATTAAAAACTAATTACACAGTTTTGTTGTACTTTGCGAGACGAACATTTTGAGCCTAATTAGTCAAAGTTTGGATAATTTTTATTAAATACAAACGAATTACTACCGTGCACATTTAATACGTACTGTGCAGATTTGGCACCCCAAATTGGGGATCTAAACACGGCCCAAGCCTCCGAGAAGAATCCCACTCCCACCTGCTTTCAGCTGCTGTAAATGAGCTCGCACCTGCTCTCTGCTGCTGTAAATGAGCTCGCGCTGTGCATTACCTATCTTGCTGCCAATATGGACGTCACATGCCTCGCGTGCTGCCTATTGCTCTCACACGCAGAAATACGAAATGGTCCTTTGTTTTCCTATATTTATATAGGGGGAAACGAGGAAAATGCCGGGTTCACTGAGTTCTGTGGACTTAGTAACAAGCCCATTGATCGTATTTCATTAAGGACGAAATTTAGAGTTTACAGAGCGACTAGCACAACGAGATGCCATTGTGCAAGGCGCGGACGGGCATTACAAGAGGCAATTCTACGAAAAATAGTTTTGCGACTAAAGAACAACGGACTACCTAAGTGCCCCGCGCCAAGAAGACCGACATAGCTCTGAAGCCGCACCCATCCAAGCATTTGCCTCGTCGATGATCCTCTTGAAGAGCACAGGCGGTGACATTGACTCGGGTCACTCGGCTTGGAAGATCCTGCGGTTACGCTCCTTCCACAGCTCCTAGGTGACCAAGAGTGACGGAGTCGAATCCGCGACGGCAGTGGTGTGGAACCTGCGTACGAACCCGGAGCCACCAATCCACCAACGTAGCGTCTGGAGGTGGAGATAACTGTGCCAAACCAGCCACCCGAAGCACAAGAAACCAGATTTCACGACTGAAGACACAAGCCCATTGATTCATTGAACAAATGCTTTCAGTATATCAGTACTTATTGTGAAACAGTGAAAGCGTTGCATGACCCGTAGGACCAACATAGTACTACAAAAGAAAGACTATCCAAATGGGGAAAAGATAATTCTACAGTTATATTCTATCCCGTTGGTGCTATTGATTCTTATGCTTTTTTTAGCAAAGTTCTTATGCTTATCGCCTGGTTTTCTTGAGAAATGACAAGATGTTACTCGTGCTCCCATGGTTGGCCTTCTTCTTTTGATCACCTAGAACAAATTGAACATCCTGCCAAAAGTACAAAGAAAAAATCTTGTTCTGATCAACATAAACCATCGCAAAAATCTTTATACAATTTTAATAGTGTTCGATCGCTTTGTGGTGTCTGCACAGTGTAGTTTCAAGCTAAGACAACATATTAGATAGGAAATAATATTTAATTATCGCATAAGGTCCGCTTTTCTTTTTGTGAAACTTTGAAAGTAAACATAAAGTACCAGCTTTTCTGTATATAGAAATGAAATATACCTCTACTCTAAAAGAGAATGACCTTCTTATGGTCCTTGGGCTGTCCTCAAAATTTGCTGATACCACGGTATGTTCTTTTCCTAGCAAGAATTGAACAGACATAGAAGATCTATCATGACTCTAGGAAATGACAATGGATGAACAAACACACGAGATTAACATATATTTTTTACCTTATTATTAAGCCTCAAGTAGAATTGTAATAATACATTGACATAAATTTCAAGGCATACAAACAATCGTACAATTTAATTTTTTCTACAAAGACAGTATTGTCCCCTTTTTGATGAGTTTAGCAATTTATGGTCAGGCTCCTTGCTAGTTGCTACAGAATAATTATTCAAATAACATTGCCAATTTTTTCTAAGCTGTTTCTATAAAAGAATGAAGATAACCATAAGGGATTACTTAGAGAAACAGTGCTATACTAAGAGCAATATAATCTTATATAAATATGCCCAGAAAACTACATATTACTATTACCGGTGGCTGGTTGAACATCATATGGCTTGAGAGTGAGGGTAGCTCCAGATACTGTTGGGCCAGTAATTTCTGGAAGTCGTGGATCATTTTTACTATCATATGAATATAGCAAAAATCATTAAATGGTGCAGGCCATACGTGCAATAATAACAAAATGATCAAAATTAACAAGTAACAAAAAAAAAACCTCGAACCAACACCGTCTCCCAGTTTGGACCGTTGAGTAGCTGTTGAAAAATATAGCAGACACACCAAATCAATAATGGCATTTTTTGAACAAATCATCAATAATAATATAACCAGTCAATTTTGAAATAATTGAGCGAAATGAAACTAAATAAAAAGGTACACTGTTCAAAACAAAAGTATGTAATCCCTGTTTGCTATTTGGATGGACCAAAAGATGATGTATATATGGAAATAAATAGTATATTGATATAAACTTTTGTGACTAGAAATATTCAGACAGGAATCACATTAGACAATTTGAATACAAAATAAACAGGAGAGCTGCTTATCTTTCCATTAAGAAAAGAAATAATGTCTAAGAACAATACAATAGGGCAAAATCATGAGACACTCGACAAATTGTAAGAGAAAAACCCATTAATAAGATGTTTGTGCTAGAAACTAGAACTACCAAATCAGAACACAACTGACCCACAGGACAATACAAAAATACGCTAATTGCATATGTAATGTTATAGTCTTTCATTTCTCTGATGAACATTTGCTAAGGGAAACTAAATTTTCGTTTCAAAGGTAGGTAAATTGCTTTCGTAGCAAGCATGGATGCTAATGGTTCAGTAAAATGTGAGATATAAATAGTTTGCAAGAAAAATTAAGAAGGCTTACATTGTGAGATGTAACGACGATGATATTGAATGGCATCAGGGTCCCCTCGTACAGTCAAAAGCTTCAGAGAAATGGCATACTGTTCGCATGTCAAAAGCCTCTGGTGCCATGAACAGACCATAACAAAATTCAGTAAAACATTAAGGTGTCATTTGGTCTTTGCTCATTGGTAGTCATCATAATTTTACTAATGAGTACTTCTTCAATTGGAAATCAGAGTATGTTAATCAGCATTTTACTTTGCAAGAGAAGTCCAACCTGCTTCAAGAAGTTGATCTTTCCTTCTGTCAGTGTGACGTCAGTCTTCTCCTGCAGCTTGTGCTCAAGCTTGGATGAAACAGTCCCCAAGTGATCAATCACAGCTACCACGGCGTCACATATGTAACCCTTTGTACCCTCCAGAATCCTTCACACGCATGAAAGCAGGGCACACACATAATAATTCCATCAAAGAAGAAGTGACGTGCCGTGAGAACCAATGTGTTCGTGGGGTAGCAGAATGAGGGTAGCAGACTAGGGGCGGCGGCGGCGCTGCTTACAGCTTCTTGTTGTCGGTGTTGAGGAACGCCTTCTCGCAGCAGTCCGCCGCTTCGTGCAGCTGAGACCGCAGATCCTTGAGCTCCTGCACGGCCCAAGACGGCAAGACACGACAACCCGTAAGCTTCCCAACAAGGCCGCGCCGCGCCGCGACAGGACACGACACGGCCGAGCAAAACTGACGAACCGCTCAACGTACCCTAAGCGCGCCGTCGAAGCTCTCGGCGCCGGGCGCGCCTAGCCGCGACGACGACCTGTCGAACGGCATCGCCGCCGCGGTGCTCGTGGACACCGCCCCCGGCTGCTGCATCCCCGCCTCGCCGGCCTCAGCGTCCATCTCCGATCCTCCCTGGCTCCCTCCCTCACCGCTCGCGGCGCCAAGAAATGGCTGAGGCGGAGACCAGGACGAGAGCACTGTAGCAGGACAGCAGGTCCCAATGCGCCGCGCTCCCTCAGCTTCGGCTTCACAATGTGGGTGCAAGCTAGCACAGAAATGGCATACGCAGGCGAGCGCGAAGTGAGCGTTCGGGGACAAATAAACCGGGGGCAAGGAGACAAGGCGCCCAGGCGGTCGCGTGACCTCCCCTTGGCGCGGGGAGACAAGGAGCCAAGGAGATGCTCATGGTGTGGAAGCGCGCGTCCCTCCCCGAGGACCGAGATGCTCATGCTCGGACGCTCGGACGGCGCGGCGCCGTGCACAGGGCTCGTCACGGGCGCGCTGCTACATCCTCTTTTCTTTGGGACGAATGGCGCGCTGGTGCTTGCGAGGCTGCTGCAACTGCCAGCAGCCGGTGCCGGTTGGATTCTTGTGTCTAGCGTTTTGTTTGGTTTCAGGCAGCACGTGTCAATCCTGATTAAGGAATCTGTTGTTTGTTTAGTGGCTCCATCTCCATCACCATTATTGGTCATCAGTGTTTACACCTCCCATCTGGCGGGGCGACGAATCGAAATACGCGCACAAGTCAGGGGCCAATCTGCAAACCAGACATCTGATGGTGCGTTAGTGGACTAGAGAGCTCCAGTTCACATCCGGTGCCGTGCGGCGCAGCGACGTCGGAAGGCCAAGCAGCTCTTCGCGCGGTTCGTCCACACGCATCACCCAGCGCCTCGTGCCCCTCAATTCCGTCTCGTTCTGCAGCGATTCTCGCAGGTGCGCAGCCATGATGGCGTGTGCCCTCGCCGTCGCCCAGCCTGCGGCATCTCTCGCGCCATCCGGCAAGAGGAGCCTCTCCGGCGGCCGTCCCCCACGGCTGCCATCTCCCAGACTTTCAGGTAAAATAAAATTGCCTCCACACCGTGTTGCATACTTGCATGCATTTCTGTTTATTTGTCCTGGTTCCTCTGCATAGAGGCCTGATGCGGAGTTCACATGCATCATGTGTTGTGTTCTGCAACTGCAATGTGTGTGCGTGGTGCAGACAAGCTAAGGAGCCGCAGTGTCGTTGCCAAGGCTGCGCAGGACAGTTCAGAATCATCTGGGAGCATAGTGAAATACGTCACGAGTTCTGTGAGTTTCTTGTCCTTGTGAGTCATGACTCATGTAAATCTCTTTAGACATATGAAGCTTCAAGTTTGAGCTTCAGAAGGGCCAAATATTTCTTGCAGCTTCAGAAGGGCCAAACATTTCTTGCTCTTGTGACAGTCTCGTAGCTATCAATATCTTATACAGTAGTAACCTGAATGTGCTGCAACTTGCCTCATTGTCTTCAGTGTAAACTGTGTGCTTGTTGGCTAAGCAAATTTTGCCGTTCTCAAGATTGGGTGTTACTACTTACAAGTTACAACTTAACTGGGGACACCATACTGACAATGCAGAAAACGGATCCATGTTTGCAGTTTTGAACATTACAAAGCTCACTTCGATGCCCGATGCATCAATCCTGCAGCTTTAGGGTTATGCTTTGTTTGGTGACATTAGTACTTCCATGAGTCACTTATATTATATTATATATATGAATGAAGACTAACCAAACTCCTATAGTCGTATTGATTTTTCTTTTCTAAAAACGAATACAGTTCAGCACTGCGGAAGACATTTTTGGTCTAGCTGGCATAGGCTTTGCCGCAATAGCTGCATTATGGGCTTCAGTCAACCTCATTGAGGTACATTCCAAATGACATGTTGCAGCTTTCAATTCCTAACAGATGAGCGCTCACCTACAAGCCACATAAGGTTAATCTGGTCCTGTTTTCGTTCATCTTCAGATCATCGATAAGCTCCCGGTTCTTCCTCTTCTCTTTGAACTAGTTGGGATATTAGTTGCATGGGTAAGTTTTTGTCCCACCTTTAGGCTCCTAGGGTTTACTCTAAAATTTTACCATCTTTTTGAATACTTTATATCATCGCAAGTAAGTTTTCCCGAGCCCTGATTATCAACTCTTGACATTTTCAGCTTTTCATCTACAACAATCTCCTCTTCAAGCCAAAGAGGTAATAACTACTCCTGTTCCATTATGTTCGTTCATACAGCCATGCTATAGGTACGATTGGTCCATCCGATCAACGCACTACCATTAGTCCATTACATACGTGCAAAGCCGCCGCAGGCATGAGAGGATGACTGCCGGACCTCTTAGGATATACTCCCTCATTTCAAATTACAAGGCGTTTTGGCTTTTAGAGATACATAATTTTTGCTATGTACTTACATATACACTATGTTTAAAAGCAATGTATCTAGAAAAGCTAAAACGTCATATAATTTGGAATGAAGGAAGTATTAAGAGATAGTATCTTTTCAAGAAAAAAACATGTGAAATGATTTCAAGCATACCCCTACTAAATAATATGGTACACATCTCTTCTTTCAAAGCATTTAACTTCAGGTATAAAGAGGAAAAACGTATTGCAATAGGACAAACACTATTGACACGTTTGGTTGGAGATAATTGAAAGGAGGGAATGGAAGTTTGGAGCTAGAATTTTAGATTTTGTGTTTTTGTTTTATGAGAGTGGTTGTTTTGGTGGGAAGGAGAATGGGAGTTTAGAGACCAACTCATCAATCACTTCCCTAGAGAGAGGTGGTAGTTGGGTGTGAGTTGTGCTTTTAATGAAAAATGAATGTATCATCAGTCCATTATGTCTTTTCATATAATTTCCTACTTAAAAATCACACAAGATGACAAGATACATGGATATATATTTTCTCTTTCGACTCCCCTTCTTATTCTCTTCACTAACCAAACAAGGAATTTAGACTAAGGCCTTGTTTAGTTTCAGAGGTGTAAAGTTTTGGGGTGTCAAATCGGATGTTTCATAGGATGTCGGAAGGAGTGTTCGGATACTAATAAAAAAACTAATTACAGAACTCGCCTGTAAACTGTGAGACGAATTTATTAAGACTAATTAATCCATCATTAACATATGTTTACTATAGCACGACATTGTCTAATCACGGACTAATTAGACTAAAAAAATCGCCTCACAAAATACACATAATATGTGCAATTAGTTATTTTTTTAGTCTACATTTAATACTCTATGCATGTATCCAAACATCCGATGTAATAGGGTATAAAGTTTTAGAGAAGAAACTAAACCAGGCCTAAGAGTTAAATTTCCACTTGAATTCTTTCCATCAACTCCCATCACTAATTCCTGTATCCCTTTTCAGTAGTTGCCAAACGTGCCGTGTGAGATAAGTCTGCCAAGGTCATAGGCCAACATACCAAAACGGGAGAGTAATTTAGAAGTAGCCGTACAAATATAAGCATTGTAGTTAACTAGTATTGCTCGATTCATCACGGGTCCTATTTTTCGTTTTGGATTGATTAGTTCATATTATCTGCAGGGAAGAATTTCTGAAGAACATCAAAAACTCAGTATCTCAAATCCTGGGGCAGTAACCTTTGCAGGCGACAGTAGACAGCAAGCATTCTGTCATGGGTTCTCTGCAAGCGTACCGAATGCAATTATGCAATATAAACTGTCTGCAAGCTATGAGTGTTGCCATTTTTTACTCTACATAAGCACTACCAATTTTCTGTACAGGTTAGTGTGATTAAAGCCGTTTTCCTAGTACCAAAACTTGGAATGGGACCTCTTGCTGTACGAGTCTAATGAAAACAGACACCTAGATTCTTCCTGTACTGAATGCTTCGGCTATTCAATTTCACGTACAAGGACGAAGGGGGTATTTACATCTGAAATCATGGAAACAGCGCAACAAAGAAAAAAGATGTCAAAGAGATTCAGTAATGGCCAGCGGTGAATGAGGACGCCGTTACAATTATCCTGTGGGTTGGCAATCAAACATCACAGTTCACAAGGCAGCCGAAAGTTGTAGAGCCATGGAATCGATGTAGCACGTCACCTTGGTGCTAACAAGATCATGCGAGTTCAAAATAACATCAGTGCAACAACGACAGATGGGTCCATCTCTGCATTGATACCTTTTCTTCCTTTGACTTTTGATTTTGAAATAAGCACCCACCCAGCTGTGCTCCTCTTGTAAGCACATCCTCTCCAGTCCAAGTTGTTGTGGTTTGTGTGCGGCACACACACTTTACAAAAACACAAACAGCAGCTACATCTTGGCTCGAATCAGGTGGATGGCAAATGCTAAAATTTCGACAGGGAAAGAAAAGAGAAACTACAATGTAGAAAAATACGACAAGGTTGAATGCATTTATGAGAAACTACAATGTAGAAAAATACAAGGTTGAATGCATTTATGACTAAACTAACTATCCAGATTCCAGCATTACACTTATTCTGACCAATGAGAATAAATTTGAATTCTCTAAAATATAAATTATATCTATCAAGACTGATACTGGTATCTGATCAACATGTTAAAGGGGTGAAAACACGATTCTCTTGATCATTGCAACACCCTGAGTACAAACCTGGAACGCCCAGGCTTCAGTTTTTGTCCAAAAAGCCAGTAACAGGTTTTCCAGCATTACTGCTGGAACTCTGCGGATATGTTTTTACAACAGGTACATCTACTTTTGAATATGGTACTTGAGAAACACCATTTAGCTGTCCAGGATAGCCAGATGTTTCAGATTTGATTGCCATGGAGTTCTCTGCAGGGGAGAATAATCAGGATTAAACTCATCCTAGCCCTAGAAAGCAAACAGAAAAGGATGTATCTCTTCACAATATACACTCTAGCCTTCCAAGGTTTACTGATGGATTCTCAGTTCCCAGATAAAATGGAAGAAAGTACTTGTATAAATGAGCTAGCAAGTCACCAAGTTCAACTCTTAAGTCAGACAACACAAGACCATGTAAAACCATTCAGTCAGATGGATCCATATACTATGCAATGCTGGCAAATATTACTGACTGAACTATCTCTCTTCTCTTTTTTATAATAAAACAAATTGCACAGTAGGGGCCTCCCCTACTGTATTCCCCCTCTACAAAAAAGGGCAGACCCAGTGCCAGAGGCTCCCACACGAGTGGGGTCTGGGGAAGAGAATAACCGAAGCAAAGTCTTACCCCTGCAGAAATTCTGCAGAGAGATGGCTTCGAACCTTTCACTGATGTGAAGTAACAAGATGAGGTCACGTGTAAGGATTTCACATTAGCAATTAGCATGGTGAATAGGAACATTTGGTGTACCTTTCCTTCTTCCCTTTACCACAAACTTGCGGAGGCATTCACGGAATTCTGTCAGCACAACTCTTTCTTGTTCTGCATACAGTGCGGACTGGTTTTGGTTGACAGTTACTGTCTGCTGAGGAACAGCATTTTGAGAAGTTGTAAACACTGTATCTTGTTCGTCACACATTTTCTCGAGCACTTCTTCGTCACACAACAGTGCTAGTGTTCCAGGAGACATAGGTCTATTGGACTTCTGATCATCAGCGCAGTTAGGTCTGGATTCTTCTAGAATAGCTTTGCCCGTACGAGTTCCTCTACTTGAATGGTCATCAATTGATGCCTTTTGATCTGGATCTTGATTATTTCCTTCTCTATCATGGTTTGTCAATGCTAGGGAATCTGCCCTGTCACCTTCCTTCTGTCCTCCCCTTTCATCTTCCTTCTCGCCAACCCTCTCTTCCATCGTTTTCCGGCCTGTTATTTTAATATAAAAATAATACAATGAGCAGCACATAACCATCCAATTAATGCCCATTTAACCATTTTGCAGACTCTGTTTATAATCCATTAATCCTCTATGTTGTTCTTGGTTGCATTCTCTTAACATACAGTAGTGCATACTTGCAGGTCTCAGGGGGAATGAAATAGTGCTACATGTAATGTGTGTCCATACTTATATTGATAAATAAATAAATATAACACATTGAAGGACAGAAGTGAAAATATGCAGTGAAACGCTCACAGATGATCTGAGAAACAGAAAGTGTGATTGTACATATCAACTGCTTGCCAACTCTCGTGCAGTTTCAACAGGAAAAAGGCAAATGGTAACCTTGGCCATGATATGTAGCGCTCAGTAATTTATAGAGTATAACATAACAGTATATAGCTGCACATCCAAGCAAAACCCAAATAACTCAATAACAATAAGTATCCCACATTTATTTTCTGCATGGAGAGATGAAGCACTAACACTTTTTGTCCCTATATCTTATCTTCTGGTTGTTGTCAAAATAAACTTTGATAAAGCACTTCACCAGCATCCAAATTCCAGGTTCAGGAAATTATGTAAACTTGTAAACAAGTCAAAACAAAAGATCGAATCCAACGTTGAAGCAAGAAAAGATAACTTGCATGTACACGGGACAAGTTAATATTGAAACAAACAGGTGCTGATCTATGTGAGTTACTTCACTGCATATCAACAAGATAACTCATGGATACAGAACTGAATGTCACTTTCTGTTTCTAAGTCGCAAAAGGTAAAATCAACGTAAAGACAAGAGCAGTACCAGCATATGTTTTTGCAGCCTCTCCTGATACCACCACTAAAAGCTTGCATAGCTCCTTTATGTCCTCTTCTTGGACAATGTCTGCTAAAAGGGGCCTGAAGTGGGATGGCAGAAACCCATCAATAGAAAACAAATATGGTAGGCATTCTATGAACATGTTATATAGCTTATGGACAGTTACCTGTAGGTAACTTTAAAGGGGCCCAGAGTTGGAGGATGTGCAGACTGGCTTATTGGAATTGAACCATCAGGTACTGCATTTTTCTGATAAATAGACTGATTAAAGTGCGAAGTACATACAATTAGTTTCAACAGAGTCTCATAATAACTGCTGCCACAAGTAGCTTTGTCTAATCTCCTTGTCAAAAATCAATTTTAATTTGCAATTATGTTCTAGATAATTCGAGGTTCTCCCACGAAAATAGAAAAAATGAATTCCGTAAGGTGCATTTATCTATAAAAAAACTCAACTGGTGGGGGAAATACCGCCCCACAGCTTTGTTCTAAGAAGAAACCTCAGCAAAACCAGCTGAGAAAACCTGCAACTACCTACCACAGACCGGCACCCTACCCATGCATGTAAATACCATTCTGGTACTGGCCGTAATGTCTCCTACCAGTGAAGGACCGGCACAGCCAACACTGTATCCTGTACCGGCCAGAATCCCGGCCACTTCCGCTAGTTCCAGCTACTCCATGTGGAATCTTCCGTTTCTTGGTTTAGGTACCGTCCTGCCACAGCATTTCTTGCAACGTGTAATGACTCCAGATGGTCCTGTACTCCCGCAGCGCACACCCTCCAGCAAAGGCAGCAAGGGCCCTACTTTTTCTCTCCCTGCAAAATGCGAACCCTCCAAGCTCTGTACTGCTGGGCCATAGGGTGTGTGTTTGTGCAATCTACGCCTAGAACCTCGTTTTATTTCTTCATTAGCCTTTCGTTTTAGGCTTGTTGCCTGCAATCCACAACTCCAACGCTTGTACCAGAATGCATGCTTATATCATGTACATGTTATTGTTAATTGTAAATATATTTGTCATTTTATTTATTGTATCCCGGAATGGTACACTGGTATCATCCGGTACCGAAATGTTTCATTCCAGTGAGCAAACAGGAATAGCAGCTGGAATGGCATTGATAAGTATGACCCTATCCCTTTTTGTGGAGGCACAGCGATTTTTATTTGGGTACAAGGCAGGATTTGAACCCCAGCTGTGGTACGATTATTACTCAGTGACCAACCACAGGACTAGTAATGTGTTTGCACATTTATCTACTAGAAGTAGAGTATAAGGAGCTAACACTGGCAGTCTGGCACACTGCTTTGTCACGTAAAAAAGAAAACTTTTGAGACACTATTCATCAATTCAATTCATGGAATAAAATTCACTCCTAGTGATGGAATAAAGCACTTCAGCTTGCTCCTGAAGACAATAAGGCAAGAACACAAAGCCATTCCCAGATAAAGAAATGAGGCGAAAACAGTGCAAGTTCAAGTCTTAGGCATGGCCATTACCTGAGGTATGTGATAATTCCTGTGCGCTACATGTTCCTTATTTGAATTGTCAAGTGAAGGATCAATATGTTTCCTCTTCCTTGATGTGGAAGGAGAAGGGAATCCTGTAGCTCCAATAGCACCATTTACAGCTGCATTTGTCGCCTGCTGCATGTTAATTGCATTTTTGTGATCCCCTTGGAAAAGATTTCTTCTCTCTTCACTTCCTTCAAAATTCTTGCAATCCATACACTTGCAATTTTCAGAGCATAGTATATTAGCTTGGAAGCACTCACAGTACTTCTTGAGGCATCCTGACTTCTTGCAGTGGCACCCTTTATTATGCTTCCCTACTAAAGGGAGATCACTAGACACCTCCTGGCAATTTCATGGACTAGAATTAATGCCACATGTCATGGAAGCACAATAACATGGCCTAAATGAAATGCAATAATGAGATAATGTCTGTATTTGATAGTAAATAGAATAGGGTTAGGGTCTAAGGTTAGTGGAATAGCATATTTGATTTATCAAAATCTCATCAGTTCCCAATTACTATTGCTAGCTATGAATAACAAGAGAAAATATGGATGTGGCCTTCCTATTGAAAACATTATTCCTTTTCAACTAAAAATACTACCTGCGTCCTACAGTCTAAATTTCTTGTTACTTAAGGTATCAATAGTCTCTGATGCACCCTTTCTACCATCGTTTTTCTAAGAATACGCTATAGAAAATCAATAACATTATAATTACACTGAAGCACTTTTTTCTGGCGAATCCATGAATATTGTTTTTTAATAAATATAAGTAGATTTTGTGTAGAGATGTTTTCTGGTAAGGACTGACCACTACAGTCTTAAATTCCTATTGGATCAGCGCTTGGCTACCATTCCCCAACACCATTGGGTGGGCAAGCTGCTGGGCTTCGATTTCTCGGTTGAGTACAAGGCGGGCAGCACCAACACGGTGGCAGATGCGCTGTCCCGCCACGACACCGAGGAAACAGCGGTCCTCGCCATCTCCGGACCTCAGTTTGACTTCATCGACCGCCTCCGCCAAGCCACTGACCAGGACCCCGCGCTGGTTGCAATCAGGGATGAAATCACCTCCAATCAGCGCATGGCCCCTTGGTCCCTCACTGATGGACTGGTGGCGTTCCAGGGGCGCCTCTACATCCCGCCCGGCGCCCCTCTCCTCCAGGAACTCCACGCTGCAGTGCACGACGACGGCCATGAAGGCGTCCAGCGCACCCTTCATCAGCTGCGTCGCGATTTCCACTCCCCGAACCTTCGCAAGGTGGTTCAGGACTACATCAAGGCTTGCGTGACCTGCCAGCGCTACAAGTCTGAACACCTGCATCCAGTGGGCCTACTTCCGCTGCCCGTCCCGACCACAGTCTAGGGCGACATCGGAATGGACTTCATCGAAGCGTTGCCCCGCGTTGGCGGCAAATCAGTCATCCTCACGGTCGTTGATCGTTTCAGTAAGTACTGTCACTTAATTCCGCTGGCTCACCCCTACTCGGCGGAATCAGTGGCACAGGTCTTCTTCACCGACATCGTCCGCCTCCATGGGGTCCCTCAGTCCATTGTCTTGGACAGAGACCCGGTGTTCACTTCCATCTTCTAGAAGGAGTTGATGCGGCTCACTGGAACTAAGCTGCACATGACGACAGCCTTTCATCCCCAGTCTGACGGCTAGACGGAGGCCGCCAACAAAGTCATCGCATGTACCTCCGTTGCCTCACTGGGGATCGCCCTCGCCAATAGCTGCGCTGGCTGCCCTGGGTTGAATACATCTACAAGACGGCGTTCCAGTCTGTGCTCAAGGACACGCCGTTCCAGGTGGTCTATGGCCGCGAGCCCCCCTCCATCCGCTCCTATGAGCCAGGCGAGACACGGGTGGCTGCAGTGGCCAAAAGCATGCCTGAACGTGATGAGCTCCTCGCGGACGCACGCGCCCGCCTGGAGCAAGCTCAGGTGGTCTACAAGCGTTTCTACGACAAGCACCACCGCGACGTCCGCTAGGTTGTTGGGGACTGGGTCTAGCTGCGCCTCCGCCACCGTGCCCCAGCGTCCCTGCACGTGGTCACCAAGGGGAAGCTTCGGCCCGCTTCTAGGGGCCATACCGCGTGACAGCCATCATTAACGACGTCGCCTACCGCCTCGAGCTTCCGCCTCGCGCCCGGCTGCACGATGTGTTCCACGTCGGGCTGCTAAAAAAAGTTTGTGGGGACGCCACCAGCAACACCGCCAGCGCTGCTGAAAGTCCTATGTTTGGTGTTGGTAATTAGTGACAATGCCTAAGTACTAATCCTATGCCTAAGTTGTGTGTAGCATATGAGGATTAGTACATTTCAAGGTTGGTGACAAGATGGACATGGTGATCATGATGGCCACACTTGGATTTGGACGCAACCCTACGTAATCAAGGCAAAGGTATATGCTTAAGGGTTGTGTTTTAGTAACCAAGACACCTAGTGGGTGTGGTTACATTATAGGATAGATAGCCGTACTATAAAGAGGGGAATGACGCGGCTATTGAACTCCTAAGTGCCTCTAGGTGTGCATTTCATGTCATATGCATTTGTATAGAACTAATAACGCCTCGAAAAATGATTGTGAAAATGCTAACACACATGCACATGGTGATGGTCACTTGGTGATGTTAGCACGTTTGCGAAGGCGGTGGAGTTTGAGCGGTAGAGAGGGTTTGGGGTCCTCTCTCCCTCCCGCCGAGCTTGCGAGGCGGGATTCAGGCGTTTTCGAGGAATTGAAACGCCTATTTTCCACTACGCCGGAAGTCGGAAATCAAACGGAGGCGAACGGTGGTCACAGTGGTGACCGGACGCTGGACCGGACGCGGTCTCTGTTTGACCGGACGCGTCCGGTCAGTGTTCAGCGTCTGCGCGTGTCTCAGCGTTTTGATCGGACGCGCAGCGCGTCCGGTCACGACCGACCGGACGCGTCCGGTCGATCAGGGAGCTTACTGGACTCCAACCAGACGCTGGCACTGTGGCGTTCGGTCAGTTCTTCAGCGCGTCCGGTCGCTGTTTCGTTGTGCGCGGCTCAGGGTTGACCAGCGCGTCCGGTCAGTTACGGGACCGGAGCGTCCGGTCGTGACCAGCGCGTCCGGTCGTTGCGACCGGCGCGTCCGGTCAGTAGTTCGGAAAATAGCCGTTGTGCGACCGGCGCGTCCGGTCAGTGCGACCAGCGCGTCCGGTCAGCGCGACTGCGGCTGTTTCAAGTTCCTAACGGCTATATTCGAAGGGGTACGTCTATAAATACTCGTTGGCCAGCTCAAGGCTCGTACTCTTGGACTTTTGACATACTTGTGAGCACTTTGAGCTAAGCAACTCCCCTCCCACTCATCTCTCTTGCTTCTTTGCATATTCGAAGTGAGATTGAGTGATCCAAGTGCATTTGTATTGTGAGATAGCATCTAGTTGGCACTTGGTGGTTGATTTGCTGCGGGATTCTTGTTTCTCTTGGTGGTTGCCGCCACCTAGACGGCTTGGAGCAGCTTGGAAGCGTTGGCAAGAGTTGGTGATTGTTCTTGGCCACCTCCGGTGATTGTGAGGGGTTTGTGCCTACCTCGGCGAAGCGCCAAAGGCAACGTTAGTGGATTGCTCGTGTCATTTGCAACCTTTTGCCATTTGGTAGGTTCTTGTGGCGCCTTTTGAGAGGCTCGGTGTGAGACTGATTAGCCACCGAACCACGTGGTAAAGAAGGACACAACGGGGACTAGCGTGCCGGCAAGCACGTGAACCTCGGGATAAATCTTTGTGTCATCATTCTTATTGTGATTGATCGATCCCGGTGGTTGTGTATTGTGGAATTCATTTCTTGATCATATTGTTTGGTTGGCTCAATACTTCGCCCCTTGGTGATACCCTTCTAACTCTCTCTTGTATTAATTTCTTAGTTACTTTGCTAGAGTAGCTCTTTTGTGTAGCTTGCTAGTTGTAGTTTCCTTCTCGGTTTGACTTGTGCGGTTGAGTGCTAATATACTAGGATTGTGAATTGGATAGGTGGCTTGCAAACACCCCATAGGCTAAGCAAAACCCGCATCTCGCTATTTGTTATATTGATAAACTTGTTTAGCTTGTCTTTGTAGAAATTTTTTAAAAGGCTATTCACCCCCCCTCTAGCCATCAAGACCTTTCAGCTGCCCCCCACCCACCACGGCGCGACGCAGCCGATTCCAGAGCGCGCCACATGCACTCGTTTGGCCAGGGGCGTGCGGCAAGTGCTGGTACATTGGCAAGGCGAGCCCGCAGCATCGGTCACCTGGGAAGACCTCGAAAGCTTCATCAACCGCTATCCAAGCTTCCAGCTCGAGGACGAGCTGCTCGTCGAGGGAGGGAGAGATGTGATGTGGGGGCGCCATTATGAAAGGCGTCCCAGGGCTCGAGATGTGGCCAGAAGGGCCAGAGCGGCATCCAAGGAGGTACCAACTGTAGTCAGCAGCAATTAAGGTTTATGGGGAAGGGATTAGAGTAATGAGAGAATGTTTAATGGGGAGAGAAACGAAGAGACCAGAGCTGGGCGCCCAGGGGCTGGGGCTGCTCTATATATTCTGTAATCAGCTTATGATGAATCAATAAAGAAACAAGTTATCTCCTAATCTACCTTTGCTGTTCTTAATCTCACCCCCTTCACCATAGGGTGTCAAGGGAAGAATCCCAGTGCCAGTACCCAATCTACCTATGAACTCCGGAGTCGGGGACCTGCTGTCTTGGGCACCAACGCCCTTGACATATTCTAGAACAGCTTGTTTTTTTGGCTAGAGGTGCACTTCATATTAGTATAAGCGGAAGGAAACAAAATATGCACTTCTTTACTAGGGCATAGGTGGCAAACATTTTGCAGGGAAGACTGGATATTAGACTTTTCACCAACCTTGTCTTCTTCCTACCATGCCAGGATATATTTTTTTCAGAAAGCTTATCAATAATAGTTTAATAAATAGACAAGAGCTTGATTAAGGTTAAACAATAACAATTTTCCATCTCAGACAATGTCAAATATGGTATGTTGATTTTAATTTTGAGGATTTAAATTTGGATTTACAAAATGCCAAGCACACACACAAATCTAAGAGCATCTCCAAGAGTCTTTCTAAAACTGGCTCTCTGTGATTTAGAGAGCCATCTGCATAAAAATCGCTTTCTATATCTTTCCACTCTCCAACAGCTTTTCTATATCTTGTGCGCACTCTAGAGAGCCATTTTCGTTGTCTATCTTTAGCTAGCGAAAAATCCGAAATAGAGGATGACTATATTTAGATAACCATTTAGCCAAGCTGTTGGAGGGTAGTTTTTCACCAAAATCTCTATTCCTAGCATTTAGAAAGAATTTAAAGAGTCTCTTGGAGTTGTTCTAACTACATTGATACACATTTCCAAAGAGGCACTTCAGAGTAACTTAGAGAAAATGAGTTACAGGCATGAATTCTTCACAACAACAACAACAACAACAACAACAACAACAACAACAACAACAACAACAACAACAACAACAACAACATAGCCTTTTGTCCCAAGCAAGTTGAGGTAGGCTAGAGATGAAACCCAAAAGAGACGAGAAACAGAGAGACACATAAAGGGACATAAAGGACACAAGACAAAAAGAGGTCACGGTTCAGGCACGTTGATTGCAATTCTTCAAAAATAAATAATTTAAAGATGTCAGGTATTATCATGAAACTTCTCGTATAAATTTATTGCAATGCTCTCCTTTTTCCCTTCAGCTAGAATGGTCTTTCAATTCAAATCCTCTCAATTAGAATAAACTATGACCTCTAAATGAGCATGGGCATCGCTATAACTAACTGAAACTCGAAGGAAAAACAAATGGCAATAAATGTTCCTTTAGAAAGTAACTATGTGAACAATATTTAGACAACAGAACATACATTATTCCTATTCGTATGTGGGCTGCTCCCAATCTTAGGCCTGAAAGCATCTGGATTACGCTCCAATGTAGCTTCAATAGCTTCACGCCTGGCAACCTCATTCTCAGGATTATTAAAACAGTTGGTGCAGTTGCACCCATCACAGTGAGTACCAGAAGCAAAGCATTCACAGTACCTGTAAAAGGAACCATAATAAGATTTCAGATGGATAAGTATAAGTATATACACAAGATGCCCAGCTGGAAAAAAAAATAAACAACAGTACATTCTTTGTATTTAAAAAGGGAGGTGGGCTGACTTGAACTTGGAGGTCAAAACAATGACACACTGTATAGATTTGTAAAGGTATGCAGAGACTCAGAAATTAGGGTTTTGGAGAAGATATGAAGGATTGAAAGGATGCTAGAAAGATTACTGGAATTATTTGTATTACAATTACTTGTACTCATCTAACCTACATCTACATGTATGTGTCTACTAAGTTGTTTGCTATATTCATCTAACCTACATCTACGAGGAGAACACTATCCACATGAGAAAACATCCTTTGCTATATTTCATTCTTCTCAAGCTAAGGATAGAATCTGACTTACAAGTCCTTTGCTATATTTTATTCTTCTCAAGCTAAGGATATAATCTGACTTACAATTTCAAACATCTGGAGTTCCTGCAGTTGCAGCACTTCTTCTTCGTGGGAGTGCTATCTTTTCCTTCATAGAGTCTTGCTCGTGGTTTTGGTGACTCTGGTTTCCTACATTACAAGGTCCCAAAGCATAATTAGAACACTGGAGCAAGATGCAAATTTCAAAGAAAAAACTTGAAATATTTGGATCTTCAGCAGGGAGAATGCGCTGAAACTTTCCTAGAAGAGTTAGTTTAAGATCAATAAGCTCATCTAACGCAAACATGTGTCTTCGTTTCCAAGGAATGACAAGTCCACAGTAAAATTTGGAAACTGCCTCGTGGTGACACTCAGGAAATCAGAAACATTCCCACGTTCAGCGTATGAATCAAGACGACAACGGGCTCTGTCATCGAGCACAATGAGCCCCGTACCAAACAGAGAGGCGGAAGTTTGAAAACTTCTAAATCTCAGAACGGGGACACTCACAAGGGAACGGCGACCGGGGGGCGCTGGACTGGCTGCGGCGGCATCGGACGAAGCTGCGGTACAGGGACCGCCAGCGGCACCGCGTGCCGCGGGAGCGGCACATGCCCCACCACCTGGTGCGGGCGCATCACCGGCAGCACCCGTTGGTGCGGCACCCCCATCGGCACGGCAGCCCTCACGTGCTGCGGATGCTGGAAGCCCACGGGCAACGCCCTCGGCTGCAGAGCCCTAGATACGGCGGCGGCCGCCGCCGCCATCGCGGGGTTCCCCGCCAACGCCGCCGAGTTGAAATCAAGCTGCCTTACCAGCTTCTTAATCGGCGGCTGCATGGACGCAGCGGGCACGGGAGGCCTCTGCGGCGGCGGAGGGCCGCCCTGCTCCTTGCCCGCCATCTACTCAACCCGGCAGCTACAGGATCAAAACGCCTCCGCCCACCGGTAACGTCAACACAAACCCAATTCGCGGCGGCCGCGGGGACCCGCGGCGGGATCGCGGCCGCCTGCTCAAGATCGAAGGGGGCGGAGGCCCCGCAGCCGAGTGCGGGGTGGCGGCGCTCGCCACGAGCTCCGACGCGGGTTTGCGGCGGAGGGGAATGGCGGATTTTGAGAAGCTGGGGTGGGGGATTAGTGGATTTTCCCTCTCTCCCTGCTGCTCTCGACTGCCCTCTTCTCTCTCTTGCCACCTCTCCCCCTTTCTTTCTCTCCCACTCTTCCCTTTCGAAATCAAATTCATATTCTACGGCCGGATCCGGGAGGCGACCCGCCATCCGACGGCGGAGGCGCGGCTGGGCAGCATCCTGCGGCTCGAATTCATAGATGTGGGGTTGTTGGACCGCTCGCCGTTCGATTCGTCGCCTCGCCTTCGGGCTTCGGCGCACGCGGCGTCCCCTGCTGACACGTGGGCCACAGGGACGAGGATCCGGTGGGGCTGCGCAGTCCGTGTGAGGGCACGGAGAGGCGGCGGGGTCTCCGTCGCGCAATGTGATCCGTCCTGTCACTCGTGGAGTTCTTTTTCTGGGAAAAGCACCGGGACCTGGTTTACGCAGTCTTTGTTTCATGACACATGGGGTCAGATAAGGTATGGCCCATATGTCAGTTTGTTTTCATTTTGATTCGCGGGAAGGTACACTTTGTACTGTGAAATCTCGCGCGAGGGTTTTAAAAGGTGTGACTAGTCTTCGGTTTCAGTGGAGGTAGCCACTGTTGAGCCCGTGGAGAACTGGAGATCGCCAGTTTTGGTTCGTTGGCCTCTCTATGATGGCCTCCGGCCATTTCTGCTTTCGGAACTCGGAGGGAAGGTTCCAGGCTTCAAATTCTAATTTTTGCTGATATTTTAGATACTGGGTTTTACAGAAAAAGAATACAGGCATAAAGCATTGGTGTTTCCCTCACTACGAAGGATCAAATAACAGCAAATAATGGCCCCGTTCGGCTGTGCTGATAAGTCGGCTGAAAAACATTGTTGACTGATTTGTTGTGAAAGAAAAATATTGTTCTAGCTGAAAAAGACGGATTATAAGCCGGATGAACAGAGCCAATGTCAACAATGGTTTTGTTCTGCAGCACTACTTCAACAGTATTTTTCAACGAATAAACAGTATTTTTCTCTCGTAATATTTCAGTATAAGCAGCAGCATAATATAAATTTCAGCGAAACAAACAGGGCCTCACCAGGACATTGTCGCTTGTCACTTTGAAACTGAGAGTTTCAAAGCCAACGAGAGGTATCCATGCTTAAAATCGAAGAAGTGATTGGTCAGGTCTACGATAGGCAGTAATACGCGCGCACTGTGACGAGTGAAATTCTTAAACTAATATAGTTAGCCAGTGCCACTAAGGTGATAATTAACATCTGGTGGGGATTTAGCCCTATTCACTTAACTTATCAGCTCGGCTTATCAGTCATGATACAGTGTTTTTCTCTTACAATAAAACAGTGTAGAAATCATCAACCGAACAACCCATAAATTTATTAGAGTATATATATAGATATATAGAGAGAGATAGATATAGAAGATATAGGATATAGATCGATATAGATAAAGTAGATGTAGATATAGAATACAGATATAGATATAGGGGTTGTTTAGTTGGTGAAAAAGTTTAGGTTCGGCTACTGTAGCACTTTTCGTTTTTATTTGGCAATTTGTGTCCAATCATGGACTAATTAGGCTTAAAAGATTTGTCTCGTGATTTACAACTAAACTGTGTAATTAGTTTTTTCTTTCGTCTACATTTAGTACTCCATGCATGTGCCACAAGATTTGATGTGACAGGTACTGTAGCACTTTTTGAGTTCTCTTTTTGGGTATGTATGTTAACTAAACAGGCTCATAGATATAGACATAGATATATATGTCCTAACCGCTCATGGCCAGCAGCAGTCAATGCTCCACTAGGAGAAAAACACTAGAGGAAGTCAAGGGTGGGAAGTGATAAATCTGCAGTTTGTGTTGTACTCAACGGTACAATTGCCGTGAGCTGTTCGGCTGATAGTTTCTGCGGCTCTGTTTTGTTGTGAGAGAAAAACACTGTATCATGCCTGATAAGCCGGGCTGATAAGTTCAAGCGAACAGGGCACATTCAGATGCTTTTCGAACTGGTTCTGAAACATTAGATCTTAAAGACATGTTCAATGTTTTGATGTTGGTAGTTGAATTTGGCACGAGGACTACACTTTGATCTTGATGTTTAATAATAATACTTTATTTACCTGGAGCATCGAATGCATCATACAAAGCCATTAGTGAATAAGATCGTAAAAGAAAGTCATCTAGAATTATACTGTACCGAGTTTTAATATAATTTTTCTCTTCCCTTAGCAAAAAAAAAAAAAAAAAAAAAAAAAAACTCATGGCTAGCAACACCATTGCACACACCACCATTTTGCACCCCTTCATTGCTTGATGCCCGTGCCATATCTAATTCCCTATAAGCCATCAACTATGAAACCCCTCCTCATAGTTGTCCCTAAAAAATATTCACAAAAAAGTTGTCCCTAAAAAATTAAAGGCCCCAATGCAAAACTTGAAATAAGGTCTTTCATTTGACATGTAGCAATAGCTAATATTTCCGTTATAGATCAGTATGCAATGCTTTTCTTATAGTACTAAGAATTACACTAGATATAGGCACTAAAAGAAAAAAAGATAATAGTTAGAAACTAAACTAACATCCCGCTAGAGTTGGCAAGGTGTGGAGGAATGGCAGAACCCCGTCCAAGATGATGGCGGTGACGTCTATGGGCAAAGGTGTCCACTCGTTACTATTTCAAATCTGGTTCATAAGTAGGATTTTAAAGTCAGACAAGACACGGTAGGATAGCCATCTTTAATTTGTTAGTAACTTTTATGTACACTTCCCCTGATATGTTAACCTCGTGTTATGATTAAATTTTGATTTGTGCCAACTATATGTGTATATTACCAATCAGGATCCTACGTCTCGCGCAAGTGTGCATACGGGTGGCATCTCTAGGGATTATCGAAGTTAATTTGGTCAAGAAGATTGACACTCGGTTTAGGTAAATTATTGGCAGGTCCTCGCAATAGAGGTATAATGATGGCCACCGGTCGGTAGCTGCGGCAATCGCCCCTAGCACTGCATGTGTTTGAATCACCTAAAGTTTATGTGATGCTTATGTTAAAAGATCTAATTTTAAATATGCCAAATATTTTGACATCAAATATGAAAATATTAAATATTTTTATTCCCCAAAAAAACTCATGTACCAGTCTTTTTCCTGAAAAAGCTCATGTATCAAATTTCTAGCTCCGTTAAGATTTGCTTGTAAAACAGATGGTTTCATTTGATTGTCACCACTTGAAAGGATCCCATAAGCATCCAAAAGTGGATTGAATGGGTGTGCTTGACTAAAACCTTATGTCTAGAAATCAAATAAAACAACCACTAGAAAACATAAAAATAGGGTATGCATTTAAGGTTTTTTAGTTTGCCCTAAGGCCTTGTTTAGTTGGGGAGAAGAAAATTTTTAGGTGTCACATCGGATGTGTCGGAAGGTTGTCGGGAGGAGTTTTCAGATGCTAATAAAAAAACAAATTACAGAACCCGTCAGAAAACTGCGAGACAAATCTAATGATATTAATTAATCTATCATTAGCACATGTGGGTTACTGTAGCACTAAAGGCTTTTTATGGGCTAATTAGGCTTAAAAAATTCGTCTCGCGATTTTCCGGAGAACTGTGTAATTAGTTTTTTTCGTCTACATTTAGTACTCCATGCATGTATCTAAACATGCTCTTTTACTGTAGAAAGCAAAAATTTTTAGGAACTAAACAAGGCCTAACTTGCACTCAAATCCACAAAGAGTTTTGCAACCTAGAGCTACTCCCGTCAACTAGTCTAAGCTAATCTGCAAAGGAAAAAGTCACACAAGCGAAAGTAATAAATGTGATAAGTAAAGAGCAGAAGTTAGAGAAAGCAAACTCCCAAAGACGAGAAATTTTGTCCCATGGTATTGGTTGGCAAAGTGCAACCCATGGTCCGTTGGAGCTCCACCATGTATGCTCTCAATAACAAAGTATCTTTTGATAGGTTGCCACCAATGCTTACGCCAGCTAGGGGGTGTTTAGTTCCCACCCAAAAGTTTTTCATCCCATCACATCAAATGTTTGGACACATGCATAGAGTACTAAATGTAGACAAAAAAAACTAATTGCACAGTTTGATTGAAAACCAGGAGACAAATCTTTTAAGCCTAATTAGTCCATGATTAGCCTTAAGTGCTACAGTAACACATGTGCTAATGACGGCTTAATAAATTTGTCTCGCGGTTTCCAGGCGAGTTATGTAATTATTTTTTTTATTAGTATCTGAAAATCCCTTCCGACATCCCATGAAACATCCAATATGACACCCAAAAACTTTTCACCCACCAATTAAACACCCCCTGAGGCAAGTGTTGTAACCTACCAAGGTTTACCATCGCCGCCTGACTCTCCCGGTCATCTTGGCGCCATCTTCACTATAGAGTTTCTCCACCAGCACACCAAGTCACCGATGCTCCATTCCAAGCGTGGAAGGTCAACGTTAGAAGGCTATCATTCCGGGCGTGGCCACTGCGTTGGGGAGATGGCGCTATCATCGTTGCCGAGCGCGGCCCGTGCGAGGGCGAAGCAGCAGCCGCGGGCTCTGCTGCCGGGCGTGGCCACTGCGCTGCGAAGATGGCGCTATCACTATTGCCGAGCGCGGCCCCTGCGAGGGCGAGGCAGCAGCCACCGCTGCTGCTGCCGGGCATGGCCCCAGCGCTGAGGGAGATGGCGTTGTCGCCAACCAGCGCGGGCGTGCAGAGGTGTTGTCGTCGACGAGGCCAAGTGATGTTGCTTCTGCCGCCGCCCTTGGACATGGCCCCCGCGCCGCGCGTGGAGAGATCGCCCAGTTGCCGACTAGCACAGACGGGGAGATGCGTTGTCACCGGCGAGACGCGACGGAGCGGAGCATGCCAGCCATCGTGGGTGGAGGAGGGGCGCGGGGGAGCTCGGCATCATGGCCGTCGGCGCAAGCGCAGCCCGCCTTTTCAGTGTCGGAGTGATGGATAAGAGATCGAGTAGATTTGTTTTTATTTCTTCTTTATTTTTTGCCTTTATTAGATTGACGGAGGTCGTCGGTGCTGACGTCGTTGCCTCCAGGAGGGACGGAATGCTATTTTTAGATAACAGTTTTATCTTTTGATGGTACTTCAGGTAACGACGTTTTTTCAGTGGTATTTTCTTATTTTTGCGATCTTTCAATGCTATGAAACCAATTTTCTTTTAAAAGTATTACACGTAATAGAGATGACGTTGATATTTCTTGTAATTATTATATTAAGAGATGACTTTGATAGTCTGCTTAAAAGGATTGCAAATGGAAAAAGTCTACATCACCCCCTGAAGTATGGAGTGGTGTCTAATTTACCCCCTCAAGTATGAAACAGTCTAATTTACCCCCTGAACTTTCCAAAACCGTCTACTTTACCCCCTAGGGCAGTTTTGGACGGCGGTTTGCTACAGTAACCATGGTTTTGCTACAGTAACCGAATCTTTAAAAAATCATAGTAAATCACAGAAAAATCGTAAAATAGAAAATCTAATTTTGTTGGACTCCACGTGAGTAGATCTACACAATGAACATATAATATGGTGTGCTTTAGTACAAAGTTTTTGCTGTAACTTTAAATTTATTAGGATTTTCCAATAAATTTAAAGCTACAGCAAAAACTTTGTACTAAAGCATACCATATTATATGTTCATTGTGTAGATCTACTCACGTGGAGTCCAACAAAATTGGATTTTTCATTTTACGATTTTTCTGTGATTTACTATGATTTTTTAAAGATTCGGTTACTGTAGAAAAACATAGTTACTGTAGCAAACCGCCGTCCAAAACTGCCCCAAGGGGTAAAGTAGACGGTTTTGTAAAGTTCAGGGGGTAAATTAGACCGTTTCATACTTGAGGAGGTAAATTAGACACCACCCCATACTTCAGGGGGTGATGTAGACTTTTTCCGATTGCAAATTAGTGGGATGCTTAGTAGAGGACACGGGCGAAGCTACGTTGAGACCGCTGGATGCCCAGGCACCCAGGCCAAAATCGAAACTACGTCATGAGGAGCAAATTTTCACCGTTTGTGCACCCCCCGGCCCAAAAGCAGGCACCCCCCACTGGCCACTGGCCCAAGCACACGTCGCACTGTCGCAGGTTGCTTCCACTCGAAGGATGCCAATCGAGTCTCCACGACTCCACGGGGATTTTCGCCGTGGCCGCGCGCGAGTCCGCGAGGGGCGAGGAGGCCGCGGCATTTCGCCTAACGCAGCGAGCCAGCGACGCAACTACGCAAGGGCGGGGGCGCCAAGGCACCGATAGTCCGACGCCACCACGCCAGCGACGATCCCTGCTGGTCACTAACGTCGGCGCCCCTTCCCTCGTCATCTCGTCGAGCTGAGCCGAGCGCCCGATGGCCGCGGCAACAGCCTGATGTGAGGGCACCCCCATCATTTTGCTCTAGCTTCGCCCCTGGTAGAGGATGACGTGGACAACTGGTATAAAAAGAGAAAACATAAAGAGGAGATTTGAAACGGACTATCAGTCTATCACCCACCACTATCAAGCGACCAACGCGGCTCCACCCGGACCCGGCGTCCCCCGCTTCGTCCGGCCATTCCGTGGTTCCGGCGAGTGGGGGCGCTCGTACGAGCCCGAGATAACAGCGACCGGCGAGAGTGAGAGACCCACCCACGTAACCGCGAGGCGCCACGCACCAACAACCAACCTGGCGCTGCCCGTAAATGCGAACGCAGGCGTGGGGGCGCGGGGCGGTGGCGCGCTTGATGACGCCATTCAATCGCCGCGCGGCCCACGCCTCTTCTCCCCACCTGCTCCGTGCCTGCTCATCCTCCTCTTATACCATCGCCCTCTCTCGCCTCCGACGCCACTCCACCTCTTCTTCCTTGTCCTCTCCAGGTCAGCTACTCCACTTTCTCGTCTCTCTTTTTGTTTGCTTCGTTTTCGGTTCAGCGCCAGATGTTCGTCGTTTTGCCACAAGGACGTCCACTTGTGCTGGCAAATTTCGGCGACTCCTGGCCGGAGTTGGCGACGCGAAACTCAATTTTCCATGTCATGGTTTGGTAGAACGGAAGGTGTTCGCCGTTTTGCCTCAGCCGCTCAGCGGATGCCTTACTAGAAGGTTGTAGGTGTAGTTGCGACTGCGGATCAACGAGACTGATCAGCAGATTTTTCTTAATAATGCATAAACGGTCCAATTGGGGGTCCAAATTGTGGACCAGTGAAGCACTGGGGATACAAAGGGGGTTGTCCTATGCTCCTAGTGGAGTAGTGGGTTTGCAACTAACTTCTTTGTGTCTCAGGGTGTAACGCGATCATGGTGCTCGGGCAGGATTCTTATAGACCCGCGTCTGTTGTTAGCTGTCTTTGAATTGCTGTGCTGCTTTCTAGTTACCACAGTTCTTGCATGGCTCAGCATGCGCTTCATGGTCATGGGTTTCTCTAAGAAAGCAGTGGTCTAGGTTAATGGCCATCTGACTGACTTCATAGAGGAATTCGTGCTGACTGTTTTATCAGTGCACAGCACTTGGTTAGTTAGTCATCAAATTTGCATGCTGTGGTTTGAAGCTTCTAGCTAAATACTTAAATTATTGCACAATCATTTCGTTTTTGCTCTCACGTTTCCATTTCCTTGTGTTCTTTAGCATACAGTGCCAGACAGGATACCCATACATTCATGGAGGTGGTTCAAGAAGTCCTTAAGCATGGCTCAGCTGATGGTGTCCGTGCTGCCATAAGAGCTGACAAAAAAAGCTACAGCCTTGTCCAGCTCATTGCAGCCTCTTTTGATGTCCACAACATTCTGTGCAGCAAAAATGTACCGCAGCTCCTTTTATGCTCTGCAATCTTCATATTCATTTAAGATTTCCCATTCAGTGACATTTCGAGGTTCTCATATGATTGTTTTCTTAGCTTCCCTTTTCCTTTGTCTGGATGCAATATGATATAATTTTCAGTCATAACGTGGGAATCCTTACGAAATGCATTAATGCAAATAACATGTAAGTTTAGAATTCATGACGACGCTGAAGCAGTCCTGGTGAGTGCACATAGGAAGCTGGGAGGGTACTTCTGGTGTATGTGTTCCGCAGGATTGCTCTGAAAACTGGCTGGAAGATCTTGATTAGAGGATGCCGTATCAGATGTTTTCGTTCAAACAATTAGTTTGTCCTGTCCTTTACCTTGCATGTTTGCAACAAGGCCTCATCAATGTCTTAATAGCACAAGCTTTTTCTGTAAATCTGTCTCCTAAATTCCAAATCTGTTTACCAAGATAATTGCCTCCCCTCAAGTTTACTTCTGAGAATACGGGGACCAACTGGATCCCGCTTCCCATACATTTTGTTTTGGCTTAGTAGTTTAATGCATAAGTTAACTGCAAGGAACTTTGTTGACCATATCTACAGGAGTTTGCTTCCTTAGTCAATTTTGTTACGACCAAATAGTTTAATGCATTAAGTCTACCTTACAGAGCTCTGTTAAACATAAACTGTACTTGTTCTGTTAATCTGTTTAATGCCTATTGATAATACACAAGCAAAACCTCACCTTTTTTGTTCTTTTAGATGACATGCAATGGAATACAAGATTCTTCTTCCGAAGGAATAAATGGAACAGGATTCCTTCATGGAGCTCGTGTTGGCATTGTGGCTAAACCCTCTCCTGAATTTGTTGCTGGGGTCTTTGGAACCTGGCTTTCTGGTGGAGTTGCAGTACCCCTTGCCCTTAGCTATCCAGAAGCTGAGCTTCTTCATGTCATGAATGACTCGGTTTGTTCCAAGCTTACAGCAACATTTCATATTGCAACATATCATTATAGAAATGAAATACTACCATTTTCTGCTGCCATGCTATGATTCTATTTTGATCTTTTCTTATAAGTATAATGTTACAAAAAAAAGCAAAGCACTATGCAGATGTAGATAGCAGTGTTTATTAACTCTTAAATTGGTCACACGGGATGATTGGACATCTTCTAGCTTACACATATGTACAAACTTCGTATATAAATCAATGCATTTTTGTGGCTGAAGCAGATTTCTGTACCTAATTGGGTTTGCACACCTGTGCACTTGAAAAGGTTCACAAAAAAGGACAAAACAAATAAAGAAAGATACAAAAGACTTTCTGTAGAAATTTGTGCAAAAAAATGATGTTATGTGTACTTCACCCACCCCCCACCCCCCACCCCCCAAAAAAAAGAACTTAATTACAACATATTTTAAACTTGTTTTTTTTTGCATTGTGCATGTGATCATAATGTTTTGTATTCTTTTGCAAGTGCTGCACATGTTCTATTGTGAGCTACAATCTATGAACTTAAAAAAAGCATTGAAATCCAAGTCAATTTGTTCTTTTAGTTTCTAATTTCTGCGGCTTATAGGATATTTCTATGGTTTTAAGCACCAAGGAGCATCATGAAGTCATGGAGAACCTTTCTATCAAGTGTTCTGCTTATTGTTCTCTTCTTCCACCTATCACTAGTATACCTTCAGAAATAAATCCCCAAGAACCTTCAAGCAATGAGGCGACTTCATCTGTCTCTACTTTAATAACTCAGATCAACAGTTCAAAGAAAATCAAAGGTGAATTGCTCACCTCTCTCTCTCTCTCTCTCTCTCTCTCTCTCTCTCTCCACTGCAACTTGAACTTAGTGGCTGATATTTCTTGCTGTTTCTATAGTCCCCCTTTGTGTTTCAACTATTATTTCTATACTCTCCTTTTATGTCTCTACTATTACTTCCATACAACCCTGAGCACTTACTCACTCACTGTTTTCTGGAGTTTGATTATACAGGTGATGACCCTGCTCTTATCCTTTACACAAGTGGCACAACTGGTAAACCAAAAGGAGTAGTTCACACCCACAAGGGCATACTTTCTCAGGTGTGTTTTTCATCTTTAAATAGATATATAAAATGATTCTATAAACTGGTGAACAATGTACAGAAGCCAGCAGGTAATATTTTTTTTTTATATTATTGATTCTATTTCTGTATTTTTGCCACATTTCCATGATTTTTCTATTACAGTTGATTGATCTAAGAGTTTTAATGGTTTGCGTGACTTGTTTTTATATTTCCTGTATGATCGTTTTAGATGGCATGATAGATAGATGATGTAATATACATAACATTTATCCTCACTGATTTGGCAGGTTCAAATTCTATCAGAAGCGTGGGGATATCGAAGTGAAGACCAATTTCTGCACTGTCTCCCGTTGCATCATATCCACAATGAATGCTGTTGCTATTTAAGTTTTTAGCACTATTCATATGCTGATATTTCATATTTTTTTCCAAGCCCACACCTTTATTGTGATTGCAGTATTCAATGTTCAGCAACACATATTAGTAGCTGCCTGGGTATATTAATGTGTTTTGGCAGTAGTCCTGCATGAAAAGTTGAGATAGGTTAGAACAGTACAGTACATAAACCCATACATTCCCAACATAGCACCTCCATGTTAATGTTTCTACTTGAAGTGGAGGAAGAAAGTGTAAGCTGCTTGCTATGGATGCATCGGCCAGCTCCACATGGATCCTGATTCCTGACGTCCTGGGCATAGAGTGGTTTTAAGTGCAGTTGTACTACATGATATCTTGTCTTCTCTCTTAGGAAAATTTTTGGTACCATTAGTTCTTTACTCTTCTTTCACTTGTTTTTAGTTGTCATGCTCCTTCTGGTTTGAAGCACCAAATACATGCATACCAGTCCCTTCGATTAGAAAGCTAAATTGAAAACTCATGTAATAGGATGGTAGCTAGAAGTAGAACTAGGACCACATTGGATTTTTTATTTTGAACAGTGATAGTGTCCCTTATTTTGATTATGTTTGGGGGGATCCATTTCTTTGTCATTATTGTTGAAGTCCTTAACTTTCAAGTGTACATGTGCATGGCCTTTTCAATGCTCTATTTGCGCCCCTTTATTCAGGATCAGTGGTAATTTCTCTCCCTACTTATCTCTAAATGCTCTATTTAGGTGAAAAATGCTGTTTGGTCAAGAGATATTCGGCGTGTTTGGGACCACAGTTGCAGAACGCACGGTGTAGTACGGGTACTGCAGCCGCCGGCCCATGGCATGGGAAACGCAGGAGCTAGTTCATTCTCGCGGTCCCGGTGCTGTATGCAGTTGATTCTCGCAGTCCTGGTGCCATGTGCAGTCGAGAGAATCGTGCGCATCGCGGGGCGTTTGGCATGATTCTTTGCTTGTCTTAGCCACCAACGTGGTCCCAACTCCCAAACACGCCAATCGTGGCTTAGTTCTCTTCTGCGGACATAAGATCCATTTGCATTTGATTTAGGAGATGTAAACAATGAATCTTGTTTCAGCAGCACGTCTACAAAGTTCCTTTCATGGTAATGTATATTCTTTGTGATCGCAGGTTGAGTTTATACCAAAATTCAGTGTAAGCGGGATATGGCAGAGATGGCGAGAATCATATCCCAGCGATGGTAGTAAAAATAAAGAGGCCATTACAGTATTTACTGGAGTATGATTCGCTGTCATAGCATAACAGTCTACTTCAGATCCTTCCAAACTTTTGTCTTCATATTGTTTGATAAGTTAAGGTAATTTGATACTTCTTTTATGGCAGGTTCCAACCATGTATACACGTCTGCTGCAAGGGTATGATAGTATGGGTCCTGATCAACAGTCGGCCGCTTCTTACGCTGCAAAGCATCTGAGGTTAATGGTAAGTTCTTCATGTTCATTGGAAACAGTGTTTTAAGTCTTTCTCTAGCTCCCTTTGTTCCTGAAAGCCTCACAGCTACATGCTATGTACAAAATTAGTAGAAGGTATTCAAATTTATGATACATGGTTTAAGGAAATATCTGTGGGCATGGACTCTTGGTCTTGGATCCTGCTATTGAATCTGTGAAGTCCAACAGGCATTGTGGCTATGCTTGTTCAATCAACTGCGCAACTACCTAATTAAGGACCTTGGGATTTATGCTACACTCTGTTCAGTGACCAAGAGGTCCTCAATGTATCTTAATTATCTCGCTAACACTGAGTGTGTGTGCGAGGGAGAGCTAAGAGATACTTCTTTCCTTTATACTCCCTCCGTTCCAAATTATAAGTCGCTTTGACTTTTTTGGTACATCCATTTTGCTATGCGTCTAGATATAATAATATGTCTAGATACATAGCAAAATAGATGAACAAAAAAAAAAGTCAAGTGACCTATAATTTGGAACGGAGGGAGTACATTCTTCATTTTTCACTTGCTGTGTATCGAAGTGCTGTAGAACTTTGTGGAACTGATGCATGAATTATAGACTTTATTATTAATACTTATTGAATCACTGCAGATGTGTGGATCATCAGCTCTTCCTTCGCCACTTATGAAGAGGTGGGAAGAAGTGACAGGCCACCGTCTTTTGGAACGCTATGGTATGACTGAGGTAAAAAAATCTTAACTCTTCCCCATCTAGTCAATACACTAATTAACTACATGACTCCTGATAGACTTAATATTGGTTACAGTTTGTCATGGCACTGTCTAATCCATTGCATGGTATCCGAAAAGAAGGTACAGTTGGTAAACCCCTTCCACGTGTTGAGGTATGATGAACAATTCATGGGAATTAGAAGTATCATTAAAGCATTAGTTATTCTGTGTATTCTGCATTGCTTCATAACTTTAAAGCATCTTTCTGACTCAGGCCAAGATTATTATGGAGGATGGGACTGAAACTACAACTGGAGTTGGTGAGCTCTGCATTAGAAGTCCATCCCTTTTCAAGGAGTATTGGAAAAGACCAGAGGTATGATTGTGCTGTTTGTACTTTTGCCATTTGATGATCATGGTGTACAGTTTTGGAGGGAACACTCCATTTCATTTAGGAAGGTCCTACTCCTTACTAACTGCAGCTGTAAACCACACATCTTTTCATTTCAATGCAATGCCATGTATTGTTTTTTAATGCTTTGTATTTTTAAGATTGCTGGTATTTCAGTCATATAGGAACCAGTAAAGGTCGCATGCTGAGAAGTTAATGTACATCATTTCATCATTGAAAATGGTGAATTTCTGTTTGCAGGTCACCACAGAATCCTTCATTGATGGTGGATTCTTCAAGACAGGTGATACAGTAACTGTAGATGAGGAAGGATACTTCATAATTTTGGGACGTAAGTAACACTTTATGCACACACTCACTTATGTCTTTCTAGTTGCTGTTTTCATCACGCCATGGTGTTACCGCCTGGGGTCAGAGCTTTGGATATCTTCTAGCCTCATTTGCCCTACCTTGTGCAGGCACAAATGCTGACATTATGAAATTTGGCGGTTACAAGCTATCAGCTTTAGAAATCGAGGCAGTGCTGTTAGAGGTAAATTCAGATACACTGGAAACTACTTTTGAACTGTAGTCACTACATGATATTAACAAAGTCAATGCACCTACAAAATCAGCTGACGCGTCGCAAAAAAAAAAAATCAGCTGACGTTGTCCTCAAATTTAGACTAACAGGTAGATATATTAGGCTGAAAGGTTTACTGAAGGCTTTGCATTGCACAACAGTCAAATAATTCCCTTTCCTACTCATGTTACCTAATCCCGTCTGTTTTTGTCTTCAGCATGATGCTGTACTGGAATGCGCTGTCCTTGGCTTGCCTGATGAAGCCTATGGGGAGGTTATATGTGCAATAATTGTGCCTAAGGAGGATGCAAAGAAAACGGCCGAGCAGGACTCAAAGCCAGCGCTATCCTTGGAAGCATTGACAAGTTGGTCGAAAGATAAGCTTGCTCCATACAAGGTTTGCTATTTGCATTATTCGCCTTTTCGCAAGCTGCCTTTTACAGCTGGTCTTTCATAAATGTTTTTCCTTTGCTTGTTTGGCTTTCGCCCAGTACTCTCTGTTGCCTGGCATTATAAAATTTTCAATTTGGTAACATAAAGTGTCAGTAACAAATATTATAGTAAGAAAAATGTTCATAAATCATTTACGACATTTATGACCTTATTAGACCTACATTTACATAGCTATCTACAGTACGGTATGCTCTTGTTAGACTTCATGCCAGTCCTGACTCCTGAGTTCAAATACTCTACGGTATCATTTGACAATGGAATTGGTTCTTTTTCTGTGGATGCCAGATTCCAACAAAACTATACCTGTGGGATTCTCTTCCTCGGAACGCCATGGGAAAGGTGAGGAATGATCTTGAAAATACCCTCATATTGCGCTTGTGACTGACTTAGCCGTTGCTTATTTCAGGTTAACAAGAAGGAGCTGAAGAAATTATTAGGAGCTTAGCCATGATGTGTATAGATGTATTTATCTTCATTTCCTTCTTGAAGCTTAGTAAGTCAGGCTCATTATAGGGACTAGCAAATAAGTGCTTTCGTTATCATGCATGGAACAATAATTTTCGAAACGGCCTGAGATACATTGCACATACATTTCTTTCCTTATCAGACAAGTTTCGAGTCACCGTGCAGTATGAAGTTATGCATTGACTTGTAGGAAGACTAAAACTGCTGGTGACCCTGACAAACCTAGACAATGGTAACTAATAAGCTAGTAAAGTTAACTAGATGTTATATACTACCACATATTGGACATTCAACTTCCAGTCTTGTTCAGCCCTACAAGGTTCTCACAGTAACACAAGCACTTCAGTAGGGCTGCTCCGTGTTGTCGTCCTCTTCCCACTCCACGTTCTTCCCCTCCTCGCCATACACCCAGCAGCACCAAGCGAAGTAGACGAAGTTCGCCACGCCGTAGCCCGTGAGCAGCCAATAGTAGTAGTCGTAGTGCCCGACGTTCAAGTTGTCGACGAGCCAGCCCGTTCTTCCCCCTCGCCTGCTCGCCACCTGGACCACCTTCACGATGAGGGCACCGGCCAGGTTGCCCACTCCGAAGGCCATGTACAGCAGCGACATGCTGAAGCTGGCCATGCTCTTGGGCAGCTCGGTGTAGAAGAACTCGATCTCCCCGATGATGCCGAACGCCTCGGCGAGCCCCGCAAGCGCGAACTGCGGCACCAGCCAGAACGCCGAGATGGTGACCCCGCGCAGCGCCCGCCGCCGCCGCGCGCCCTCCACTACCGCGGAGACAGCCGTCGACGCTGTGGCGAGGAGCAGGCCCCCACCGATGCGCTGCTTCATGGTGAGCCCGCGCGAGTTGCCCGTGTACCGCTGCAGTGCCGGCGCGACCCACCTGTCGTAGCTGGCCGACCACAGCGACATGGTGGCCATGTTGAAGACGGCCAGGGAGCCGCTGGGAACGCGGAACCGGCCCGCGCCGACGCTGCGGTCCATAGTATCGGCCTGCTTCACGGCGAAGCTCTGGTTCAAGGCCAGGGCGAGGAAGATGGTGGAGGACCAGATCGGCAGGACGCGGATCGCCGACTTGAGCTGCTCCACCTGGTCCACCGTGCAGGGCCTCTTCACGTCGTGGCCGTGCCGCTCGGAGGCCGCCGCGTCCGAGCCGTTGCAGGGCGCGTCCTCCTTGGTGCCACGGAGCAAGCACGCCTTGTTCAAGAACCTGAACTCAAACGCCAACGTGTTCGTCAGACGGACCACGCATCCTTGAAAGTTGAAACGCTGCTTCTGCCTGCTGCATGTTGGGACGTGACGTGACACGTGAGCGAGTGACGTACCTCAGCTTGTCCGTGGGGACAGCGAGCTTGCAATCCTTAAGGTGATGGTACACGCCATCGACGGTCTTGTCCGGCAGCCGCGCCCCGCGGTTCCTGATCGCCGCGCTGACGGCGGCGCCTATCCCGGCGAACATCTGCCTCTTGCCCTTCTCCTTGATGTAAAGGCCCGATCCCAGGAAGAAGCTGACCGTGGAGAGCAGCATGAGGCCCATCGGGACGGCGAACCCGACGTTCCACGAGACGTTGTCCTGCAGGTAGACGATGGCCGTGACGGCGACCGTGAACGCCACGCCGATGGACGCGTAGTAGGCGTTGAAGTAGGCCTGCAGGATCCTGAGCCGACGCTGCTTGGGGTGCCTCGAGAACTGGTCCGCGCCGAACGCCATCGAGCACGGCCGGACGCCGCCGGCGCCGAGGGACAGGAATGCGAAGCCGGCGAGTAGCCACGCGAGGTGCCGCGTCCCCGGCGGCGCGCACTGGTCGCCGTTGCACGGAGGCGGCCGCGCTCCAGGGATCGTGGTGGTCAGCCATAGGAAGACCATCCCCTGTGAACAAGCGAGCGAGTGCAGCAACGGAAGCGATCGATCGTTCCATGGCGTTAATTAGTTACGTTCTGGTAGGGTAGCTGATGAGAGGAAAAAGACAGACGGGCAGTGAACCTCTGATCTCGTTGACCAAGTACTTACAATCAGGCACGCGACGGAGCCTAGCGCGACGGCCATGAACCGGCCGAGGTACATGTCGGCGACGATGGCGCCGGGGATGGGCGCGAAGTTGGAGATGGCGCTCCACACGAACAGCATCGTTTGGGAGGTGACGGTGCTGAGGTGGTACTTGTCGGTCAGGTACGTGATCATGTTGGTGTTGAGCCCGAATCCAGCGACTTTCTCCAGCATCTCATTTGCTAGGCATCCAAAATACCAAAAGAATTCTCCATTAAAATCGAAGGGAAGCTAGGCGATCAAATGAGAATTCTTTGAGCATAAAGAGCAATGAGAATTAAGAAGATTGAACTACTTGAAGATTCAGTCTCGGAACTCACAGAAGATGAAGGGGAGAGCTCTGAACCCGCCCTTCTTGCCCTTGAAGCACTCTTCTCCTGCCGATTCAGTCTCGAAAGCAAGAGAGCGCTCCTCCATGGCTCTGTCAGGCCGGAACGAAAGCGCAAACGCTACTGAAAGATTTGGCCGGAGGAGCACCACTGCATATCTCAGCACAGCAGGGGCACCGGAATCACGCACTAAATAGATTCCCCGGTAGACGGTAGGTAGGTCACAAGGGGCCGACAGCTAGTAGCTCCCGTCTAGGTAAAGACGCAAGGCAATAAACACAGCAGCCAGAGCGCCCAGCGGCAAATAGCTATAGGAAACCCTCGCATGCGAGCTTTTCTTTTCGTCCGGCCGGGACGCAGCATGTGCACGCACATCGCCATCGTTTCAGTTTGCTTGCCCGACATAGACGGAGCAGGTCCTCTAAACTTTTCGCTTTTGATTGATGAATGTAAAAAATGCGGAGAAGTTCTGCCGATCGAAAATCAACAAAAGGAGGCTGTTAATCGCAAGCACGGAAGCACCCCCATTTGGCATGTTTCGTCACTAATGACCGCCCTTAGTTTGTACCCACATGCATATATCATGACCCGTGCTTCGCTTCGCAAGTGCAGCCGTGTGATAGCTGCGTCCAAATCCCTTCGCTGGATGAGCGATGCAGAGGGACAGAAAGACGGACGAGCTGTCCATGCATGTACTTGCATCAACATTTGGCCACCACAAAATGTTAGTTTAGTTAGCTGCTTCCTACACAAAAGTCAAAAAGATCCACTTCAGATGTTTGACACGACCAAGAAGAGACCTGAACCAACACACTTCATCACACCAAAAAATGACAGTGCCCTCCGCACACTTTATACACCAAAAACAGCCGGTCACCACATACCGATGATGCACGGCAAGGCTCTCTGGCTGCCTCCACCTTGCCTTTTCATTTTCACTCCGATTGCCGATCACATCTCCCTCGCCGTCTAGGCCTTCTAGTTCCATCTTCGGAGCCTGCAGTGAAAAAGTTTCAGCAGGAGGTGTCTGGCGTTAAGTCTCACACGCCCCGACATACACACACGCATTGACGCATGCGTTGCACGATGATGTGTATTGCACTGGATTCCGTGCCCTGTTTCTCCTCGTTGCTCCTTTGGATCGGTTACGGTTGCGTCGCAGCGACCGAGCGACGTCGGACGAGTGCTGGGAAGTGTGGCCTCTGAGATCAGCGCAGAAACGGATGGCCGTTTCGTGGGGCGCTTTCCCCACAAAATCGCGCAAAAAGGGTCCCGGAGCACGCGCAGTCGCACGGGTCAGCGTACTGCTACTTCGGCGGGTTCGGTTTGGACGCTATCAAATCGCTTCCCGTTGGCGTCACTGTCACCGTCTCACGCGATGGAGTGCCTGTGAACTGGTAACAGAAGCAGAGGAGGAAACAGAGAAGATACCTTTCTTTAACGTTTGCTTTGTTGTTGATCCCACTGTCAGCTGCTCCTGTATGTTTCTTGCAAGTTTTCTATGGCGTTGGCTGAGAAGAGCTCATAACATGTGACAAGTGACGAGTTGCATAGGAAGGATATGTATGATCTCTCTTCTCTGAGTTTGAGTTTCTGTGATGCTCCACACTGCATGTATATTAATATTTGGATGCTACGAGACGGGAAAAATGAGATGATCACACGGCAGCATGCAGGAGCAGTTTTATTAAAAGACTTCAATGCTCAGTGGTTACTGGCAGTTGGACTTTTGGACGGATTATAAGTCATTTCTATTTAATAAAGTGATGTATCAGCAAAAATGATACCATGGAAATTACGAGGAGAAAGAGATTCGTTTTTGAGCGGAAAAGCTGCTCCATCATTTGCACTGTGCCACTGTGGCAACGCGAGCTAATTTGTCTGGTCGTTTGGCCGTCAACATGAGCCATGTTGGCATTGAGAGCTACTAGAGTTCACGCGGTGAGGTCATGTGTCATGTGACGTGTGTGCAGACGCAGCAGTACGAGGGGTCATTAGGCCCGTCTCAGGTTAGTTTCATGTCCCAGTTTTTAATACTCCTATATGTTAGAAATAATGTTGAAGAGTTTAATCTCTATGAAACTATCTCTACTCCCATGTAACTTTTATCACATCTCTCTTTATAAATATAGTGACATGTTAGCATATTTAATGCCCATAAAACTTTATGAAACTCCCATTGAAATTAGCCTTAGTGTTGTGCATGGGCTATCTGTTTCTAAGAGATGTTAAAGCATTAAGAGACATTAATAGGAAGAGATGCAGTTTAAGTTTTCACCAAACAGACTCCCTGTCAATTTGTACAGTCATGGGTGAATTTAGCATGGCTCTGGTAACACTTTTTATGTCCTAGGTTCGACTCTCCGTGGGAGCGAATTTTAGGTTAGGGTTGACTATATTGGGGAGCTTTGCTCCATAGTCTTTCTTTCAAAACATGTATGTTAAAAATATATTAGATAGGATCTATCTAATAGGTTTTAGGGAGAATCAGTTTAAGCACCAAATGGTCAAAGACTGCGCTGGACAAGCTAACAGGAACACACCTTAGGTCTTGTCCGTTTCATCCCCAAACCAAGGGGGTTGGAGGGGTTGAGGGGGATTTAATCCCCTATAAGTCAAAATCCCTCCTAATCCCCTCCAATCCTCTCCAATCCCCTTGGTCTAGAGAAGAACTTAACAATGCTTTAAAGAGAATATTCTTCATTTATCATACGACAAACGAGCGTCTGCAAAGGGATAGTGCAATAGATCATCCATTCACTGTGCGTTGCATGCACCGAATGGCCCAGCAGAAGGAAAAATTATATGCACCAAACCGTCTAGTAGGTTCAAATCTCAATGGCTAGTTTTGACATGACTGTTCGGCTAGGTTATTTCTGTGAGGTGTGGACCGTTCCACCACTTTTTCTTTTTGGCAGACTTTAGCCAACAACTATTTGAGGGGGACATAGCTATATATATGAGTTTGCATAGCTTGTCTAATGTTGTTGGATACCTTGATGTTGAGAAGCTAGGGCAAGTGTGTCTACACTACATCCATTTTTTCAAGTGCATCAATATCTTATATGAAGCTAGGATAGATACGATAGTTCATCCCTAAGAGTGTTGGACCTTAAAAAGCTTGGGAGCTTTGTGAGTTAGGCTATTGTGCCCTTTTATCTTGGTGAACCAGAGAGAGCTTGATGTATTCATGACCTTCCGATGTGGGCCTTGGTGGCCTTCTATGCGTCAAACCTTCGATCTTCGCGTGGAGTAGTGACATCCTGGTGTACGGGCTACAAGGAGACCCTTTTTTTCTTCGTGAAGAAACTCCATAGTGGACATGACATCAATGTGACATGTAGAGTCGAGTGGCGGTGTGAGATTCAAGGACTCATGACACTTATCTTTAGTTGTTTGGTGGCAGCCTTATATAGTGGCAGTTCGACACCGTGATTAGAAGGTACTAGGGGACTAGGGGTTGCATTTTGGCAACCGATATCATGGGATAAATCATCATGTCTCCGAGAGTTTTTCCTCTCTAACTCTAGCTCTTTACTTATCACATTTATTGCTTCCACCTGTGATTTGTTTGTGTGCTTGTGTGATCTTTATCTTCCTAAATAAGCTATAAGCTAGTTGATACGATTGGCTCTAGATCAAAACTCTTTGTAGGCTGCATGTAAGTTTGAGCATATGAAAAGATTCTTAAGTACGCATCATGTTAGACTTAGTTTATGTTTTTCCGGTAGTAGTTTTCATTAAGCCCTACATTTAAGGTTTGAAATTAGGCACACAATTTACCTCTTCCTTGGACTCTCACGGGTCCCTCATAATGACATGTGTAGGATGGATACTATATTTTATTAAGTCTACTTGTGTTAGGATCTTCAAGGCCTGGACCATGTCACACTAAGAGTTTATTCAGATGCACTCCAATCTACCTCAATCCACGTGTGTTTGGGAGCATTGGGATGAAAAATTAACTACTTTCTGCCCCCAAGCCACCTCAATATAGGTAGATTGTGGTGGATTACAGTGTAACCAAACAAGACCTAAGATTATTCTTGTTGAGTGAATCTTTGTGTGTATTTTGTGTAGAGTGAACTCTATTTTACCCCCACGAACCTTAGCTGAATCTGAAAAAAAAACTCTCAACTCAAAAACAGAATTCTTGCCTCCTCTAACTTAATAACTCCCTACATCAGTTAAAAATGGTTTTGATGGAGTTTTATATGCACGTCATCCTTTTTCAATTAAAAAACAATTCCGGTAAGCACTATAGATAAGGTTTTTAAACCACAAAAATATCTTCAAGCCTAAAAAAATCTAAGAAAGTCCTAGACCTATATTAGAACAAGATACACCCAAATAAAATATTTAGAGCCTGCAAAATTACATTTGTAAGCTCTTACAAATATAGTCAAGCTATAGGAAAGTGGAAAGAAAGCCCAAACAAAATAGAAAATTCTGAAATCATTCATTAGAATGTCTAAACACATTTTGAAGACTTTTTCTCAATAAAAACATGATATGCAATCATCATGAATGCAACATACAATAATGCTAGTTGCATTCACGTTGATTAATCTGTTGGTTTGCATCTCTGCAAAGTTTGTATAATGAGTTTTGACATTGATTAGAAGGTTTTCTAATTTTATAGATTTCTAGATAATTTCACATTGTTTCTAGAGCCCAATCTATTTTTGGAAACCTCTAGAGATAACTTCACAAGCTACAAATATTTTATTTAGGTATATCTTGTCCTATATATCTCAGATTTTTTTTTAGTTTTTCTAAAAAAAAAATTCAGTTTTTTGAGTCTTAAAGATATTTAGCTGTTTAAAAACATATCTGTTGTCTACTGGATTTGTCTGTGGACTAAGAAAGAACGACATGACTCAAGGCCAATCTCAATTGTTGCGGAGAGGGGTGCGGGGTATTCATTTGTTCGGTTTTGAAAATTGGGGGTGTTAAATTTCTGATTTTTGAGTTGAGAGGTTTAGACTCTACCACCCAGGGACATATTTAGAGGGGTCAAATGGACTTCACTCTTTTGTGTAAGAGTAGAATTTAATGACGATCCTTACACTTGTTATGTCATGCCATTTAGATCCATATAAATATTTGAAAATACAGTTTTAGTGATTTTCAAAAAAGGAAGCTTTTATTATGTTTCAAGATCATTACATAGAGTTGATACAATCATTTTGAAAGCACTCCTGGTCTCTGCATAATAGGATGCACATAGCCTACAGTTTTAGACATCTAAGATTCATTACTCATTAATTCGTAGTCAACTCCACCAGAGAGAGTTCTTGTTAGAGAAAATAATTTCACAATTTATAAACTTGTGGTATCCACCTGCTTGAAACCAAAGTCCACCAGATGAGTTTGGCCTCTATGAGTTCATAATAACACGCTGGAGCAGCTTATTCGAATTAGCCGTACAACCCTACTGGGCCTTGTAACTGTAGTTGGGTTGGGCCCTTTTCATGCCGCCCAAGCAATCTACCGCTGCATATATGTAGATATAAATTTTACCGTATTGCCTACTAATGTAGGATGTTAGTTCTATGCACTGTATTATATAATCAACCCGTGTGGCTCAATGCAATACATCTACAGTTGCGTGGCATATCTTCTGTATCACAGTTGTCACTTGGCAGTGGCATTGAGCTTGAGGAGGGGAGGGAGACGGAGGGCAAGGGGGAAGTGGGTAACGTACGGGCGACCAATGAGACTGAATCACTGAAGTTCTCTCTCTCTGAGGAAGGAAGAGTGCACGTACAATGCATGTGACATTCTAGACTCGCATCACAACAGTAGTTACTGTCCATATTCAACATTTAAGATTATTTTGTCTTGAAATGTCGCCATATAGGTTACTAAGGTTAGCATATGTACGAGGTACCTAGATTCACACTAGAGCAAGAGTCCATCTCAGATCAACGCCATACTTTTCCTAGGTGCTCTGCTCAAAGTCTACCGTGGCCCAAGCCTAAATGATGACCGCTTTGTGTTCCTCGTCCTGGTCGTCCTCCCCCGCGGCGGCGTCGGCGGCCACTACCCGGTTCTGCCCCTCCTCGCCGTACGCCCAGCCACACACCACGAAGTACACCACGTTGGCTGCGCACAGCACCGCCAGGACCAAGTAGTAGTAGTCGTAGTGCCCCCTGTTCAGGTTGCTCGGCAGCCAGCCGGTCCCCGCGTGGATGATCCCGACGATGGCGCTGCCCAGCACGGCGCCGAATCCGAGGCCGAGCGCGAGCAGCGACACCCCGATGCTGGACATGGTCTTGGGAAACTCGGAGTAGTAGAACTCGATCTGCCCAATCAGGTTCAGGCCCTCGGCGAGCCCCGTCAGGCAGTGCTGCGGCACCAGCTTCATGGCCGACATGTGCACCGGTTCGTCCGGGTGCACCGGGTCGCGGAGCTCCTGGGCGATCCCGGCGGCTCGGCGGACGCTCTCGGTGTGCGCGGCCACGGCCATGGCCACGGCGAAGAGCGCGAGACCGGCGCCCATCCGCTGCCGCAGGCTGAGCCCGCGCGTGTGGCCGGTGAGCCGGGACAGGGGCCGCACCAGCACGCGGTCGTACACGCCTACCCAGACGGTGAGCGTCAGGATGGCGAAGACGCCGAAGGAGGCCGCGGGGATGTCCAGCTTGCCCACCTTCCGCTCCATCGTCTTCGCTTGCAGCGTCGGGAACATCTGCTGCCCGACGATCACGCCAGGCATGATCCCCGTCGACCATATCGGGAGCACGCGGATGACGGCCTTGGTGTCCTCCACCTGCTGCACCGTGCACAGCCGCCACGGGTCGCACGCTGCCCCGTCGGGGCTGACCTCCTTGCCCGGGTTCCTAAGCACGCACGCCCGGTTCAAGTACCTTAGCTTGTTCGTGGGAGTCCTGGGCTTGCAGCCTGCTTTGTTGTAGAAGCTCGAGGAGTCGGCGATCTCCGGCGGCAGGGGCTCGTGGCGGTTCTTGTAGCTGGCGACGAGCACCTGCACGAAGCCGATGATGACGCTCCTGTCGGACGCCGCCTTGACGTAGAAGGGCGAGCCGAGGAGGAAGAGCGTGAGCGCGGTGACCATGAGCACGACGGGCACGGCGAAGCCGACGACCCAGCCCCTGGCCTGCTGGATGTACACGATGACGGTGGCCGCGAACACGATGGAGAGGCCCAGCACCGTGTAGTACCAGTTGAAGAAGGTCTGCAGCGTCCTCACGTTCTTGGCGCTGTTGTCCCGCTTGTCCAGCTGGTCCGCCCCGAACGCCAGCGTGCAGGGCCGGATGCCGCCCGACCCAAGCGACATGAGCGCGAACGACGTGAACAGCAGCGGCAGCTGCCACGGCAGCACCACGCAGCCGCTTCCCGCCGCGCACTCCGGGGTCTTCTTGTACACCGGGAGGATCGCCGTCAGGCACAGCAGGCACATCCCCTGATCAGGAAGGAGCAACACGTAAATTAAATTAGCACGGCGATCGGATCAATTGCGTGCATCATGGAGCCGAGGGAGTTGACGGCGGGCGCTTACGAAGAGGCTGACGCAGGAGCCGAGTGCGATGACACGGAACCGGCCGAGGCGGGCGTCGGCGAGGACGGCGCCGAAGATGGGCAGGAAGTTGGAGATGGCGTTCCAGAAGTAGAGGACGACGGTGGCGACAGCGCTGGACATGAGGTAGCGCTCGGTGAGGTACAGGATCATGTTGGCCGTCAGCCCGAACGTGGCCACCTTCTCGAAGATCTCGTTCGCTGCATGCCGCCGCGAACAGAACCGCCCCGGCCGGCCGTCAGATTCAGATCAACCCCACACCAAGCAAAATTAAGCATGCGCGCTGGAAGAAAGAAAGACATGGGTAGCTGCTCGATCGGTGTTCTTACAGATGATGAAGGGAATAGTTCTGAGGCCTCCCTTCCTCCTCGCCGTCGCCTTGGGGAGGGCCTCCTCCATGGCTGAGACCTCCATGCTCGCTCAAGACGGAGGAAGCGAGGCTACAACACTATGCACAAGCTACAAGATGGGCGACTGAAGTATTTATACGCAAATCGTGTGACGGTAGCGGCCGTAAGTAGTGATCTCAGCCTCTCGGTACGCACTCCCAGTCCCAGGGATAAACCTTTGCCGACAAATGAGAGATCAAGCGCATTTTTTTTAGCAATGGAAGTACAATTCCCAGCCTCTGCAGTTCTGTAGGAGTGATCAAGTGCATGAGTTGGATTGGATGGACATGGACAAGCACGGGAACGGCTGGCGCCGGTAACTGCACTGAGGCTTGCAGCAGTTGTGGTCTGCTTGTTGCTTGCCCCTGGCTTCCGGCGCAGTTTGGGCTCGGTCGGGCGTGGCTTTCAGCGCCCGTGCCGGACAACCTGATGAAGCTTTTGGAGGTTGTAGAAAGAAGAAATTGGGAGGTGTAAATACAAAAAGGCTTTAAGGCACGTACTATTGTCTAGTATGCATGTAAGATGATTACAAGTCGATTTTGAGCATGTTTCGGGCATAATACGTTACAAATGCTACGTATTTAATCTTCCAAAAACTTCAGAATAAACCTGAACTAGAAGAATTATCCGTGCGTTGCTGCGGGAATTTAGAAGAAAAATTTAAAGAAATATTGAGTATGGACATTAATAGAAAAAAATAAATAACATTTGTTTTATTTTTAAATGATATCAAAAGGCTTGTAAGGATATTATACAATTTAATATGAGTTGACTAACGTTTCTATCCACTATATGACTAATATTTCTGCGTGGAAATTTAAGAGAAAAAATAATAAAGAATATTGAGTATGGATATTAACAAATAAATAAATAACATCTGTTTAATCTTTAAATGATAGCAAACGCTTGTCCCAATATTACAATTAATATGAGCTGATCAACGTTTCTATCCACTATATCATCACCAAGATTGCTATGTCAAACAAAATGAATGTCAAAGGATACAACGGTGCAGATACGATATTATTGTCGGTGTCACCATGGTTGATAAGCACAGAAGATAAGTGTCGTTGCTCCTTATAATGAACAAATTATGCAAGCATGTCTCACCAAAGTCATTGAAGTAGTGTATTCTAGATTGCCTTCAGGGTTAGCTCAACGTTCAACTAATGCCATTGAAAGAATTTTACAAAGAAATTTGATGCTCGTGAACATATCAGAGATCATTAACTGAATGGTCGTATATTAAGAAATACTATTCTCTGCGCAGAAACATAATGTTTTGCATGTACCTCTCTAGCCTCGACTAAAGCTATCACTTCCCTTTTTCCAGGCTAATCTACATGAGAAAATTCCCTATTTAGCATCGGAATATGACATGATTCCTCATTTAGCACCGAAAGATAAAATCTTCTCAATACAACATCGGGTTTATTTTTGGTTCCCTATATAGCACTGCCATTAGATGTGGCCTCTAACACCGTCAACTATGAGGGGAAAAGACCATTTTACCCCTGTTTCATCTATAGCACCATCAACATGTTAACAATGATATTTTATTACATAGTTTTTTTTTGAAATACAACTTTTTGGATCAGGAAAATTTTTTGGCAGTACATTTTTTGCGCATATTATTTATGGTTGTACAATTTTGTGGACAATAATCATTTTTACCGTACCAAGCATACATCAAGAATTGTCGTAAATAATTTGCGCAAAAAATTATACTACCAAAAAATATTCATGGTCCAAAAAAATTGTATTGTCAAAAAAATGTTTAATTTTGTAATAAAATGATATTGTCAAAAAAATCTGTGCAAGAAAATTTAACTGTTAACACAGTGATGTGGCTACACATGAAAATGGGGGTAACATGGTCTTTTCCATTTATAGTTGACGGTGTTAAAGGCCAAATCTAACGGCAGTGCTATATAGGGAACCAAAAAATAAAATCAATGCTATATTGAGAAGATTTTACCTTTCGGTGCTAAATAAGGAACCATGTCATATTCCGATGCTAAATAGGGAATTTTCTCAATCTATATCCCTGTACCCTTTAGCCTTTACAAAATCAGCCTCCGAGAAACATAGAAGATAGAAGACGACAAAAACCATAGAAAATTAGTTCGAGGCTCTAGGCAACAACAATGGTGAAAAGCGTAATCTATTGTACTGGTGCGGAATGCCAAAAAATTATGCCTCCATGGATTCTGAAATGTTTCATATATTATATAATGGTTGACGTACAATGGATGAAGAACTACTCCCTCCGTCCCAGAATAGATGACGTTATGAGATACGTGTATGTCAAACCTTCTCATCTTTAACTAGATTTGTAGAAAATACGTGCAACATTTATATCTCCAAATAAGTTTATTATGAAAGTATATTCAATAATCTATCTAACGATACTAATTATATATTATAAATATTAATATTCTTTTATATATAATTGGTCAAAGTTTAAAAAAAAACTAACTTCTCAGGAAGCGAGAATGACTTATATTTTGGGAGAGAGAGTAGTGGAGAGCCGTTTCAGTTCATATAGAGATATTGTGGTAGCATTTTGCAAGTTCTTGGAAGGAGAAAGATAAAAGGAGATGGAGAGACGCAACCGTGGCAACTAATGATTGGACTTACAAATAATTTTTTAATTAACGATTGTCAGTGGGATAGAAGATAACGGTGGCCATCAAAGGATGGTTGGATTTGACTAACAATATAAATCTAATGGTTTAGATTACTTGATGATGTGAATGTCTATGTGATTAGATAGAATTGGTAGTGGGGATTAGCTTTATGAGAGATATAGATAAATATAGATGTCAAACTGAAACCATATTAAATAGACCCTTAGTTTTGAGCATGTTTCGGACATAATAGTTACAATATATATATAGCATTACTTAAAAACTAATTTATAGAGGCAGTCAAAATCGATTTTTTTCGACGAAAGGAGAATTATATTATATGATAGCTGGGTACATTAACACGTTACAAGTACTCTGGATTACAAAATAGTACCCCTGTTAAATGCTTTGTAGTATGGATGACCGTACAGGCAAACACTCGGCAAATGGCCTGAGAACAAATGTCCAACGAATGACGACCAACATTCCTGTAGGCGGAATTGAGGAACTTCTTCTTTCTAGTATCTTCCTTCTTCTTATTTCTGCCATCGAAGAGTGAGAAAGACTGATCTGAAAAGTATTCTTCCTAGTTCTTTATCGTGGCCAGATCTAACCACAACAAAACAGAGAAGAGACCGGAGAAAATTATATTTTTTAAAACAGTTTTTTAGCGTGCATCTATTAAGAGGCCTCAGAAAATGGAGAAAATTCCCTATTTAGCATCGGAATATGACATGATTCCTCATTTAGCACCGAAAGATAAAATCTTCTCAATACAACATCGGGTTTATTTTTGGTTCCCTATATAGCACTGCCATTAGATGTGGCCTCTAACACCGTCAACTATGAGGGGAAAAGACCATTTTACCCATGTTTCATCTATAGCACCATCAACATGTTAACAATGATATTTTATTACATAGTTTTTTTTTTGAAATACAACTTTTTGGATCAGGAAAATTTTTTGGCAGTACATTTTTTGCGCATATTATTTATGGTTGTACAATTTTAACTGTTAACATAGTGATGTGGCTACACATGAAAATGGGGGTAACATGGTCTTTTCCATTTATAGTTGACGGTGTTAAAGGCCAAATCTAACGGCAGTGCTATATAGGGAACCAAAAAATAAAATCAATGCTATATTGAGAAGATTTTATCTTTCGGTGCTAAATAAGGAACCATGTCATATTCCGATGCTAAATAGGGAATTTTCTCCAGAAAATGGGGTGGATCTCACATGCGGGAATAAGTCGTCCGCATTGAAAGTCATTTCTAGAATTTATAAATAATGATATTTTTTTATCATAGGACAAGCCAACTAGCTAAACACCTTGGCCATAGAAATACATGTGTCCTCTCTAGCGAGCCTTCTTTACCATTTACTACTCCCTCTGTCCTATAATATAGTGTATTCTACGAATTTTAGAATAAATTATGAGAGAACATAAAAAACGCATGTACCCTCATTTTATTTCATAATTAGACGCTATCATCAACGTGATTAATGGTGATTGGTTGATAAATAAAAAGTATTTAATACAAAACTAGTTTTTGTCCTCTAGAATGCCTTATATTTGAAGACTAATTTAAAATGCTAAAATGCACAATATTAGAGAACGGAGGGAGTACATATCTATTGCTAATTTCCATTGGAGAACCTTTCATTTAGTACATATCTATTGCTAATTTCCATTGGAGAACCCTCATTTGTAGCCTCTAGAAATAAAAAATAAAAAATAGATCTAGGAGCTTGCAACAAATACTTGGGTCTTTAAATGACTTACCATCAACTGCAAAATTTAGATCTTGATGAGAACTACATCTTTGGTATAGGCCGTATATATGCATGGCATCGAGGTTGTTTGAAAAGTTTGAAATTTTGAATTTTAAAAATCTAAGAATGAAAGACGAATATCTGGGCCTCTAAGTGATCTCAAATAAAAATATCGCCAGCTACAAAGTGCACATCATGTTGAGAACTTCAAATTTGTTATATGTCTCTATGCAAGTTAAAATGAATATTAATTTGATCGCTTCTAGAATTTGTACGTCTCTAGAAATCGACTTCTAGAGACGGGCTGCAGTCTACTCCATGGATTACATCATATATATGCTATGGCCATTGAGTTGCTCAACTATTTGGGAAGGCATATGCTCTTTAATTTCCAAACGCCTTCATAAATAAAACGTGACGTCTCTTAAAATCTTTTTTGTAGTGGGGTGGTTAATTATTAGGTGCATTCTATCGTGCCTCGTGCACTTAAAGTATGCTATGTGGTTATTAGGAGTTTGCCGTTTAAGCTGAGCATATATAGCCATCCGGATGGGAGGCGTGCGTAATCTAGAGGCTCTAGCAAGTAGCAACAATGGATGGACAATATCATTTCCTATATTTAGCAGAGAGCCAGAGTGCATGGCCCCCTGTACCCGCACCCCAGGTTGATTCCCATCGCAGCTTGCCGTTTTCTCACATATTCGCTATGATAATACATGGCTGCGGTAGCCGGTAGGAGGAACTAGCTAGCAAGTACTCTCTCTGTCTAGGCAGTACATTGGATTTGGTTCCCATCGATCGAATTCGCGCGCTCTAGCTAGCTAGCTCCGCCTCCGAGTGCTCAATGCACGTACTTGACAAATTGACATTTATGCGCGTCGATGGGACGACCCATCTCATTTTGATGCTATCATTTGTACGCATGTACGATCGCGGCAAGAGAGGTGGAGAGGGCCTGCGTGCGCATATGCGCTAGCTGCACACACATGCTTGAAACACGTTTGCATTGGGTGCATCGATATCTCACGTCGACCATTTCATTGGACACTTCGATCGCATCGTCGTCCCGATCAGGAGTTGTCCGATCACCGAAAGGGCGCCACGAGGCGGCGGCTCGCACCGCGCGCATGCAGTCCGAGGCTCCGAGCTCCGATCCCTCTTTTTTTTTCTTCTTCTTCTTTCAGCTCCTTTAATTTGTTTCGCTGCACGTACGTAGCTAGCTACTGATATACATACAGGAAAGATATGTACATCCAAACAAAGGGACACACACCATGAGATGAGAGCATGAGAGAGCATCTCGCTTTGGCGCCCGGCGGTGGATTCCACGGAGGCACCGATGCATCGAGGGCTGTAGCCAAAAGTGAAGCGACAGCGTCCAAAAAGCACATTTGTCCAAAAAGCACATTTGTCCGTCGATCAGGCCGCCGGCCATTTACGACGGAACACCCGCGAGAGCGACCGGAACCGTGGAGGAAAGAGTCTCTTCACGGAACAAGGCAGGCCAGGCAGCCACCCGAAGCTGGGCCCGCGTCCACTGATGAGTACTAGTAGCGGTCATATGATATGATAAAATGATATGATTGCAGTACGACCATGCAGCAGGCTCACTTGCCGTTGCTGCGGAGAAATCAAAGCGTGCGTGCAATAGATGCATCATGCACGACGATCGATCGACCGCGTCGTGTCGTGGCGCGAGAGGGGAGGCCGCGCGCGCCGCCCCCGTCCAAACGCGCGTCGTCGTCGTCGCCGTCGGCAGCAGCACCAAATGCGCCGCTGCGAACGACGTCGTCCATGCCATGAGCTCTACCGTACCCTCTGTGATCGAGTTGCCGTGTCTGTTGCGACCTGCATGCGAGGCGGCAGCTCCGATCCGCCCGACGAGTCTTGCTGATCACTCATCAGTCCATGATCCATGTCGCGCTCGCGCCTTCGACCTTCGTCTTATTTAAAACCAAATTAGAAGTTTGTTGGCCGACGGTATCCACACGTGCACGGCAGCACGGGCACATGGAAGAATAATGGAACACACACGGCAGCTGCTAATAGCTGCTCGGCGCCAAAGGCGTGAGCAGGTTACCAGGGGGCCGGGCATGCATGACGCCGCTTCTGATGGTGATGCCTTTGGCGCCTTGCATTGGCATCACGTCGCCGAACTGAACCCCCAACGTACGTACATAGGTCGCGGAGGGTGATGCATGCGCTCCATACGCATATGCATCATGCATGCCGACTCGCGGAGCGGCGGGCGCTTGGTGGAGCAACCGGCGACCCGCTGTATTATTGTCGGGATCGATCGGCGCGGCCGCGTCGGATCAGCACACAGCCGAGACGTCCCAAGCCGACTTCGAGCTTGTCTCCAAGCCTTTCCCTAAGCCGAGCTCCCAATAGAGGTGGAAATGAATCAGTTCGTACGGAATATCGTATATAGATAGATGTCACTAATTTTCATATATTATATATTTATTCAAATATTTTTGGATATGAATACAAATCGATTAGGTTGGATTCAGATATCAATAGTCATACAGATAACTTTAAACACTTTCAAAATGATAACTGACTTCAATAATGAATGTGAATTTCATAGACACAACTTTAAAAGTTAAATGGCAACTATTAAAACTAGTATACTTGGTCATATTATATTGTTTAGTTATCTAAGAAATAATTTGATTTAATTTTTAAACAACATTAGTACACTGTTAAAATCAATATCATGAATCATTAGTTATATATATGTAGCGATAATTTTTTAAATAGTTTCAATGGCACATCATTATTAACAACATTAGAATCAATATTGTTAGTCATTAAGAATAGATGTATCTATTAGATAGTTTCACTAAGCACTTTATTCTTCACGGATAAAGATAATATTGGATATCCATCATCCATATTAGCATCTCATATTGTAAAAGAATATGAATACGGATATATCTTATTATTGTTTTAGAGGATATGCATATTGGATAATTTGGATATCCACCATTCATTTCCACCTCTAGTTCCCAAGTGGTCAGCTGTATCTGCCCGTAGGAGCTAGCAGCAATCTGGGATTCTTGTGTGGGTGCATGTGCAGTTGTGGGAGATTTCAACATCAGTTGTAATGATGAGCACATCAATAGACAGGACATGTGTTGATTGCGAGGGGTGGTGAGGGAGCTAGAGCTGGAGCTGGAGCTGCAAGACATTCACTACTTGCATCGGACTTAAAATGCACTTATTAGAAAATACATGGGAACGTGCACCAAACAAGAGGGGAGGGGTGATACCGGACGCACTACGCCAAAGAAGCAAATTTGAGACGGCTCGCGATGTCACTTAGTGGCGGTGAATTCAAAAAAGATGGGATACAACCAAAACCATCTCTAACTTATTAGCCGTCTCTAATATGTATTTTAGAGCAGACGGGTAATGAAAGATCCACGTCTCAGAATCATAAACTATCTCTGATATAATTTACAGAACAAACGGGCATTAAGGACACGTGTCGCTGATATATTAAAGATGGCTTACAGTAAGATGCGTCTCCAATATTGTGTTATCACAGACATGTATTTGGATGTGCGGCCGTGGACTAATATTTCAGAGACGGTTCTTTATATCACCGTCTGTACTACTTATTCTGTGACGGTTGCTGACTTACCGTCTCTTGTGGACGTGTCTCCTTTGTTGTTTTCTGGCGTAGTGACGGATCATCCAGTGGCACCGTGTAGCAGGGCAAAGCGTGACTTGGTCGCGGTACTTATTGATCAACATATGATCCAGCGTGACTAGCAGTGCGCCGCCGGATGATATGCAATCCTTGTGGAGCGGAGGTTGTGTTGTAAGAGCACGTAGGGCAATGCTTTGCATAAAGGATTTGACACCCTTATTCTTTTGGTTCGTGGTTGATCTGGAAGGAGCGCAATCACATTGTTTTTCATGGCGTTTCAAAGTTGCCGGCCTGACACACTGATTGGTAGAAGAAGGCAACTTGGATTGCAGCAGGCAACAGGGAGCTACCTTCGTTGGTGTCCTTGCTGGTTGGATTGCGTTTCAAAGTTGCCGGCCTGAGATTGCTCTTCGAGCCATTTTTCTTACACTTTCGGATATGTGCTGCAGTAGACTAGTAGTGACGACTGTATATATATGTCACTGTAAGGCTCCAGTTCTAGGTTGCAAGGGCGTTCATCTAGCCTAGGATCGCCATTCGCTATCTGAGGTGGCTGGTTGTTTGCACTAATGCTGTCATACTTCATTTTCTCTTAACGAATTAAGCACATGCCAAGGGCCCAAGGCACGTTCAGGAAAAAGAAAATCCACCAGCAGTTCCCCAATACACTCTCCTTTTTTTAGTGGTCACCAGTATTTTCCTCGTCTCCTAAAAAAAGGGGAGATACAACTCCCCTAATACTATAAGGACCATCCAAACTATAACTTTTTTAATCATATTTTCTCTTACACTCCTGTGGGACCCACCTTTTATATGGGTATTGGGGGAGATATATTAGGGTACTGCTGCAGCATCTCCCCTAATAAATCTAGAAAGTGATATTGGGCTACCCCAATACCATCTTATTAGAAAAGTTGTATTGGAACTGCCGGAGATCGATGCTCTAAAGCGTCAAGTATTATACATCAGTGCATGGGTCACGTGTGTGTGTGGACTGTGGACCCAACTGTAGTAGCACAAGGCAATAATGCGCGCGAATGGTGACTGTGATTGATTCTAAGCATGTATTTTAGTCATGTAATAAGTATAGAAAAATATTGTTGAGGGCTTAAGGCCGTCCCTTTGGCTTAGCATTATGCCCAGAGTTGTGAATTGTGATGCAGGCCAAATAAGGCGTCGTGGTGTGACCCTATAGAAAGCCTAGCAACTGGATGGACAGTACAATTATTTCCCTTGTTTCTGCAAAAGAGAAACTAAACATTCACCTAATAAATTGGTACAGAGGGTCGCCACCGGTCGATGCCTATGGATCATACTCCATCTGATCTGATTGATATATACCTGCCATGCCTATGACAGTTTGCTATTTTCTCATATATTCCCCACGCATAAAGAGTGCTGCTAGTAGCTACGGTAGGAGAGGAACAGGTAGCCGCAAAATAGGAGTATTTGGCGGCACGCCAGCACCGATCGAATTTAGCGCGGTCGACTAGTGCTCTAAATATACTACGATATTTCTACATGGCCAATAATTTCACTTTCAGGCATCGTTGTACGTCTGGTCGCCACGCAAAAACCGGTCATCGGAAGGGCCTATTTAATAAATTAAATACATAGAATGAGACTAATTTGCGAGACAAATTTATTAAGCTTAATTAGTTTATGATTTGACAATGTTGTGCTACAGTAACATGTGCTAATGATGGATTAATTAGACTTAATATATTTGTCTTACGAATTACTGACGGATTCTATAATTTGTTTTTTATTTATATCTAAACACTTCATGTGATATCCTTATACGACACATGCCTTAAACATCGGATTCGGATACACCATGCCTTATTTTGATCGGGAGCCGCGAGACCCGGCCCCTCTAGTCTACTAGCATTTCTTTTTTCACTCGACGACGACGTTGTACACTTGTACAGGGGAAGATAAGGGAAGCGCCTCCACTAGGCACAGAACGTACTTTACATGTACATGAGAGCATCTACATCTGGATCGCTTTGGCGCCCCGCGGTGGATTCCACCGAGGCGTGTAGCCCAAAGTGAGGAGGCACACTCGAAAGCATGGCTTGTCCCCATCTGAACCACGTCAACGTAACTCGTCCGGCCGGGGCCGTCTCACGATGGTCACACAACGACCCAAAGTCATTAAGACTATCCGCATTGGGGAACGCTATGTGTTCCTCCAGTAACGAAATAGCGTAAAACGAGTTGCAGCGGCATACTGGAAGGTTATGCTATCCTGGCGTAAGCCGGTTTCCTCCGCCAAATGTGGAGCGGTAGCGCACCAACGCTATCCGCGCGTGGGGCCCGCCGCCAACTACCGCGCGCGAGAGAGAAACCGGAGCCGCGCCGCTCGTCGGGCCGCGTCGCTCGCCGGGCTGCGCCGCTCGTCGGGGGGCGCGCCGCTCACCCGGGCCGCGCCGCTCGCCGCTCACCCGGGCCGCGCGGGAGAGAGAGAGGAGGGAGGGAGGGTGGGAGAGAGAGAGAGGAGGGGGAGGGAGTGTAGCAGGCCCCGACGAGCGCCCCACCACCACCACTGCCGGTCGCCGTGCGGGAGAGAGAGGTGGGGAGAAAGAAATCGCCGTGGGGGAGAGAGAGGAGGGAGGGGAAGGAAGGACACGGGAGGCTTCTGGAATCTGGAAAAAGAGACAGGGGAGGATATTTAATAAAAAATGTGGGTTCCACAGTGGATAGAGTAGAGATATAGAGGATGAATGAGTGCGAAAGAAAGTGGTATAGAGTATGGAATCTCGATGACCAGACTGGAATATTCCTTTTAGAGGATGAATTTAGAGTATGATGAGTGCGGGTAGTCTAAAGGGTGCACGCGCAGAGGGAGGCAGAGCTACTACGGAGTATGTGCGAACGGATGATTCGAAACTGTGGAACAAAGATTCTCTCGGTCTCGGTGGGACGGCCGCACGGACCTGAATGAAGTTTGATTGGGTCCGGCCGCGCCTACTCGCGTCATACGAATTGATCGGTGACTCGGCGTCATACGAATTGATCGGTGACTCGGCGTACGAACTGCGCTGACGAAGGACCGAAAACGAAAATTTCTTTCGAAACTTTTCGACCACGGTCCTAACTCACCGCTAAACACGTAAACCAAGCACCGTGATATCCACGATCCAAATGATTGGGTGGATACTCACTAGGAACTCAGCGGGACACCACAAAGCCAACGCAACAGACGAAAAACGAATCGAAGCTCAAACGAATAAACCGCGGAAGAAACAGCACGCTAGCAACACACACCGGACCTGTCCGGGAACTGCACCGGATATGTCCGGTAAGCACAACCTCAGAAAACCTACTGAACTGAGCACAATCAACAAATACCGGACACGTCTCGTATGCTGAACAACACAGAGCGACTTTGGGAGAAAAATCAAAAACCTTAGCAAATGGTATCAAAAAATTATGAAATTTTAACCACAGCTTTTAGACACCTTGAGGTAGGTCTTCACCAAATTTCAGCTCCAAACTCAAAAGTTTGACCTACCGTACACATCCGACATTCACGCCATACGTGTCTGATATTTACAAACAGTTCTCGAAAAAAATCAATTCAAAACTCAAAACTCAATCAAATCAACTCGGAATGACTTGAAACTTTGCAGAGAGCATTACCATAGAGTTGGTAGGCTAATCCTAGAAGATCATCACCCAAGACAAAGCCAATCAACAGAAAAACAAGAAAATATGACAAACCCTAGTTTTTCAACCCTAGAACTTGATTCGCCGCGATCTATAAACTCATGAGGAATTAGATGAAATCCTTCGGTGAAAGGGATCAACTCACGTCCTAGTCCATCTCAGATAAAAAAGAAAGAGTCAAAACGCTCTCAAAATGACAAATCGAGCCAAGAAAGGTTAGGGAAAAAAACAAGAACACGAAGAATACAAATGTGATTCACGAAAGCACCTCACAAATCGAATCCCAGAGGACCCGAGGAGGTTAGGGCCTCCATAACCAACTAAAATCATAGATTCAATTTCACCAAGGCACTTGTTCATTGGTGGACCTCTTGAGAAAAACCTAGAGAAGCGGAGAAACCTAGAGTGATGTGGAAGAATAAAGTGGCAAGAGGTGAGAGAGATTGGAGCTCCCTCATCCTTATTTAACAGGACTATTACAAAATCCCAAACATGTCTCTAAATATTTTGAGTCGAACCACTTAACCTAATGGCATTATGGTCCAACCGAGATAGTCTTCGTCCGACGGCCACCGCGCCCTTCATGAGATAGCTTCGCCTCGACGCAAACTCCTCAATACCGCCACATGCTGTCTGTTCCTCCTCGGAACCTCCGCCCGAGTTTTGAGGCCCGAACCCAAAAACCGTTCATCTGGTGGTTTTGAGGCTCAACCTACCAAACCGTCCAAGAGTAGCGTACTCCATACGCGTCCCCCGCAATTCGACGCGTGTCACCTCCATCCTCGACCGCCCGACCGCCAAGTCTTTCAGAGCCTCCGTTCGACTTGCACGTTCGCCGTCTTGACTTGGTCAACACGGTCATTCCCATGTATACTTGCGCTTGTCGTTATCCTTAGCTGTCAGCCACTGCGGTGGATCACCCGGTCTCTTGGTCCCTCGGTCTAAGCCTCACGTTCGTCCTTCACCGCTCTCAGTCCATCAGCACGGTACGTCTCTACTTGACCTTCACCTCGTCGTCGACTACCTCCTTCGAGCTCCACAACTACGCACCACAAGCCAAGAGACATGTTGCACAACTCAACTCATGCCATGGTTAGTTCACAAACTCAACCTAAGACGCGAATCATGTTGACAATCACTCATCACAAATCCGAACCACAAGGTCACATATCAACCTTGTGTTTGTGATCTCCCCCTTGATGAGTGCATTGTCAACACCAACAAATGACAACAAAGAGAAAACACAAAAGAAGAAGAAGAGAAAAACAAAGAACTCACGCAATGACCAAAAGCCAAACAAAAGCCAAAACTGGGTTATTTGAAATGAGCAAAGAACAAAGCTTGGTCTCCAAAGACATGGGCAATGGCTTAACGTAACCAAGCAAAACATAGCTAGCCCTCAAGAAGAGATAACAGGCTCAATGCCACTAGCAAAGCTCAAAATGCCTGAAAAACTGCTAGATCCTCCAGAAGAGGAAAAGGCTCAACATATCTAACAAATGCAACTCCCCCTGAATTGATGCAATCTCACAGATGAATGCATACACTCAACAAGATTAGTGTATAAACTCTCCTTTCGGAGTTGTGTGATCTATCTCTCCCCCTTGTTGACACATGTACACATCAAGCCCTGAAAAACTGTCACTCCCCCTCAAAATATGCTATGAATGCAAGGAATGCAGAAATACAGAAGCTTCAGGAGTATAGCAATCAGATTGAAAAGATGCTCTAACTGATGCTGTTATGTGCGTGTAGCAACAAATACGAGTGCTAGCAAATGCTCAAACTAATCAAGTGAGACAAAATATAACACTTAAGCAATTTTGATCAAGTTTAAGAATTCAAGAAGAGGTTCACCACTGAAAGTAGCACATAGCAGGTATAAGCAGAAAATCAACCTAGTGCTAACAAGTGTATACAAGATGAACTACCCCAAGCAGCGGTCACACATCATGTCAAAGACGAACCTAAGACTTGTGTTTTCATCAAATTTTAATTTTATCGGAGTATGCAGCTTAACTCAAGACTTAGTCAAAACATGTGTGTGCGAGAGGTTATCTATACCGTCAGTCCTAACTTAACAATCATGCCAATCTTATGTCATAGACAATCAGAAGCTTAAGACAATGGTTTCAGCATCCACTACAAGGCTCAAATTCATCTAAATGAGTAATTGGAAGCCATCTCGATACCTTGCCATAGGACAGTACAAACCCATCTCGATCTTTTCTCACCATTTAGCTTGTTTTTCAAGTTTTAGCACAAAAATCTCCAAGTTGTCCAAGCAAGTGAGTAACTCAAAGCATGAGACGTAGCAACCTAACATATAAGTGATAGCATCGGGGATTTCAACAAATCCTACACATGCTAGTGCTAATCCCAGCGGTGAACAAATTTCAAGTTTTAATCACACTAGAAATATCCATTTCTATGATGAAAATCTTAATGACGAACCCGAAATTATCATAGAAGATCGCTTTTTATGACGAATATTTCCATTTCTTCATAGATCAGTGGTGACGATCCTGCAATCCTCCTTTTCTATGAAAAAAATCTGGCATCGTCACAAAAAAACATCATAGAAGAACGCAGGGTTTCGTCACAGATCACTCGCGTGACTCATTTGTGACGATCTCCTTTAAAATTGTGATGAACAGGGCTTCGTCATTGAACAAATTACACATCTGTGACGAACAATATTCGATCTATAACGAACGGCTTCGTCATAGATCTCTACACAGTATTTTCTCCATCCAACGTGTATCTGTGGGACTTGCAGTTACTCAACCGTGACGCTCGCAATACGTCATAAAAGTATCCGCTCATATAATTAATTCTAATAATAGTTGTAAATAGAAAATGTCGTGGCTCTTCTCCCATATAACTAATCTAATCAGGCCGTCTTTTCTAATCCACGTGATTGGCTCCTAATCACTTAATTCAAGTGAATTAGGAAATATTAAGTGAATTAGGAAATATTCTGTAATTAGTGTGGTTGGCTGTTAATCACTTAATTTACGTGAATTAGGAAATATTCCGTGATTAGCTCCTAGGAGTAATCATCACTTAATTTACGTGCATGCGTTGACGCTATTTGTTTTCTTTATTTAAATTTTAGATATTGTGCATGCGTGAGATTTTGGAGTTTTGATGCATGCGTGGGATTTTCAGAATGGAGGTGGGATTTTTGGATCGGGGGACAGGCGGGAGTGCATTATTATTATTGTTGTTGTTGTTGTTGTTGTTGTTGTTGTTGTTGTTGTTGTTGTTGTTGTTGTTGTTGTTGTTGTTGTTGTTGTTGTTGTTGTTGTTGTTGTTGTTGTTGTTGTTGGAAGTACCGTGCATGCCAGGCCTCCGTGCTCCCTCGTGTGGCAAACAAGCGGGGACCACAGGCCACGCGTCGCATGCGATGGGGCTTGACCGTGGAGGAAAAGCTCTACAACGAAAATTCGAACCCTGGCCACCGATTCCAAAGAAACAGGCCATGCCACCACGTTTTGTGAAACTAGCACATTTACACGTGCGACACGCACAGAGCTAATAGCAGCATCTGCATCAGCTCATCACCGGCCTCCCCAACTGTCCAATAGATGCACGCAATGCTTAGGCTACGTTTAGTTTCGGAAAAGAAAATTTTTAGGTGTCACGTCGGATGTGTCGAAAGAATATCGGGAGGGGTTTTCGGATACTGATAAAAAAAACCAAATTACAGAACCCGTCAGGAAACTGCGAGACGAATCTAATGATACTAATTAATCTATCATTAGCACATGCGCGGTTATTGTAGCACTTAAGGCTTTTTATGGACTAATTAGGTTTAAAATATTCGTCTCGCAATTTCTTCGAGAACTGTGTAATTAGTTTTTTTTTCTATACGTTTAGTACTCCACGCATGTGTAGACAAAAATTTTTAGGAACTAAACCCGGCCTTATTCCCTTGCTCGATCCTCCTCCTCGTCGGCGCTGCCTTGACGACGTTGGTGACGGAACCGAGAGATGGCAAGGCGACGGGGGTTGCCGGACCATTCTCCTACATCTGCAACTTCACGTACGACTACTGTAAGTCTGTAACTCAACGGTCCAACAGCACGTTCCAGGCCTACCTCGCCATTATCTCCTATGAGCTTGCAGGGAACGCGAAGGCGTCGGGCTTGGCGTCGCGGGCATTCTGAGACACCCTGTACACGGCGTACGGGCTCATGCACTGCCGCGGGGACTTCCTCGGCGACCAGTGCGTTCGTGCCTCGCGTTGGGCTCAGCCTCGCGCTGTCCGCCATCTGCGTCGGATCCAGAGATGCGGCGGTGTACTACGATCAGTGCCTGTTCCGGTTCTCTGACCGCGACTTCTTTTTCTCTAGCTACGACAACTCCGCATACCTGGTGGTCGCATGGAACATGAACAGCATGAGCGGCAGGAACGTCGACGTGTTCGTTAGCCTGCTCGGGGGCTCGTAAACACGGTGGCCGTCGTGGCCAGCAACGCGACCAGCAGATACGGCACGACCATTCACTACGCCAGATTCTCACATCAGGAACGGGATGTTTTTACTGTAGAGGCAGCTGGGGTTGGGGGCGCTCCTGTAGTGGGCGTCCTCGGGCCCAGTAGCCCAGCCGCCCCTACAGATGGCACTGTAGGGGCGGCTGGTAACCTGAGCCGCCCCTTCAGTTGGGGCTGATCTGTAGGGGCGGCTTCATCACCAGCAACTCCTGCAATGCCCATTTGTAGGGGCGGCTGTCCCTGATGTTCGACTGTAGGGGCGGCTGAATCACTAGCCGCCCCTACTGATGGCGCACGAATAAATAGCAGCCACCATCTTCTTTCACCTCAGGACACACTCTTCTACACAAAAAAGGTTGGGAGATCTTGGGCTCCTCCTAAAAATTGCTCTACTAAGGGGGGAGGTTTTGATCTCAAATCCTTTGGTGAAGAGGCTAAAAAGGTAAGGAAATGCTTCTTTAACTCTTTATTTGAAGTTTAATTGGTTAGTGAGTAATTTGATTTTTGGTTTTCTCTCTCTTCCATGGAGCTTGAGCTAGTTATGAGTGAAATTGGACCCTAATTTTCACTATACTAGGGTAAATTAGGTAGGGAAGTAAGATTGCACCCTTTATTAGTACATCTTTGTTGATTTTAGTGTAGTATTAGTGAAGTTTGGTGCATGTGTCATGAAACCCTATATCTTGATCTAGATCTAGGATTTTGTTTTTTTTCTTTTTCAATTATTTCTTTATGTGACTAGGGTTTGCATGTAGGTGAATGTGTAAGATTTTAATTGTTGCTAATGTGTAAAATATCCTCTAGCATGGCTACTAATTATCATTTACTATTTATTTTGATTCATTTCTATAATTTTTGTTTTTAATTAGTTATGGATAAATAGGCCATTAATTAATTATCCTCTACCATGAAATTAGAATGGAGTTTGCATGAAAGGTAGTGGATGAAATATTAAATGTTGCTAATTGTTTTCTTTGAAATTATTTATTTGAACCAATTAATTTATATTTTAAAATATTTATGCATCAATAGCCAATTAATTAACTATCCTCTACTACCATGGTGTGTGTCTCAGGTATATACAATTATTCTCGAGTAATATTCTTTCTTTGGTTGTTTTGTTTCTATAAGATGGACTATAGGAACTCTTGGATATATGGTTCGTTAAGACACGACACTCTTTTCCGTGATGAGGCGGACAAATTCATCAAAGTAGCAGAGAAGCATGCAGCGACGTTGAAAGAGAATAGTGATACGATTATTTGTCCCTGCAAAGATTGCAAGAACCTTATTGCATTTCGAGATGTGAGCACCATCAAAGAACATCTGATTAGGAGAGGATTTGTTCCGGACTACACATTGTGAATTCATCATGGTGAAACAGTGGTTGTTGATGACAGCGACGATGATCTAGCTGATGAAGCTGAAACCCAAGCATACTTGTCCCGATTCACAGACGATCTTGAGCAACAAATGGATCGTGACTATAGCGATGAACAAGGTGGTGGATTTGGCAATGAACAAGGTGGTGGCTTTGGCAATGAACAAGGTGGTGATGATGCTGGTGGTGCCAGCAATGATGGCAAAACACGTGAGGGGGATGCAGATGACGGTGATAACTTGGACGAAATGCTTCGGGCCTTTGGACTAGAAATATTAGAAAAGATAAAGAGAGGTCTAGAAAATCTTGAGAGGGTGACAAAAGCATCGAAGGAGACTGTGTATGATGCTGAGAAGGGCTGTCAGACATACTTCACACTGCTACATTTTGTGCTTGAGCTACTCATCCTGAAGGCTAAGTATGGCTGGTCAGATTGCAGTTTCGATGATTTGTTGTGCCTCATGTCATGGTTGCTCCCACGCCCGAACACAGTTCCCGCCAACACATACCAAGCGAGCGCGGGGCGAGCGGTGAGTGCGGGGCAGGCCGGGCCGGGTATGACCATGGGCCGAAAGTGGGGCGTCGGCCTAGTAACACCGAAAAAGCTTTTTCTTTTATAATTCAAATTCCAAATTTTCCACACAGCCCAGAATTCATATTTGGAGGGGAAAAAGACATTTTCAAAAGTTGACCCCAAAACAAAAGTTGTTCAAAATTTAATTCTCTACAACTTTGATTTAGGGCACTTTTTAAAATTCTAAACAGATTTTGAATTAAGGGTTCAAAGTCCATTTTTCAAACCAAAACCCATTTTCTAGAATATTTTTAAAAGCAAAGTTTAGGGAAATTTTGAATACAAAATTGCTCCAAAAATCATGCTAATTAATTCTAGGTTACTTAAAATTATAGCCAAACATGTTTTACTAACCTATCAAGCATAATTAGGGCAAAATTAAAACTAACAAGCATATGCAACATGCATGTTTCAAAATGACGTTTCACATGTTTCAATTCAGTTTTAAACTTACATTGCATGTGATTATGAAATGCATTTAATGCTAATGCTCATGATTTAAGATGCTAATGCAATGCTTAACACTTAGGGTGTTACAAGAACCAAGAGAGGGTGGAACTGAAGGAGGAAAAAAAGGGTGGCACACAAGAGAACACAACGATGGATCCACTCGTAGGGTACCACAACCTATGTGCACTAAATGGCACTAGACACCCCTAGGGTTCTTAGCGGTGCGGTTGTCACTGTGAGAACCTAAGACTTGCTACGGTTCATAGTGGGTACGAGCACACAAAGGTTCGAGTGTCAAAAGACGGTAAGAGACACGGGATTCACCTTCCTTTGATCCACTCGCCATAGTAGCTAACGGGAGTTAAAGGAGTAGAATCAAGAAAGCAACAAAGAGCAACAAAGGGACACAAACAAGCAAAATGGGATTTTGGTTCCACGATACTTCGGTCGACATGTCATGGTAATAGACACGAGCCAAAGATATTAGAACAAGAAGATCGGTCCTAGATCGATGAGGATCGATAGAGGGGAGAGGAGAGGACAGTGGCGGATCCAGAACAAAATCTTAGGTATGGCGGTCTGAATCATTGTCTGACTACTTATCACACTTTTGATGTCACCTTGCTAATTCAGCGCATCATTTATTCACTAATCTAATTTCTTCACATCACAGTTGACATAGCAATTAGAATTAGTTAATTTTTCACTTATTATCTTCCCATCGGAGGCGGCACAGCTTGGCACACTGCTTCACTACTGCACGCTTCTCCGCTAGGCTGCTGCGGCTGCACAGTCCACTCACGCAAGGTTCAGACGTGCAGTCGGCCGACACTTCGAGCAAGTAGTTGTAGTCTAAATAATAGGCCACGAACATTGTGATGTCTGCTCAGCAATCAGAGTTTATCATCAATATGTTTGGCACAAGCAAGTACAGCCAACCACTTTATCTTCTTTCTCAAGTGTTAATTGCTAATGCTGACTGTTGAGGCCGAGATACATGCATGAAGGGTGGCTGGCAGGTGTGGCGGCCGCCATAGCTTGCCAGATATGTGGATCCGCCCCTGGGAGAGGAGAAGAAAACAGTCCCCGCATTCTTTCGACCAACTTGCCATGGGAATGGGCTAGGGTTGAAAGAAAGGAGGCGCAACCCAACGTCTCTCGATCCACACCAACTCATAAAGCTCCATGACCTAGGTGCAGAATCAGCACAAGGCTACCTCTATGGTCCCTAGCGATAAGGTCGTCACTGCGAAAGCCAAAGAAATGCCAAGGTCTAGGTGGCACAGTCATATGAGGTGGTTAGAACGAGAGAGCAAGGGGGAGCAAAACAGCAAAAGAGGTAGAGCCCAACGGTCATGGCGAGGCAACTCGCGGCCATGAGCTCCACCTCAATGAGTTAGCTTCCGTAGTTTCACGATTGTCATCCCCCCAATCCCTATCCCACTAGAGTTGGTCACGAAGGTCTCAAAATGTGCGGGTGAGAACCACGTCGATATCGCCATCGAGTCTACAGTGACTGCATCCTAGGGGCGAAGATGGGAGCTAGCGCTCGTAGTTCGATAGAAACAACTAGACACAAGGGAATGAGCCACGCTCGGCATCTCAGACATGGCAGGACGAATCCCATGACCGAATGATCGAACGAGACACAATTTTCCGATCGGCTCGGAGGCATGGTCCACAGGCAAACAACACAAAGCACGCAACAAATCAGCAACACAAAAGACGACCAGAGTAGCACATAACCATAGCACAAGGGATAGACACCAAGCATAAGAGATAGATCGACACGAAGGCACGACATAGGCAAGTATAGATAGGGATATCATGTAGATGATCATGAACAAGTGTAGATAATCGATATAGATAGATCATGCATCACAAGTATGATAGAGGAAGGAAATGAAAATAGGAGCTTTGTCGACGTCGAGAACGGCGTCGACTAGGTTCAAGAGTTGGACCTTGCTGCGAGGAAGGCGGAGGGCCACTACAGTGCATTCCAGCAAGCTGCGGTTGGTTGTGGCTCGCTGCAGGTGGCCAAGGCAGGCTGCTGCTGGCCGGGACATGGCAGCAGGCATTCGGGAGGCGTCATAGCTCCGGCAGATGGTGCAGCAACGCCGCAGTTTGCCTACGATAGTGGAAGACAACTGCACGAAGGCTGGTTTCAGCAGAATAGCAACAAGGTCATCGGCACGGTGGAAAAAGGCAGAGCTTGGGCTACTGGTGGCTCACCGGCGGCGGCTGCTGTACCCCAGTGAGGTTGGGGCAGAGTAGAGATGCCGAGGTTGGTGCAGGGCATGGACAGAGGGCGAGGAGGAGCCCCTGGGCATCGATGTCCAACAGCTGCTGCTCCTGGCGGGCGCCCGAGGTGGAGGGGCACTACAGGTCTGGCTCATGGCGGCAGCTACTATCTTCGGTGAGGTGAAGAAGGGTAGCGCTTGGTGACATGGTCGTCAGGAGCAAGGTAGCACGGGAAGGAGACGGTCAGGAGTAGCGACGAAAATAAGAAAGGGAAAAGCTTGGGCCTTGGAGCTCACCGCAGTGGAGGAGGTGCTCCAGCGTGGTGGTGGCATGGCTCCAGCGTCGGTCAGCAAGGAGGAAGAGGCCAGCGTTGGAGTTGCAGAGGTGGTCAGGGTAGCTTAGCTCCAGTCTATTCATAGACGGGGTAGGCACGATGAGGGTGAGGCAGCAGCTCAACGTGGATGTGCCAACATCGCAACCTCAGAGAAGATCATGGCTGACAGGAGCAGGAACGGTGATGTCACAGATCTCGGTGAAGGGGTTCGAGGCAAGGCATGCGCTGACGATGGACACCTAGGCGAGGTGGAGCCTGGCGTCGTGGCGGTGGTGTTTGGCAGAGTGTGGCTTGGTTGCGACGGCGAGGAGTAGGGGCTCGGCGGTGGCGCAACGTCGCGGCATGGCATCGTCGTCACTGTGGAAGAGAGCTGACGATGAGGCGATGCGGTGGCGCCTAGGGGCGTCGAGCGCGTCCATGAGCAGAGGAAAGGCGAGTGCAGTGGTACGGTGGACGCGGCGAAGCAGAGGCGGCGTGGCATCGAGACGACTCCTGGCTGGTGTGGCGAGGTGGGTGGTGCGGTGGTCGGCTGCGGCCACGGCGACGATAGAGTAGATGCTAGGGCTCGTGTGGAAGAGAAGGAAGAGCGGCGACGGCTTGGAGGGAGCACGAGGGAGCAGTGGCTGCTGCGCGTTTTATAGCGAGTGGTAGCTAGGTTCCCGGGCACAAACGGCGATGTGCCTCGGTGTCCGTACCATGAGACGCATGACGCGCATTGAGCGGAGGGGCGCGGCGCCTAGGGCACGAGGGCATGTGGGTGCGCATGTGGCAGCGGCTATGGGAGCGTCAAGGGCGCGTCCTAGGGTTTGGCGCGGCAGCTTGGGCCTGCGGGGACCGCGGATGGGCATGTGGGGGCTGGCTCTGAGCTAACGGGTCGCACACGCGAGATGGGCCAGCAGGGGCCGCAGTCGTGCTGGCGGGCCCACAGGGGCCACATGGAGGGGAGCTAGGTCAGCTGCGCGAGGTGGGTCGAGCAGCTATGCTAGGCCAGGTGGCCGTGCGGTGGAAGAGGGGAGGAGGGTTGGGCCGACTGCCAAAAGGGAGGAAGGGGGCTGGCTAGGCCACAGGAAGAGGAGGTGGGCCAGTGGGAGAAGAGGGGAAAGGCTAAGCTGGGCTGGCAGGAAAAGGAGGACGGGCTGGTTGAAGAGGTTTGAGCCTAAGGGGAAAGAAAAGGGTTTTCCATTTGCGAAGATGATTATGAGAGGCATTTCAAAAGATTTGAGAGGAGTTTTGCCATGGATTTGAGATGAATTCAAAGACAGAATTAGAGAGAAAATGCTACGTATTTGAGATGCGTTCAAGATATGCTTGAGAGGAATTCAGGTAGAGGAGAAAGGATTTTTCTAGTTCCTTTGGAGTAAAGAGACAGGGGGTTCTCCCATGTTGCTAAGTCGATTAGAGAGGAAATAGGAAAAGAAACTTTTCCAATTATACGAATTAGGTCACAGGGAATTTGAAAGGAAAAAATAAAAGGGAATTCAAAATAGATTGAAGGGAATTCAAGGAGAGGATGTTGCTATGGCTTTGTGCACTCCAAACAAAACTCGCACTCAAAACCAACTCAAGAACACCTAAACACGCGCACTCTCCTACAATCAATTCTATATGAGTGCAATGATTTGTTAGCAAGCTCTGCTGAGTTGACTTTGGTTTGACCTAAAGACTACATGATTCACACATTGCAGGAAAAATTTTAAAAAGTTCATATTTTTGGTTGCCCAAAAACCCAGGTCGTTACATAAGAAACAAGAGAAGACACAATAAATTGACAAGTCTCCAATGTGGATTTTCTCTCAATGCGATAACCAGCATAATCCGTATCAGAAAGAGAGGAGGAGGCCGAAAACCAAAGATCAAACTCAGATGTGAAACAAAGGTACCTCATGATCCGCTTGACGGCTTAACGATGAGATGTGCGTGGCGAAGACTGAAAGCGCGCATACAGGCAGACCATGAACGGGATGTTTGGTCTCATCGCCGTCAGGTACAGTAAGGATCCGATCATGCTTCGGTACTCCTTCAGGTCCATGGCTTCTCCTTCCTCATCAACGTCCAGGGCCATCATGGTCGACATGGGTGTCAAAAGAGGCTTGGACTCGCCCATATCAAACTTCTTCAATAGGTCTTTGGTGTACTTGCCTTGGTGCATGGACGTCCTTTTTCGGGTTTGCTTGATTTGTAACCTGAGGAAGAAAGTCAATTCTCCCATCATGCTCATCTTAAATTCTCTACTCATAGATCTAACAACTTGGCAACAAGTGCACGAGAAGAGCCACCAAAAATGATATCATTCACATATATCTGAACCAAAAGAGTGTCAGTGCCTTGCTTGAGGAGAAACAAAGTTTTATCAACAGACCCTATTTTAAAACCCTTATCAAGCAAGAAGGCTTTCAAACACTCATATGAGGCTCTCAGGGCTTGTTTTAAACTATACAAGGCTTTGTGGAGTTTAAAAACATGGTTGGGGAACTTAGGATTTTCAAAGACAGGGGGTTGCCTAACATAAACAACTTCCTCTATGTACCCGTTCAAGAAAGCACTCTTCACAAACCCTTTCGAAACTGCAAAGGCTGAAAGGATCCTGATGGCTTCTAAACAAGCAATAGGAGCAAAGGTTTCTTTGTAGTCTATTCTCTCTTTCTGACAAAACCCCTGAGCTACTAATCTAGCCTTGTTTCTTCCTACCACCCCATCCTCACTCTGTTTGTTCTTAAAACCCCCCTTTGTACCTATGGGGTGCCAATCTGGTAGAGGTGGTACTAAAACCCACACTTGGTTTCGCTCAAAGTTCTCTAACTCCTCATGCAAAGCATTGACCCAATCGAAATTATATAGTGCGTGTCCAACGTCTCGAGGCTCAAAAGAAGCAACGAAAGCAGAGTGAGCGAAGTGTGAGATGTGATATGACCTGGACCATGTGACTCACTAGTCGATGTTGCCGATCATGGTCTGAGGTGGGTGGCAACGCTGAATGTGTCATGGTGCCTCCCTTGAAGAAGTCGCCTCCCCCTCAACAACAGCTGGGGCCTCCTTAGGTGCAATCGACGCAGGCTAAGGAGGCTGCTCGAATGGATGCAAGTAGTGGAAGAAGAGGGATCAGAGCCGTGAGCTGAAGTAGACGTCGCAAGCTCGAGAGGGGCAGTCGATGGAGTTGGCTTGGGATCATCCCAATCGGCATCTTCCTGCTCCTCATCCACAAAGATGCTCTCACCAATCTACTGATCACCTGCACAATCAAAGATAGGAGTGGAACAAGGCATGGTTTCGTTGAATGTGACCTCACAGGTCTCCACAACTCGGTTAGTTTCAAGGTTAAGAACACGATATGCATGAGAGTGAGAAGCATAACCAAGAAAAATACCGTCGGAATACCTAGACTCGAACTTATCCAAATTACCTTGTTTCAGGATGAAGCATTTGCATCCAAGCATCTAAAGTGACTTACCTTGGGTAGTCATCCGAATCGCAGCTCATAAGAAGTCTTCTTCATAAAAGCTCGAAGGAAAATGCGATTAGAGACATGGCAAGCTGTGTTGATCGCCTCGGCCCAATATCTCCTAGGAGTCCTGTGCTCATTGAGCATTGTCCTAGCCATCTCAACAAGGGTCTGATTCTTGCACTCAACAATGCCATTTTGCTGGAGAACATAAGGAGAGGAAAATTGATGCTCAAGGCCCAAAGAAGCACAAAAGGTTTTAAAATGAGTATTCTTGAATTCTGTGCCATTATCACTGTGAATTGCTCTCATGGAATTCTTAGTGAACTCATTTTACAACCGAAGAATCAAATCTCGAGCATGTGAAAAAGGCTCATCCTTACTCTCCATGAAAAACACTCAAGAGTAGTGGGAAAAAATCATCCACGATCACTAGAACGTACCACTTCCCACCATCTGACCGAACCCGAGCTGGACCAACTGTATCCATGTGAAGTAGCTCACTGGGTTCCTTGGTCATGACTTGATTCACAGGTGGGTGAGTAGCGTCAACCATCTTCCCGTGGCGAGAAGGGTGGCAGACCAAATCCTTCTCAAATTTCAACTTGGGCAATCCTCGAATTAAGTCAAGTGAGCTCAACCTAGCCAGTAAGTCAAAGCTCAAGTGACCCAGTCTCCTATGCCACTCCCAAAGCTCAGAGGATGATCTGGCCACAAACATCAAGAAGAGACAAAGGAGTGAGAAAAATTAGCTCCTGACCGACACGAGCAGCAAGCACCTCGTAGTTAGGATCCTCACAAATCTTCCAAACTCGCCAATCAATACCATAAAGAAGCGCAGACATGCGGATCTTCCAGTAGGGGTAGTTTGTTCCATCGAAGTGCGGCGGTTTGCCAAAACCGTAATCCATGTCGCCTTCGTGGATCACGGACCGATTAAGGTGGAATGATCCTTAACCGGCTCTAATACCAATTGAAGGACCGAAAACGACGACTAGAGGGGGTGAATGGGAGCCAAAAATTTCTTTTGAAACTTTTCGACCACTGTCCCAAGCTCACCGCCAAACACGCAAACCAAACACCATGATGCCCACGATCCAAGTGATTGGGTCGATGCTTCCTAGGAACACAGCGGGACACCACAAAGCCAACGCAACAGACAAAAAATGAATCCGAGCTCAAACGAACAAACCGCGGAAGAAACAGCACACTAACAACTCACATCGGACTTGTCCGAGAACTGCACCGGACACGTCCGGTAAGCACAACCTCAGAAAACCTGCTGAACTGAGCACATTCAGCAAATACCGGACACATCCGGTATGAATACCGAACGTGTCTGGTATGCTGAACAGCACAAAGCGGCTTTGGGAGAAAAATAGAAAACCCTAACAAATGGTGTCTAAAACTTATGAAATTTTAACCACAGCTACTATACATATTGAGGTAGGTCTCCACTAAATTTTAGCTCCAAACTCGAAAGTTTGACCTACCGGACACGTCCGACATTCACAACGGACGTGTTTGGTATTTACGAGCAGTTTTCAGGAAAAATCGATTCAACACCAAAAACTCGATCAAATCAACTCAGAATGACTTGAAACTTTGCAGAGAGGATTACCATAGAGTTGGTAGGCTACTCCTAGAAGATCATCGTCCAAGACAAAGCCAATCAACGGAAAAACAAAAAAAAATGTGACAAACCCTAGTTTTTTAACCGTAGAACTTGATTCACCGCGATCTATGAACTCATGAGGAATTAGATGAAATCCTTCGATGGAAGGGATCAACTCACGTCCTAGTCCATCTCAGATAAAAAAGAAAGAGTCAAAACACTCTCAAAATGACAAATCGAGCCAAGAAAGAAAGGAGAAACAACAAGAACGCGAAGAACGCAAACGTGATTCACAAAAGCACCTTACAAATCCCGGATGACACAAGGAGGTTAGGGCCTCCATACCCAATCGAAGTCACAGGTTCAATTTTACCAGGACACTAGTTCATCGGTGGACCTCTTGAGAATAACCTAGAGAGGGGAAAACCTAGAGAGTGAGGTGGGAAAATAAAGTGGCAAGAGGTGAGAGAGATTAGGGCTCCCTCATCCGTATTTAACAGGGCTATTACATAATCCCAAACATGTCCCTATATATTTTGAGTCGAACCACTTAACCTAAGGGCGTTATGGTCCAACCCGAGGTAGTCTTCATCCAACGGCCACCGCGTCCTTCATGAGATAGCTTCGCCTCGATACAAACTCCTCGATGCCGCCACGTGCCGTCCGTTCCTCCTCGGAACCTTCGCCCAGGTTTTGAGGTCCAAACCCGAAAACCGTCCACCCAGTGGTTTTGAGGCTCAACCCACCAAACCGTCCACGAGTAGCGTACTCCATACGCATCTCCCGTAACTCGACGCGTATCACCTCCATCCTCGACCGCCCGGCCACCAAGTCTTCCAAAGCCTCTGCTCGGCTTGTGCATTCGTCGTCTTGACTTGGTCAACACGGTCACTCACATGTACACTTGCGCTTATCGATGTCCCCAGATGTCAGCCATCGCGGCTGGTCACCCGACCTCCTGGTCTCTCGGTCCAAGCCTCACGTCCGTCCTTCACCACTCCCAGTCCATCAGCACGGTACGTCCCTAATTGACCTTCACCTCACCATCGATCACCGCCTCCGAGCTCCACATGTGCCCACCACAAGCCAAGAGACATGTTGCACAACCCAACTCACACCATGATTAGTTTACAAACTTAACCTAAGATGTGAATCACGTTAACAATCACTCATCATAAATCTGAACCACAAGGTCACATGTCAAGTTGAACGCGCATTGCAGCGGGGCAGTCTACCGTATCGAAACGTAACGTTGCCGTGAGCCGGTGACGGGAACGGAACAACAAGCAGGAGCATGCCGCGTGGAAAGTTTGCATGCAGTTGCAACAGATGCGCACCGGGAAGGGAAGCACAAGCACATCTCGCCTGATCTCATGCATACGACCGCGTCACCGCGCCGTCGAGCGAGGTCATCAAGAGATATCTATCTATCATATTCATATCATTATATGAAGACCGCCTCCGCCGCGTCCGTCCAAGCGCGCGCGTCGCCGTCAGGCAGGTCAGCACGGAACGGCCGGGCGGTTTCGATGGATGGATCAGCCGCTGCTGGCAATCCAACGTGATGAAACAGCATATCCGAGCCGCTTCCCGCATGGGCGCATGGCACCGCCGCCCTTGATCTGCTAATCAGTTCCCGCCGCATTGGCATTCGTCTGTGCCGGCGAAGGACGCAAGCGCGCTCCCGGCGGTGAGGCGGGAGGGCGGGCGGTGCTCGCGGGCACACGCAAGTCCGGCGCGCCGGTTTCGTACGAGTGCGACGACCGGGTGGCCATCTCGTCTCTAGCACTTTTCCTGGCAAACGTTCGTCTTCAATTCAAATGAAGTTTGTGCCTTTGTGGGCCTGGGCCTGGCTGACGACGTCCACTACCTAGGCCTTGGGTAGATTCCAAAGTTTGCCTTCCAAATAAGAATTTATATTCCCCGTCACATCAAAATGCCGGCACATATATGGAGTACTAAATATAAATGAAATCAAAAACTAATTACACAGTTTTGTTGTACTTTGCGAGACATACATTTTAAATCTAATTAATCAATATTTGGACAATTATTACCAAATAAAAACAAAATTGCTACAGTGTGACGGGACACTTACTATACAAACTTGGTCTCCAAAGTTTGCCATCTAAACGAGGCCCTAGCATATGAAAAAGGTCGCTCCTGGATGAGTTGTCTGGGCTTTTGAGCTGCCTCTGATTTGCTTGTAACAAATAGCAAAAAAAGGTTTGCTAAAAAAACAAATAGCAAAAAAGGGACAAGCAGGGTTTGGTTGATGTGTCGTACGTGCATGGCTTTCTCTAGGGTGATTAGGCCCAGGCAAGTTGGATTGGATCCCAGGCAGTCGATTTTCTACGCCTGGGAGCAGGCAGCTGTCACAGGCAACTTGTAGCAGGCAGATTTCTCAGGATGCCAACCAAGGCCATGTTTAGATCACACCAAAATGCAAAAAGTTTTCAAGATTTCCCGTCACATCACATATGCCGGTACATGTATGGAGCATTAAATATAGGTAAAAAAATAACTAATTACACAGTTTGTCTATAAATGTCGAGACGAATCTTTTGAGCCTAATTAATTTATGATTGGACAAAGTTTGTCAAATACAAACGAAAAGTGCTACAATGCTTTTTCAAAAAGTTTTTATTTTCTAAACATGGCCCAAATGAACCTCGGGAAGAGTGCAGACAGGTGTCCAGTCTAGGCATTTTAGTCGAGGGCTCTATCCAAACATGTCTGTAGTCTTCCTTCGTTGGGACGACGTTTTTTTTCATCACATAACATACATACAAGGCTTCCGGTCCGTTTAGTACAGCTCTAGTATTTTTTACTTCGGGCCATAAACAGCTTTACAAGTGAAGCTGAAACTATTTTAAAAAAACGTTTGGTAAAAAGTTTTCAAAAGAGGGAGCTGAAAGAAGACAATATTTTCAGCTCCATCCTACACCCATCCTAATGTGAGATCGAGTTTCAAGGAGCTTCACTTAAGGAGCACATGGACTCAAAGCAAGTAACTTTCCTGGAGAAAGATCCATGTGTACCTTTTTAAATGAACTAATTACTAGTTGGGTTGAAAACAAAAAATATTTTATAGATGTATAATAGGATATTTGGTGAAGTTACCCTTAGCTGATGCAGCCTGTTGCGCACGTTGGTAGAGTCCGACTCTAACTTATTAGTTCTTTGATTAAGTAATTCTAATTGATTCTAGGGGAAGAGTAGGATGAAGAGTTTCTCCAGAGAACTGATTCTAAAATGGTTCCAATAAAAATTAAATAGGAAGCAATGGGGAACAGGTTTTGTACCCCATCTTCCAGTTCCAGTACAAATGAAGAAGTAATTCTTATCTGCTTTCTACCATAACCTATGTGAGATTTTATTGTTTCATTAAAGAGGAGTAATTCTCACCATGAATCTGCTCCAGGAAACACTGCCAAACGGCCCGGTACCATACACCGATACAAACATTATCAGCAGTGACTGAGATCAAGCATATGCTCTATCTAGCCTAATGAGGCGTCCTTTGAAGAATTTCAGCAAACTTTCGCCGCACCGCTGTCCCCTATGAGGTGGGTACTCTTTCCTAGGAGGCGCCAGCGTCATTGGTCCGGTGACAGACGTCGAGTAGGTCAAGCGATCCCAACGCTTTGCCTTGTTGTACCCACAATTGCAAATTCTACTGCTATACAGTCCTTTGTATGTGTTGCGGCTGCTAGGCTCTAGTTCGTCGACATTCTTGTTTAGTCCTGAACACTAGCCTTATCGATGTTGTGTAACTTTGACACTCTCCTGTCCTCCTAATGATCTTAATGAAAACAGGCTACGGCCTGCTCGCGAACAAAAAAAATCTCTTTTGGAGGCAGCGACATAGCGCCAGTCCTTTTTCTTCAAATATTTAGAAAAATAAAACCCATCGTAGTCTCTGCATAGAGTCCCCTCAGAATTGGGTACACGTTTTATTTTTAACAAGAGATTTGCATCGCAGATATCACATTCAGCATAAGTCTTTGTCATGGGGATCATAGGGCGCGGTCACCATGCAGTCCGCACCAGCAGGAAAGGAAAGCAACAATCGGTGCCAAGGCTAGGAGGAAAGATAGGATTAGTTGCTATCCAAGGCTAGGAGGAAAGATAGGATTAGTTGCTATTGTTAGTCCTTAATTCTAGGAGTCGATTGGCTCTAGTTATGCCGGCCAATGGATAGTCCCTGTACTCGGCAGTTGGAATCAAGCAATACATCAGTAATCTAATATCTCTCTCTTCCCCAATAACTCTCAAGCGCCTAGGGCTGCTACCCTAGAACCAAGCCTGCGGCAGAGGGATATAACCTCGCCGGAGATGACAGTTATCCCCATGGACCCAAGATCCATGCCATCTGCAAGCGCCTAGGGCTGCTACCCTAGAACCAAGCCTGCGGCAGAGGGGTATAACCTCGCCGGAGATGACAGTTATCCCCATGGACCCAAGGTCCATGGCATCTGGTATCAAAGATCCAGGTACGATCGCCATATCCGCCTCCTGGTCATCATCGCCCGTCCGCCCTCCCTCACCAGCCGCCGCCATGCCCACCAACCTGATGCCCCCCTTCCTGCGCCAACACCAGCCACAGCCGTGCCACGCATCCCTCCACCGCCGCCTCCGCATCACCATTCCCCACCGCGCCACCATCAGCCGCTGCGCCACCATCCCCCACCGCCCTCTCCAACAACAGCCGGATCAATTCTAGGGAACACCACAACGATCGTCCGTCGCGATTCCAGAAGCGGGATTTTTCGCGTTACGACGGTAAATCCGACCCCCACAACTTCATCAACTGCTGCGAATCGTACTTCCGTCGGGAGCGCATCATGGCGGAAGAAAAGGTGTGGATGGCTTCCTGTCATCTGGAAGATGGAGCGCGTACGTGGTTCCTCCAGGTCCAGGATGAGGAAACCCCAGCGTGGCGTCGCTTCACCGAGCTGCTGCGCCTGCGCTTCGGATCACCTCCTGCTGCGACCATAGGCCATGCGGATGGGATGCGCCATCTCCAAGAGAACATGGATCGCGTCGCTGAGATGCTCAACCGCTGTCGTGCTCACCTGGAGAAGTTCGAGCATGAACGCCTTGCTGCAGTACGCATACAAGCGGCAGCGCGTGGATTCATGGTGCGGCACACCACCCGGAAGCTGCATGAACACCTGGCTGCGGTGCGGCTTCAGGCGGCAGCGCGAGGGTTCCTGGCAAGCCGCCGGGTGCAGTCCCTTTGTGGGGAGCGGCACCTTGCCGTGGTCTCCAGGGCCATCCCATGGCCGTCATCGCAGATCGCAGGAGCATGCCGCGGTGCGCCTGCAAGCCGCAGGGCGCGGCTTCCTTGTTAGGCGGGCGGTGCGGAAGCTGCGCTTGCTGATCAGCTCATCGCTGCACCAACTCGCAGCCTGCGCGCCCAACAACCAGGTCTCGTCTATATTTTTTGCATCCCCCTGCAGAAGCCGAGATCTGGGTATGCAGCCCCCCTGCACGGCCAAAGAGGGTCGTCTCCTTCATTCGGGCACCTGCCTGGGTGCTGGATAGACCCAACATAAGAACGGGCTGGTTCCTCCTTCACCTTTCATCCAACATGAAGTCCGCAGTTCAGCTCTTTCCTTGGGATCCAGGAGGACAGGAGGACATAGCTGCAGTTCAAATTTATATTTTAGTTCCACAATTATTTCGTATTTTTATCTTAAATAATAAAGGTAAGCCGAGATGTAAAAGGCTTAACCTTACATCGTGTCAGGTAAGTCTATGGCAGCTCGAGGACGAGCTGGTCCTCAAGGGAGGGGGAGATGTCATGGGCATCATAGGGCGCGGTCACTATGCAGTCCGCACCAGCAGGAAAGGAAAGCAACAATCGATGCCAAGGCTAGGAGGAAAGATAGGATTAGTTGCTATCCAAGGCTAGGAGGAAAGATATGATTAGTTGCTATTGTTAGTCCTTAATTCTAGGAGCCGATTGGCTCTAGTCATGCCGGCCAATGGCTATATATATAGTCCCTGTACTCGGCAGTTGGAATCAAGCAATACATCAGTAATCTAATATCTCTCTCTTCCCCCAATGACTCTCAAGCGCCTAGGGCTGCTACCCTAGAACCAAGCCTGCGGCAGAGGGGTATAACCTCGCCGGAGATGACAGTTATCCCCATGGACCCAAGGTCCATGCCATCTGCAAGCGCCTAGGGCTGCTACCCTAGAACCAAGCCTGCGGCAGAGGGGTATAACCTCGCCGGAGATGACAGTTATCCCCATGGACCCAAGGTCCATGGCAGTCTTATATTGCACATAAGATGACAATGTATCAAGGAAACCATATAAAATGGACTGATGCTCTCATATCTACACATCACGCAAGAGAGAATTATTTGGAGTCATTCTTGATCTCATTAGCATTGTTTTCACTATCTTTAGGATGATAAGACAACTCTTCCTTTGAGTATACCATCGGCATTGGAAAATTTGCCCCTACTTGGCCAGTTATTTGCACAATTTATCAGTTTGCTTATAAAGCAAATTACCAACAAGGCATGGAAATCGATGCTTAACCGTTCTGTGTGAGCATATCCATGTTCATGGAAGATCCAGGTGCCTCATGTGTCCAACTGTTTACAGGCTCTGAGGTAGCATCTGGTCATCAGGCATCTGCAATTCCAATTGAGATGACATCTGCTGCTATCTGAATTAGTTTTCGCTGAGTTGAAATCAATGCCATGTACAGTTCATTTCTGCTAGATGTTAGAATCTCAATTCTATCCTTGAAAGCAATAACTGATTCTTCACTTGAACCAAATCCATTGGCTTCTTCTGAAACTCAAACAGCATAAAGCTTCTCCATCCAATTCATGATGGTTAGATTTGAAGTTTTCGGAACACAAAACACATCTGCTGCCTTAAAGCTAGAGGGAGGACAACTCTTAGTTACCAGCACCTGAGGCAACTTCATCATTCATAACAGCTGAATTGTCATCAGGAATCTTTGCTGTTTCCAGTTCTGTCTTTTCTGAAGATCCTTCAGGTAGGCTAATGGATGCCGGATGCATATCTGTACATATATCAAAAATAGATGCAGCTTCTGGTTTGTTTGTGTTTGTCTCGTCTTCAGAATTTAAGGAAGAGGGATGACATAAATTTTCTTCCAGTGAGGACCCCTGCTGTTGTAGATTATTTCTGCTCATGGGATCAGTTGCTCCATCATCAATGGCATTTAGTTCCTTGTCATCATCATCATCAGAAGTTGACACGCCATCAAGGCACTCCGTCTGTACTGTTTCAACATCTGGTTCCCGAGGAGATCCTTGAGACTCAACTCCACTACTAGACCCGAGCAGAGTATCCCTCCTTACAACATTAAACAAAATACCATTTTCAATCTTTTCAGGCTGCAACAAGTCACCTTCAGAAACCACGATACTTGTTGAAGGGCCAAATGTCGATCTAGGGGTAATGGTGTCATGGATATCTAAAGCTGAATTGTCCAAGCTCCTATCGATTGCTTCTCTACTCACTGCATGAGCTGCCAAGGTACCAGCATTTGGTGTCACAAGATCAGTTATGTCTTCCCTCGATGGAATTGTTCTGAATTCTGTGTCGATCTCAAGATTCTGAACAAAGCTGATGAATTTATTGGCTGAGGCTGTCCTCATAAGAGGGCCACCACTTCTTGTCCAAGAGTGTAAATCAATACTCTCAGATTCACTGTCACTGCTGTCGTGTGCACTTCTCTGAGGATACTGGTTTCTGGTAGATGTTCCAGCAACTCCTCCAGGTCCTTGAGGAGATGTAAGCATTTCTTCTTCAAGAGAACCAGTTGAATTTTCTCTTGCTATGAGATTCCAGGATGGAATCCTCCTAGATGGGCAGAACCTGATTGCTGGACCATATCCTTGCGATGCGGATGCTCTTTCTGCACTCCTCTTTAGCCTACGCAAGTGGTTCAGGAGGGCAACACATTCATCCAGTGCAAGCTCAATAGCACAATTTGCCCTGATGGCTGATAGCTTTTCCCAAGTGCATCTCCTACCTTGATTCGCAGCCTTCTGAAGCTCAGCATAAGACGGGTTCTGTATCATCTTGGAATACTGATGATAGTGGGAAAGAAATCATGTGTAAGTTTACTGATTACCGTGTCAATAACTGACATTTGCTTGAGTAATGTGAAAAGAACATTTGCATGACAGGAGAGAATAGGAAACATTGCAGACCTGCGCAAGAGTGGCTGGCATAACAACTGTAACATCGCCTTCCCAATCTTGAGCAAATAATTTAGCTAATCCTCCTAGAGGAAATCCAAGTTCCAGAACTTGATTACACCTATGTTTAACTTCCATCTCAACAAGTTCAGCGAGCTAAATACAAGAAATAACAAACACATATTAGTACATCATAACATGCCTGCAGATGATACTTTGGTAAAATGAACTATCTGGCCAGAGTATCCATCTATTATTTGCAGCAAATAATTCTAGTGTGGGACGTTATGCTACTTAAGCATCAACATGATACCATTCCTGGTATGTCAGAAGGCATGTCATATGACAACTGTAGGTAAAGAAGAAATATCTTTATGTTATACATGGATCGAAAGCATGTCCAATAAAAGGTATATCTGCATCGTAAGAGGAAATAAGACAAACTCAATAAAAAGAATACAACAAGGAGAAACTATTTGACATACCTTGGCAGCGAAGCTGCCTCCATAAGCCCTGACGATTTCCTTTAGTCTCAACAGTGGAGCTATGTGAGGATTGGCTTGGCTTACTATGAAATGGTTCACATTGAATAGTTCCTTCAATTGCTTCATGGGTAAATCGCTTTCTAAGCTCCCATCTCTCCAGCGGCGGGTTGGAGCAACAGTTCGTTCCTCTATGCCTAATAAGAATGGAGCATGGAAAGGAATGGTTTGACCAAATCTATCTTTTGCCATCAATTCTTGGGCCTCAAAAAGTCCAGGAAAAGCACAGGAAGCTGTTACTGCACTCCAGATAAGAACATGAGGTGATGTTAAATAGTTTAGGCATCGAGGCGGCTCATGCTTCCTTGGAGAACACACGGTGACAACAAGAATCCGACCAGTCATGTCATAAGCTTCTTGAAATGTCAAATTGCTGGTAAGGTTTCTCAAAAGCACCTGCAAGTGCCTTATATCATGAACAGCGCCTTGCGTCAAAATTCTTTTAACCACAGGAAAGATTCCACCCATCTGGTCAAAAAATTTCAGGGAATGCCACTCTTCAAAAAAGCTCTCCAGCTCAGGCCATGATCTTGTGGCTACTATAGAACACATTATCGAGCCAACACTTGATCCTGAAATTATCCTTGGCAAAAGTTTATGTTCTACCAAGGTTTTAACAACACCCACATGAAAGGATCCCAATGAAGCACCTCCACTTAGCAGCAAGGCTGTTCTACCAAAGGCATGTCTTGTCTCATGCATAAATGCGAGTTTCTCTTCAAGAGGCAACTCATCTGAATCAGAATCACAGACCATTTTCAGTTGAGTAGATACTTCCTCAATGTATTCCTTTATGAGTCTTGGCACCTGGCGAGCAAGAACATTTTACAATAAAATAAATTAATGGCCAACATAGTGCTACAAGCTCTAACCCCTGCACACTGGGTGGAACAAAAGAACAACTATAAAGTGCAAACACAACATCCTGACAAAAAGTTGTGCCAAAGATGCAATACGTTCATAATGCATGTCATTGTCACTTGTAGAAATTGTAGGCTAAATGTTTTGCAGATCTTAATTTATAATATGTGATTACTTTTTTGTAACTCAAAAAGTAACAGGATAAATAGCTACTACTACTTGTTCTACTTTTCAATCCTATTCCATATTCAGCAATGAAGAGCGGAATCTGCCTAGTCAAGTCCAGATATGTACAGACGGGAATTGTTCATCCCCAAATTAGAGTCACGAGTTTACTCTGATATGATAAAACGAGTGGTCCGATATTGAAACTACATAAAATTAGCTAAGACTGACACACGGCTTCCTCCTAGCTAAACCATATGGTGGTCTCTCAGAGCAGTCATCAGATGGCGTCGAAATTTCGTTCGATCGACGCGATGGCAGAGGATTGCGTACCTGCAGCCTCCCTTTGTGCAGTTCGGGGTTGCACATATTGCCGAGGTTCCTAAGCAGGTCCGCGCGCATGCAGAAGACGATGTCCCTGAGCGATCCCTCCTGGCGCCGGTGCCTGAGCTCGCGGAGCTTATTGCGGACGAGCTCCTCGTCGTAGAGGTCGGCATCGCTGGCGCGACGCGGGGCGGCCTCCCGCTCCAGCATCCGCGCCGCGTGCGCCCACTCCTCGTAGGTGAGCGCGGCGCGCATCATGTTCCGCCAGAACTTGCGGCGGTAGGCGGACTGCACCCTCGCCCGCAGCCCCGCCCTGCCGCGGCGGCCCCGCAGCAGGAGCGCGACGGCGCAGACGGCGAGCAGGATCCCGCGCGTGTTGTCGCGCGGGTGCAGCCACGCCGCCGCGACAGGCAGCGCGGCGCGGAGAGCCGCGGCCAGGCGGTGCCGCAGGCGCGCCGCTGAGCCGCAGAGCAGCACCCGGAGCGCGATGGCGCGGCCCAGCGCCGTGGAAGGGCCGATGGCGAACGCCCCCACCGGCGCCTCGCTGGCGATGTCATCCATTTGGGTCGTGGCGCAGCGCTGCAGCGCAGAAGGTCACCCGCTCACGGCGGCCGCGGGCGTCTTGGATGGCTGTATCGGCTCGGAACGGATCAGATCTAGAGCTGGAAGGTCGGAGAAGGGGAGTGTTGCTTGACTACAGCTATCTACGCAGAAGGGCATGGGCGCATGGCGTGTTGGAGTTTGCAGGTCGGGAGGCGGCGGCGGCGAGATGGGGGATCACAAGAGGACGAGGAGGAGTCGTGGGCAGCTGGGCGCGTCACGGGTGGGGACAAGCCGGATGTGGGAGAGGGGGAAGCCGGCGTCCGAGTCAGGCAAACGAGCGAGGAGATAAAGGGAGGAGGTAGCGCAACGTAACCAACAACTGCCCCTCCCGCGGGGAAGCACGGCAGATTGGTGGTGCCGTGGTGCCTTCCGCCGCGCGGAGCTGCGCAGATCCCCGGCGAAAGTACGTTAGCGATTGTTAGGTGACATTGGGATGGGCGCGGCCTCGAGATCGGCTGCCGTAGGCGGTTGGTTTGGTTGCCCCCTCGCCGCGGAGGGAGACGGTGACGATGTAGAGGTGCAAGAATGGGGAAAACGTCTGGGTGACGCGCGCAGACTGGGAACTGTACAAGGGGACACGTGCCCTGGGCCTGGGCGGTGGCTCGTACGAGTTCTTGAGCTGACTTTTGGGGAAGACGCAGATTCAGGTTCTAAAACTTTATCGAATATTCGACACATATAAAGAGTAAAATATAGATTAAAAAATAACTAATATTACAGATTACGACTACTTTACAAGACAAATTTTTAAGCCTAATTAGTCAATAATTTGACAATAAAGTGCTACAGTAACACATGTGTTAATGATAGATTAATTAAGCTTAATAAATTCATATCACGATTTACTGATGGATTCTATAATTTATTTTTTATTAGTATCCAAACACTTCATACGACACCTCACGTGACATCCGATATGACATCCCAAACGAGGCTAATAATACAGTCTGATTGTCGGCCGTAGGAAAACTTACAACCAATCTATCAGCCCATTTGTATAATAGTTAGCTAGTTTACAACCCACTTATCTATCTCACAGAATATTTTGCTTCTCATACATAAGGTAGTTGTAAGCTTACAGCCCGCTTCTTTTCTCTCTTCTCTCTCATCTACGTCAACCTACATCCTACTTCCCGTGCCTTATTATAATTGCTCTTAATAATCAAAGTATCGCGATACAGTCGTAGGAAAGTTTGATCGGCGTGAAGATGGGAGGCTTCTGTCACAGAGATCGAGCATCTGATGGTTTCTGAGTTTAATGCTGTTTCTATTAGTGGCTCCGTTCGACTGGAATTATAAGCCGACTAAAAAATACTGTTGACTGATTTTTTTAAAAGAAAAATACTGTTCCGGCTGAAAAAAAAACAAATTAAATAAGACGGATTAGCCAGATGAACAGGACCAGTGTTTGTCATCGTCTTTGTAATAATAGAGTAGCGCACGCAGTTACGGCAGTCGGTTGTAATTGTCCAAGTGAATCCGCTATCACTTGGGATGAGGTACCTCGTGGAGTTGAGGACCAGTGCTCAGCGATTTAGCTGAAGCAAATGAGTAATGAAAGACCGAAAGTTTTAAAAAGAGTCTATTTAGTTCCTAAAAAGGAACCCAAAAAGTATTATAGTATCTATCACATCGAATCTTATGGCACATGCATGGAGTACTAAATGTAGACGAAAAAAAAACTAATTATACAATTTAGTTGTAAATCACGAGACAAATTTTTTAAGTCTAATTAGTTCATGATTGGACACAAATTGCTAAATAAAACGAAAAGTGATATAGTAGCCAAACCCAAATATTTTCACCAACTAAACAAGCCCAAAGTCTCATCCGCGGACGTTTGCGGCTGTTGACGTGCTGCGCCTACTTGCCCACGACCTGCTGCTCGGCCACGTCTTACTCGGCTGTCCCCTGCTGCGTGCCTGTTGCTCGCCTGCTGCTCACCCGCGCCTCCTAGGCTGCTTGCGCCGCTCCCTGGAGACCGCTTGCGCCCGCTTTCCGCGTCTCACGAAACACTTGCAACGTGGAGGATTTGCTGTAACGTACGTCTAAAACAAATAAAACATTTGTAACATACGCTTTCAACATATGCAACATTCAGATAAAACACTTGCAACATGCGTCTGGAATAGTTGAAACATTTGAAACATACACTTGCAACATGTTTCTGAAAAACAGTTAAAACATTTGGAATATACACTTGCAACGTACGTATATAGCCATTGCAACATGTACAACATCTCGATCTAATTTTGCAACATCCAGATGAAACATCTGAAACACTTGAAACTTAAGTTTGCAACATACACTTTCAGCGCAATGTCACCTTGTTGCTCGGACGAATGAAGGCTAGTCATTGCAGAGCTCGACGCCGGCGCGGAGATCGGTGGGGGCGCATGGAGCTCACCGGTGCCCCCAACAGAGTGGCGAGCACGGCACGACCCTGAGCAAGCACCTGAGCGAGGCTGCAGAACCCACCTGGCGAGCACCCGCTACCGCGGCCTAGCCTAGGCGAGCACCGGCTCGGCAGCCTGCTCAATGAGCACCTCTGGCGAGCACCCCGCGAGCGCCCTTGCTGAGCGAGCATCCCTGCTAGGCGAGCACCCTGGGTAGAGAGTTTTTTTTAATTAGAAGGGGCGTGGACAAGAGCGAGTGGACAGCGTGGTAGTGAGTAGGAAGCCGTGTCCATCCATCCGGACGTCCTCACAGGAGCATTATCGAAGTCTGATGCACTTTACTCAAGTAGCAATCGGGGTGCTCATATCAAATTAAAGGCATAGGCACTGTGAATTTTTTTAGCTTAATCTATATAGGGTTTCAAAGTAATCAAACTGGAGCCGCAGCGGCTGCGGCTGCGGATTTAACCTGAAACGAATAACCCTGATTATTTGTATTTTTATTAGATTTTTTTTTGCACAAGAGCAGTAGCTAGAATTTCTTTGACAAGCCGTTTAGTAGATTGCCATAGCCTCCAGGGATCATAGGAAGGCCAGCATGCTCACGATGAAACTTGACCACCATGTACGGGAACGCAAAACTCGAACGACTTTAGTGACATGTCTCAACTCAATTTGGTTGGCCGGGTTCGGCTGGTGTAAACTTGTCAGAATTCGGCTGATTTCAGCAGGTGGGTCTATGACATTCAGCCGATTTCAGCCGATTTCAGTGCTGGTAGAACCTGCCGAACACGCTGGTTGTCTGTAAGCCGACAGCATGCACGAGCAAGCAATAGTGCAATACTATGGGTCCATTTGATGTGGCTCCCCTCCACGTGCGACTTTAGTACCAGAGCAAGTGAAGTCACACCATACGAGATCACACGGAGAAAAGCTTCTGCTCTGCCTTATGCGGAGCTGGAGCCATTTTAGTGTTCGGAGCCAGAGCGCCCAAAACTGACTCCATACGTAGGACTCTTGCTCCGGTAGCGAAGCAGCTCGTAAGAAGCCACACCAAACACATTCTATATGGCTACAGTATATTGCTTCATTCATGGTTTAGCAAGAAGGCATTTCAAACACGATGTCCATCAATTATATCTTACAATTTCTTTTTCCAGCTATTCTCATCCATATTTAGTTACAGCGCTATGATCAGGGCGCTAGAGGACCACGTTCATCCGGAGAAGAATCTTCGCCAAGACTGCCATGGAAGAAAACCACCTGCGGAAGAAAAAAAAATCAATTTTTGTCACATTTTCCACATGCATATGAATTCGTTATCCCAAAGCTAAAGTGACACTGAAGCATATTACTTACCACACTCTTGGCATCGAACATAATAATCTTTCTTCATTACAAGACCAGAGCCTCCACAGACTTCGCATTTCTTTTGTGCGATCTGAACAATCAGGAAAGAAACGATCATGAATAGAGGATAGTAGCGTGACCAAATGCACAGCAGCATTGATGGAACTGACAGAAATTCAGTTAGTGAAGACTGTCAGGAAATCATCTAAAAAATGACCGTCAGCAAATTTCGGCTGACAATGGTAAGAGCAAGTATAATAGTTGTGCAGGTGGGCTTAATGCTAAGGTGGAGTAAAGAAAAAAGGAAACAGATGAGAAGCGGACAATCGTGATATACATAAGAACCAGGAAACTCTATAACAAAAAAAAGTGTCTTAAAAGTGAAGAGCTAGCTGTAATATGACTATATGAGTGGACTGAGAGATGGATTGTAAAGATACGGTCAATAGAAGCATATTGTATTAGTAGCCTTTCTCTTATGCAACTTATAGGATAAAAAAGAACTAGAGTCAAAATGGATAGTAGTATACTTAAGAAAGGCATTTTCTGTCTCTTGGTCACTAAGGAGTATTCCTTCAGCTCCAGGGCAAACTTATAATTAGGAAAAAAAAAAACGGTATGCTAAAGAGCGAGAAGCAAGAGTCCTAGCACTCACGATTCTTTTGCCGAACTCGACCCCTGCAACGACGAAAGGCGTCACTCCAGCTGCACGAACGATAAGCAAGAGCCGACGCTGTCAGACAATTGAAACTCGTGGAACTGACAATACGCAACCCACTCGAGCGAGGAAACAGGTACACGGGCCGACCTACAGCGCCGACGACAATCTGCCAGGTGACCTGCACGGGCGGGAGCGGGGAATCGGCGGCCGCGGAGGCGGCGGCCGCAACGGAAGCCCCGTCAACGGCGCAAACAACGCTGGTGGCGCCGCCTCGGCCCGCGGGAGTTCGCCTGCCGAGGGTGCCGCACGGGAAGAGGCCGCCGCGGCCGGTGCCGACAAGGCCCGGCAGTGGGCCGCTCCCCGCCAAGCGCGCGGGGTAAGCGCGCGTCTGCATCGCTGCGTTCTGCTGATACTACAGTTTGTGGTCGCGTGAACGACTGAACGTCCACTCGTACGCGATTTTGTGGTGGACGGGACGGTCTAAAACCGGCAGTTGTGCCGATGCGCGAGGGACCCAAGCGCTGCCACGCGACGCACGCACGTCCACCATAAATTACAATGAACATGTTGCCAATTTGGCCGTTGCAACTTTTCTTTTGTCTGTCTTCCTTTCTCCTAGCTTCCAAATTCCAACGTTTATTTCCACAGCACTGCTTCCATATTTCCATGGCCTGGTAGAGCCAATAAGTTGATCAACATGTATGTGGTGGTTTTCCTGCAAGATGGTTTACTGCATCGATGATCAACATGTGCATTTTTTATGTCGGCCAGATTATCACGTTTCTGGGAGCACGCCAAAAACGATTTTCCAGGAACCACGGAAGCAAATATTGTTATCGGAAAGGGAAACATGGTGCATTTACCACCTCACAAGTTGTTTTGTTACAAATAGCAATCCCACTAGTCGTCTCTCCGTTTCACAATAAACCATCACCACTACTTATATCCTCGTCCAATTCTATGGGATTTTTCTGAACATAGAGTTAATAACGGCCTTGTTCGGCAGGCTGTTTTTTTTTTTTTTTCTTATAAGCCGGCTGTGGCTGATTTGCTGTGAGAGAAAAACACTGTTCCACGGCTGATAAACCGTGCTGATAAGCTCAGCCGAACAGGGGAACACTTTATTTAGATCTTATGGACTAAAATTTAGCTGGCTACTGAACTTATATTATTTTTAGCACATTTATGTGGTTTCGATGAGCTTAATTTTTTTTACGATATGTACAATTCGGCTCTGGACCGGAAGCAGATGGACTACCCTGGTGAACTTGTAAATCTCCTAGTGGATGCTTCAAAACAGGGATTGGCGACTAAGGAGAAATGGCTCGGTCTCTTAAAATTTGGTGAGGAGTGGAATATATAATTGTTCTTAGTTGTTGTTAGTTGGTGGTTCTTGTTGGAGAGCGTGGCAAGCGAACGCTAGTCCAGTTAGTCTAGCTATGCGTTTTGCAGCCTACCGGCCAGAGTTCAAACCCCCTCGGGGGCAGATTTGTTGGCCGGAGGAGGCGCAGTTTATCTGCGCGTTGAAAAAATCCCCTCGTTTGCCCCACGTCAAAGCACAGGTCTAAGGCCAGCCCAGTCTCACATGAGTTGCGGTGCCGCTGTGTATGGGTGAGGCAGATGTTCGAGGGTTTTCTCGGCCTGCGTGAGAAGATTTTCTTCTTGAGCATAATGCCCGGGAGAGGTTTTTTTTTTAGAGCGTGGAGTTGTATTGATGCGTATGGGTGACAAACACCGAATGCTTAAACCTGTTACTTTGGTCTTTGTGATAATGCAATGATGGGGCGTTTTTCCATGAAACTCTAAAAAAAAAATTATGATGTTGATTAAACTTTAGACTGTACTTTAGACCACATGTCCACATGTTAGAGCCTGAAGAGCTCAAGTTTAACGGACCAGAGGATCCAAAATGGATGTTAGTACCGTGCTAGCCGAGTCAAGCTTATTTTGATGCCTGAAATTTTACCTCTTTATTATTAGGTATAGATTCATCATGATGCAGTCAAGAGTTCTACCAGACAATAATAATGTGTGACTATGCTAAGCATGTAAGCCATTTTCATCGGTGACCTTTCATTGAAAGCTCTAAAAACATTACTAGACAAACGAAATTATCTTAGCTCATGTAAGCCTTGCAACCGTATGCCTATGGATGTCGAAACCAAAGTGACATACGGGTGGGTTCTCGATTTCCTATTTCAAACGTTGGACACTGACCTGTCCAAGGATTATTAAATGCTAATTCCTCCGTTTCAAATGATAGTTCATTTTAATTCTGTTTCTAAGTCAATTTTTTCAATACTTTAGGAAAACATATTAGTATCTATAAATTCATATAAATACGCTATTGGGATATATTTAATGAAACTAATTTGACATTGTAAATCTTGAAACATTTCTTCATAATTTTACTCATGTTTGATTTAGAATAAAGCTATAGTAGTATTTTGAAAGGGATGGTGAAGGAGTGCCATAGGACCCTTAACAATGAAGCACCATTTTAATACTTTCGCGACCCTCAAAACAATGCAAGCAGCAACCGCCATATTAAACTTTCGTGACCCTTAAAAAAATGCAAGCAGCAAATTAAAAAAATACAGACCCTGTTCCACTGAGCTTATCAGCATAGCTTATCAGCCGTGGAACAGTGTTTTTCTCTTACAACAAAACAGCCACAGCCGGCTTATAAGCCGCAGAAACAGCCTGTCGAACAGAGTGATTAGCAGCAAGTGCAATATTTTGGCCGGTATGGCGTCTCGCGAATGATTATAAATAACGTTTGGTGTCATTGTAACACCTGTTAAAATGAAACATTTATGAACTGCCAATGCAAAAGATGACAAAATTGTAATCCTTGATGGATCCATTCATTTCATTCGGATTGAAGCGCCAAAAAGTTTGAATTTTCTTTAGTGTGTACATTGATATGTTTTCCTTCCAACTTTTAGTCCTCATCGTCTCCATAGGCGTCCTGATTTCTTTTGTTCTTGCATGCGCCTGCAAAAGTGATATTGGTGATGCTGATAAGCTTTAAAAAAGTTATAAATCGACAAAGTCACTACCATGTGAATAATAAGCGTTAAGCAAAATTGATTGATACTCCTGGTACATTACAGCATTTCTATACTGCCACCTTCTAGGTTGCACATGTTAGTATGTTACTACCTCCTGTCAAAAATGACGCATTTGACTTTTTTCCCATGCATAGAGTGGCAGGGAAGCATATTGTCGTACAGCTATTATAAGCAGTAGTACCTAAAAAATCAACACACAGCCCACACAAATGCCAAAAAAAATGTCTTGCTCTTACAACAATCGATTTTTTTTTTAAGAAAGGAAAGATTAGTAGCAATGAACAGTCGGGGACCAAACACCCTAAGTTGTAATTTTGTGACTTCTGTCCTATATTTATTGTAAAATAATGGCTATGAATATCAACCAGAAATAGGCGCCCATCATGTTTAGTGCAGACGACAGAAAGGTTGTCATCAAACAAGAATAATTGGCCAAGTAAAATGTGCTAGATTATGAAATTTATGCTACAAGGTCCCAGAGGTAATGAAATTGGTAGACTAAGCACAGTTTGCGGAGTGAGACAACAGTCTTTAGTCCCACTCAGCACAAAACAGGTTGCTGAAAAGAAGATACAAAGTTACAACTGCATAAGAGACCAACTCAAACTCTCACCGATTATATTGTACACTGACAAGGAAAGAAAATACAAAGTTATATCCCCACCATTTCAAGAACAAAATTTATTTTCCTATTAGATTATAGCAATTGTTTCTACCCAGTTAAATCCATTAGCTATTTTTGTCATGACAGCAATATGAATCAGGAAACCCTATTTTTTGTTATAGCAAAAAAAAAAGGAAAGAAAAGACAAATCAACAGGCATGGTGTTACGGACGTTGTTGGGATCGAGAGGAGAGAGCCGAGGGAAGCGGCGGCGACGGGCGCGCTACAGTACCCGTGGTGCTACAGTGCCCGCGGGTACTGTTCACGTGCCCGTCGCCGCCGCTTCCCTCGGCTCTCTCCTCTCGATCCCAACAACGTCCATAACAATCTGGTATCAGAGATGCCAGGTTTCGATGAGCCGCTGTGGGATCAGCTCGCCAAGGCGACGCCCGACATCAACGCATGGTTGGCCATCATGGAGAGCCGTCAGGCGGCGTTTGCGCGCCAGGTGTCGGCGGCGGTGCGGCTACCGGCGGCGGCACGTGGCCTCCTGGCGCGCCGACGAGTGCGGCGGCTGTGCGATCTGCAGCTGATTCAGCCCCGTACCCTGTCGCAGTTCCTCCAAGCGGTGCTTCGCCGCGTGAAGGCAGACACCACACAGCAGATCAAGCAGCGAAAGGACATCGCAGCACAGCCGATGCTTATTCACCAAGTGTCGGCTGTGGTGCGGCTGCAGGCTGCTGCGCGCGGTCTCCGAGCACGGAAGCGGCTGCAGGAGATGCACCAGAAGATGCGGGAGGCGGTCCTGGCGGCGGTGCGGTTACAGGCTGCAGCACGCGGACTCCTGGCGCGTCGGCAGGCGCGGGAGATGCGTGGGTTGCAGCTGGTGCCTGTGCCCCGTGCTTCTTTGCTTCGCCACCAGGCTACGCTCCTCCACATGGAGGGCCCCGATCTCGTCCGCTGCGTCATGGAGATCGGGCGTGGCATCGCCACCTCGGGTGGCGAACTCGGTGTCTACAGCGCCGGCGTTTGGGGACGCGGGTGTGTGGCCACCCATAGGCGGGCCTTAATTAGCGCTGTCGTACTCCGGCACCGGCCGCCGCGAGGACGTCTCCGCTGGTCGCTATCGCGACTAATTCCTGGTGGCTATACCCGTGCACCCCTCTCGTTCCGGTGGGCTCCATGGGATGCAGGTGGCTACACACGTGCAGGTTCATCACACGGAGGGTGTCTTCAGGAGTTAAAAATAAAGAGTCGTAGTTTATTTCAGGTCAATAAAATAAGCCGAGATGTAAAAGGCTTGTTTTTAAGTGATAGGTTTGTGTCGTGTCGAGTCGAGTTAGGTTGCAGCTCGAGGACGAGCTGCATGTCCAGGTGGGGTGTAGTGTTAGAAGAGTCAAGGGCCTATTGGGCCTTAGCCCGTTAGGGTTAATTAGTCGCTTGCTTAGGGGTCAAATAAGCCTTGCTTGTAAGTCAAGAAATCCTCTCTATATAAGGAGAGGAGATGTATCAATCTAATCAAGCAAGAGATTAGAAGGAAAAACCTTCTCTCTTGCCGGCCGTGGGCGAAGCCCCGCGACCGGCGTTCCCAGCGCATCTCACAGCCCTAGTCGCCTGCCCCTCTGCCTCTCTCTCTCACGTGAACAGTACCGGGGGTACTGTAGCACTGCAGTTCCTCTCGCGCGTGAACAGTACTCGGGTGCTGTTCGCGCGCGAGTACTGTTCACGCGCGAGAGGAACGGCAGCGCTACAGTACCTCGGTACTGTTCACGTGCGAGAGAGAGGCAGAGGGGCAGGCGAGGGCTGTGAGATGCGCTGGGAACGCCGGCCGCGGGGCTTCACCCACGGCCGGCAAGAGAGAAGGTTTTTCCTTCTAATCTCTTGCTTGATTAGATTGATACATCTCCTCTCCTTATGTAGAGAGGATTTCTTGACTTACCAGCAAGGCTTACTTGACCCCTAAGCAAGCGACTAATTAACCCTAACGGGCTAAGGCCCAATAGGCCCTTGACTCTTCTAACACATGGAGCAAGATTGCTCGTGTTTTTTGCTCCAAATATTGTCTTAACACAGTAGGATTTGCTAATACATCAGTATATTATGTCCAGTTTAGTGCAACGACCAATGCACTATTTCTCTCAGCTAAGACTTAATTTCCCAAGGCATTCCAATCGCCAACTGTCCAGATTAAAAATGAAGAGAAATATTCTTCTGGACACTAATGATCTGGTCATAATCATGACTGATGACAACAACTTACTTTCACAGAAGTTGCGGAACTGGGTACGTCAAACATTCAGATTGCCATCAACTAAGTATATAAAAAAAAGTGATAGAACCTAGGAAAATATCCACTGACCTCTGGTGCTCCTTAGAGCGCTCAATAAACTCGGTGGCAATATCACCACTTTGATAGGATGCAAGAACAGCCCTGATGTCAGAAGGTCTTACCATAGCCACATCTACAGATTTTTTTATGTGTTATAAATATTGCCAAGAAAAAAAGAAAAATTAGCAAACTAGACAAATGGAAACACCTGACCTAATGGGATGAACTAGATAAAGTTCCCAATGCTTACATTCTAGAAATGGAATAAGATCAAGCAGTTGAGTGTCATCACTTTCAAGCTTCCAAGGTTTAATTTCCACACAATTTTCAGGCTGCAGGCTTGACTCTTTAGCATGAGCGCTGATATAAAGAACTTGAGCAGGATTTCTGTTCAGCTTTGACAGATCCTAGTAATGACATCATAAAGGGTCAGTCTTGAAATATCAATGCAGAGTACATAATGCCTCTTATAATGTTGTTAAGATCTTACAACTACTACCAGGAGAAACATTTACCACTCAGACTTAGAACAAGACTAACCACTGGAAAGAGCACTCAATGGGGGATGATCAACAATAAGTAACTAGTGAATATAGGAATGAATGGTTATATCATCATGAATAAAGTCCCCTAGTTACATTCAATATACAACAGCATAGAATTTCCAATTGGGTAGTGCATGAACTGAGGATTGGTTCTGGAAGTCTGTCATGCAAATTACAGAAGATTGGTGTGCATGATGAAAAGATACAACAAAGCAAAAGAAACGACAGGCAACTCTTATTAGGAAGTCACTTAATACATATTTGGGCCATGGGAGAGGATCTGGGACACCAAGCAAGTGTTGCTTTTTCATATGGCTTGTGGCACACAAGTGATAGAATACCTATCTCTTAGCACAACAAGGTCTGCTTCATCCCACCAAATTCTCCTTTGTGATCAGGAGGAAGAAACAATTCATCACTTGCTGATTTTGTGGATTTGCCAAGTAATTCTGCTTCAATCTACTGCAAAAGGTTGGTTTGGAATTTGGAAACTCTGTCTCCACAGCCTGAAGACATTTTCCTGGATGATTGGTGGTCAATTATTACTAAAGGAACAGGTGGTGAAATAAAAAAGGGCTCAATTCCCTTGTCATCTTAGGAGCTTGGACAATTTGGAAGCACCGGAATCGTTGTGTTCAACAGATCCTCTCCATGTCTTCCTGAAAATCTCTCGCTCGCCAGAGGAGATGCAGCTTAGGTACATGGCTAGCGCTCAGGGTTTGTCTCTCACGGATATTGATAAAGAGTGTGTTTGTAAGGGTTCTTAATATAATGATATGCAGCTCTCCTATGTGTTCAAGAAAAAAAATACTTAATACATGGAGAAGAAACTTTATGCAAAACCACTTTCACTCTACAAACTTGACCAGTTATTACAAGAAATGTGAACCTCTATCATATTTCAATCCATGCTATGCCACCTACCACGCTGTAAATTATTGGCTAGAGTGTGCAGGAAAGTACAGCACAGATGAATAGGACTGACCTCCCAGAAACAGGTATTCAAAGCATCCATACATTTGAAGGACCAGTTTATAAAATATTTAAGCCAAGCAAAAGGATTAATACACAACAATTCCTTTACTAACACAATAGCATGTAATATCCCACATACCCGATAATGTTTTCCATTTTCGTACTTAGTTGCAACTCTTGAAAGCCTGTGTCGAATATTACCCTTTGGATCCAGCCTATCAACAACAGGATCAACATACTGCACATGCAAAAAAAAAGTTTCATGCAGGTTACACATTTGCAAATAAAAGTGAATTGAAAGCTCTGAAAAACTTACCATACTAAGCTGATCAGAATACACAACAATTTCATAAAACCTCCCGAGATGTTCGAGAAAGGCATCCACTCCTGGCCTCTTAAAGGTCCTCCATCCTCTCTCACGCTATACACATGTTTATTTAAGAAAAAACATTAGACTGGTATTCTCAATGAATCAGTTAGCCAGATGGGCAAGCAAAAATATGAAATGAGTATGATAGAAAAAAAATAAAGGAAGGTTTAATTGTATGTTCTAAAAATATATTGCAGTATACAGAGATCCATACTCCATAGTAATAAACAAAAAAAAAATGAAAGTTTGTATGGAACATAAAAGTTCACCTTCCAATCTGAGTATACAAGAGTCTCGTTCAGATCCAGAACTAGAGTCAATACATGCTGCTCTTGAGGAAGAAGATCTGGAAGAAGTTTGTCTGATACTGGTTCGCTAAAGCCCTATGGTAAACATATCTATTAGTATGATTGTGGACATTTCTTCATAATATCCAACATGAATCCATGAAGGAAAAAAAAGTTACCATCTGTACTGACCCGAATTTGATCTTCAATTTGGCTCCTCACATCAAGGTATACCTCAATAGCGGCAACAGGAACTACAGAACAAAGCATACAATCCTTAGTAAGGAGGCAGCAAAAAAGGAATTAAGTATCTAGCCAACCTGAGCCGTCAATTAAATCGAAACTCGAATCAGTGGCATGTATGGCTTTATTTTTTTTCTAACACGATGAGTAAATGAAGGTGTTAATCGAAAAAACTCAGTATCGAGGATGAGCAGATTAAGAGTAAACTCATATCACACTCCTTCCCTGTGACATGTTTAGATACAGTCATCATTGTTCACTACTTTACAGTCAATATGGGTCAAATTATCCACAACCACAAGTCACTACAGTGCCAACACATGCCCTTCTTAGTGATTGTCTGTGGCATATCTAATGCACATAACTTCAAACGGTCTAATAATTAGGGTTACCTACAATTGCCAAACCTTCTCTAGTCAATCGTGATGCGTGATGTAAGCTTCTGCTAACATTACCTAGCTATTTCACACATGCATATATGCTACAGTGTGGTATTCTCAAATGTAATGTCCGGTATCATATTTTACTACTGCAAAGGGATTGTAAATACAAGGTTACAGCCTGCATATAGTAGGGGCTGTAGTGTTAGGGACATAGAACATCAAAGTTCAAAAAATCGTAATTAAACATGCGATTAAGCGCTAAACGGAGGCCTAGCGTCTTGTTTAGGACCTGCGAGCCCAATTAAGCGCTGGGCGCGCCTACGCGCTAGGCGGCATGGAAGCGGCGCCAAAGCAGAGAAAAGCGGAGCTGGGCAGGCGGGCACAACCGCGCGAGCTGGAGTGCATGGGAAAACATCGGGCAGGCAGGTGCGAGCTGGAGCGTGCGGGGGGGAAATATCAGGCGGTAGTTTACACAGTGAAGTGGGCAGAAATCGCCTAAAGGCTCCAGTTTAAGCAAGAATATCAGAATGGTGAATTGCTTGTTAGCTGGTCAAAAATATCTGCATGACACACAGAAAGTCCAATGGGCAGAGATAGTAATGAGAAAGATGAGGAAAGAGTATGCTGTAGCCACTACCTTTCATAGCTGCTGAATAAGCCATAGCCTGAAACCTCTGCAAACAAGAAAAATAGTTATTTTATTGCATGGTTGAGATACAATACAGTGGAGAACCTTAGTCCTGTAAAACCATAGAGCGTACCATAGAGCGTCATTCAAACATCTTAGTACCCTATATTTTCAAATCCTAGCAAGGCGGTCATGTACTAGTTTTGGAAAGAACAATAAGTCGGGGGGAAATGACAGCTGCTATTTCAAGGTTGAAGCAAGAAATGCAATAAAACCATAGTTCCCCATATGCAATTTCAGCACATACAAATTTCTAGCTCAAGAGCTAAAGTTCGGCTGCCAAATAGCCATCTCAACAGCTTCACCATAGTGACATCATCAGTGTTTCACACAGCTAATTAGATCTCCCATCATCAAAGGTCACATTTCATAATTCCCTCTAAATAACTTTAAGGCACTGCTGCCCATGACTTTTATATAGCTAACGAAAATGAGCTAACAAGAGACTCAAACTTGACTTATTGCAGCATTACCTCAAAGCCGGATGCATCCTCAGGAATGGGCTGCTTCGATTTCTTCCGGAGCTCCCGCGTCATCTGATCCACTTCATCCAGAGAATAAGCTAAACACAGGAGAAGAAAACGAATCACCACACAGACACAGGACATTGAATCAAAAGCCAGGCCACGCTGAATCTCCAAGGGGAGCTAAACCGCGAAGCTGAGCATCGGGACCGCATGGCCCCGCGCGGGGCAGGGATTGGGAGCCGTACCGTAGCTGACGTAGCCCGTGCCGCCAACCGCGGCGGACACGGCGGTGAAGGCGGCGAACTTGAGTGCGCCCCACGGCTTGCGGGCTGCCTGGGGCGGCTGGGAGGATGGATCTCCGGCGGTGGAGGAGGCCTCGGAGGCGGTGGCGGCTGCCGCCGCCGCCGCCGCCGCCGTGGATGAGGAGGAGGAAGCGGCGGCGGTTGCCGGGGAGGCGGTGCAGAAGGAGAGCGCAGAGATCCTAGGGAGGAGGCGCGAGCCCGCGACGCGAGACATGGTGCGGCTTGGGTTTTGGATTTGTTCTTGGTTGGGTTCCGGTTCGAGTGGAGGGTTTAAGGAGGAGGGGCGGCCGAGAGTGGTTGAGGACTGAGGTGAGGGCGTGATTGCGTGAACGCGTGAGAGCCTGACTGCCTGAGGGAGGGTGAGGGGGAGAGCCGGACGGGCGCGTGATTGCGATGTAGAAGAAGGCGTAGCAGCGGAGTTGGGACTTGGGAGGGAGGGATGACTCTGGAGTCTGGACCGGAAAGAGTCACGAGCGGTCCCACTCGTCAGGCGCGCTGGCATATGCTTCGGAGGATGCGTTTTGCCCCGCGAATCAAAAGGCCAGTAGAAGTATTTTCAGCCCAAGCCCAAAAATACATAGAGGGCTCCTTTGAAATGGGGGGATTTTCAAAAAAAAAAAAACAGGAATCAGCAATCCATAGAAATAGCTACTGTGCAGCCCTTAGTTTGCAGGATTGATGAGGAAAGGCAAAAAATATTCCTTGGCTGCCAATTTTGAACATATTCCATAGGAATGGAAACATCCACTCCAGCCTCATTTTTTCCTTTCCCTTGGGTAGGATCGAGGCACAACGTCATGTTTAGTACACGCTGATGGACTCAAGAATGAGTGGAATAAAACAATCAGCTTGGAAAGGGTTAAAGTTTGAGCTCTGCCACACCATTAACTAAATCAGTGAATGTGATTGTGCACTTCCTAATATTCCTACTCCTATAGCTTCCCTATGAATATCCAAACGTCTACCTTCCAATGCTTTCCTGTACTTTTTAATTATCTATTTTGCAATTGTATTCCTACAAAATCCTATATTCTTTCCTATTACTGTGCTTTTGCAATCATGTGTTCCAAAGAGGGCCTGAATGCTTCTCTATCACCCTCAGACATCGTTTCCTCTCTCGTCTAGGGATGGCAACGGGCCTTGATCCCTAATAGAAATTTTTTTATTAAGAGATGTAAATAGAATGAATTTGCTTTCCGCGTGATCTTAACATGTAGAAACCAGTCGTGTCCCCTAAAAAAAAGAAACTAGTCCTGTCGGGTGAAGCGAGGCAAGGGCGCTCTCCAACTCCCCTTCTCTACAACTCGTTGGGGCCCAAGAAAGCAAGCCAACTCTTGTCTCTCCCTATACTTGGCCATGAAGCACGAGGCACGACGGCACGACACGAAGCACGAAAAAAAAGCCCGACACGAACCCGGCACGGCCCGATGATACTCGGGCCCGGGCTGGCCCGGCCCGCGGCTCAGGCCGTGCTTGGGCTGACCCCCAAGCCCGTGGGCCAGCACGGCCCGAGCCAGCCACCGCCACCCAACGGCCATTTTGGCCCATCATCAGCCCAGCAGCCCACCCAGCCGCCCCCTCCCTTCATATAAGAAGGGACACGCCGCGGCGCCCGGCGCCCCCTCACCTAACCCTAATCCATTCTCCACTCTCCAGTCTCCACTTCTCCAGTCTCCAATCTCCACCCGCCGCGCCTAGTCGCCTCACCCTTCGCCGCGCCGCCGTCTCCTCGGCGTCCGACCTCATCGTCTCCGGTGACCTTGATCTGCCTTCCGCCGTCGGCCAGCCTTTCCCTTCTCCTCCCTGATCTCCTTCCTCTCCCCCTCTCCCTTCCCCTTTTGGTGATATGTGAGTTCGTGTTCCTGTGAGTGTCATCCCTCCTCCGCCGCTCGCCGTCCTTGCTAACAGTCTGTCGTCTTCTCTGCGGGGGTCGTCGTCTTCTCCGGCACCGGGCTCCGGTTGTGCAGGTAAACCCTAACCCTAACCCTAACCCTAACCCTAAGTCCCTAACCCTAGCATCTTGTTTATTGATCTATTTCTGTCATCTGATCTGATGTGTTTCTTGATCTGCAGGTCGGTAGCCGATGCTTCCTCTTCTAGCTGCGGCGTAGAGCGAGCTCGGCGGCCACCCACACCGTCGAGGAATGGGGCCGGAGCGGTCACTGCCATGGCGGATGACGATGCCATCCTACCGGGCATGGCCCCCGAGGGCGAGGACGACGATGACCTCCGAGAGGATGCTGCTGCCTTGTTCGGTGTCGATCTCGGAGCCAGCCAGGCTCCGATCGATCTGGACGGCGGCGGTGGTGAAGGGGCGACGACGGCTGGGACTGGCTCCAACACCAACAGCTCTGCTCCATCTGTTTCTGGTAATTCAACCAGAGTTGGTAAGCGCAAATCTCCTGTCTGGGCTGACTTTGATGAGATCTATGAGGATGTGAACGGTAGTAGAATTTGCACTAAAGCTGTTTGCAAAATGTGTAAGGCTACTTTGTCTGCTAGATCTGTTTCTGGAACTGGGCACTTGAAGAGGCACCAGAAATCATGTAAGGAAAAAAATAATCGACGTGCTGCTGTTCAGTCTAGGCTTGCGCTTAATCCTGATGGTTTGCACAACTGGGACTATAAACCTGATGTAGCTAGACAGGGCTGTGTCGCTTGATTGCTAGGCTTGATCTTTCCTTAAGTATTGGTGACACTGATGCATGGGAGGAGTACATTCAATGTGCTCATAACCCTATTTTTACTAGGGTCTCCAGGCAGGCCACGACTAGAGACCTAAGTAAGTTATTCACTGAACGTCGTAATATGCTTAAGAATCATATTTTGTGTGGTGCTTCATCTGTTGGTTTGACATCTGACATTTGGTCTGGTAATGCTAAGGAGGACTACATCAGTGTAGTTGCTCATTTTGTGAGTGCTGACTGGGAGCTACAAAAAAAGGTAATTGGGTTGAGATTGATTGAGGTGAAGCATACTGGTCAGAACATTGCTGAAAAAATTGGTTCTGTGATTGAGGAATTTGGTTTGACTGACAAGATCTTTTCTGTTACTCTAGATAATGCTTCTTCTAATTCAAAAACAATGGAAACTTTGACACCTTTGTTTGCAGGATACTTGGGCTCTGATCCAGCCCCTACACCTTCTGATCCTAATAAAAGAACTTATCACCTTGTTCATCAACGTTGTGCTTGTCATATCATAAATTTGATTGTTAAATCTGGTTTAAAGAGGTTCGAACCTTACATAGAAGATTTTAGAACTGCTATTAACTTTTTGAATTCTTCTAATCATAGAATTGTCATGTTTAAGAACTACTGTAATGCTCAAGGTTTAAGACCTAGGAAGTTTGGTTTGGATATGGATGTTAGATGGAATGCTACATACCTTATGCTTAAACACCTGCTGCCATATAAGGAAGTTTTTTCTGTGTTCATTAATGCTAATTTTGGGGCTGAATTGTTAACTCCAAGGCATTGGCATATAGCTGCAAAGGTATTGGAATTCCTGAAAGTATTTTATGAATCAACTGTTGTTCTTTCTGGTGTGTATTATCCAACTAGCCCTCTTGTTTTGCATCATTTGCTTGAGATTTCTGCTCATTTGCATGCAAGTGAAAATGATCAAAATCTGATGGCTGTTGTGTATCCTATGAAACTAAAATTTCTTAAATATTGGGAAAATATACCTCTGCTGTATTCATTTGCTTTCATTCTTGATCCAAGAGCTAAGATGAGAGGTCTGTTTAATGTCCTGGTAATTCTAAAAGAAAACCTTGGTGTTGATTACAGTTCATATTATGCTTCTGTTAAAACTAAACTTTATAAGTTGTTTGCCAAGTATGACAGCAAGTTTGGTGCAACTAAGAATAGAAGGGTTGCACATCCTGCAGGCCAAACTGGTAAGAGAAAACAGGCTTGGGGAAAAATATTTGGAGGCCCTGGAGCCTCTGGTGTTATTGGTCCATCTCCTACCCCAACTTCATCTGCTGCTTCTGTTGGTTGTGAGCTCACAGCTTACCTGGACAGTGACAATGTCACTGCATATGAGGATAACTTTGATTTGCTTCTCTAGTGGCGTGACCACAAACTAACCTTTCCAGTTTTATCTATAATGGCAAGAGATATAATGTATGTTCCAGTGTCTACTGTGTCTTCAGAATCGTGCTTCAGCTTGACAGGAAGGATACTTGAAGAGCGGCGCCGACGCTTGTTGCCAGAACATGTTGAGATGCTTGCTTGCATCAAGGATTGGGAGTTGGGAGAACGAAGACTGCAGCATTCAACAGACAACCAAGAGTTGGCAAGCTACTTCGAGCATCAATATCTTGATGAAGAAATTTAGACTGCATGTGGGGCTCCTTCGGCTGGTACATCAGTGGCTTCTGCATCTACTTCTGCTGGTACTTAGTGTTCTCTGTTGTCTGTTCTGACTTCTGAGTGAGTTGAGAGATGAGAGATTGAGAGTGTTCTCTGAGAGTGACATTTGTATCTGTGACACAGATTCTGTGTGACTATCTGAACTTTGAACTTATCATTATAAGAGCTGTGCTGCACTATTTTTTCCTTTCTAGGATTTCTCACAAGGGTGAGTTTTACCTAGAAAGGTTTTTAATGAGGCAGCATTGCACACAGCTCAATTATCTTTTTAAGTCTTGTTTGTGCATTGTTATTTTGTGATTGTGAGTTGTGACTTGTGTATCTGTTAGAGCTGAATGTGAATCTGTGATTGTGAGTTGTGATTGTGAATCTGTGATCACTTTTTCTTTATGTTTTCTGTGAAATTTGATTCCAAATTTGAAAACTAAAGGTAGAGCTGAATTTGTTGGTGTGTTTACAGAATCGCGGGTTGTGGGCTGGCCCGGCCCAATATTTTCGCCGAGCTGGTCGGGCTGGCACGGCCCGAAACTCGGCCCGCGGGCTCGTGCTTGGGCTGAATGCCAGGCACGAGGCTCGTTCTGGCACGGCCCGCAGGCACGACGTGCCGTGCCGGCCCGAGAAGTTGCGGGCCGTGCCTGGCCCGTGCCCGGGCCGGGGCGTGCCGGGCCGGCCCGATGGCCAAGTATATCTCTCCCCAACACTTTCATTTGTCGGTCCTTCTCTATCCTACTCCCCCGGTCCCTCTCTATTCCTAGCGTAGGTATCCTCGCCGCTTCCTCATGAGTTCCTGCGGCTACCTCCGCAGGCGCGTCAGCTGCTCCCGCTACTGCTTCCCCTCACACTTCTCCATCCCCATGGTGTCAATGGTTGCTCACGCTACTATTGTTTCTCGCTATCGATGCATCCAGCAGGTGCTCCCGCCTACTAGAAGAACAATATCGATAAGTATCCAATCTTGCATAAATTGTTCGGTATATGATGGCAATTCAAGTGTCAACAATGGTTGTTGAGACTACATTTAATTAGTGTTGTTAGCTGAGTTGTTGTGGATATATTATAATTTCTTAGATCCTAATATGGTACATGCGAAGGGGAGCCTTGGCGCGGTGGTAAAGCTGCCTTGTGACCATGAGGTCACGGGTTCAAGTCCTAGAAACAGCCTCTTGCAAAAATGCAGGGAAAGGCTGCGTATAAAAGACCCAAGTGGTCGGACCCTTCCCCGAACCCTGCGCAAGTGGGAGCTACGTGCACTCTGCACTGAGGCTGCCCTAATATGGTACATGTGATGACCAGTACCAACAATTGAATACATGCAATAAGAAATGGTAATGTTTTCCCTAGTTGTTCAATTTGAATTGTCCAATCTATAGTTGATCAATATGAATTGTACAATATTGTAAAGTGGTGCAGATATCTTTCTTTTGATTCTAGATTCCAAATATATTCCTTCAGTTCTCGTTGAGCTGAAACTTCCAGAGACAATTCATGTCACTTCTAGTCACTCCACCGTTGATGATGAGCTATTTCATAACCATTTTTTGCAACAACCTAAAAACAATAACATAGCTTTACATTTGCAGTTAGTCATAAACAAACATATGTGCTACAAAATGCATGAAGAAGTGGAAAGTGATCCAGATGTAATGAATGAAGATGATGAGCTGGGAATAAATCTTTTAACATCTGGACTTTGTGTTCAGATGTGTTGTTGGTGGACTTGTTCACACACGATCTTGTGTGGTTCGTCGATTATCATTTTGAAGTCTTCTGGACTTATTTGTGGTATTCTGGACTTATTTGTGGTATAATATTATTCTGTCATTGCGTATTGTACCACTGTCAAGTCTATGTGTACTATCGTGTTTACTTATTTAGTTTGGCTTATGTATGTCATGTTGTGAACCTGTGACTTGCGAGGTGTACTTATTCAGTTGGGCTTATGTCTATCATCTCGTGACTTGTGATGCACACATTATTTAGTTTGGCTTGTGTTTATGTATGTCATGACATGACATGCGGGGTGTATTATGTGTGTACTTATTCAGTTTGCCATATGTTATGTAATTGAGTTGCCCTGTGACATCTGTTTTTGGCATAAAATTTTATTTTCGTATATCCCGCTACCGCAACGGTTCTCGGCTTGCAGTGACGGAAATAGAAGAGAGTATTTTCCATTCGTTCCAATCTGTTTTCACCCCTATTTGCCCGGTAACAAATCACCACCTGATTTTACGGTAAACAACTCAACGGATGATCTGCCTAGCGTCACAAAGTTGCATCCAATAATATGGTGGCTACTCCATACTAGAACCAAGTTTGAAATTGAGTTGTACATCATCGGATGATGCACACACCAAGTTTGAGATCCATGAATTAAAAACCTATCCAATAATGCCACTTAAGCTATGCTTGGTGAGAGTATATATACCATGCATATCCAAATGCTCCCAACTCGACTCTTATGAAATTGCATGTCTTAGACCCCTTTTAATAGTATAGCCAAATGAAAACTATACACTCCACGTGAAGCACCTCTGAGCACCAAGCTTGCACTTGACTCTATAAAATCGTTAGTCTTTGTAAATGCCCTTTGCACATTACTTGTTATCAATCCAAATTATTATTGGGTCATCCAAGAAAACCATGTGATCCGCAAGTGACCAACCAATATAAATATAACTATTGCAAAACACACGTTAGTCATACAAATTTGTGTTTATCAAATCCTAAAATCAAAATTGGAACCTAAATGTGTACAATACCAAACACCGACTATAACAAGTGAGTGTGACAAAGGAATTTGGCAGAGTGGTCGATTCCTGTATTGAGGTGTCGGAAGTTGTGGATTTGGCTGGAGATTGCCAACGACAGGCAAGCGTTGGCAGAGTTCTCAATCTCCCGATTTGAGGTGATCGGAACTCTGGATCTGGTTAGAGAGATTGCCAGGTCTTGACCTACGTCAGTTGCACTAGCAGTGACATACGCGTAGAATAGTGGATGCAAATCAAATGTCACGGTTCTATAAAAAAAGTTACGTGTCACTGGCAGTATCCACGACTTCATTTTTCTATCTCACACATTGACTACTTTGAAGGTGAGGAAAGCGCCGTTCCTTCCGAGTTCAAAGCAGATCAAAATTTAGAATGGCGACAGCGACTCACCAGGCGCCTCCTTTCCTGAACAGACCCGAGTTTAGTATGACTGGTGGGGGCCTTCGAGAACAGCGACGGGGTCACGGCCTCACGGGAGGCGTCGCCGCGTCGGTCATCTACTAGCCGTTCTGGAGGACTGCGTATATAGGAGGAGAAAAAAAAATGGACGGTCGCAGGCTCGCTATGTGATGTCCCAACGGCAGAACGGCTCACGCCGAAAGGACGCAGCAGACACGCAGCACACCCTATCAAGTCTACTGTGCAACGTTTCTCGTGTTTTAACCGCTCTCAAGTGTCATCAGTGATGCTTAGCTCTGAAGTCTGAACCGAGCAAGATCTGTGATGGCTCATGAATGATCCTGAGGACTGCAAACTGTGGGCCTGATCTCCAGCTGCACCTCTTCATTACTAAATCTGTCATCTGTGGAACAATGCAAGATCTTGGAAAGCTAGATGCAGATAAGGAATTTTGTGAGAAGACATAAGAGTCATTAAAGTATACTACTATCATGACCCGAAAGGAAACCAGGTCTTCACCTTTCGCTTTCCTGGCATGAATCATACTATCATACTACTGGCAAGTAGCAACTCAAACGGAGTACATGCTGAGGTAAAGCCCCGGGTATGACACAGGATAACGAAAGCGCAAAGCCACAGCCAGTCAGCCACCTTGACAGCGAAAGACGATGATATGGAAAGCAGTCAAGGCGAGGACAGTTTTTTTTTTTTTTTTTTTTTTTGCCATGATTCATTATTAGATCCACGATATGTTACACCGGAGCAGAGGGAGACGACATGGAGGAGTCCTAGGCTACCGAGCCACGGCCGCGCGCCGCGCCGGCGTGACACCCACAGGTAGGCCCACAATGGGTTGCCCCCACCCGTGCCACTGGAAGGAAGTCGTCACCCCGGCGACGGCCGGAGCACACGCCATGCCACGCAGCACACACACACAGCTCGGCTGCTGTCAGCCTCCTCTCCGCCTCCTCCTCCGGCACTGCAGCCCGTTAGATTTCCAGCTCCGGCGGAGCCTCCACGGCGGACACGGGCACGGCCGCGGCCGCCGGCGCCGCATCCGGGGGGGCGAGGTGGTCCGGGCGGCACCCGGCGACGAAGTCGATGAGCTCCTTGCCGGACTCGTCAGCGTCGCCCGCGGGCGGCGGCGAGATCCAGAGCAGCACGGAGACGGCCACCAGGCAGAAGGCCGTGGAGAGGAGCAGCGGCCAGAAGAATGACACCACGGCGCTGAGGCTGGGCCCGACGGCGGAGATCGAGACGGCGGCCGCGGCCACGACTGCCACCGCGACGGCCGCCTGCACCCGGTGCTCCCACACTAGCTCCCCGAGCTTCCCCTTGGCCGCCATGGCCGGATCGGCAGCGCGGCCGGACATGGGAGATCTAGAGGGGGCGAGGAAAGCTTCTGGAGCGAGGTAGCTAGGGGTTTGGCTCTCGCCGTAACAGGAGAGAGAGAGAGAGAGAGAGTGAGTGAGAGAGGGGTGGGGTTGGAGTCGCTGGGGGGATGAAATGGATGGGAAGCGGAGGAGGACGGCGAGTGGGGGAAAGGGATGTGGCCGTGTGGGAAGCCCCGGGCTATCCCAGACTGCGGAGATTCGTCCTGCCGCCGCCTCCGGCCAAGGGTTGTGTGCTGTTCTGGGGATGTTTTTTTCTCTTGCAGCAGCGCCCGGGCTAGTGCGGGGCCTGCCGTTTTTCCCCGTGGGTTTTACCATAATGCCCTGCCGGTGGGGCTGGTACATGTGACCGGTTTTTCGTTCTACCAGGGTTAAATGAGCCATTTGTGTGTCCATATACAGGATATTCATAATTCGCACGCGAAACTCAACCGACATCGATTCATATGTCTTTAGTGTAATTTGTTGGAGAATTTCATACAAGTGTTACGTTCATGTGAATATGCGAGTCAAAGCGTTACATACATATGAATATGTTAGCTTACGTTACATTCAATGATTTCAGCACATGTGCCACCGAGTGGAATCAACGAGGATTTCCGTGGATCGTCGGCCCCACTGGCGGTACAAGTCGCAACGTGGGACAACAGTGTATACGTGGCTGTATCCTCTATGGGCTGCCTATGACTAGGCGCCAAGGCGCCCTCCTTGCTCACGTGCCAGGCACTCTTGCTTGACGGCAGTTTCTCCCGTGGCCCCCTGATTTCGGCTGTTCCGGTCGATTGCTTGTATTGAAACAGGCCACAGCAGACGCACCAGTTGTGGCTCGACTCGGATCGTAGGCGTGCCGTGTGCGAGTGCCTTTGTTTGGTAACTTTTACGTACATGTTTGTACACTACAGCTGTATATCATTTTTTTTTGTGGCGAAACATGTCGAACACGAGCGTGTCAAAACGCTTCAAATCAAGTAAAACAACATGGTCGACCACCTGAACCTGATAGCATACGCAATTTCAATTTCAATTTCAATTTATTCTCACATTTTAGTAGTGTAATTAATAATACAAGGAAACACTCGTATCCCTGAGAACGGACGTACGGCACTGAACCTAAAGAAAATGACCTCGACTCGACCTGATGATGAGAAAAGAGAGAGAGAGAGAAAGGGAAAACTGAGGCCACGAACTACATGTGATGCAGTAAGAAACACACAATGCAACAGCTTTGAACCTGATGCACGCAACCTACACGTACGAGAGCTAGCCGAGCCGTCGTCACTCCACCGGCCGCGGCGTCGATCTACTTCACTTCTTGGGCTTGCCGTTGGCGACGGCAGCCCCCGCGGAGTTAAGCGAGTCCCAGGCCTCGATCCAGGTGACCATGGCGTCGGCGAGCTTGGTGAAGTAGGGGTCGACCTTGCCGAGCTTCTCCTTGACCTGTTGCGAGAGCGCGATGTAGCACTTCTGCACGGTGTCGCAGTCTTTGGGCAGCACGACGGCCTGGAAGAATGGGATGATGTCCTCCTGCCAGAAGATGCCCTTGTACTCCTTCTTTAGGTTTACGAACGGGTTGCTGGCCTTGCTGTGCCAGATGTAGGGCAGCCCGGTCTTGACGCCCAAGCCCAGGTGATCGCAGATTACCTGCGCATGCATATATACACGCGCGCAGCGGCGGCGTCAGCATCACTGGGGGCGTGCAGTGAATCATCATGTGAAAAAAATCAAAAATCGTCTGCTGTTCTGTTACCTTGACACACCATCCGGCCCACATGTCGTCGTAGCGTCCGATGGGCTGGCCGTCGCCCATGAGGCCGAAGTACATGGCGGGGCCGATGAGGTCGCGGTCGAAGGCAAGGTTCATGCCGCACATGGGGAAGAGGGTGCCCTTGGGGATGGTCATCACGGCGTTCACGTACCTCTCGTTCCGCTCCCGGGGCTTCACCAGCTGCGTGGGGGCGTCGTAGTCCGGGATGTTGAGCCACAGCCCGTGCGACACGGCCGTCGGCACGCCCTCCCGGAGGCTGAACGGGTAGCCGCGCACGAAGTCGGCGCCCGGCGCGTAGGGGTCGTAGAGGGTGTTGAAGAAGAGCGGCGTGGACGGGCAGAGCAGGTTCTTGATGTGCTGCGCCAGCGCGTCGATGTCCTTGCCCGTGGGGTCCTTGGCCACCTGCACGAACCCATGGCAGCGGAATAAGGAGGAGAATGCACGCATTGCGCAGGAGCAGCAACGTATACAAGATTAATGAAGAAACTCACGAAGCAGTCGTCGTCGATTGTGTAGATGTACTTCTTCTTGGAGACCATGTAGCCGAAGCAGCGGCACGCGGAGTCCTTGAAGGAGATGCATGACGCCCTGGGACCGAGGATCTTGTTGATGTCGTTGCGGTTGTAGAGCTCGTAGTCGAATCCCTCGGGCACCTTGATCGTCTTGGCCGGGTCGCCGTCCTGCACGATGATGAGGTGGTACGGCTGGAAGAAGGGCCGCCACATCTCCAGGAAGTCCAGGTTGCGGATCGTCGGGATGACGATGTCCAGCTCGTCCTTGAGCGGCGGCGCCATCGCGGACCGGCGGCCGGGTAGCTAGCCTTGATCCGGGACGTACGCGTGCAGAAGCAGAGAGGGTGGCGCGCGACTCAGGGGGCGAGCGAGGTGGACACGCTGAGAATGAGGAACGGAGAGGGGGCGCGCAGCTATATAGCGCTGCGGCAGGGAAAGCGACCACATGAATCGACGAGGACCGTGCAGTGGCGCGCGCGAATGGCGGATCGGGAGCCCTGTGGTGGAGTGCTTGCCGGGGAAAGGAACGGCTGCCTTTGCTGTGGTGAGCTGCCGAGTGAACCGGGTGAGAAGGACCGTTGGATCGGCAGCCTACGGACAATATCTGCCTTTGCTTGCGTGTCGCTTTGCTTTGCATAGCGGTAATTTGTAACGTTGCCGTACGCACAACCGTTCCAAGGTTACTTTTCTCTTATATATTAGTATTACACAAATTCAAATGCGATCCGGAGCAAACGTTGCGTGCCGTTGCAGATTCTGAAACTTGATGCGCTAGCAATTTGGAGACTCCTGTGGCTAATTTTTGTAGTACCAATTCTAGAATCCAACTAAATTATGTAACACAGAGAACCATTTTAAATTTAAAATCAATGCAGTTTAACATCTTCCAATTCCAAGCTTTGGAGCATAACAGCAGGAAATGTGCAACAATCTTACCACCACCAGATGAATATCAAATCTGATACAGAGCGATAGTATTTCTACAGCTGCCACCGCAAAAGCATCACCCCATTGCACCAACAAAGTGTGTTTACAGCATAAAGCATTCCGAACTTAATCTTCCACAAAATCTCCAGCCTCTTCATCTGAGTCATCTTCTTGCTCTCTAGCTTGTTCGGCATATTCATCAAGTGATGCAGCAGGAAAGATATCACCTTCTCGACTTCTGTCACCAATCTTTGGGACTGAAGGCCCACTCTCCCCACCCTTGCCTTTGTTCATCTGCCATGAAATAATTAACCATATTGAGTGTCATTAGAATAATCAGTGTAGAGATTTTTCGCTGAAATAAATACATCACTGCTCAACATTGTTTAAAATAAGAGTAACAAAGGTCTTAAGAGTCAAGTTGGCTGCTAGAATTGAAACTGGAACATTCAACTGCAGTTTCACTTACAATAAGGAACCAAAATCACATTCCAATTGCATTTCAATGACCTTGAGTAGAAAATGTCAGTGTATTGCATTTACATGTACTCGAGCATTTGTTTCAAAGGGAAATGTACCAGATCCCATGCTCTATGGTTGTTCAATACAACCATTTCCATTATTCATTTATGTAGGTTAAAAGTTTATTAAGACACTTAATCATAGTACTTGTTAATGTTACATAAAGTAGAATTCGGTATCAAGCAACGCTACATAGGAAATACAGACCTTAAAAGAGTACAGATTAAATTGTCCAAACAATGGGAATAGATTATGCATCACACTACGCTTGGGGAAAATTGTTCAATTGGCAACAGTGACAAAAATACTTGTTCTCATTCTCCAACAACAAGTCAGTATCAATATTCCATATGAATGAGCCTAGGTTGATTCTACAATTGTTGCATTGGCTTTTCATTGTATCTTAAGGTTTCACTGGATGGAACCTTGTCAAAACGGGCCCCTTAGCTCAAGCTCCAAAGTGTGGCTCTGGAACAGAAGGTTGTATATATTTTGTACAACCAAGGCTGATACAAATGTTTAAACTTTTCTCAAGATATAAATGCCAGCAGAATTCGCAAAAAAAGAAAAAGAGGACAAAATATAGATGCAGAATTAGGAAACACAAATGTAAGTATCAGATATCCATGAAATAGAAGACAGAACTATAAGTAAAGGACCCAGAGTTTATCAAACAGTAATAATAAAAAAAGCACATTTTCCTTTTCAGATTCATGGCTCCATAGTCTTAAGAAGGAACTATGGTGTTGTTTGGTTATAGCATTGTAACGTAAAGGGAATGGAATCAAAGCTGTGGATGTTACTGCAAGGGAATGGAAATGAACTAATTTCATTTCCATTTGCGTTACTGTTGCAAGAACCAAACAGCACCTATAAGTAAAGGACCCAGAGTTTACCAAACAGTAACAATAAAAAAAGACAAATTCCTTTTCAGATTCATGTCTCCATAGTCTTATGCTAATTCGGTTTCTGTATCGCGGAGAATAATAGAGGCAGGTGCATAAGAACAAAAGTGTATTCAGTTTGAAAAGTTGAACAGAAGTACTCACAATACGAAGAAGTGTACGTCTTTCCCTCTCCCTAGCACCTCTGATAGCCTGAAAAACAACTTCGGTCATCAGCGCAAAACAATAATCTTCTACTCCTCATGTAAATACAACTCTTTCCTTCCTAATTTATAGGCAGAGCTTCTGCCATTTGCTTTAAAAAAAATACTCTTCTACAAGGGCCATATAGCAATCTCCTATCTAGTTCCAACTTCCAATATATAACACAATCAAACCTCTTCTAGTTCCTTGCGTTCACTTTCCTCTTCATTCGCATCCCTAAATAGAATTACAAATTAATCAAACTACAGATATTATGCAAATATCGATACAGCAACAGGAATGCACAGCAGGAATCACCTTCCAACAAGCTCGTTAACACGAGTGCAGCACTTGGCACATATGCCGAGGTCCTTGGAGCAATCTGCATTAAGCAGCAGCAACCCGAATCAGTAACAATCCAACATATCAATGTTTAACAACCAGGCTAGTGGCACGAGAGATTGAGCGGCCAAAGTTCACCTCTGCATACGTTGTGGTACGCTTGCCGGACGTTTCGCTTACCACACTTCTGGCTGCCAAACCAAAAAAAAAAAAAGAGTGTCACCTCTGCTAACTACTCAGTATATGTACGTGTTAAACAGGGAAAGATATTTACCATTTTGCTGGCTCAACAATGGGCTTGTATTTTCCGTATCTACAAAAACAAACAAACGAATCGGACCTAGGAGCAACGAAAGCAATCGAAGCTACACACTAACTAAATCGAAGCTACACACTAACTAAATGAGCTTAGACAACCGATGAGGGATGAGAATTCCCCACCTGCGTTTCCAGTCGATTTGATCCCGGCAGCGCTGGCAGACGCCGGTGATCTCTGATAGAGGTCGGTACCTGCCCCCGGGCTCCTGCGGCGTCGAGGGTTTGCAACGGTGAGATTTGAATTGAACAATCCAGAACTATGGGGAAGGGGGGAGGGCGAGGGGAGGAGGACAGCTTACGGTTTCGTTGATCTTCTGGCCAAGGTTCGGCTTCCACGCGTAGCGGTTCTGGTGTTTCGGCGGTCCCTGCCGCTTCGACATCGCCGAACTCCGATGTTCTCACTCTCCTCCGCTTCGCGCCGCCGGGCGTTTCTCTTCTGCCGGTCACGCTCCGACGGCTTTGCCCTTAAAACCTTTCACGCTGCGGCTGCACGACGTGTCTGCATCGTACTCGTCCGATCCCAATTATATTTTACTAGGAATTACGTGAAATGGGCCGTAGCCCACAAGGTCAGTGCTCCAAGAAATTCCCTCTGAAACTTCTAATCGGGCCCAACTGAAGCATAATGGGGCCTAGCCCCTGACCTTCTCAGAGGCCCGAGCAGGCCCTAACTGCAGCAGTGGCACACCAACACAGACACAGCCCAACAACGGCAAAGGAATCAGGCGCTTGCCGATCGAGAGTAGTTCGAAACTTTAATCATTCTCAAAAAAAAAAAAAAATCGAAACTTTAATCTCTATCTCTTCTTTGTATCTAAGCGTTGACATCTGCTCTCTCCATCCCTAAAAAAGAGTTGCTATGGGAATCGTGTTGGTTAGACTTTCTTAACTTTGATTAGATTAGTAGAAAATGCATGCAACATTTATATCTCTAAATAAATTTATTATGAAAGTATATTCAAAGATCTACCTAATAGTACTAATTATGTACCATAAATATTAATATTTTGTTAAATATATTTGGTTAAAGTGAAAAGTTGTTGACTTTTTAAAAAGTGAGAATGACTCTTTTTTAGACAGAGAGAGTATCCAGTAGTAAAAAAACCTACGATCTATGTCTACCCGGTAAAAAAAACCCTGCAACCCCTCCCCACAAAAATCACGCCCGTGTGGTGTCCCCTCCCCCTAACCCCTCCCAGTAAATCTCTATCTCTATATTTATCTCTATCTCTTCTATATCTATCTATACAGTACATATACATACATACAATACATACAAATACAATTTACAATACATACAATACAACTAATAAAAAAATATAAAGCGTCAACGTCTACCCGGCAGCACCAAAATAAATATGTGATCCATGTTTACCCAACAGAAAAATGACCTGCAATACCTGGCCTCCCTACAAAAATCACGCCCGCGCTGTGTCTCCTCCCCCCATAACCCCTCCCCCACAAATGTCTCTCTTCTTTATCTATCTATCTATCTATCTACAACTAAAACATACGGATTGTCAACGTCTACCCGGCAACACCAAAATCATCCCACGATCTATGACAACCCGACGCAAAAAAAGGAAATTACCGCAACCCCTACCCCACAAATAAAAAAATCGCGTGAAAAAAATCACAAGCAGAAAAACACACGAAAACAAATTTCCACCCATGCATCATGGAAGGCAAGCGCCAAATCAATGGGAGTCAAAGGAAGTAATGGAATCGTAGCATCTCCAGGATCCAGAAGTCTCCCTAATCACACCCCTCATCCCTATAAAACTGTCATATTGGAAGAGATGAGGCAAATTTCTTGTTCTAGAAGCTCCTCAATATGGCCTCATTTTTTGTGGCCACAAAAAACAGTCCATCTCCCCTCAAATGAAGGGGGAGTTATATCTCTCCCATAAAATAGGGCCCATGATAACTACCACTTCTTCCTCTGCGCATCCGCCGAGTAGCTCGAGTACGCAGCCATGGCCAGAGGTGAATGGGGCGGAGAGGATGTGGAAGCCATGGCCATGGTGGAAGACCTCTTCCCCCAAGCACGCTCGGCGCATCTCACCAGGCACTCGCCTCATCTCACCTCGCACTCACCCAGGGCGGAGGAGGACGCCGATGGTTGTCCTCGCAAAGCTTGTCCACGACGTCCTCCACAGCGTCACCAGATCTCGGACCCAGTGAAGAGGCCACGCTCCATCCCGAGGGCGTCACGTCGCGGCCGAGGATGCGGACGCCACGAACCATGGCCAACAAGGAGCACCATAGCCAGGGAGGCGGGGACGAAGGAGAGGCATGGCTAGGGCCTAGGGGCGGAGGGGATCGAAGAGCACCAGGCCTCGCAGGATACGAGATCGACGGGACGGGGAAGAAACACCCTACGGGAGAGAAGGAAAGATAAAAAGAAATAAAAAAATTATAATCTGACAAGTAGGCCCTATATATTGGAGGAGATTATTAGGTTTCTACTGCAGCATGTCTCTCAATAAATCTAAAAAGTGATATTAGGTTACAATATTATCTTATTGAGAGATTTGTATCGGAAACTGTCGTAGATGCTCTCACTGAGAATTAGGAAGGAGAGGAAATAATGACGTCCATTACGGAATCGCTAGGAAAGGCCACCGATCAAGGGACGCTTGCTTCACCAGGCCCTTTCTGTCGCTGGATTTGGCGCCCACTGCCCTATCCCACGCGTTCGGCATCAACAAGTCGCCATCGCCATCGCAGTCCCGCTCGTGCGCGCTCTGCTGCTTGGGCTCGCCGTCATCGCGCTTCACCATCGTTGGGCTCTTCGTCGCCCTCCGCCGTCGTCTCGGTTTGCCCTCGTCCTCACCCTCCCCGGCGAGAAGGACTGCCGCGTCGCGCTTCGCCGCCGTTGCCCTCTAACGTTGTCGCACTCGTCATGTCAGTTTGCCCTCGCCCTCACCCTCTGGGCGGTGCGCGCGCTGCTCGGCGAGGACTGCCGCGAGGAGCTGCCAACATCTTCTATCTTCCACGGACATCCACCCTGTTAGTGAATCCCATCCTGCCCCTGGTCGATGCGTTTCTTTAGTTATTATTGCCTCCAGTTCATGCTTGTGTGATCTAGGATTACACCATATTCACATTATTCTGAAGGTCTGAAAGTGGAATACTGCCTCTGCTCTTCTCAAACTGAACAGGCTGCACATCAAGGCCGGTAAGAGTCTTGAACGTTTTCTTATTCGAATTGTCTGTGCTCTTGGTAATCTGTTCAATTAGTTTGTTGATGAATTAGGTAAGACAATTCATTCGAATTTTCTGTGCACTTGGGCTTTTGTTTGCCTAGAGGGAGTATTGTAATATAGCATGCAACAGTGAAAAGGGTTATTTTACACTGTCCGGAATTAGACACTGCATCCAAATTGGTAATATTGCTTGTCCACCAAAGGCAATATATATCCTATTGTTACAAAGCTTCATCGGTGCTCAGCTTGTTCTCGTCAACCCTGCTCACTTGTACCAAATTTTACGCCCTGATGCTTGACGGTTGCACCATACCACTGGCCACTGGCCTCATATATCGTAATAGGCACTTTTTGGTTCCAGTGTGTTGTTCTGATTTTGGTATACCTGCGCCACATTTTCATGGAAACTTAGTTTGTTGCAGTATATGTTTGTAGAAATGCCAAACCACTGAAGCTTACATACATACAGGTATATGTGCTTGTCATTCAGTCTTAGGGTGTAGTAATTTCCTATTCGCTTTTCTTTCGTCGATCACCATTGATGGATATGTGCAGTATATTTTCTTGCCTTTTTGGTACATAGCATCTTTATATGCTCAAGTATGCTACCTATAGATATTTGCCATTGCTACATCAGTTCATCAAAGTGAAAAAATTATTGGCTGTCATCAAAGCGAAAAAATTATTGGCTTTCTAGACTGCATCCTTATTAGAAAGTTTGTATATAACCTAGGTACTTATCTCTTGTCATAAATTCCTGAAATTTCTATCGTTTTTTAATTACTAAGTCTCTCTATTAACTCTGGTATATCAGCTCTCAATTTCTTAACAAGTGAACAACCCATTTGCTGTCCAAGGTAACTCAATAGTTTCAGTCTCTCTATTAACTCTGGTATATCAGCTCTCAATTTCTTAACAAGTGAACAACCCATTTGTAGTCCAAGGTAACTCAATAGTTTCAGCCTCTCTATTAACTCTGGTATATCAGCTCTCAATTTCTTAACAAGTGAACAACCCATTTGTTGTCCAAGATAACTCAATAGTTTCAGTCTCTCTATTAACTCTGGTATATCAGCTATCAATTTATGAAAACCCATTTGTTGCCCAGGTAACTCAATAGTTTCAACTTTTTGTTATAATGGCGTACGGTGAGAATTCAGAAGGCTCGTTAAACTGCAAGAATTCTGTGCTCTGAAGAATGCCAAGTAACTGAACATGCAATTTTCCATTTATTGTTTTAATTTTCAATTCTAGAAAAAAAACATGATCTATCTATTAGTAAGCTGGTTTATTATAGAAGGCATTTGACGTTACAGGTTGAGTTACCGGTCGTCACTTACACTTCGGTTCTCTGTTCTCTAGGGCCAGTGAGCTAGATAATAAATTGAAGGTGCATTTGACCGGGAAGGAGGTGCTCAGAAGAATGCCTAATGAACATCTAACAAACTGAGGTGATCCTGGACTTACATTAGCTAATTCTTGGGCCATTTTATATTTTTATTAGTTCTTCAGTCTCTCGTAGGAAAGCTGATCCAATTTTGAGGCATGCACAATTAGTACGATGAACAGGTAATAAACTGTGCATATTAATCATCTGTGCTGTTGGTTAAGGCCAGTCTCAATGGGTTTTATTAGAGTTTCATGGGTATTAATTATGCTGATATGACACCATATTAATGAAGAGAGAGATGATAAGAGTTTTATGGGAGTGGAGAGAGCTTTATAGAGATGAAACTCTTCTGTACTATTTTTAAAATCTGGATGTGTTAGAAACAGTGACGTGAAATCCCCACTGAGACTGGCCTAATACCATTCTCTCACATTCTTAGGAAATGTGATCCTAGACTGGCATTAGCTAGCACTTTGAAGGCGATGAATCATTTTCTTCGACCAAAGCAAGTGAAGGAAGAAGGTGGGGGATCTTTCTCGACCTCTCTGATTGGGTGGATAGATACGTGCAGAGGCTATGTGATGCATGTTTGGACCTCTAGTTCGTCCAAGGCTTAGCTCCATTTATCTCTCTATCTCTACAAGAACGAAATCTGCCCCATTGCAGCTAGCTTAATATCTTGCAACGTATTAGGCTCTTGAGATGGCCATGTTTCTAGACCAGAGCAAACCATGTTTCTAGACAGATCGAGAGCTTTACATCTAGATAACTTTACATAGCGGGTCCATCCCCATTAAGCCACAAACCCAGTCAGTCACGAAACACCGCAAACCCGCTCATCCTCTTGCCCTCCCCGCTGCTGCTCCACTGCCGTGCTATCTTTCGCCTGCTGCACGCTGCCATCTACCACCCCTTTCTTCGGGTGCTGGACTGCCCAGGCGACGTAGCTCCCGGCCCCCTTTGCGGACGCCTACTCGGCCGTGGCGCATGGGCCATGGCGAGCGACAGCCCATCCCACTCCTTGCAACCCCGAATCGAGATCGTTGCTCCCCACTCCTCGCAGCCGCGGCGGTGTCGCGGTCACACGAATCGTTCACAAGGGCTGCGCCGATGGCCTCTGCCCTATGCCCGCTCGAGCTAGGAGCTCGTCGCCTCCCCATCACGAGTCCATCGAGAAGATGCCGACCGCTGCTTGCAACCACGGTCCGGTAGTCCCTGGATGCCGATGACGTGCATCTAGAAGCCAATGAAGCTTTGATTCACGGCGGTGCCTCTGGTTATATCGCCGACCATGCTGGCCGTTACGTCTTCATAGCCGTTGGAGCCGCGCCGCCATGCTACCGTGCCAGCAGTGCTGCCTGCAAGGTGTTTGACAAGGGTCCAACCCCACCTAACACGGTATGCTCCACGGTCCTTTTCCATGCCATCTACATAGACCTCAGGTAACTCACCTTCTCCATTTGATTGGTTTCATTATTCGATAATGAGTGCCAATGTAAGGAGGCATCCTATAGATTGAAGAATTGATTTGCAAAGGAAGGAAGATGAATACTCTTCCTTGTCTAATTGTCTCCAATGGTCCTTTTCCACACACAAAAAAAACTTTCTTTGAGACAAAGCAGGCAAGCCAACTACGTGAGAGCCGGAGAGAAAAACTGTGTTCAATGCCAGGGAAACTCACTTTTAATATGTATGACCAAGTCCTAAAAAATTCAGTAAACCACTCTATCGGACTAACTAGCAAGCTCATGGAACATGCAACTTTAGGGAGTGATTATATAGAAACATATGACTAGGGGGAAATTGCCTTAGTATTTGAAAGGATCAAGATGCCCAAGAGGGGGGTGAATTGGGCTTTTCTAAAATTTATTGTGAGAATTAAATTCTACTAAGCCAAAATTCACCCCTAGTGCCTACAAGTGTTCCTAGTGATTCTACCGATAAAAGTTTTGCACCCTAAGTTCCAATCCTAGTCTAGCATGGCAATTCTAGGAAATTAAACCAAGCAACAAAAGCAATGCGAGAAAGTAAATTGCTTGAATGTAAAGAGTTAGGAACACGGCGATGTTTTCCTGAGGTATCGGAGAGTCGCCACTCCCCACTAGTCCTCGTTGGAGCATCCGCGCAAGGGTGTAGCTCCCCCTTGATCCACACGAGGATCAAGTGCTCTCTATGGGCTGATTCTTTGACACTCCGTCGTGGTGAATTGCCCACAACCGCTCACAAGATGAGTTGGGTCATCCATAAGCTCGCCGAATGATCACCAAGCTCCCAATCACCACCAAGCCGTCTAGGTGATGACGATCACCAAGAGTAACTAGTAAGAACTCTCACTTGACCACAATAAGCCTAATGAGAAGATGGATGCATACTTGCTACTCCCTAGTCACTAATGAGGGTCCTTAATTTTGGATTCTCAAATCTCAATCCTCACTAGAGCTCTTGCACTCCCTTGCATATGAAAGGTGTTTCTCAGCTGAACAAATGAGCAAGAGGCCTCAAATAGAGGGGAAGGGGATGTATTTATACTCCCCACAGTCAATCCCAACCGTTAAGTGCCAACTCAGCATTTTTCGTACTGACCGGACGCGCCGGTCGATGTAACCAGATGCGTCCGGTCGGTGGCAACGGTCGATTTGAAAATCAAGGGCGCTGAGTGACCGGACGCGCAGACGAGTCCGATCAGGGGTGACCGGACGCGTCTGGTCGCTCAAAACCCTTTATGGAACCTTTCTGTACTTTGACCGGACTCGGCCACAGTGGCATCCGGTCAGACAGACTTAGCGTCCGGTCGCAAACCCTAGCTCTCCTGACTGTAGAGCGCGCCACCTGCACGTCCAGTCAGGCGAGCCACAGCGTCCGGTCGTGAGGTGCATTTCGCTACAGTTCACTACACTGACCGAACGCGTCCGGTCAAGATAGAAACCGTGTCCGGTCAAGAAGAAAAGGCTCAAATTACTTCGGATCGTGACGCAGCCTGAACAAAGCTTCTTCCAAATGATCTTTGGGCTTCACCTGAGCTACCTAGTGCTAAGTTTGACAAGTGTGCACCACACCTAAACAAATAGACTCACCTAGGTCAAGCTACTCACTCATGCCCCCCTTTTAGTACGGCCAAAGGAAAAAAACGAAGATCCTAACGACTATTCCGAACGTAACTCAACTCCTCGACGTCCGGAACTAACCGTCCTTAACCTTGTCGTTAATCCTTTGAAAACCGAAATGATTTCCATCAAGGGGCATGAAAACCATAGTGCCCAAAATAGTCACCATTCACATGCCATAACTTACCAAAGTTTCTGCAAAACACACGTTAGTCATGGTAAAGTTGCGTTGTCATCAATTACCGAAACCCACTCTAGAGACCTAGATGCTTTCAATCTCCCCTTTTTGATGATTGATGACAACACCATGAGAAAGTAGATTTAAGAGATGAGGTTTTCGATCATGCTTGGTTCACATAAGCAAAAGACAATAAGAACAAAGAGATTTAGGATTCCTTATGTGCTCCAAGCCAACAGGATGTACTCATAAGATGAAACAAGAAGAGTCAGTACACAAAAGCATAGCTCATATGAAATCAGAGCAAGACACGGAAGCAAAACCTTATGAGCTAGAACCAATCATGTGACATGATATAATAGAGACAAGATAACCAACATATTACTCAAGTATCTCACAAGCACACACGTCACACAATGCAAGTGCGGGAATTTAAACATGATGCATGAAAGTAGCACACAAAGAGCCAAGAAACCCTCTCTCGCAGCTCCCCCTGAATCTACAAACTCTCTCTCCCCCCTTTGGCATCAAGAGCCAAAAACTAAGGGCCCGAAGGAGGAATGGAAGCAGTCGAGTCGGGTGCAGAGGAACACGGAGTGAGCAAAAACTGAGAAGTATCCTCATCTGACTCTGAGCTATCATGCTGACCTCTGTAGGTGCTCGTGGAAGTGAAGCGGCCTGGATCAGCTCAGTAAGTGGGTCGGCAAGCTGTAACTCGGGAGCAAGAGCTGATGAAATAGTAGCTACTAAAGCCGCAGTCTGTGTCACCTGAGCCTGAAGAGTACTAATCGTAGGGGGATTAGTCGAAGCAACTGACGAAGGAACTGTCTCTGTAGTCCCGGTCCCCGTCACTAAAGGAGCCACTGTCTCTAAAACCTACATCTCTGTAGTGGTCAGAACTATGGTCCGGGAGGGTGTCGGCTGACCGGTCAACTCACTGTAGGATGCACTCAAGTCCGTAGAAAATGGAGTGTCAGTCAGAAGGTGAGGCCTGAGCTGAACCGGTGGAGTGAATCCCGTCTGAATAGGAGTGTAGCCTAGGGACTGAAATGACTGAGGCACCTGCTGCTGAGGTGAGGCAAACTGAAAGCTCAGCTGTGGTCCCTGACTCTGAAGCCCACTGGGCTGTAAAGCTGGAGTAAGGACAGACGGAGGTGGAGGGACCCCAATAGTAACAAGGTGTCTCAAGAGCTCAAGATACTGCTGTTGGGTAGCTGCCTGCTGCCTCTGTATCTCTAGCTGCTGCCGCTGAAACTCGTCCTGGCGAGCCAGAATCTGTGCAAATGCAGCTGCGTTGTCCTCGTCTAGATCAGCTGGCTGAGCATCCAAGTCGGCAAGCTCTGCCTCTACAAGTCCCTCAACAGTCTGGTCCTGCTCAGCTGCAGTCTCAGGTACCTCTACTCTCTGACGCTGACTCGGACTAGGTGTCTGCTCACGAGTAAGAGTGGCCCACAACTGACGTATGTCGTACTCAGGAAAGGTTGTCGTGGTGTCGGAGATCTCTGCTCGTATCTCGGCTGGAAGGTCGCAGGCACACCGAATCAAAAAACAGATCTAATGGGCATAGGGTAGCTGACGATGACCCTTGAAGCCCTCTGCTAAAGTATCCTCTATCTCACAGAGCATCAAATCCTAAATATCAAACGGAGTCTGAGAGACAAGGTGGTGAACTACCCAGAGCTGCATACGAGTCAAACCCTCTCGGTAGCCCAACCTCGGAAGCAGTGTCCTTACAATAGCATCAAGAACTCTGACAATAGAAGTCAAACTAGCTGGTGTGCGTCTGGACCCCTCACCAAACGGCTCGTGAAAGCACGGTCTGACTAAGTTTGTAGGTGGTACAGTGCCGTCGTGAGGATGCCTCGGTGGTGGTGTCTGACCAAAACAGAGCTGATGGATCTTCATCTCTGAAGCTAGGAGTCTCAGAATCTCCCATACCCTGGTACTGTATAGTCTGCGGTCACGACCTCTGAATGCAAAGTGGATAAACTCGTGAGCGGGGTCTATCCAAAGTGAAGAGTAGAACTCCCTGACTCACGTGCTGCAGTATGCCCCTATCCGACCTAGAAGATCTGACAATCCTGGTAGAAAGAAGATATAAGGGCGGAGCTGCTCGCCAACAACTGCAACAAGAGACTCTAGTCGACAAACCCTCTGTGGTCTAAAAGCAATCCCACTGTTAACATAAGCTCTGTAGAAGTCCTTATGTAGAGGTGTGTAGAATCCCTCTGAAGCTCTTGTGTCCCGTTGAGGTGGGAACCACCGAGCAATCTCGACGAAGCGGAGACTCTGTACCTGTCGTGCTGTGGCTCCTCTTAGGTCAAAGTGCTCAACAGGAGGCTGGTCACGAGCTCTAGGAGGTGGGCGACCACCACGTCTCTGACCCTCTGGCCTGGGAGTCACCTGAGCACACGTCCGTCCTGAGCGACGACGCTGTGGAGTCTGCGGTGTCTGATCCTGTGACTCCTCTTCCTGCTCTGCTGGCTGCTCTTCTGTCTACTCGGTGGCTTCTATACCAAGCTGTCATCCCTCAAGGTGGAAACGACGCTCACCAATCTAAATACCACTGCCTCTGCCTCCTCGCTCACCAATGTATGTGATTTCCTGTTCCAACAACATAGTCTTAAGAATGCTGCTATATGTACAACCCATTTGCCAATTGTACAATTCTTTTACAACCAGCACATCAAATGGTTCATATTACTTGGGCAATTGATTACTTTTGAATCAAAGGGTCTAGATAATCAGATCACCTGGTCGTTTTGAAGTTGTTTAAATGGGTTTTATGTGAATCATTTCCCATGGTCTTAATTTCGTTTATACTAAAACAAGCAATATTACCTTATATTTAAGCATGGGTGATAGAGTTTTGGCCCAATAAACAACTATTCAATCATCATGTATCTAGGAATAAACTAGACATAGGCCCATGTAAGGTGATATGGCAATTTAATCCAGCCATGTTTGACGACTGTATGAGCATTATTGATGACATTACACATATGTTACTTCACTAAATTTGATTCCTTCTGTTGTGTTCATGTCACTCAGGGTGCAAGTGTTGCAGTTACTGCAGCTATGCTCCTTCATATTTTTTGTATCCCAAGGGACTAGTGTATCTTTACTTCCTCATTCCTGTTCCAGCTGCACTTATGGTGATAATCTTTTTTTCTTGAAACGATCCATTGTTCATTTAGTTGCTCATCACAAAATTTCTTTGTTTCTTCTCATTTTAGGGTGCAACTATGATTGTTGGTGATTTATTTTGGTTGAAGGTATGTGTTATTGCTCTGTATCCTTTTATTTTTGATTTTTTATATAGTAATTGAATGGTTGGGTATCACTCTTTTTCCTTTTTTTAATTGCCCGTGAGTTTTGACAAATGTAACATTTTTATTTGTTTTTGTTAATATAGCATGTGCATGTTTTAGGTGCCTCTTTGTTTCTTGTATTTTTGTATGTCGCTCAGGAGATTTGCAAGGTCAGGGGTGTCAATTTAACTCAAGATGGTTAATCCATAGTCACAGAGGTCGGTGTCGATATCACGTTCTGCGGCCCAGGGACATCGTCCTAGTTGAGGGTTGGGGTCGAGCAGGGTCAACGTCCCTTCTGCCAAGGTCACCACTCCGCTGCAGCATGAGCACACCAAGGGTCGAAAGGGCTGAGTTGAGGAACGGGGGGAGAATATAGGAGGGATGATCTGGGTTTCTGTTGCTGGGACGTAATGACACTATGACAGTCATTGTTGAAGAGGACTACCAACAGTAGTTGACAGGATCGACCGCATGTCTTTAGGAGCAACAACAGCCAACACAAAATAATTTAAGTCTTCTCAAATGAAATTGGGGAAACAAAACAGATGAAGATAGCACGAGAAATCTTTTTACTACTTCCTGATACTAGATGTTGGCTACCAGTGGTTGATTTGTGGTAGGCGGCTTCGCCGCAATGGGTCTCTTTGAGCAGAGAGAAAGGGAGGAGCAAGGCTGGACGAAAAAGGCAGCTGCGCGCGTGACCATAATTCCCATATGTGTCCGGGTAGTGGGTAGTGGGTAGTGGGTCATGGGCTGGATGGTCTAGCATACATGCCGAATTTATTGTCTTTTTTATTACTTTGTATTGCACTGATCTTCTACAACTAGTGTTTTCCTAAACGCTAAACGGTAAACAGTCGATCACCTATCGTTTAGCCATTATTCAGGCTAAACGATCCATTAAACGGGCTAAATGACCGATTAAAGAAGGTAAACATATGATTAAATGAACATGATGTTTAAAGGGCTAAACGACCGTTTAGGCGAACAGTGTCTACAACTACTTGCACATGGCATGTCATGGTTCACATCAACCCGATTATCCACCTAGGTTGATTGGGGTCCCTTGTTCCTAGGTTCCCAGCTACCACCTTTCGACCCAAGTTTTTAGACATCCCTAAGCCAGTTGACCTAGATTTCTTGTGATTATGGGTAAATCTCCATCAGGATGGGGGGCAGTGGCTCAGTATCTCAGGCAGGCCTTGGTGGATGTGTGGCAGGGTGGGGGTGAAGGGGGGGGGGGGGGGGGGGTTGTGGAGGTGCGGTGGCCCAATGAGAATTAAATTCACAGTTTTTAGTAGGAATACTATTTATATTTTAATCGTATGTACACATTACATTTGAGCCAGTATTTTGAGAAAAATATATGTACACGCATTTACGTTATATTGAAAAAAAATTGTCTACAACATTTTCCCTATCAATGTGAGGATCTGGAACTGGGAGAACCTCCCGTTGCTGTTAAATCTGTGTCTGAGTTGCATGTTATGTGTGGTGACCATAACACGTTAGGCGTGGGGAATTGGGGATATTTGGGGGTTCTGTGGTTTCTCCACCATACAACATCATCATGTTTTATTGTTTTCAATGATTCTCATCTATTAGAAAGACGTTCTTCGTATATGGTATTATGATATTTTTATTTTCTGGTTGTAATGTTCTTGTTTCATCTTACATCCTCTGCACCTATCTGCTCAACTGGATATTGAAATGAATTCCTACACCTTTTTTAGTTTATATGCTTTGATTGTCACTTGGGTGATCTGCTATGCGTTCAACTTTATGTCTGTCTGGTATATTGGCTGTCAACTTACATAATCTGTCGGGCCATGCTGTTCATGTACAATAGTTGATCTAACATCCATGAATTATATGTTTGCCACCCTATCCAAAGGTGGAGATAACCGATTTTTTCCCTCCATTTTCTAGATGCATGGCGTTGTATCAGGTTCAGCTCATTTAGGGGGTGTCCTGGTTGCTGCTCTTGCGTGGGCTCGAATTAGGAAAGGCTGGATCTGATCTTCTAGCGTCATATATATGGATGAAAAGTGCAAAGGCAACCATCTGCCGCCACCTTGTGGCCCATCGGTTTGAAATTTGCATTTGTTATCAGATAATTTGCTTAGAGTTGAGGGGATGCCTTCTAAAACATGCTACTTTCTGTCCTGGATAATGTTGTGGGCTTGTGGAGGATTTTGTCAACTTTGGCAGCTGAAATTTTTAGAATGTATCCTGTCAAAGACAATGGCGGTTCACTGTCTTACTGTTTTCATTCAGGTTCCCCTGTTTTTCTAGCCTTGTGCAGAAGACGTCAATTCTTTTTTTTTTTAACCAAACCGTGATGGGCCTGAATTTCATCCCTCTCAGGTCCCAGCGGGGGATCCAAACAAACATGGCCACGGCTTTTGCCAATTGATCCCATCACCTTCTTGAAACATGTGCTCGCGAGATTCGTACCGGGGACTAAACTCAGTCCCGTCACATTAGATGTTTACATGCTAATTATGAGTATTAAATATAGACTAATTAAAAAAATAAATTACACAGATAGAGATTAATTTGCAAGGTGAATTTTTTAAGCCTAATTAGTCCACGATTTGATAAAATGGTGCTACAGGAAACATGTGCTAATCGTGGATTAATTAGCTTAATAGATTCGTCTCGCTAATTAGTCTGCTCCTGTGCAATAAGTTTTATAATTAGTGCAGTAAGTTTTATAATTAGCTCATGTTTAGTTCTCCTGGTTAGTATTCAAACGTCCAATGTGACACGGACCTAACTTTAGCCCCCGGATCTAAACACCTATAGCACGAGCCATCTCGTCACACTCATCTGACGAGATGACACATTCGTGTGTGTGTATAGCGCCCGTCATGCTTCGGCGGCACGTTGGCTGGCCGTACGCCTACTGAACCTCTAGGCTCTTGATCTAGCCTTCTTGGAGCCTGTAACTAGGGTGACAGCTAGGACAGTCCCAAGTAACTCAGGGGTGTTTAGATTGGGCTGCTAAAGTTTAGCAGGCTAATTTTAGCCCTATTTAGTTCTTTTTACCTAAATAATATGACTAAATGAGACTAAATTGACATTTAGCCAATTAATCATCAAGAAGTTGCTAAATGGGACTAAAGCCCAGGCTGCCTCACCTTTTAGTTACTTTGGATCTAAACACCCTCACTTTTAGTTACTTTGGATCTAAACACCCTAACTAAAAGGACTCTTTTAGTCCACCAAACTAAACAGGAGTAGCTAAAATTTAGCAACTGGTTTAGCTATCCAAATTTTAGTAGCTTCAATCTAAACAGGGCCTAGGATACAACAGCTCAAAGGTCAGCTCAAACAAAACACTTGCTCATTTTCCAACAACAGTTCAGTATCAATATTCCATATGGAGTAAATTGCATCATGGGTACCTAAACTATTTGGTGTTTCACAGATGAGTACTCCAACTAAAAAACGTAACTTCTAGATACTGAAACTATGCTTACGTAACTTCTAGGTACTCCAACTAAAAACGTAACGTCCAGGTACTGGAACTATACTTACGTAACTTCTGGGTACTGGCGCTTGAGCAGAGAGAGGGAGCTGTCGGGTCCTCACTAGCGTTGAAAACGGACAGAAAAATTCCCGTTCCGACCCATTCCGTTTTTCACTTTTGTCCGTTCATTTCCGTATTTGCAGGGTCCTGTTTCCGTATTTACAGAAATGGGAGAGGGGTTTTTCCGTCCGTTTCCGTGGGATCCCGCTTTCACCCGAAATTGACCCGTATTTATTCCGTTTTTCATCCCGTTTTAAATCTATACGAGATGTGTAGAAATTAATATAGAAATGTTTTCATCCTGTTCTGTTTTTCCGTCCGTTTCTGCGGGATCCCGTTTTCACTCGAAATCTATACGTTTTCATTCCGAACCCGATCCCGTTTCCGCTAAAAAAATATAGAAACGGAAGTAGAAATAAGATTTTTCCGTCCGTTTTCATCGCTAGTCCTCACATCATGGTCGGTGCCGAGCGTGGCCGTCAGTGCCGCTGGACTCCACACCCAGAGCGCGTAGTAGTCCACGTCGGCGAGGGTAGCCACCAGTGGGGCCTTAGCGTGGGCGCTACGCGGCCATAGGCAAGGCGTGGTTTCCCATGGCAGCTCGTCTACGGCGGCATGCGCGGTGCGTGCGAGCGGGAGCTCTGCTCCGCCTGTCCTACGGCGAGCGAGCACTGCCGCCGTCGACGTGGGCGCGGTGCTGCTCAAGCGCCAGTACCCAGAAGTTACGCAAGTATAGTTTCAATACCTAGATGTTACGTTTTTAGTTGAAGTACCCAGAAGTTACGTAAGTATAGTTCCTGTACCCAGAAGTTATGTTTTTTAGTTGGAGTACCCATCTATAAAACACCAAATAGTTTAGGTACCCACAGTGCAATTTACTCTTCCATATGAATGAGCCAAGGTTGATTCTACGATTGTTGTATTGGTTTTTCATTGTATCTTAAGGTTTCGCTCGATGGAACCTTGCCAAAATGGGCCCCTAGCTCAAACTCCAAAGTGTATCTCTAGAGAAAATTTGTATATACTTTGCACAACCAAGGCTGATACAAATGTTTGAACTTTCTCAAGATTAAATGCTAGCAGAATTTGCAAAAAAGAAAAGGATAAAATATAGATGCAGAATTAGGAAACACAAATGTAAGTATTAGATATCCATGACATAGAAGACAGAACTTATCGGGGCTATGATACTCCGAGTATCTTAAGACACCAATTAGTTAGCCGCTTGGGCGGCCCGCGACGGCTAAGCTAGCACAAGTCCAGCAACCACCGTGGCCCATCTAAGCTACCGAGGTCCTGGGCCAAGCACCAAGTCACGAGGTCCATCACGACCTCTTCCTCCTCCTTCCACAACCTCTACTTCGTCTGGACCCTGGAAAGGGACGAGGAGGGGTCAAGCCTTGCTTGGTACGCCAACCTTTACAGGGGCAGGCACGTCCCACTCACTCCGCCAGAACTGAAGGGACAACCGTCAACTCAGTCAGGACAAACGTCATCCCTGCGCCATGCTATGTAGATAAGACAACATCGCCAGGCGGTGACGACCAGTATGGCAAACCACCATCCAGATACGGCTTGACGAGATAGGCATACGGCCTCACCCGTTACGGGATGGAGCGCACAACCATGACCTTGACTTTTACTCTTTTAGGGTCAACCTAGTCAATGAGGGCCTCGACCCTACAGCTCGGGATTGGGGCCACCGGCTCCACGATCAGAAAAGGCGACCGACGACCCGGGAGTGGCCGCCTACTCCCTCACTGTTGCCACGACGCCACGACAAGCTCACGTCACACAGGACACTTGGCGAATCACCACCATGGCAACAGTGTCGTCACGCCCGGCACTATAGCCTCACGCCACGCCGCGCTACGGCATGAGCACAAGATCATGACGACAACCATACCCGGACGTATGCTGACGCCAAGATAAGACAACCTTCCTTGCAAACCAAGTTTACTAGCTTCCCCTCCCTTAGGCTCACGACCACTCGGTCAGGAGAACCTATTTCTCTATACGTAACCTAGCGCTTGGACTTTATATAAGAGTGGCCAGGGCTCCCTTCCAAGGGGACGGACTCTTGAGACTTCTTTCGGGCAGTCCCCCACCACTCTCTTACCTATTTTTCTCTTCTTACACACTCCATTGTAAGAACTTCGGAGATGTAGGGCTACAGCCTGAACCAATATAATACCTTATGTCTTTGATGTTACCATCGTCTTCCTAGAAAAGGATGACATACATATAAATTCACTCGTCGTGTGACAAAACACTGATAGAACTACAAGTAAATGATCCAGAGTTTATCAAACTGTAATAATAAAAAAAGCACAATTTCCTTTTCAGATTCATGGCTTCATAGTCTTATGTTGATTCGGTTTCTGCATCACGGAGACTACTAATAATATTAAAGGCAAGTGCGTAATAACAAAGTTATTCAGTGTGAAAATCATAAAATGAAAATCTAATTTTGTTGGACTCCATATGAGTAGATCTATACAGTGAACCTATAATATGGTATACTTTAGTACAAATTTTTTGTTGTAACTTTAGATCTATGTTTTTCTATAATTTAACATGGCTGTAGTTTTTATGGACCAATTATGGTAAAATTTTTATGATAGGCTAATTATTGTATGCTTGAACTATAGAAAAAATTTCATACTCATTGGATCATGTATAACTTAGTTATGGATTTTTTTAGGTGTACGCTTGTTAAAAAGTATTTATAAATCTATAACTAAGTTATACATTATCCAATTAGTATGAAAATTTTACTACAATTCAAGCATATAATAATTATCCTACCATATAAATTTCACCATAATTGGACCATAGAAACTGCATCTATAAATTAATTACAGAAAACATAGATCTAAAACTACAACAAAAATATGTACTAAAGCATACCATATTATATGCTCACTGTGTAGATCTACTTACGTAGAGTACAAAAAAAATTAGATTTTTAGTTTATGATTTTTATATGATTTACTATGATTTTTTAAAGATTCAGCCAAAATAAATAAAAAAGAAAAAGAAAAAACTGCCTTTGAAAACCACTTATAACTGGTCAGGGAGGTAAAACGAACGGTTTTTAAAAGTTTAGGAAGATGATGTACCCGGTTTTAGAGTTCAGGTAGCAAAACTGACTTTGTCAAAATTTAAGAAAGGTAATGTGGACTTTTTTTCATCCCGAATTACATTTTACGAGGAATTACGTCAAAAGGGCCGTAGCCCATAAGGTCAGTGCTCCAAGAAATTCCCTCTGCCACCTCGAATCGGGCCCAACTGAAGCATAATGAGGGCCCAGACCTGACCTTCTCCGAGGCCCGAGCAGGCCCCAACTGTAGCACTGCCACACCAAGTCACCAACACAGAGTCACAGAGCTCAACAACGGCAAGGAATCCGGCGCTTGCCGATCGAGAGTTGTTCGAAACCCCACCTTCTCGTAGTTGGAAACGAAACCTCCACCGAGGAGCCCGCGCTCGAGCCGGCGGCGGCGGCGGCCGGAGCTGCCTAACAGAGCTTTTCGAGCTAGCCAGGCGGATTCACCATGCGGAGGAAGCTGCTGCAGTTCCCGTCCCTCATCGCGCAGCACGCCCTCCGCGGGGCCCCAAAACCCAGACCCCAACCCCAGCCCCACCACCACCGCTTCCTGCACTCCCCCTCAGCGCCCACATCCGCATCCCCTTCCCCCTCCCCGTCGGCCCATCTCCTATGGAATCGCCTCTCCGGCGCTACCGGGGTCTCTCTCCTCCCGAGGACTGCCGCGGACGTCGCAGCGGTCGCGCGGACCGCCGCGTCCCGGTGGCTGGCCGCCTCGCGCGGCGCCGGATCTCTCGATCTCTTCTCGTTGCAGCGGCGACGCAGGGCTTCGTGGTGGCAGTTCTCGTCTTCCACTTTCCTCCAAGGCGCGCCCTGGTGAGGTTCATAATTGGCGCGATCTTACTTGTGTTGTTGTAGTCGTTTCGTCATTTTGGGTTCTGGTGTCTTCGGAAGGGCGTACTGGATGGAGTCTCCCGACAGTGCGGTGTGGATGCTCATCGGTGCGAATGTAGCTGTCTTTATGCTGTGGCGTGTGGCTGATCCAGGGTTCATGAGGAGGCATTTCATGGTAAGTGAAATGATCAATTTTTAGATTATAGCAGTGGTTACTATATCATTGTTGTAATGAACAGTGGTTTCTTTATTATTGTTGCAATGAGCAGATTTCACTAGACAATTTCAAGAGCGGACGGTTGCACACCTTGCTCACGAGTGCTTTCAGCCATGCAGAGTCTAGTCACCTCTTTGCTAATATGTTTGGCCTCTACTTCTTTGGGAACAGTGTAAGTTGCACGCTCTTCCTTTATGTTACTTGAAAGATATAGCCCAATAGGGAATCGATGTGAAAAGAATTTGCAGTGAATGCAAAGTGTCTTCAGATGTTCTTAAACCCAAGAAAGAATATGGTAAATAGAGAAAGACATGTTGAGGTTCTATAATCTCTGGCTCTCTGCTTTGCTTGAGTGCAGTGTCAATGTCATCAACTATGGTTCTTGAAAATTTAGTGAAAGTATGCGCAATGTACATTTCAAAAAATTAGCCTCATTTTTTTAACAGTAGACTGTACCAATGCTTGATAACATTTTATCTATAACATGAATTTAGGGCCAATTGTAACAATATATTTTTAAATGTTCATGAAACCAAATTATTTCACTGGTATTATACTATCCTAATTTAAAGTAAGTCCACTTTTTTGGCCACCTATATTTCCAAAAGAAGTCACTCACATCGTTAAAAAACCTCGGCCTGCAGGGGTAAGACAGCCCCTGGGCATTTTGATAAGAAGACAACGTTCTCATGCAGGTCAAGAATAACCTCGAACCCCTGCCCCACCCATACATAGTGGCACATCGTTGTATGAATTTACAACATAACATTACTTTTGGTAGTGTTGAATTCACTCTGGTTGTATTCTTCTTTTCCTATCTTTATCAATTCAAGAATCAACTTTCTTGAAACAAAATAATTTGCCTTTTAAAGTGATGCTGGCTTCAATGATACCTCAGTTACGTAGCCTTTGCCAAGTTCGGCTGGATCCTTTATTCTGCTATTAGGAGTTAGGACTAGCCTTCCATGAATTTTAAAATTAGGATTGACATACTTGTGAGCCGTGAGTATACTTAACAACCAAGCTATTCATTAACTAAAATAAGTATTTGACTGGTTTAAATTGAGAATTTTCCATTAAGTTTATCATCTGGTTACACAAACAACTTAGCTTCAATATCTGAAGGGAATATATGTGCAAGCCACCCAATCTAGGCTTATGTGTTTCAGTTAGGGCTCAATGCACTATTGAGAATCACAGCCATTACTCAACATCTATATCAGATGGGATGTGTAGTAAAACCAAATAGCCGGCGCAAGTTGCATGGGTCCCAGCCCTTGTTCCATACGCAGCCAACTAAAGCTTCCTTGCATGGGCTTGAAGACCTCCTCCATTACAGATCTGGCATGCTCACCTTAGACCTAGCCCGTTCCACAACCGTAGGAACCCCTTCATGCACAAATCTGCACCCCCCACCTGATTTATGAAGTCTGTAGAAGAAAGAGAAGGTGTTGCTTGCAAGTGGGGGCGGAGAGAGAGAGAGAGAGAGAGAGAGAGAGAGAGAGAGAGAGAGAGAGAGAGAGAGAGAACTTTGCATGTTTTTGTTTCCTTCGCCCGAGGACAGTGATGTGGCGAGGTCTTCTTGACGCATGGAAAAGCAAAGAAACAGAGATATGGCTGAGGTGGTCCTTTCCTGTTCATTATGATTTTCTAAATGTATTATTTGAATTGTTTTTCACATAAGTGTTGGGCACACTAAATGATGTAGAAATCGGTTGCAAACAGACATATCGAGACACATTCTGGTGACAATTTTGCAGTTTTGACTTTTTAGTGGCAAATTCCAATTGAGGGTCAAAATTGGTGGCAAATATGCAATTCTCCCATCATATTAAGCATCTCATTAGAAACAGATGTGGTGTGTAATGTGCAGTGAACTATGAATTCTTTAATTTTTTTCTCCAATATCATGGGATTGTCCATCACTCCATTTCTTGCCTTGTTCTTTGTAGTAATGATCTATCACCTTCTGCTGCTAATATTGAATTGCCTTTTCCCTATATTTTTCTTTCTGCATCAGATTGCAAATGTGTTTGGTCCTGCCTTTCTATTGAAGTTGTACGTTGGTGGAGCACTTACTGGATCGGTATTCTTCTTGCTGGAGAAGGCTTTTCTAGCTCATCGGAAACAGGTAAGAATGCATGATGTATTAAATTTTATACATCAGGATTCCACATCCTGGTGAGGCTGTCCATTTACAGTCAATGCTGAAATAAGTGATAAGTTCAGGTCCTCAGCCTTTGATGTTTGGGAGAGAGATTCTATTACTTGGCTAACCCTAGAAGGGTAGCTATATAGTTTCCATACATGGGCCACATGGGCCTTAGCCTCATGGGCCTAACATATACTCCAACACCCCCCTGCAGTCTGAACTACCGTCGCAGCGGAGTTCAAGGCTGAACAAGAAAGAACTCACACAACCCCCCCACAGACGCAACTAGCCACCGGTGATGTTGAGGCTGGAGCGAAACTCGGCGAAGGTCGAGGACGGGAGGCCTTTGGTGAAGATGTCCGCGAACTGGGAGGTCGTCGGAACATGAAGGACCCGCACCTCGCCCATGGCCACCCGATCACGGACAAAATGGAGGTCGATCTCCACATGCTTCGTCCTCTGATGCTGGATGGGGTTGGTGGAGAGGTAGACCGCACTGACGTTGTCGCAGTAGATCAGTGTGCTCCGGGAGGGAGGAGTGTGCAACTCCGCGAGCAGCTGCCGAAGCCAGGCGGCCTCCGCCACGCCATTGGCAACGGCGCGGTACTCCGCCTCGGCGCTGGACCGGGAGACCACCGGCTGGCGCTTGGACGACCAAGACACCAGGTTGCCGCCCAGGAAGACGGCGTAGCCGGAGGTGGAGCGACGAGTATCCGGGCACCCGGCCCAGTCAGTGTCGGTGTAGACGACGAGGTCGGTGGAGGAGGCCCGGTGTAGGAGGAGGCCGTAGTCGAGCGTGCCCCGGAGGTAGCGGAGGAGGCGCTTGAGAGCCGTGAGGTGAGGCTCCCGGGGATCATGCATGTGGAGGCAGACCTGCTGAACTGCATAGGTGATGTCCGGCCGGGTGAAGGTGAGGTACTGAAGGGCCCCGGCAAGACTCCTGTACGCAGTGGGGTCGGCCACCGGAGGTCCCTCAGCCTCCGACAGCTTGCCCTGAGTGTCGACCGGAGTGGAGCAGGGCTTGCAGTCAGACATCCCAGCCCGCTCCAGGATATCCCGAGTGTACTGCCGCTGATGAAGAAGGAGCCCAGCAGGACGGTGCTCAACAGTGACACCGAGGAAGTGGTGAAGCTCACCCAGGTCCTTCATCGCAAACTCCTGCTGGAGAGCGGCAATGATCCGCCGGAGAAGTGGCTCGCTGGAGGCGGTGAGGACAATGTCATCAACATAGAGCAACAAGTATGCAGTGTCGGCCCCATGGTGGTAGACGAACAGGAACGTATCAGACTTGGCCTCCACGAATCCCAGGGTCAGCAAGAAAGTAGCGAACCGGTGGTTCCACGCCCGAGGTGCCTGCTTGAGGCCGTAGAGGGACCTGTTGAGCCGGCAGACCATGTCAGGACGGGTGGTGTCGACGAACCCCGCCGGCTGACTGCAGTACACCGTCTCGGTAAGAAGGCCATGGAGGAAGGCGTTCTTGACATCCAGCTGGTGGACGGGCCAAGACCGAGCAAGCGCCAGCGATAGCACTGTACGGACTGTGGCCGGCTTGACCACCGGGCTGAAGGTCTCATCGTAGTCGATGCCAGGGCGCTGAGTGAAACCCCGGAGGACCCATCGAGCCTTGTAGCGCTCGAGAGAGCCGTCCGCTCGGCGCTTGTGAGTCCAAATCCACTTGCCGGTGACGACATTGGCGCCCGGCGGCCGGGGCACCAACTCCCACGTCTGGTTGGCGAGTAGCGCGGCGTACTCCTCTTCCATCGCGCGGCGCCAGTGAGGGTCCAGCAGGGGGTCGCGGACGGAGGAGGGTACCGGAGAGACCACCGCGTCGTCGGTCGAAGCCTCGAGGACACGAGGCGGCAAGGTGCCAGCCGCGTGTCGTGTCACCATCGGGTGAACATGCCGCGGGTGTCGGTGAAGCAGCGGCGGGTGGTAGACCGGCGGGGTACCACGGGCCGGCGGAGACAGTAGCGGTGGTGTCGGTGTCCCCGGTGGAGAAGGGACCACGAGCGGCGGAGGCCGCGGCCTGCGCTGGTAGACCCGTACCGGCGCGGCGAACCTCGACGGAGGCGCCGGTGCGGGTGTCGAGACGGGATCCGGCGTCGGCAACCGGCACGACCCCCCCCGGGGCAGAAGCGGGGGACGAAGGCCCCGGGTCTGCACCAGCTGAAGAAGATGGGGCCGCGCCGGAGGACCCGCAGGGGCCCGGACTCGCAGGGGAGCCGGGACCGGTGATCGGCGCCAAGCGCGGCAAAGCGGTACCTGCAGGAGACCACGAAAAAGGTGGCTGGACCACCGGGTCAGTGGGAAACAGGGCGGGTGGGTCAGGGACCGGAGGTGTAGAGGTACAGGAAAAGGGAAAGACGGACTCAGCGAACACCACATGGCGCGAGATGAGAACACGTCGGGAGGTAAGGTCGAAGCATCGGTACCCCTTGTGATCCGGGGAGTACCCGAGGAAGACACAGAGCGTGGAGCGAGGGTCCAGCTTGTGAGAAGAGGTGGCAGCAGTGTTGGGGTAACAAGCACACCCAAACACGCGGAGGTGATCGTACCGAGGCGGGGTACCGAAAAGGGCGTGGTGAGGTGTGGGAGCGGGACAGGCAGCAGAAGGAAGGCGGTTAAGAAGGTAGGTGGAGGTGTGCAGACCCTCAGCCCAGAAGCGAGCAGGAAGAGAGGCCTGAAACATAAGAGTGCGCACGGTGTCGTTGGTGGTGCGAATCATCCGCTCTGCCTTGCCATTCTGCGAAGAGGTGTAAGGACAAGATATGCGCAACTGAACACCGTGAGAGAGGAAGAAAGCTCGGGAGGTGGAGTTATCAAACTCGCGACCATTGTCACACTGGACGGCCTTGATGGTGAGACCGAACTGAGTAGACACCCAAGTAAAGAAGTGAAGGAGCGTGGTAAATGTATCAGACTTCGCACGTAGGGGAAAAGTCCATGAATAATGCGAAAAATCATCAACAACCACAAGATAGTACTTATAACCAGAAATACTGATAACAGGAGATGTCCATAGGTCGCAATGTACAAGATCAAAAATGCGGGCCGCATGAGAAGAACTAGAAAAAGGAAGACGAACATGACGGCCCAATTGGCACGCATGACATAGTTGCTCATCATGAGCTCGAGTACATGGAAGACCAGAGCTACGACTGAGCTGTATCAGGGCATCACGTCCAGGATGGCCGAGGCGCCGGTGCCAAGTAGTAGAGGAAGTAGAAGCGGCGAAGGCAGCTGACAAAAGGGACGGCGAAGAAGACGAATGCGCCGCCGGGAAGCGAAGGGTGTAAAGGGACCGGGTGCTGTCACATCGGAGCAGAGGACGCCGGGTAGCCAAATCCTTTACAGTAAGCCCAGAAGAGTCAAATTCCACAGAACAAGAATTGTCAGCTGTAAAACGACGAATAGAAAGAAGGTTATGAACCATAGAGGGGGCAACAAGAACATCAGGAAGGCGAAAGGAGCCATGAGCACCGGCGGTACCCACAGATGAGACTGGAATACAAGAGCCATTTGCGACCATAATGGACGAAGGAAGAGAGGAAGAGGGAGAGTGAATCGACGAAAGAATACCGGGGTCAGGAGTGGTGTGGTAGGTGGCCCCCGAATCGGCGATCCACTCGGGTCCGACCGGAGGTGTCAGACCCATGGTGGAGAACGAGCGAGCCAGGGCCGTCTGGTCCCATCCGGCGACCCCCGGTGGAGTCCACGCTGCAGCAGGAGGGAGGGCGCCGGGTGGAGTACCAGCAGGAGGAGCGCCGGTGAGCAAGGCCACCGGTGGGCGTGACTCGGCCCCGGTGGTGTGGTAGGGCCACATAGAGATGCGCCCTGCCCATGGGTGCTGGAAGGAGGGCCATGGCGTCCCCCCCGGTAACCCACCGAGAACCTGAGCCTGGGTGTGGCCACCCCGGCCACCCCCGCGACCCCCACCGCGGCGTCGGCGACCGCCGCGACCCCCCCGCCTCCGCTCGGCCCGGAGGGAGGAGGACCCAGGAGAGACGACGGTGGTGGAGCAGTGGTCCGCGGTGGAGTAGGGGGCGCGGTGAAGTAGCAGCCAGGGCCGTCGAGGAGGACGAGGACCCCGCAGGAGTGGTGGAGACCGGCTGGAGGCCCTGCGTGAGCTCCTCCATGACGAGATCGTCGCGGACCTCCAGGAAGGTGGGGAAGGGCCGCTGGCGGGTAATCCACGTCCGGAGGTGGGCGTAGCGGTCGCTGAGCCCCCGGAGGACGTTGAGGACCAAGATGCGATCCTCCACGGGCCACCCAAGGTCCCCCAGGGAGTCGGCCATGCCCTTCATCCGGCGGCAGAACTCACCGACGGAGAGGTCACCCTGGACGAAAGTCCGGAAGCTCGCGTCGAGGCGCAGAGCCCGGGCCTCGGCGTTGCCCAGGAACTGGCCCTCAAGGGCAAGCCAAGCCCGGCGCGCGTCAGGAGAGGTGCGGACGAGGTCGTGGAGGTCGAGAGAGATCGTCCCCAGGATCTAGGAGAGGACGATGCTGTCCAGATGAAGCCACGACGGGGTCTGGACGGCGGCCGAAGCGTCGAGGAGGACGTGGTCGTCGAGGGCGTAGCGGCGAAGAGTGAGAACCACGAGGTCCTGCCAGCGAGCGTAGGAGGGTGACTCCGGCTCGAGAACGACTGGCACGAGGAGGCGAATGTTCTGGACCCCCCCTGCCTGGTAGTGAAGCTGTGCCACGAGCGGGTCAGCCGGGTCGTGCCAGAGGACAGCAGTGTGAGACACACGGCGACCCGGCGAGGCAGAGGAGTTGGCACCAGCCAGAGAGGCGGGAGAGAGGAGCCGCTCCGCCTCAGCAATCTGACGAGCCAGGGCGTCGGCCGCTTCGCGCTCGTGCTCCCACACGAGGGCGGCCGCCCGCACCCGGGCCTGCCCCTCCGCGGCGGCGGCACGCGCGGCAACGAGAGCAGCGGCGAGAGAAGAGGTGTCACGGCCGGCGTAGGGTTGAGAGCCGGCGTAGATCTGGGAGAGGAGTGGCGGTGTCGGGGCCGGGAAAGTTTGGGCACCGGCGGGAAGGTGGTTGCCGGTGTCCATCCCGGCGCCGGGAAGGTGGACGGCGTCGGCGGGGCGCTTTGACAGGACATCAACCCCCCCATCCTCAACACCTCCTGCAGGAAGGGCTGCAGCAGGGGCCCCCCCATGCCCCCCAACCGCCGGAGCAGTGAGGGAGGAGGAGCCCGAGCCCCCGGCTGCGCCCTCAACAGCAGGAGCGGCTGTAAGGGCAGCAGCAGAGGGAGGGGGAGGCGCTGTGGACAGGGGAAGGGCGACCCTCCAGAGCCAAGCCGACGGCGTGATGGAGAGCAGGGAAGGCCGGCTGGGCGGGCAGGGCGGTCAGCCCCCCAGCAGCGGCGAGTGGAGTGGCGGGTTGGCCCCCTGCAGCAGCGCCATAGGAGGGATGGGGCAGGGGCGGGCGCACCCCCAGGGCCGGCGCGCCCCCAGTTGGCTGGGGCAGGGGCTGGCCGGCCGCACCAGAGAGGGGCGGCGGCCCGGCGTCCCTGGGAGGCGCGCCTGGATGGAGGGGGCGGGAGGAGGCCATAGCAGCCCAGGAGGGAGAAGAGAGGAGGGGAAAGGCTTGGAAGTAGGTGGGGAAGGGGGAGGTGGCTGGCGGCCAGCCATGGGGAAGGGTGGCCGGCGGCCAGGGGAGGTTCCAGGGGCGGCGGCGCCCAGGAGAGAAGGGTCGGCCACCTAGTCTGATACCATGTTTGGGAGAGAGATTCTATTACTTGGCTAACCCTAGAAGGGTAGCTATATAGTTTCCATACATGGGCCACATGGGCCTTAGCCTCATGGGCCTAACATATACTCCAACATTTGAAAACTCTAAACCAGTCAGTTTCTTGCTTGCTATTTGAAACTGGAAAAAGTATTGGCGACTTATTGGATTTCACCCTCACCTAAGATATAGTGATGATGCTCCTCAGTCTATTCATGGAATTTCTGAATTTCTTTTTTGTTTGTCTTTGTGTTAATCTTCTGATATAGTGATGATGCTCCTGCAGGATTATGAAGGATGGGATACTTCAAGAGTTGCTGGACTTGTATGTGGTTTCCTGTTCCAACAACATAGTCTTAAAATTGCTGCTATATGTACAACCCATTTGTCAATTGTACAATTCAGTCAATTCTTTTACAACCAGCACATCAAATGATTCATATCACTTGGGCAATTGATTACTTTTGAATCAAAAGGTCTAGATAATCAGATCACTGGTTGTTTTGAAATTGTTTAAATGGGTTGTATGTGAATCATTTCCTGGTCTTAATTTAGTTTATACTAAAATAAGCTACATTACCATATACTTGTGCATGGATGATAGAGTTTTGGCCCAATATACAACTATTCATTCAATCATCGTGTATCTAGGAATAAAGTAGACATAGGCCTATGTAAGGTGATATGGCAATTTAATCCAGTCTAATGTTTGATGACTGTATGAGCATTATTGATGGCATTGCACATACGTTACTTCATCCTAAATTTGATTCCTTCTGTTGTGTTCATGTCACTCAGGGTGCAAGTGCTGCAGTTAATGCAACTATCCTCCTTCAGATTTTTCTGTATCCCAAGGGACTAGTGTATCTTTATTTCCTCATTCCTGTTCCAGCTGCACTTATGGTGAGAATCTTTTCTCTCTTTTTTTTTTCTTGAAACAATCCATTGTTCATTTAGTTGCTCATCACAAAATTTCTTTGTTTCTTCTCATTTCAGGGCGCAGCCATAATTGGTGCTGATTTACTTAGGTTGAAGGTATGTGTTATTGCTCTATATCGTTTTATTTTTAATTTCTTATATAGTAAGTGAATAGTTTGGTGTCACTCTTTTTCCTTTTTTTAATTGCCTGCGAAATTTGACAAATGTAATCTTTTTTTTATTTGTTTTTGTTCATATAGCATGTGAATGTTTTGGGTGCCTCATTGTTTCTTGTATTTATGTATGTCGCTCAAGAGTTTTGCAAGGTCAGGGGTGTCAATTTAACTCGAGATGGCTGAGACTTGTTGGTTAATCCATAGTCACAGGGGGTCGGTGTCGACAGCATGTTCCGTGACCCAGGGACATCATCCTAGTTACTTAGTTAGGGTTGGGGTCGAGCAGGGTCAACGCCCCTTCTCCCTGGGTCACCACTCCGCTGCAGCATGAGCACACCATCGAAAGGGCTGGGTTGAGGAACAGGGGGAGAGGATACTGGGGGGAGATAATCTGGGTTTCTGTTGCTGGGACGTAATGACACTATGACAGACGTTGAAGAGGACTATCAATAGCACTTGACAGGATTGACTGCATGTCTTTAGGAGCAGCAACAGCCAACACAAAATTAGTTAAGTCTTCTCAAACGAAATTGGGGATACAAAAGAGAAGACAGCATGGGCAATCATTTTTACTACTGCCTGGTACGAGATGTTGGCTACCTGTGGTTGATTTGTGGCTGGCGGCTTCGCCGTGATGGGTCTCTTTGAGCAGAGAGAAAGTGAGGAGCAAGGCGGAACGAAAAAGACACAGCTGCATGCGTGACTGTGATTCCCATATGTGGCCAGGTAGTTGGGTCGCGAGCTGGATAGTCTAGCATATGTGGCCATCGTGGGCTGGATAGTCTAGCATATGTGGCCAATTTATTGTCTCTTTTGTTGTTGTTTTTTTATTACTTTGTATTGCATTGATCTTCTACAACTACTTGCACGTGGCATATCATGGTTCACATCAATCCGATTATCCGCCTGGGTTGATTGGGATCCCTTGTTCCCAGGTTCCCAGCTACCCCCTTGGACCCAAGTTTTTAGACATCTCTGAGCCAGTCGATCCAGATTTCCTGTAATTATGGGTTAATCTCCATCAGGATGGGGGCAGTGGCTCAGTATCCCACGCAGGCCTTGGTGGGGGGGAGGGGTTGCGGTGCCCCAATGAAAATTAAATTCGGAGTTTTTTAGTAGTACTGTTTACATGTTAACTGTATCTACACATTACAATTGAGCCAGTATTTTGAGAAAAATATATGTGCAGCACTTGAAGACTAGTGAAAAGTCGCATTTACGTTATATCGAAAAACAACTATTTGCAACATTTTCCCTATCAACACGAGGATCTGGATCTGGGAGAGCCTCCCGTTGTTAAATCTTGGCATGAAATGTGTCTGAGCTGCATGTTAGGCGTGGGAATATTTGGGGGTTCTGTGGTTTCTCCACCATACAACATCATGATGTTTTATTGTTTTCAATGAATCTCGTCTATTAGAAAGATGTTCTTCGGGTATATTATTATGATATTTTTAATTTCCTGGCTGTAATGTTTCTCGTTTGATCTTACATCCTCTGCACCTATCTGCTCAACTGGATATTGAAATGAAATTCTATGCCTTTTTTAGTCTAATAAATGCTTTGATTGTCACTTGGGTGATCTGCTATGCAATCAACTTATGGCTTGTCTGGTATATTGGTTGTCAACTTACATAATCTGTCAGGGCATACTGTTCATGTACAATAGTTGATCTAACATCCATGAATTATATGTTTGTCACCCTGTTCAAAGGTGGAGCTAACCGATTTTTTCCCTCCATTTTCCAGAGGCATGGCGATGTATCAGGTTCAGCTCATTTAGGGGGTGCCCTGGTTGCTGCTCTTGTGTGGGCTCGAATTAGGAAAGGCTGGATCTGATCTTCTAGCGTCATATATATATGTGGATGGAAAGAAATTACAGAGGCAACCATCTGCCACCACCTTGTGGCCTATCGGGTTGAAATTTGCATTTGTTATCAGATAATTTGCTTAGAGTTGAGGCCTTGAGGGGATGCCTTCTAAAACATGCTACTTTCTGTCCTGGATAATGTTGTGGGCTTGTGGCGGATATTGTCAACTTTGACAGCTGAAATTTTTAGGATGTATCCTGTCAAAGACAGTGGGGGTTCACTGTTTTCATTCAAGTTCCCCTGCTTTTCTAGCCTTGTGCAGAAGACGTCAATTCGTTTTTTTTACCAAACCGCGATGGGCCTGAATTTCATCACTCCCAGGTCGCCGCGGCCTTCACCAACTGGGGGGCTCCAAGCGTACAGTACATGGCCACGGGTTCTGCCAATTGGCCCCATCGCCTTCTTGAATCATGTGCTCGCGAGATTCGTAAGCTGAGCCGTCTCGTGACTCGTCACAATCATCTGACGAGATGACGCATCCGCGTGCGTACGGCACCCGCCGTGTCTTGGCGACACGTCGGCTGGCCGTACGCCTGCTGAACTTCTAGGCTGTCGATCTAGCCTTCCTTCGAGCCGGTAACTACTCGCTCCGTGCCAGAAAAAATATCGTTTCAGGTTTTTCAGATGTCGTGTTTGATCGTTCGTCTTATTTAAATTTTTTTAATAAATATTATTTATTTTGTTATGACTTATTTTATCATTAGAGATACTTCAATAATGATTTATTTATTTTATAATTTGCACAAAAATTTTGAATAAGACAAATGGTCAAACACGATGTCTGAAAAATCTAAAACGACATTTTTTCTGGGACGGAGGGAGTAGGCCACTAGGGTGACCACTAGGACAGTCCCAAGTGAAGCTACATCTCGCTTTTTCAATGAGATAAACCATTTTAGGTTTAATTAGTTTATAGAAAATATTGTCAAACATGTGTACTGTACTCCGTATCTCCTGAGGTTAGTCTTAGTAGAGGGTTTCATTTTGTTGTTTTTAAGGCTGCCATGTCATATAGAATCAAATGAATTTGGATGAAATACCCACTCTTAATGCAAAGTTTCATTCTATGATTTCATAGACATTTAATTCTATAACTCATAGAGAGTTGGTAATCGTGCCAAAAGAGTTTTATCCCCATAAAACTTAATTCTTCTCCTCATTAAAAAGTTGCTATGTCATCAAAAATGCATATGTGGTAGACTATTTATGTAAATGAAACTCTCGTGAAACTCCCACTGAGATTGGCCTAATATGTTTTTTTGGCGACACAACAATGGCTCCACTATGGGCCCACTACTCCTTTGGAAACGAGGCAAGCCCTATCGTTGAAATGGCTCATTTCTTTCCCCTTGGTTTAATTTAGAGTAAAATACACTAACGGTTTCTAAACATGGAAGGTGGTGTTATCTAGGTCCAATTTTTTTTTAATTTCTAAGTCCCTAAACTTGTTCTGGCCTCCAACACATGTCTAAACAGGTTTCGGCTTGCTTCATACGTCAACATGGCATGATGAATCAATGCTGACACGGATATAACATGTTCGGTCCGATACCACCTAAACTTGCATAGCGATGTCATGTAGGTCCCAAACTTCATTGCATATCAAGGCCCCTAAACTTGTTAGACGGGTCACACGAGGTACCTAAACTTGCACGACAGTGCCATCTAGGTCTTCGAACTTCCAAATATGCAGATCTAGATCCCCAAACTTGCTAATCGGGTCACACAAGGTGAAAGCCCTAGTTTGGTTTTGGCTAATTGATGAAACCTCGGTACTAACCTCTATGCTAAGTGTGTGAATTAGATGATATTGGTGCAATGCAAGTGTGGAGCAAGATTCAAGTCCATGGTGAGGAAGGTGGACATGAAATGATGATTAAGTGCTCAACTTGAAAAATAAGAAGGAGAAAAACAAAACCCGATGGAGATCAAGGTAAAGGTATTGCTAGGGTTTTGGTTTCGGTGATCAAGACACCATAGAGGGTGTGATCACATTTAGGATCGGTAGTCGTACTATAAAGAGGGGAATTTCCGGGGCTATTGATCACTTAAGTGCCACTAGATGAGGATTCATTTGCATATGCATTTAGATCTAGTGGAGAGCTAACCTAACTCCTTCAAAATGTTTGCGGAAAATGTTAACACACATGCACATGATGATGTACACTTGGTGGTGTTAGCACATTTGCGAAGGAGGTGGAGTTTGAGCGGAAGTGTTTTTCACTGTTTTTGCGCACCGGACGCTCCTTTCGGAGGCATCGGATGCTGGTCCAGCGTCCGGTGTGTTATGCAAAAACAGCGTAGCGGTGGAGTTTGCACTGGCGTGTCCGGTGGCTCGCGAAGGTTGAGTACCGGACATTGGCCTGACACTGTTCATCATCCGGTGCATGATGACGTAAGCGCGTGGCAAGGCCGAGTGATCATCGGACGTTGGAGTGCGTCCGATCGCCCCCCAGCAGACGCGTTCGGTGTGCGTTTTCCCTCTCTAGAACCTTACAGGAGTCGACCGGACGCTGGCTCTATAGCGTCTGGTGCAAATGAGAGGTGCGTCTGGTGTGGCGTGTACGCGAGCGCTGCAAGTTTTCGACCGTTGGCGATCCAGCGGTCTTCATTCGAACGTGACACGTGGCAGCAATCCAGCGGGCGAGTGGCATAGCCACCGGACGCTGAGCTGCTGAAAGGTCTTGATGGCTAGAGGGGGTGAATAGTCTTTTTAAAAAATTCTACAAAGACAAGCTAAACAAGTTTATCAATATAACAAATAGCGAGATGCGAGTTTTGCTTAGCCTACGGGGTGTTTGCAAACCACCTATCCAATTCACAATTCTAGTATATTTGCACTCAACCACACAAGTCAAACCGCACAACTTAGTTTACAACTAAAGCTAACTAGCTACACAAGCTAAGAGCTATACTAACAAGCTAGCAAGGTAACTAAGGCATAGGGTTAGTACTTAGGCATTGTCACTAATTGCCAACACCAAACGTAGAGCTTTCAGCTGCGTCAGGTGCAGCAACACCTGCGCGTCCGGTGCTATCGGGGAAGACAGAGTTGAGAGCCTAATGGCTCTATTTGTTTGGGAACCCTATATATTTGTGTTGGCCGGCTCTTGGGGATCTCTCTTGGACTTTTGATCATCTTGACATCCTCTTAAGCTGACCATACTCCCTTCCACTCATCTCCCTTGCTTGGTTGCTAATCCAAAGTGAGATTGAGTGATCCAAGTGCATTGTGCTTGTGAGTTTGCATCTTAGTGGCACTTGGTTGATCTTTGGCTGTGGGATTCTTATTTCTCTTAGTGGTTGCCACCACCTAGACGGCTTGGAGCAGCGGAGGAGTTGTGGCAAGAGTGGTGCTTGTTCTTAGCCACCTCCCAGTGATTTGTGAGGGGTGTCGTGCCTTCCTCGACGGAGCGCCAAAGGCAACTCTAGTAAATTGCTCGTGCATTGAGTTACCTCACTTGCGGTAGGTTCTTGCAGTGCTCTTGGGGAGCTTGGCTTTGGATTGCCAATTAGCCACCAAACCACGAGGTGTAGGTCGACACAATGGGGATTAGCGTGCCGGCAAGCACGTGACCTCGGAAGAAAAATCTTGTGTTCATCTTGTGTATGATTGGATTTCTCCCAGTGATTGGTCATCATATATTGTGATTGGTTCATCCTCTACGTGGCGGTATACAGACCATATCCTCTCCATTTACATTCCGCAAACTAGTTGTAACAAGCTCTTTAGTGTAATTAATTGTGAGAGGTTGTTTTTATCTTTGCTAGTGTAACTTCTCACCTAGTGGAGCTCTTTAGTGTAGCTAGTCTTTGAGAGCTCGTAGTGACTTAACCATTGTTTGTTATAGTGATTATAGTGACTAGAATTGTTGGATAGATGGCTTGCAACCCTTATAGAGCTAGAGTAAAATTGCATTTCACCATTTATTATACTAACCTTTTGCTCTAGTGAGTTTGTAGAATTTTTAATAGGCAATTCACCCCCCTCTAGCCATATTAGGACCTTTCACAAGGTCAAATTATCATTCTTTGTGATAAGCCACCTGCATACCTGCTTGACTATGCACCTGACATGTGACTGCATATGTAGTCCCCTTCTCTCATCTCCTTCCCCACCACCTTATGTACGGGCCCACATATCATCCAGACCCTATCTCCTTCCCCTCCCTCCCATTCCATTTGAACAACACTCCCTATGCCCTTGGTCCTGGCGGTGGTGTTGCTTCTACTTCTTAGAGATGCTCTAGCTGTTGGTGGTGGACTGCTTTTGGAGTTGGTGCTCGGGCTGCGGTGGTGCAAGAGAGAGTGGTGGATGTGGCATGTCAAGGAGTGGGGAAAGCGATGAGAGAGGGGATGACATGTGGGTCTCACAATGTCAGGTGCACAGTTAGCAGCCACGCATATGACTTATCACAAACAATGGTAAGTTGGACCTTCTGTAGCCTGATTAGTAAGTTTGGGGACCTAGAATGCATATTTGGAAGTTAGGGACCAACCTCGTGTTACCCGTTTAACAAGTTTGGGGACCTCGATATGCAATACTAAAAGTTTGGGACCTAGATGACACCGATGGACAAGTTTAGGTATTAGACCGAACATGTCAGATCCATGTCAATGCTGAGTCATCATGCCATGTCAGCGTATGGAGCGGGTCAAAACCCATTTGGACCTGTGTTGAAACCCATGACAAGTTTAGGGACCCAAAAATCAAAAATTGAAAGCTTAGGACCTATATGATACCGCCTTCCAAGTTTAAGGACCATCATTGTATTATACTCTTTAATTTACGAGACAAAATGGTTTCTCATTCTTTTTTCTTACATTATACATTTACACCCCATTAACTCCCCTTCCACACAAGGCAAAACAATTCATTTAATGTCTACAAAAACTATTTATAGTTTTAAAGCAGTTCATTTATATAAAAAATATTTTATAGTTCTAAAGTTTGGAACTGCCCCTTACCTTCGAGGGTGGTACCGGTTCATAGTAATGTAGTATAAAATATAGTACAGTGCTGCTGGCTAGCCGGTCTACTGACTTGGCTTTTGCTGCGTCCGTCATGGGCCGCAGCTCACGCTTGCCGCAACACGCCTAATAAAGATGGCAGTTGGACCCATGGGTGTGGGTACCCACGGGCGCCGCACCCGCTAGGATGCGGATGTAGGTGTCAAATCACACCTGCAGGTCTCAACGGGTCGAGGCCCGAAATAAATGATGGTTGGATGCAGGTGTGAAAGCTCTATGTTTGGTGTTGGTAATTAGTGACAATGCCTAAGTACTAATCCTATGCCTAAGTTGTATGTAGCATATGAGGATTAGTACATTCCAAGGTTGGTGGCAAGATGGACTTGGTGATCATGATGGCCACACTTGGATTTGGACGCAACCCTACATGATCAAGGCAAAGGTATATGCTTAAGGGTTGTGTTTTAGTAACCAAGACACCTAGTGGGTGTGGTTACATTATAGGATAGATAGCCGTACTATAAAGAGGAGAATGACGCGGCTATTGAACTCCTAAGTGCCTCTAGGTGTGCATTTCATAATCATATGCATTTGGATAGAACTAATAATACCTCAAAAAATGATTATGAAAATGCTAACACACTCGCACATGGCGTGATCACTTGGTGGTGTTAGCACTTTTGCGATGGCATTGGAGTTTGAGTGGTAGAGAGGGTTTGGGGTCCTCTCTCCCTCCCGCCGAGCTTGCGAGGCGGGATTCAGGCGTTTTCGAGGATTTAAAACGACTATTTTCCACTATGCCGGAAGTCAGAAAAGAAACGAAGACGAACGGAGGTCACAATGGTGATCGGACGCTGGACTGGACGTGGTCTCTGTTTGACCAGACGCGTCTGGTCAGTGTTCAACGTCTGCGCGTGTTTTAGTATTTTTTGATCGGATGCGCAGCGCGTCCGGTCACAGTCGACCGGACGTGTCCGGTCGATCTGGGAGCTTACTGGACTCCAACCGGACGCTGACAGTGTGGCGTCCGGTCAGTTCTGCAGCGTGTCCAGTCGTTGTTTCGTTGGAGCACTGCTCAGGCTTGACCAACGTGTCTGGTCCGTTACGGGACCAGCGCGTCCGGTCATTTATGGGTCAGCGTGTCCGGTCGAGCTACGCAGTGCGACCAGCGCGTCCGGTCAGCGCGACTTCAGTGATTTCGAGTGCCTAACGGCTCTATTCGAAGGGGTACGTCTATAAATACTCATTGGCCGGCTCAAAGCTCTCTCTCTTGCATTCTTTGACATACTTATGAGCACTTTGAGCTAAGTGCGGCAGAACCACCTAATCTAATGCCCTCCCAAGAGTACTTGTCTTCCACTAGACACTAAGTACCCAAGGGAGAACACTAAACTAAGTAATTCCGTCGAGCACACCGCAAGGGAGAACTCGAAGATCCACATTTTTACATCAGGATCACAGATGAGAGAGTAAAGCTTACAACATCCTTACCATTTCTTACATCACTTTTAATACAACATCAGAGCAATTCATTATGGAGTTATAATAGCGGAATATAAAACATTATCAGAGTTCAACGGAAATGAAACCATTTAAAGAAAAGTTAAATATTAACCAGAGGTAAACAATTATCATGATGCTATTGTATAAGCAGGGAGTGATAACAAGTCAATAGTATTTTCCTTGTAAACTTTTGATGAGAGTTTTAATAAATAAACTCTACTCCGCATCGCAAAGGAAATCCTCGCTGAGCCCACAGGAGGTTTCCACACACAAGTGTCAGCTTATCGGCACCTGTCACCTGCAACAGGGTAGAACAAACCCTGAGTACTCAATTGTACTCCGCAAGACTTACCCGTCAAGAGGAAAGAAAAAGACTCCAAGGATCATGCAAGGCTTTCTGGCTTGTAGGTTTATTACATTTGCAAGAAGCAGCACTAAGAGTGTGTCCTTAATTTCTTACTTTTAATAGCCGTATTTTATTTCTTATCCAACCTTCTATGTAAGCACCTAGTCTATAATTAAGCAGGGTTGAGCAAACAGAAACCATTTCTTTCTCTTTCAACTGCCAGTTCTTACTACGATGCCAGAGCGTAGTCAAGTCGTACCGTCACGTAGAAACGGCGATTCGCGAATCAATGTGCCCAGCTGGGTGCCCCGAAAACACACGCCTTGCTTGTACCCCGGGCACAAGCAAGACCAACCCGTTCCACTCCTGTCAAGGGGTCCAGGTCCCCGCCCAAGCTCGGACTCTAAGCCCCCAACACTGCAGGCCCGGCCTCAGTATGGTGCTTAGACCTCCTCAACCCAATATATATAACCACCCTAAAAAGCCGGTCCGGAAAGAGCCGGAACCCACGACAGGAGAGAAACAAGTCTTCCTAGCCCCCATCCGCTAGTATATGCTCAGGACAATAAATCTGTGACTTGACCAGGGTCCAATGCAACGAACGGTCCTTAATTGACACAGGCGGAACAAAATGCAACTAGAGCCCCGCTCTGTTGCCCAACCAGGTCCAAGTCCATCCAACCCGTTCCGCCCGGTCTCCAATTATCCATATACCTTTATATTTCATGTGATGGTAACATGATAATAGTAACAATATTATAATTCCTATCTCTCGCGAGTGACAGGCAATCACTCGACTTCTACCGGAGTCCTGTAGCATAGCATTCTACACGATCCTGTCATACTAGTAAGACTCATGGGATCAAGATGTATATGCAAGTGGGTTTCATTCAACTCCTTAAAACTTAATGCACAAGCATAAAATAAAGTGCAGAATAATAAGGGTTATGCACCGGGGCTTGCCTGGGTAAAATATAATCAAAAGTTAGCACTTCAACACGACACGATCATCAGTGCGCCATCTTTTCTGCTACTCCATGCGGCTTCCCGATCCATCATCGTCCCTATAAAGATATATGCAGATGCAACGTAGAGACGTGAATACACAAAGGAGATCGCGACGCTTAAAGCACGATTTCGTTCTCTAAGCTAACGGCTAACTCTAATGGCTAACGCATTAACCTGGTAACCCCGTCGACGAGTATAGCGTCATTTCCTGTCACACGTTTTAGTTACCCGGACCCAAAACGTTGCTTTATCTATTTTATCGATTAATATATATTCAAACTAGGCTCATTAGCTATCCTAGCAAACTAAGTATTTTGGAGCTATAAAAATTACAGAGAGCAGATAATGACCTTAGGAGTTTACTGTAAAATTTTTAGAGCCAACACTTTTATCATTTTCTTACAAAAATTCTCACAAGTTTATTCTTAGCAATATTAAGCATTTTAGAATAATTAGCGGACTCCTAAAAATATTATACCATTAGGTGGACAAAAGCATACTAACAGTTAGAGCATGATTTTAGGAATTTAACAAAATTGGTTTCATAATTTTTGGACCCCTACAAGATTTTTATCTGGAATTTACAAATTGGCTACAAAAATCAAATTGGAAAACCGTTTAAAAAAAGAGGAAAAAGGCTGGCGGTCTCCAAACTGGTCCAACAGCCCAGCGCACAGCACGGCCACGCGCGCCAGGGCGGCCCACCGCGGCCCAAGACCGGGAAACCCGCACGCGCCTGACATTTATGCAAAAAGGTACTCGCGCTTTAGGTTAATCGCGTGCCACAGCAAACACTATTCCAATAGGCACAGGCTTTGCACTAAGATCCCTGGATATTCTCGTCTTTACCACAGGGAGGTCCCTGCCACCACCACGCGCGACGGCGCGGCTCCGGCCGGCACTCGGCTGCTACGCCGGACGCCTGGGGCCCGCGCTGGCCCAGCTACGGAGCCGACCACCGTCTACGAGCCAGGCGGTGGTGGTTGGAAGCGGTGGGGCACGAGGAGGCGCCCTAGGGATAGCTACAACGGCAGGCGGCGGTTTTCGGTGATGGCGCGGCCGTTCTATCACGCAAGGAGGGCGGAGGGAGGAATGGAGTGGTGCGCGAGCACCAGCGTCATACCCGGAGTACGGCCGTGGCGACGGTTGGGGTGGAGGGTCGCCGAGGTGGCCTGGCCACGTGCGCGTGGCACGGTTGGCGGCGCTCCTCCGCGGGCACTGACGCGCCAGCGCGCCACCGGCAGCGTCCCAAGCAAAACTAAGGCGAGCACCAACACCAGAGGGTCAAGCTCAGTCTACTAGCTCAAGGAATCGAACTAAAATCGAACATAGAGCCTTACCCCAACACTCGTTCCGATACGGCGACAGGATGACCGGCGGCTCAAGAATTCCAAAATTGGCCGGCAACACAGCTTGCCTGCGGCTTGGAGCGAGTCAGCTGCCAGCTAGCTTCCTATGCTACGCGCTAGTGCGAGGAATCGGATGAAGATGCACCGGTAGGAGCAAAACAGCAAAGGCGTCGAAAGCGGACTTGCGAAGGGTCCTCGGTTAAGATGGCCGAGCACGGCAACGCGGGTTAGGGCTTGGTGAGGCGGGGACGGCTTACAGTCATGGTGATGTCGTCCACCCAGGCGGGACGTGAATGATTGAGAGTGACCGAACCCGAGCTGGGCTCTCGGCTGGCGGCTAGCGGGGCAGCGGCTGCAGAGGAGCGTCCAATCCCATAGACCAGGGGTCCTCAGCCACGACGCGAGGACAAGGGCGACACGCTTGGCGTTACGACACGGTCGGTGAAGCGAGGACGGGTCGGCTCGGTGCAGAAAAAGAGGCAGAGGGCGAGCGGGAGCAGCGCGGCGCGCGTGACGACTCCGCCACAGTGGCCTTGCGGCTGCCCGGCCACACGAGGCACGGCTGCGGCCAGCCCAGCGCGCGAGCGACAACCGGCCAGGCACGACACTACGCGTGCAGTGACTACGGACCCAGGCCGACCGACTGCACCCAGAGTCGTGCACGCAACTTAAAGCAGAGCAAACCTGTCGACTAAACAACACAGGTTCGAACCAAACCTATGTGACCAACTCCGACACTACCAGATGTTCACCGAGCAACACCACGCCCAAAGAGCTACCGGAGAAGAAGATACACGAACGCCAAAAAGAGTTAGCCAAGCAGAACGCCCGCTCACAAACAGAGCGCTCCCGAGAGACCCACAGCGCGTTCTTGGAGTTTTAGACAATTTTTAAACGGTCAGCGCTACACCCACCTCAACCATAACTTACACTACGCACAAGTGCATACGTAGAAGCAATCCATAGTGTAAAAACATGAAGTGATTGTTTAAATGTTTTTGCTAGAATTTAAGTGCCAAGATAGTCGTGTCATCACCTCCTTCCGACTTAGGAAAAACTTAGAGGTGAGGTCGGATTGAATTCCGAATTCGATATTTTGAGCTTGCAACTGCCATTGAACAATATTTATCTCCAAACAAGAAAGTTGCACTTCCATCTACGCAACTTACGCATAACTTTTTACTTATATGCCATGCTCAAGTTACATTTTTATTTTCGTTTAGAAAAATTGTTTTTCAAGCAAACCGATTAACCGACATTATCCGCTTATCATTTACGCGAGGTAAAAGATTTTAAAACCCGAGAACTCGTTACTTATTTTCTTTTAGCTTTTAAGCGAGGTGTTAAGCGGATCGTAACACCAGGGGTGTTACAACCAACCCCCCTTAAAAAGAATCTCGTCCCGAGATTCGGGGCAAGAATCAGAAGAGGGGAAACACGATTTCACTTCTTAGATCGGAGATTACAAAAGGTGATTACATGGATTCAAAAACTAGAACCCTCGGGGATCTAGAGGCATCACAGCTAAGAACAACTGATACGACTCACAACCTTTCTAAAAAACGACGAAGGCGGGGACAGTGAAAGAGCAGAAGGAAAACGATTATCCAGAACATGGCGTAGGCCCAGCAGAGCCAGAAACAAGAGACCGAGAACTCGAACATCGCGAACCCTGAAACCTAACTACCCATAGAGGAACTTGAACTTCTTTGCTGGAAACTAGATCATTTCTGCTGTGCTACACCTACATCTCAGGCTGGCGACCCTAGATCTGCGAGCAACGGCTGGATCTCGTAGCCCTGCCTCCAACCACTTCCTTCCCAACTGCTCCCGAGCTCCTTCCACCTGAGCACGGACGGAGAAGATCAATTTGTGGGACTCTATTCCCGGTCTGGGGTGGAATGGAGGAGAGGCAAGCAAGGTGGCATTTATAGACTGGTGGACAGAGGTGGTGGCGCAGCGCACCGAAAACGGAGGCGGCGAGGAGGGAAGGGCGCCAGTGGGACACGAGGTGGGGAACAACAGCGCCATGGTGCGCTCCCTATGCGAGCTTGAGTGGGGAAAAAAAAGAGAAAGGATGGGATGGGGTTTGCTCGGCAAGGAGGCGTGCGAGCGACACACCAGCGAGAAGAGAAACGAGAGGGGGGGGGGTCCGGCACGGGAACGAGGGTGAAAATCGAGAGCCGACAAGTGTGCCGGGGAAAGAGGGGTGTACAGTGCAAGGGCGAGGCGAGTGCGGCGCCATGCCACGGCCACTCGAGCACGACTCACGTGGGTCCCGCCACCGACGGCTTCCGCAGGACACACAGTGACAGCGACCCGACAAGTGTAGAGCGGTCACCGGGCACAGGGGCTTCGTCCCATCAGTGTTCCAATTACTCCAGACTACAAGAGGGCTAACTTTTCCTTATCGCTCTTCTCTTTCTTCTTTTTCCAATTGAATCCAATTTGCACTTGCCCTTGGTATAGCCTGAGATCAAACATACATGCTTCTTCCAAACCCCGCTATCTCAGTCGCAAACACGAGAGCACTACTCCATCAACCTGTCGTGGATTTCCCGTCAGAACACCAGGATATTTTTATCAAGGAGAACGTTTTTAGCAAGAGCGGTTCTGCGGTGTAACTCGGTAAAAGTGCTTGGTCAACAACCTCGATACCAGCGCGCGCCGAGCGGCACAACCATGCGGTCGCGATCCACAGGTGGCCCTCGGTTCCGTCGCGGCACCATAAGTTATTAACGAGGCAACTATTACCAACTTACTCGTAGTAAAAGCAGTGGGGTCATAGACCACAGAATCAGAAAAAGGATTGCAAAGAATTTAAAGCAACAAGGGTTCCTTTTCAAATCAAGGAACGAGGAACAAGGAGCTTAAATCCCAAGGCGGATTTAAATCAAGGAGATTCAAGTGTTCTACTGGGACATCCACAATTAGTTGATACAGTGTCCTCTGTCATCCAATCGCGACCGATCTGCTACATCTGAAAACTGTTCCTCTTGCAACCTGCTTGTAGTCGTCTCAAAACCAAAACACACTCCAAGGCCCACGGGAAGATCGGCGTGACAACCACAACAGGTAAAAGCAATACTCATTCCAACGGCCTTACATGGCACAACATACAGGCACTCACTCTCCCATACTCGACACATCACTTGCATCCAACGACCAGATGACCCTAACAACTGCAGACGAAAGACAACGGAAGGATTACAACACTGGAGGACCATGATGAAAACACTACCGGCTACGGTTACATCTCCCCTAGGACGACTAATCCACTTCGTCGGGGCGAACGACTTCATTCCTGGGCTCTTGAGGCTCTTCTGCTGCACGCAGATCCGCTTCTTCTCCAGGCAGAGGCTGGGTGGGAGGAAGGCAAGGCTCTATCTCTGAGACTTCCGTGGGGGGAGGTGCTGGCGGTACAACGACACCAATCCTCCTTCTCTCCAGCGGATGGACAGGGATTCCCTCCAAGATTAAGGGTTCCTGCCTTTCCGTGGCGAGCGTCCTACGCTTGGCCCTTGCGGCAAGATAGGCGTCCTCCAGCTCCTGGGCATGACGGTCTTGGTTCACCTGGACGGCTTCCGCCATGGCCGCCTCTCGACTCTCTACGGCTGCAAGACTGGCATGAGCTTCAGCAAGTTGCACCTCGAGCATCCTGGAGAAGATCTCCGCTTCCTCAGCACGGTGGAGACACTCCCTTAGCTCCGAGGCCTGCCGATCGTACTGCTCATCCAGGGCCAGCAAGTACGAGGTCAGGTGCACCAAGGTCGGGTTGTCTTCTTGCACGTCTGGACCTTGCAACGCCTCCATGCGGGCCTTCCATACCCGCCGATTCTTGTCCCAAGGGGGAAAGAACCGCATCGGGGTACGAGCAATGGGCCCTTCATAGATCTGGCAGAGATGCCGCAGAGCTTTGCGGGCCGCAACTTGGTAGGTATCACCGAAGCGAAACCCGGTTGCGGTCACATTCCAGGCTTCAGTGACGTCAGGAAACTCCTCACTCTTGCCAATGTAGACGGTAACCTTACACCGCTCAGTGCCACGCTTCATGTACTCACGACCCTCATACTCGGGACGCTCCCGAACACCGAGCCTTTGCAGGGTGGCATACAGGATTTTGGGAAAACCCTCGGTGTTTAGGCAGTAGCTGCTAACCCAGACTCCTGCCATCCTTGGTGGGGGTGAGTGGTGGTTGCAAGGAAGGCTTGAGTGAGAACTTGCTCAAGGGAAAAGGGCTAAGTGAGCTAGGATGCACCGAATGGTGATACCCAGTGACAGGGCTTGGCTCCCTTTTAAAAGGCAGAGCGGCTAGAGGTCCTGTCACAGTCCACCCACGAGCCATGCACGGGGCTAGTAAAAGTGAACAGCAAGATCTTCACACGCGCACGACGAGTGGCGACCGGTTTCATAAAGGGTTAGTACGACTGTAAGGCAGGGGTTCGACAAGAGCGCAGAAGGGGTACGACAAGGTATTGGCTAGGCGGGCGTGAACCAACAGGCGTGCGCGACGCACGAGACTACAGTACCATCGTGGCTACACTGACAAAGACTGGTCGACCTCAACAACTAGTGCACAACAGCGTATGCATGAATGCATGTCCTATCCGTCCTCACACTGTTACCGACATATAGAGCAACCGTTCTCAGAGTTTTGGCACATCGTGCTCTCCTTGAAGCTAGTCGCTGCTAGCGAACTAGTCTCGGGGTTAGGGTACCTGCAGAAAACTGGATTAGGCCTAACTAGGTCAGCAGAGTGCCATCTATCCTAGGTACATAACCATAGTATTAGGGCATACTTATTTAACTTCGCATGCAAACGTCCTAACTTTTTGAAAAGGTTTGATTGTCAAATTTTTAATTTAAGAAGGATCTTGAAGCTTTATTGCCTCATTTATGCTCTGATACCACCTGTGGCAGAACCACCTAATCTAATGCCCTCCCAAGAGTACTTGTCTTCCACTAGACACTAAGTACCCAAGGGAGAACACTAAACTAAGTAATTCCGTCGAGCACACCGCAAGGGAGAACTCGAAGATCCACATTTTTACATCAGGATCACAGATGAGAGAGTAAAGCTTACAACATCCTTACCATTTCTTACATCACTTTTAATACAACATCAGAGCAATTCATTATGGAGTTATAATAGCGGAATATAAAACATTATCAGAGTTCAACGGAAATGAAACCATTTAAAGAAAAGTTAAATATTAACCAGAGGTAAACAATTATCATGATGCTATTGTATAAGCAGGGAGTGATAACAAGTCAATAGTATTTTCCTTGTAAACTTTTGATGAGAGTTTTAATAAATAAACTCTACTCCGCATCGCAAAGGAAATCCTCGCTGAGCCCACAGGAGGTTTCCACACACAAGTGTCAGCTTATCGGCACCTGTCACCTGCAACAGGGTAGAACAAACCCTGAGTACTCAATTGTACTCCGCAAGACTTACCCGTCAAGAGGAAAGAAAAAGACTCCAAGGATCATGCAAGGCTTTCTGGCTTGTAGGTTTATTACATTTGCAAGAAGCAGCACTAAGAGTGTGTCCTTAATTTCTTACTTTTAATAGCCGTATTTTATTTCTTATCCAACCTTCTATGTAAGCACCTAGTCTATAATTAAGCAGGGTTGAGCAAACAGAAACCATTTCTTTCTCTTTCATAATTTTTGGACCCCTACAAGATTTTTATCTGGAATTTACAAATTGGCTACAAAAATCAAATTGGAAAACCGTTTAAAAAAAGGAAAAAGGCTGGCGGTCTCCAAACTGGTCCAACAGCCCAGCGCACAGCACGGCCACGCGCGCCAGGGCGGCCCACCGCGGCCCAAGACCGGGAAACCCGCACGCGCCTGACATTTATGCAAAAAGGTACTCGCGCTTTAGGTTAATCGCGTGCCACAGCAAACACTATTCCAACAGGCACAGGCTTTGCACTAAGATCCCTGGATATTCTCGTCTTTACCACAGGGAGGTCCCTGCCACCACCACGCGCGACGGCGCGGCTCCGGCCGGCACTCGGCTGCTACGCCGGACGCCTGGGGCCCGCGCTGGCCCAGCTACGGAGCCGACCACCGTCTACGAGCCAGGCGGTGGTGGTTGGAAGCGGTGGGGCACGAGGAGGTGCCCTAGGGATAGCTACAACGGCAGGCGGCGGTTTTCAGTGATGGCGCGGCCGTTCTATCACGCAAGGAGGGCGGAGGGAGGAATGGAGTGGTGCGCGAGCACCAGCGTCATACCCGGAGTACGGCCGTGGCGACGGTTGGGGTGGAGGGTCGCCGAGGTGGCCTGGCCACGTGCGCGTGGCACGGTTGGCGGCGCTCCTCCGCGGGCACCGACGCGCCAGCGCGCCACCGGCAGCGTCCCAAGCAAAACTAAGGCGAGCACCAACACCAGAGGGTCAAGCTCAGTCTACTAGCTCAAGGAATCGAACTAAAATCGAACATAGAGCCTTACCCCAACACTCGTTCCGATACGGCGACAGGATGACCGGCGGCTCAAGAATTCCAAAATTGGCCGGCAACACAGCTTGCCTGCGGCTTGGAGCGAGTCAGCTGCCAGCTAGCTTCCTATGCTACGCGCTAGTGC